>OZ004343.1:7730875-8364535 GCA_963924445.1 Philereme transversata
CAACAACAGAAGCACCTACCACTACAACACCGACTACAACAACGGAAGCATCACTTCGCGGGAGATCAATAATGCGATCAAGAAGACAAGTTATAGCACCGGAATCTGAAACACGATGCGTCCTTACATTCTATGAAGGTAAGCAAAACTAAACATTGTGTACACAATGGCAAACGCAGCGTAACACAGCCCCCAAACTTAACTAAATTAATGAATGATCCAATACAGGTTGCTGGGAGCCATAGGCTACGGGCGGCACAAGATCGGTCGCTCTGGAAATATATGGCGGAGCCCAATGTTCAGCAGGGGACGCCCTATGTTAAAGCTTATAATGATGATTATATCTACATAAACAACTGTAACTTAATAAATTTATTTGGATCCACGGGTGCCGGGGTCAGGCGTTTTCAAAATTATTTCTGGGCGTCTGGTCCCCAAGACACTGGCTGCATTGCCCCGCTGAATTGCAATGCTTATGCGTTGACCCAAATAAGCGCCAGCTCTCGGATCACACGTTGCTTCGACCAGACGCCCAGAGTAAATAATTGTATATTACTTCTGTTAATAAATTTAATATATATTTTCAGTAAATGGTGAAACCAACGTTGTTCGAGGATGCTCAACCGCCTCAGAACAGCCCCAAGAGAAATGCAGAGAAGCTATCGGCAACTCCGAAGGAAACATTACAAGCTGCGAACTGTGCACTGGAGATCTTTGTAACTCATCAGCTAAGCCCGTTGTCGGCTTTATACCCGTGTTACTGATACTTATTCATTATTTTAGGCATTTAGCAGCTTAGAAAAAAACAATTTTTCAGTGATTCGATTAACAATTGTAGGATAAGTTTATATGAAGTTAAGATTTAATGAAAAAATACTGACTGTTTTCAAACCCACAAAATACTATACATATACTCGTATTATACGGGCAAAAAAGTAAACGTAAGTGGTCTTAGAAATTTTTAAAAAAACATTTATAATTTAGCAACACCAAAGAATTGAATAGGTATTTAAGAATCTAAGTCCTGAATGGCTGACATACAACGCACAGCCTAAACCCCTGATCGTTGAAATGTAGAGGATATTTTCTTTGTGGTGTGTAGTCGTGTGATTCTTTCTAAAAATATAATAAATTCTAAAACAAAAAGGGGTTTTTACGTTTATTGAAAAACCGATGTCCCTGGGTTTATAAACCTAAAATTTGACCAATTATTTTTCAAGATATATATTATATATCTATATATTTCTATTGAAACAGCATATGTAAATTCATATATAAATTTGGATTTTAATAAATCACCCCAATACCATTCTTTTGTATTTTATAATGAGAGATATACTTTTAAATTCCGCCTCATATTTGGCCAGCGCCTGAAATTTTAAATGTGAGCAATAACAAGTTAACATTCCGAAATGCTTATTTACGGAGAAGAATGCGTATCTTCAGGACCGTTGGAGCATGTAAATTCATTGATTGAAAAGATAAATTCGAAACAATACAGAATAAATATTCAAAATTAAAAGTTCGTTTGTTTATATTTTTTCCCCCTTTTACTAAAAACATGTCTTTCGTGTGCGGTGGAAGGCTAACTTAGCTGACGGTAAAGGTCCTGGGAAAACTTTCTCCCTCAAACATCCTGTCTGAACTATAAAAGAAGTGTAAATTCGAATAAATCTTCTTTTGACCACAATCTCACCTGATGATAAACGATGATGTGGTCAAGATGTAGCACGAATATCTAGAAGACACTTATTCACTCGTGCAAGGCTTGTAGCCTTAATATGTAAGTCAGTCGCTGTCGTCTACTGTCGTTCGGTCAGGCCATCCCTTTCATACCTACAGTGCGTATCTTACTTGTGTAAGGTACGGACGGATTGTAGTCTTGAGGAAAAAGAGATGATCTTTACCCAGCTAAGACAATCCACCAGACATAAAAAATCATCCTCAACATCACTTTAAAGGTCAGTAGTACATGAATTTTCATGTACTCGTACCATCAGGCAGGTAACACACTACAAATTCCGTACCCAAAAATCAAAAATCTAATTTTAAGACTAAATCTAATATGAGTGTAAATTATAAACATATTTTTATAAAAAGTACCTTATTTATATAGATGATGACATTTGTAAAGTACATCTATCGACAAAGCTTTTGAAACTATCATGGCTTAATGCACCACTTTCAGTAAAATATATACCATGATATATATACTGTTACGCCGAGGCTGTTAAACAATGAGTAATAATCGAACCTTCTCGAACGCTTTTGTCTTGCTGTGTTATTGTTGCTATTGTTTGTGGTTTCGCAGAATGGGGAGTGGCCATTGTGTCGAGGGACCGACCCTTTCCTGGAAGGATCGACATCGTTCTCGAACAATCGAAATGTGTGCGATATAAATAGGCCGGAGAGATGGCCGGACAGTCAGCCAACAAAATCCTCCGTCGACCGAGACACGTTCTCGGAGACCCGGATGACGAAATCACCTCTGCTAATGCGGAAGGTGAGTCATCTATATCAGACAGAGCAAACACTTCACAGAAACACCGACCTCGCCGGCGAGGTCGACGAGTCCCTTCAGTCGCCGCTTATACGAGGTACAGACATGTACCCGGGCGTTTCTCTCCTATCCCCATCCCGGCAACAGCCCAAGCCGAGGTTCGTACCTAAGTGGTGCCCTTGCGCTAGTTGCCTAAAAAACTTACTGGGCTGAGCGCCATCTGCGCTCGCCAAAAGTTCGGTTAAGCTGTCACGGCCTCAGAGGCCAACAGCGAGATTAGTCCATCCGAAAAAAAAAAAAAAAAAAAAAAAAGGCCGGACAGTCAGTCTGAGTCAGTCAGTGAGTGAGTCTCAGCGAGGCCCTGGAGGACTGACGTGGAGAAGGGTCTCGCGTGAACAGTAGTTGGTCGCGAGTCAGTCTGGATTAAGCTATACGTGCGAACATTTCGGTGACTTTAAGTGGTGCACCAGTGGTGTAAATTAGTGTGTTGTGATACGTGTGAGCAAGTTCGTGTATTCATCGTCATCGTGTTGAATAAAAGTGTTATTTTGGTTTGACCGATTCAAATTATTTTATCCCGAACCCTCAGCTCGTAACAATACCATGATTTGTGAGTATAAGGATGGTGTCACGAACGGGTAAACGAAACTAATGTGAGTGGATGATTAGTGGTACACTCAAAAACTCACAAATGATGGTTGTTAGTGAAAATAATATATGGACAATTTTCAAGTGGGCAACAGCATAAGACCGTACAAAATAGAAGAAGTGGGGGGATTCCTTTGCACAGAAGCTGGACATAGATGGCTTAATGTAATAATAACATCTATCGAAGCTTGTTTGTTACAGGATTGCTGTTTCCTTTCAGCTTCTAAGATGAACGAAACAAGAAGGGATTCCTAGTTAAAATAGACGTGGATAAAAGAAACAACGCAAATGGATAATATGAAGTCTTGAAAAATGTTTCGAACCATTGGATTGCTTCTTGCGATTCTCGTAGCTGTTCTATCGGACCCAGCCCAACAGCTCGGCAAGTTCATAGTTTTTTATATTTTTTGTAAATTTTTTTTTGAAAATGTTCCCAGTAGTTTTACTAGTAGGACTAAATTTCAGTTCTTGTCTTCTATTAGATATTCCAAAAGATGAATCAGCAAAATCCGCCTTCGCAACCTATCAACCATGGCTATCAGGAACTGGTAATGGCCATGTGAAATGCTATGCTTGCACGGACTGCGAGAGAATTTTGTACAACACAACTGTCAAAACATGCCCATATAACATTAATAGCTCGAAGATGCACAAGTGTGTTACCTTCGTAGAGAAATATACATGTGAGTATAAAAACTTCTTTAGCTAAGATATTCCTACATATAGAAACATTGTACATATTAGACTCCGTAGGACAAAGAGTATATACCTAATATGTAAGCATTATCTTGCAATATTCTGTTGTGGGCATGTCATGCGGAGGGAACTATAAAAGTATTGGTATGATAATAGAGGTCGATCAAGGTCGAAAAAGAGATTGATGGGGTAATTCTACATGCAGTTGGTATCCTGGTACGGATACGAAGTGTAACTAAAATGGTATGAATTTCGTTGGATATAAAAGCAGAGGAATGCCAAAGAAGTTATGTATACAAAGTTAGGTGTTTGATAATATACGCACAAAAAATTAAATGGGTTATTTTGATGAGCATAATAAATAAATTTGTGAAATGTCTACCATATAAATGTGAAATTTATTTTGGCATGTGAAAACAAACACTTTATTAAACTTATGTTGTGATATTGCATAATGCTTGCCATCTAACCACGGATACTGTATTGGTGACGTCTCGAGATATCTTTTGTTGTCCCTTTCTAACCCAAAACCCACAGCCCTTTCCGAAAGAGATATCAAATCAGCCTTTATTTTTGGATGTCGATTGCAAGAGTAGGCAGTAAGTTTCATATCGAATTAATCACATAAACTTCTTTTTTCTTTAAACTTTGATAATATAACTAGCAGTTTTTTTTTCTAGAAGCCTTTTTGTATGTTTTGAGAAACCGTCACTAGAATAACGTCAGTATATTACCAAACATCCTGTATAGGTATTTAGGTATTGGTATGACATGTCACGTAGAAGAAGAAAGCCATGTAACTAGAATGCCAAAGGTTGAGCTCAGGATCAAGGTATGAAAGTTTAATGTTTATCAGTAGAATGTTGGCAATATCGTGACAGTAATAAAATGAGTGTTTCACAGATCTAGGCAAACCCTGGTTCATCCGTGGCTGTGCATCGGAAAGAGGAACTTGCACCGAAATACAAAAAACCCACTTAAACGGTGGAGCTGTGGAACTTTCCTCCTGCCATGAGTGCGAGGGAGAGAGGTGCAACGGTATCTCACGTTCACTCCCGATGGCTTTTTTAACTTTTGTGATGACTCCAATTCTTGCGAAACTTGCTTTGACGTAGATTTATTTGGAAGGGTTTGATGAACTCAGTTTGTGCGGTACAGAAACCCTCGGTTAATAAAATTAATGGTATTCCAAACATTTTTTTATCAAGGACTCTTGGCTTGGTAGAGTTCGCATTAATGATCCAATATTTTTTTAAGCAACAGAGCAAATACTTTAAGTTGTTTTGCTCTTAATTATTTGTAAGCAAAGTAGTTGTACTTACTTTAGGCCTAAAAACTTTGTTACGTTTCCTATATTTTTCTTTCTGTTTTTTAAAATATGGGAACCGAAAACTATATATTCATCAAATGAACCACATTTTGACATTCTACTTCTGCTTTAACTTACTGCATCATAAAGAATTCGGATTTACCAGGGGTCGCTCAACCACTGATGTATTGAGTTAATATCGCACATATTGATGCCTGGGAGAAGTCTCATGACGCTTTAGGTGTTTTTTTGTGTGTTGTCCAAGGCATTTGATTGCGTAGACCATGACACATTGATCAGGAAACTACACCATAATGGCATTATGAGCGTTGCTCTAGACTTTCTCATTTCTAATTTAAGTGGCAGAGTGCAAAGAGTTGACGTGAATGGAAGCGTTCTCCAGGCTCTCTGGTTAAAATAGGTGTACCACAGGGATCAATTCTGGGACCATTTTTGTTTTTAGTAGGTAGGTATATATTAATGATCTTCCCCATCTTGTAAGGGACGATCATGGTGTTGTTTTGTTTGCAGATGACACATCACTTTTATTTAAATTAAAGCGACGACAAACCGATTTTGACGTTGTAAATAATTCAATCTCTGAGATCGTAAAATGGTTCAATGTAAACAATCTACTTCTAAATGAGAAGAAAACAAAGTGTATTAGATTTATACTACCTAATGTTACACAAGTTAAAGCAGATATAAAAATCAAATACGAGGAGTTGGCGCTTGTGGAGACCGCCGTATTCTTAGGTATAACCCTAGATAATAAGCTTCAATGGGGCCCTCACATTGATAAGTTGTCGAAGAGACGTAGTTCTGTGGCATATACGCAGTCAAAAAGATCGGTCTTTTTACAGACGTAGACACACTAGACTAGTTTACTTCAGCTACTTCCACTGCATTATGTCATACGGTATACTGCTGTGGGGGAGTGCTGCAGATATAAACACCGTTTTTGTACTGCAGAAGAGGGCTGCTCGTGCAATTTATAATATGGGCCCCAGATAATAACGATTATCAGGAGAGAATAATAAATATTCTGACATTCCCTTGAAATACATCTATGAAACTCTGATTAATGCTCACTAAAATATTAATTTGTTTAAGAAAAATAGCGATAATCATAATTTTAATACTAGAAAAACTCGCTGTTGCCATTTGTAGACTCCATAAAGTTAGTAAATCGTTTAAAAGACAAGGTGTACGCTTTTATAACAAACTCCCAAGGGATGTACAAAAATTGACAATTTACAAATTTAAAACCGTAATTAAACAAAATCTTTATAAAAAAGCCTACTATAAAACATCGGATTATTTAGATGATAGAGAAGCTTGTGATTGAAATTGCTCCAACTCGTTCAAAATGTTACAATTTAGATGTAATTTATTTTCTGTATTGTTATGTATTCTAAAAGGATCATTAAAAAAACAACCAGCCTTGTTTTTTGCCTTTCTTTCCTGGCTTGGTCGCGAAGGCAGTAACATTGACGTTTCAAAGTGATCCTTGTGATTTTAATGAATAAAAATATTTGACTTTAACTTGACTTTCACTTCTAGTTATTAATCTAAAAATGTTAAAGTCTAGTTATTAATGACTAGCTGACTAATCCACAGCTTCACACGCATAGTTTTTCAA
Organism: Philereme transversata; assembly: GCA_963924445.1. NCBI lineage: Eukaryota > Metazoa > Arthropoda > Insecta > Lepidoptera > Geometridae > Philereme > Philereme transversata. Next base: position 7,737,671 of record OZ004343.1, read on the forward strand.
TAAAAACATTACCCTCCTTCTGCGCAATTGAGTAAAAAGTAGCCTATGTCACCTGGGGATAGTGTAGCTTCCCAACGTTGAAAGATTTTTTTAGTTTCGGAGCTTATTCAATGCAAACAAACAAACAATCAAATCTTTCTTCTTTATATATTAGTGTAGATTATAATATGTATTATGAAGCAAAACGTCTCATTAGTTCGTAACTTTTTGTAAAAAGAATATAGCGATTCTCTACATTATGACTTTGGTTATTTTTTTACTACTTTTATAGTTCAACTTTACCAGGCAGGCAATATAATGAACTTTAATATAATTAATTAAATAACTTTAATAATTTATGAACTTACTCCACTTTCGAATAATGAAAAGATCCGCAAAAGGTCTAGAGTAACGGGCATAGGGAAATCCTTCTCCCAGTTGTAGTGGAAATGGGCGGGATACCTCATGCGATGTTCCGAAAATAGATGGAGCTACAGGATAACTGAGTGGAGACCGCGGAAGCTACTGGAAGCCACAAACAGGCATGAAGGTGATATAAATTACAAAAGCGATACAAAGGCAGTGGTGGATTAGCAATGGAGCCATGAAGCCCGGCGCAGAACTAATTGGAAGGTTAGGTGAGGCATATGTCCAATACAAAACGAGGAATTGCTGAATGCTCATGACGATAACTCCACTTTCGTTCAAATTCCATAAAAAATGGCTCTGGTCGCCTAAAAAGATTGTGCTATAACGGACGATTTAACCACCATGATAGAAAAGGAGCAGGGGGGCAATCGCGCTAATTTTGAACGGGATTAACGTTGGAACTCACGTTGGTTGGACTGATGTCACGCGTGTCAGCGCGATACATTATGTCCATTCCGTAACGTTCAAAATTAGCGCGATTGCCCCCAGGGTGATGGGGGACGCCGTGGCTGACTCGAATCACCCCTATGTACATACATTCTACATTTTTTATAGTTTAACTTTATCAGGTAGGCAATATAATGAAATTTAATATAATTAATGAATTAACTTTAATAAATTATGAAATTTAAATTAAATAAAAAAGCGCCATAAATACTCGAACTACAAACCCCCACATTAGAGAGGAATCGAATAATATAGCTCACAACTATATTAATCCCCATGATGGACATCCTTGGATCACTCAGTATCAGTACGCAGATATCCTACAGGGTGATAGTCAGAGGCAAGTCCCAACATTAAGTTTGATACATGTTCACTTATACATAATAGCTAAGCATTCAGCTCACAAGTTGCAGGCCCAGCCGCTTATTAAAATAATAACCACCAGGATAACTGGCAGATATTGCTATTAGCATTAAGTCCTCCTAGCATTACTTTGATTTGTGTGAGAGTATTAAATAAAATAAATAAATAACCCGATAGTACAAGCCTTCAAATTTGTAGTCAATAAAATTTCAAAAAAAAAACAAATATATAAAAATATAGGACAAGTCGGTTTCCTGGCAATATCTTCACCTATTCACATTAGGGAGAATAAGAGAGAATAAGAGAGAGAATAAGGGGGAATAAGCTTTCCGTGTTGCTCATTGATGGCGTTACAGGGACAAACTGCCTACAGCCGTAAACTCAGTAGCATAAGATAACCAGCCAACACGCCTCTGGCCGTTGAATTTGATAATGCCAAAACAGCCGCTCCGTTAACTACCGGTCAACTTCTATACAATTATAGGGGAACACAATTCATGATCCGGTGCCGTATTGTTGTTATTACTCACGTGTTGTTATTACGTCACGTCAAAATGTCATAAAGCAATGGTTTTGAGAACCCCGTTCGACATTGTGTTTGCCGTGGCACCACGCCTCTAACCGTGCGCGTTGCGAGCAAACACAAGAATTTGTAACAAAATGTGTTCACCGTATCAATCTCGAAATTGATCTTTTAAATTAATAAGGGCAAATTGCCTTTAATAACAGAAGAATTACAATTATTTACAATAAAATACAGACAAAATAGTTGAATCATCTAACGACCATTGCATATGATCTATAGATAGCTCAACTGCTCCAGATCACTACCAGGCGGAAGTGTCTCCAAGACACTGGCTGCGTTGCCCCGCTGAATTGCAATGCTTATGCGTTGACAGATAAGCGCCAGCTTTCGGATCACACGTCGCTTCGACCAGACGCCCAGAAAGAATTTAGAAAACGCGATGGGCCCCGGTACTCCATGGACCCAGGGTCTCGACCCCAAATGGCTCAAATACGTAAGCTCTGTCGAGACTTCCATATTTGCACCGCTTGAGATTTTCGGCTGAATTTTCCGCCGCACCGGCCCTAACTGCTGTACCAGACATATGAGATGGCGCAAGGGTATCGACGCACGTGGCGTCCCACACTAAAGGCCTACCCTTCTTCCAAGGTACAAGAGTCATACCGTCAGGCCTCTTACCATCGTCACGTATCAGACCGTTCGGTTCGAGAACGGCTGGAATGTTGACGCTGCAAAAATCCTACCAGCAGCCCTGGAACATGATAATCCATGGTGACCAAGCTGTTCGACTGCCAAATCGCACTGGCACTGATGAGGGGGCAGCACCGCGCACCCAACCGTAAACAAGTTGTAATCTGGAAAGTTAATTGTCAATTGTGTCGACTTAATTTGATAGGTTTGTTGTTATATGTCATCAAATCGTTTGTGACCGTATAGAGGCGCATCGTGATTTTCATTGACGGTCATAATTGTATGTCCCTGAATATTTTTATTATACTCGTAATAAACCCGCTGTTTTTCGGACGCCGCTCATAAGCGTGTCCAGCGAGAAATCACGAGAATTAATTCCTATTTTATGACGTCACATATAGATCAGTGACCTTATTAAAAATTAAAATTCTAATCGCGAATCGTCGTATAGCTTATAACACCTCTAGTATTCTGTGATATAATCATCATCATCGTCCACTGTTTAACATAGGCCTCGCTCATAAATTTCCAGAGCGACTGATCTTATCCAGTCTGCTCCCAATGGCTCCCAGCAACCGTTATCAGGTCGTCTTTCCATCTAGTGGGGGGTGGGGCGTCCTGCGCTGGGCTTTCCAGTGCGTAGTTTATGGAGTCCACACACGTCAACGATTTCTTTATATTTATACTAGCTGACCCGCCGAACTTCGTACCGCCTTGCCAATGTACGTTGCCAGTAGAATTGTCAATTGGCCATCATTAGCTGCATCTATGTATGATCTATGCAAATAAAAGATCATCAAAATCGGTCCAGCCGTTCTTGACTTATATATAAAAATGGTAATAAATCGTGTAACTAGCACAACTTTGTTTTATATGCCTATATAGATTTATTTGATTGGAAAGCCAACAGTTAGTTATTATACATAATATGAAACACAATAAATAAAAGAAAGTAAATAGTTTTTTACGACTAAACAACATCATAAAACAATATGTGAAGTGAACAACAAAAAAGTCTAAGAAAGTCAGAAGGTTATAAATAAATATGGAAGTTTACGTAAAAGCTACTTAATTTGAAACAAATGAAAAATTTGAACCAATTCCAGTAACAGAGACTTGCAAAAAGAAAGCGGTGACGTTTGTGGGACCCACACACCAGAATCTTTCTGTCCGCGGCCGTCAGTTCTCCGATCTATGTTTTCTGTGACATAATACTAGATATTAATAGGACGAAGTCGCTTCTATTTTGGTAGATAATTGGGACGTGAATGTTTGAGACATAGGAAGTATTTATCAGATAGCATACATTCTTGGATAGAAATAGGAAGTTTATTGTGCAGTAAGATAGTAGCTGAAGTATTTTTGTCACCGGCTTAAACTCTACCATTATCTTTGTCATAACAAATCATCTCCATAAATAACTTTATAACAGACAGTGTCTACTGTCTACATGAACATGTTAAATAACCATTTTTATATAGTGTGGATTTACCTTTAGAAAGTTGTATAGTTTCGTAACATAATTAATATAATTCAACTCTACGCGAGAGTGAAAGACCCGCCATTTTGTAACAATCGTTCATCGCGTCAAAGAGTAGAATAAACAAGTCAGATGAGTCATAACCAAATGTTTCATTAGGTAAAACGCTTTTTTCATTAGCTTATCAAAAAACGATATTTAATTGAGTAATAAAGAGTTATACTGTGAATTGTTATATACAGAAACGAGAAAAGGTAGGTACAAAAATTGTAAAAAACCATATTTTTGTACTGGCTGTATACCTGTATAACATAATCCTATAACATCCTTTTTAGGGGCTTAACAAATTTATCTATACCTACCTAAGTAATCTGGTTTCATAGACGTTATACTATATAAGTTAATTTATTTATTTAATTCTTTGTTGCACAGATCCTTGTTCATTGTGTGGGCTTAATGCTTACCTATGTACAATAATAAAAGTTTGAAACATCTGTGACTTTAAAACTGAAAGTCGTTTTACAATTTTACTCTACTATACAGATAGACATGTACGCAACACTATTATGAGTTCGCGCCAAAAACCGCACCTCAAGATAGTAAGCTCGTTGTTATAACACTGAAGTAAAAAAAACTCTGAAAAACCAAATACCTTACTATAATAAAATGTGAATTCAGTTATGAAGATCGAAAAAAATAACGTTTAATTAATACTACAGTAAAATGTATGAGTACCCTTTTTAATCATCATCATAATATAGGACGTCTACTGCTGATCATAATAAGCATACCCCGTAAAAAATCGTTGGAAAAAGTAATTATCATATATTATTTTATGGGTTCTGTTTATGTATCTTTTATGTATGCTTAAAGGTACTCACCCCCCTCTTACCTCTCACACCCCGTCTTTTGATTTTTGTTTATCCGGTCCATCCAAAGGTTGTCTGGAAGAGATCGCTTTTAGCGATAAGACCGCCTGTTGTACCATTATTTATTGTTTATTTCCTTTGTTACTGTATTTTTGTTTGGTGTGCAATAAAGAGTATTTCATTCATTCATTCACACTAATTTTATTTTATTTTATTTTCTTTTTTGAATTTTTGGAAAACTTACAGCTAGGTTACAGAAAAGGTATTTGAATAGGAAATAAACAACAGTAAATGCTACTTATTACAAGAAGGCCAATTAAAAGTTTCCGCAAGTAAGGTAGAAGATGTATAGGCAATATATAAACAGATAAGATAGACGACACTTAAATAATATTATATATGTGAAAGTTTGGATGTTTGTTTATTTATTTGTTTGTTTGTTACTCAATCACGTGGTAACGGCTGAACCGACTTCGATAAAATTTGGTATATACCTACGTAGATTATAACCTGGATTACCACATAGGCTACCTTTTATCCCATAAATCAGTTCCTATTGGATTAAAAAAGGGGTGTCAAGTCAAGTTGCAACAGCAAGTTTAGCTTATTTCTAGGTTACCTACACATTTAGTAGTGTAACGCGTACGAAGTCGCGGGCAGCAGCTAGTTTACTATAATAATTAGAACGACACAAACCAAATAAGAACACTAATAATCTAAATATAAAACAAAGTCGGGTTAGTTACACCATTTATAACTCAAGAGTATAAAACCAACCATTTATATATCAACCGATTTCTATGAAATTTGGTATTCGGATCGAGATCTCGGGGATCGGGATTGAGAGATAAGCTACTTTTTACCTGACTGCGCTGAAGGAGGGTAATGTTTTTATTGACAAACCGCGCGTGTGAAGCAGCAGGCGGGTCAACTGGTTAAGTCTAGTAGTTATTCATAAAAATACAGTAATTCAAACACATTAGACCGCAATAAATCGTATAAATACAAACGACATCTAATACTGCGTTTTCCCGCGCCACTGTGAAAACTGGAACGTCGACTCGCGTCGTGCGTGCGTCTCCCGCCATGCCATTCGCTTGCAGAGTGCGTCCCGAAGCGACCGTCCACGAAATCCGTGAATTTGTGAAGTGTACTTTCTATTTATTTACATAATCTACAATGGCTAATCTGTATTTCATTGTTCCTGTTCTCCTACTGGCTTTCTTCGTGCAAGATGGTGAGTGGATTTTTCTATTTTGCAATGTTTTGTATTGTTTACGAAGTCATTATGTTTTTTTATGTTTTATTGGGTTACCACACTTCTTTTACTAACGTGAAGAGTGTGTACATAGGTAGGCACATACTTACATATTTTTTATTTTATTTTATTCAAGTCATTTAAATATATTAATTGTACCCATTGATTTACGAGACTTCGTAGACTTACGAGCACCAGTACTATACTTAAAGGAATATTATTTAAATTAAATATATATATACTTACCTATTAAAAAAGGGTCATGTCTCAACAAACTAACATACGAGTAAGTACTAAAAAATTCCTAGTTTGCTTCATTTTCGTACCTATGTCAATGTGACCGATAAGATGCCAGATAAGGCACTTACTCATAATATTTACCTACAAGTTCTCTTTACATATTGTAGGTAGGTATTTAAATAGGTAAAGTACATAATAACTATCTGGAACCACATCGTCACGTCTCATCTGATGCAAATACGTTCTAGAAGCAATAAACAAAGCACTATAACATAGATAGGTATAGTACCTACATACATGCCTACCAACCTATGATTATATCATCGAGTAAACAAATTACCTTTAGGTACTCAGTGGTACCACCTACCTATTTAGTTGCGTGAACACTGAACAGGTTAAGGCGTGTCGAGTGAAACCTGCCCAACCAGTTTTTTAAATACCTAGTACCTACCTTCCCATAAGTATTAACAAACGATGTCTTAAAAAACCAACTTGTTATTTGGATCTTGAAATATAAAAATATATACATACCTAATATTTTTTATGTTTTTATGGCTACTTTTAATTTTAATCTAACTTAATTTTAAGTAGGTTTTTCACCTTTGCTTTGAGTTGACGCTTGAGCCTTGACGTTTCTGTGAATATGGCAATGAGCGTTCTAGAGTATCTAATGTTTTTAATTTCTTGCTAGAACCTTGTTAAACGTTTTTGATAATATGTAAATGAGTCATTTTTATTCATTTATTACTAGCTGTCGCCCACGGCTTCGCACGCGTAGTTTGTCAATAAAAACATTACCCTTCACAGTCGGGTAAAAAGTAGACTGTACCAATCCCGGTCATTAATCTTTCTATACACCAAATTTTATCGAAATAGGTCAAGTTGTTTAGTCGTAAAAACATTACCCTCCTTTTGCATAGTCGGGTAAACAGTAGCCTAGGTCTTTCCCCAGGATATAATTTATTTCCTTGCCAAATTTTATTACGATCCGTTCAGCGGTTTAGTCGTAAAAAGGTAACAAACAAACTAACAGACAAACAAAGTTACTTTCACATTTTATGATATATCAAAATCGTAAATTTTCCGTATCAGTTCAGGCGTTTCAGATTACCCCGACAAACATACAAACTAACAAACAACAAACTCTTACATAGGTAACTACGTGTTTTGTTATGTACGACATTAAATTAAAACACCGGTAGGACTAGTGTTGTTGTAAAATAGGTTTTTTCCAAATTTATTACAATAAAAAAATCAAACATCTTTAATATCAAGTCCTAAAATATCAATGAAACCGCCTGTATAAAATAGGTATACAAATCATATTTATATATCATGTTAGTAGGTACTTCTTAAACTGACTAAGCATCATCGTCGTTAAAAATTGCTTATTGGAAATGTATCGATTACATATTCAAGCTACCGGTATTAAACCCACCTCTAAAATCAGTTAATACGATTCCGGATGTGTGTTTTAAATTAATGTCTTACATAGCAAAACAGGTTGTAGATGAAAATATATGAACTAAGAATGTAATTTGTGCATTTGCAGTTGGTAGTCAATTTATCAATTTATCCCCATTAAGGAGCATTACGATATTACCCCAACATTACCCACGCATTGCCAATTGTATGGCTACACTTACAATCTGTCTGCATATAAGAGGGCGTCTATTAATTATGTGAGACGTTTTTGACGATTTTTTTACCCCCCCCCCCCCCCCGGTGAGATGTCGCGAGATTTGTTTCGACCCCCTCCCCCCTCCCATTAACTCTCCCCCTCTCCCCCAAGTGACATTGGGCGAGATTCGACTAACCCCCTTAACATCTCACGTAATTAATGGCCGTCCTCTAACGCTTAGAATTAGTAGATTTCAATTGTTTATTTCTATTTATGAGGTCGATGATTATTAGATAATATTTCTATCAGATTATTAACCGACTTTAAAAAAGGGAGGTTCGGTTTTTCTAAGTATGCTCGGCGATAAATCATTACGTTTTCAAAATATTTTCGTTTTGATGGCCATTAGAGCTAAAATGGTTGGGGTAAAATTTCATAATAGGGTTTCTTTCAAAGTGGGGTAGCATATCGAAGAGATTGATTTACACATTCCAAAACAATTTTTTTTGTATTTATACATTTTTGGAGTTATGATGAAAAATGTCTCCAAAACTCATCATAACTCCAAAACTGTACAAAATAAAAAAAAACTTATCTCCGAAGTTTGCGAAGTGATAAATCTGAAATTAATATGATTGATAGGTATATTATTATATGCAAAGATTACAGGAAAATTTTGAAGAAGTCTCTATCTAGAACAGTTTTTTAGTTACGCTTGGTTTACAGGCGCATAAGTTAACCTAGCTTTGTTAAGTTCGGAACCCTCTTACTCGGTATTTGACCGGTATCTATTGTTTAGCATGAGTGATAGAGAATAAAATGATAGACAGTTGCACATGTAGTTTGGGCTCTTAACTTACGAGCAAATGATGAGATTTGAAGGACCAATGCAATTTTCAACATCTAATTACCTTTAGGTATAACTTTATTCACTACATATCGGAATTTATATTTATAACGAACAAAAACCTGCTCGCGCATTCAAATAGCTTTATTGAGTAGGCCAGCTTTCACTTTTACGTTATCACGCTCTGACACACATAGCCCTTTTCTATTAGAAGTACCTACAAAGTATTTCGAAAGCCACAGAACAAACAAAAATTTGTACCAAGGAAAATATATAGTTGAGACGAGGATTATTTGCTGCTGTAGCACAAGTTTAATTCCTATATATTTTTGTTTGTTTTATGTCATTATAGTAAATAAAAGTAGATGATGTGGAGTCTACTTTGAAGGTCAGTTATCTCACTGACTATTTCTAAAATCTGTAAATGGATGAGTTGATTTCTCCAAAAATAAGGGGTTAATAATGTCTTGTTAACGAGTCTCATAGATCCCCTTTATCCCCATATTAAGTATCCATATCAACCCTGTATACTGAATAATGCAAATCTAATAAAAACCATTGGTGTATGTCCTCCAAATCCACAACCAGATCGAAAATAGGGCCTCTACAATCCAAATAGGGAAAATATGAAACTATTAAGCCATCACGACTCTACATCAATGAGCGCCACTTTTTTTTAATTTCATTTATTTTCCACTGTAGATACTTAGAATACTAAGTTAAAAATAAATTAATAAAATAAATATTGCTGGACATTTCACACAGCGCTATCTAGCCCCAAACTAAGCAGAGCTTGTACTATGGGAACCAGATAACTGATAGAATACTTATATACTTTTTTTTTGTAAATACATACTTATAATATATAGAAAAACCACCCAGATACGGAACAAATATCTGTAGATCATGCAAACATTTGTTCCGTGGCGGGAATCGAACCCGCTACCTCTTGCGTCTCAGCCGGTTATACGCCCACTGCGCCACGGAGGTCGTCGAACGAAGTTACGTCATATTCAGAATTTATTGATAACATATTATAATTATAAATTAACAATGAAGTAGCTCAAACAGACCGATTATGAGATGTTATGAAGAATATGAGAGTTATCGAGACCAATTATGTTATTATACTCATAATCTCACAAAGAATGACAACTCAAAATAAGAAAATATAACGAAAATTACGATAACACATAAATCAACATTAAAAACAGAGAACAAAACATCACAATGTTGTTCACGATGTTATGTACCTATATTTTTCATCATCATCATCAAGAGTCATCATCATCGACCTGGATGATTGGTAGATGAATATGAGCATTAAGTCTTAGCACTGTTTTGTGTGAAAGTAGAAGTCCACTGGTAAACATAAGTCTCTCCCCTATATTTCCAAAGTCACTGATCCCATGATCCTAAATCATTTATAGACATTGAATTATAAAATTTTATGAATTTTGGCGTAGTTCTCATATATTTCGATAAGCATCAGTCTCTAGGTCTTGTGTTTATCAAAATATTTATCTAGTATTGTATTCTTGTTTGCAAATAGATTTAAAAATATACTAACCTTGGACTAAAATTGTAAGACATGAAAACACGAAAGGTAATAAATATAAAGAGTCTTTAAAAAAAAATACGGGTTTTAACTGTATTTGGACTTATTTTGTGATCGGGTCAGATTAATAATTTTATCAGCATTCTCGGATTTCAACGACCGAGTGCGTAACACCTGCAATTGCTAAACGGCATTGCAGATCTGTGAATTAATCTGCTAAGCTCAAATGGGTATAGGCAGGTCACGTCAGACGAATGCAACCCGATAAGTGGGCCCAAATAATTAGTAACACCATGAAAGCCCATGAAGAGGAATCCTTAGGATTCCGCTCTGAACCCGGACTATGAAGCGGTATCTCGGATTCCTACCGGCTAAACTTCCACGGCGTTCCTCCTCTCGCTTTATACCGGGGATAACCAACCCAAACTAAAAAAAAACTCCCTTGATAAATAAAATAGTAAGGGTGTCTGATTCACAGTCAAAAACAGGAGAAAGTATCGATTTTTATAATATAGGGAGTATTAGTAATATAATCAGTAATCACACAAATAAAGCCCTCTACAAAAGTCGAATAGCAGCCCGCATAATCAAAGATTATTCAATAAAAAAGCCATGACCCCATGATCCGGTGGCCATTGTGCCTTCAATAGTGGCAAATCACACCATTGATTTATATTAGGAGGACATGAATGCTATTCTTTGTATTTACCTTATACCAGGACTATCATTTTAACGAACGACCACTTAACAAAATTAGGTTGAATCGGAACTCGGAAGTTATAAGGTGCGGGTGGAACACAGAGGTGAAGAAGCTATATGCTTTTTAGTTAAATTACTTTGTTCATTTATTGATCGTTCGAAGCGAGATCTCTAAATCAACTTGGGCAAATCAGCGTTGCATGTATGTATGTATGTTTGTTTGTCCGAGGATAACATTCAAAGCGTTGATCCGTTCATCGTGAAATTAGATACATAGGTAGGTAGTGACAATTTTGGTGTGACTAAATGAGCTAAAAATGTTGGGGGGTTGTTGAGATATTGAGGTTCAAGAGGTTAAAAAAATGAGATTATTAGGTCAAGTGAGACGTCAAATGAAAGGTCTTCATTAGTACATTTCGATTCCGTTTTTGTTTTTACTAAAGTTATTGTAGTTTTTGAGCTATTAGCCATAATAAATGTTCACAATTATGTTCGAGCAAATAAGTAAATTTCATTTCATTTCATTAAAAACTATATTTTGACAAAATTCACAGGGTACCCCACTGACCCCACAGTGCTGTAATTTGATATGCGTGTAGCTTATGTATCACAAATATAGGCAACAGTCTGAAATCCAGAATATCTGCAATTTGTACCCCAAAAATGAGTAACTCCCGTTACCTGTAGTTTGAATGAAACTGTAGGTCAAGTTAGTTGGTTATTTATTTCGTGGCACTATTTTGATAGTCAAAGATGACGATTTTTTTTGTTTTTATGGTATACTCGCATAATCTCAGTTCGGGGCGAACCACTAGTTAGTAACAAGCACTCGTACGTAGTACCTACAAACAAATTACAGACAGGGTATTGGTACCTATTTTATATGCACATTGGAGATTCGCCAACGTTTCCTGCGAGGCAATGTGATAATGCCATGGTCAATCCGTGGATAACGCCGATAAAAAGATGAAACAGGAAAAAATCTACAAATTGTGAAGCAGATTCAACGTACGTACGTATACGTACGTACGTATACGTACGTACGTATACGTACGTTCTGTCTAGACTAGAGAAAGATAAAGTCCAAGATTTTTAAAACCATCTCAAAAATTTCAAGCCTAGACGGGATTTGAACCCGCAACCTTCCTTTTGATACGAGGAACGTCTAGACTTGAAATTTTTAAGATCGTTTTAAAAATCTTGGTATTTTTCCGTATGTGTTCGGATAAGACTATATAAATAAAAGTACTATTTGAAAGAAAACGTGTTGTGCACTTCAAATAATAAAACCATTTGCCGGGAATTTCAGTTGCGTTCTTTACCCAACTAGCAGTACTCCCAAGCAACTTGTCACGTTCTGAGGCTATATAGACTAAGATCCTAGAGCGATCAGACATAGCTTATTTTCACATAGATGAAACCTTAGGTTCTCAGTAGCGTCTCATGTTCTTTGAATACCCGCGTGCTTGTGGAGCTCGCCTTGTGACACCTAGGCAGGTACCAGATAAGAAAGGTAACTAAAAATAAGAGTTAAGTACTTAACTTAAATTTATATGGCTGATTTTTATATATGTTTTGTAGAATATTATTCTAAAATAGTATCATAAGTGTCAGACACTTTCCATGGACCAAAACTTTTGTCAGACGCTTTAAAGCTCCACAAAAACTACCTAAATGAACTTTACTTATTTTTACATGTCTGATTTTTAAATTTGTTATTGTGGTAACTATTACAAAGTTATATTTCATTAGTCAGACAAATTGTAGTGACCAAACATCCCCTAAAGACAAAAATTATTCAGGCGAGTGAATGAGCGCGAGAGCACAAGAAAGGGAAGCGGAGATGTGTGAAATCAACCAATGGTAACACCTAGTAGAATAAAAGCAGTAGATGACTTTATAAGATTTTGACTTGATTTTATTGACGACTTCGTTGCAACCTGCCCTTACCCGTGTCAAAAACTCAATACGATTTTGAAATTACATTGTGATACTTACTGTATTTTACTGACTCTACAGCATCTCTACAGTCACAAACACGTATGAAAATAAGAAACTATTTGCAAGCTTAGCTTTCTGCATATTAAACTACTAATGATTATATAATGAAGTAACTCTTAGCAAGCTGCTAATTAATCCCATTATCTTGTAATGGATCCAAGTGGGTTTTGGTCTCATTACTGGAGCCATGACCCCACAATCAGCTGAGGGCAACATGCTGTTAGTCATCATACTGTTACCTAGAGCACATGCTTCGCTTTAGGTGACTCAAAACTAACTCAAAATTACTAAAACGTGCGCGCTATTTTTTTACACTAGAATCAGTAAGTAGATTAGTGTTGGTAACATTATTTGCTTCTATAGAAAACATCAAATAAATAAATACCTACCTTAATCATTGCAAAAATAAAGTAGGTAAGTACCGAATTATTAAGACTATTATTTTTTATTTACTAGCCCGTACTTCACTGCTGGGCAAAGGCCTCCCCTTATCGGCCTCTTCCTTCCACTTATCGCGATCCTGTGCCAGATCTTTCTAATCGTCGCGCCTTGACTTCTTAGGCCTGCCTCGGCATCGCTTTCCGTCTTTAGGAATCCATCCACTTGTTACCTTGGCTCACCTATCGGGTTGCATACAGGAGACATGACCCGCCCAGTCCCATTTCAGCTTAGCAGTTAACATGCCCACTTCAGCAATGCCGGTCCTCGAGACTATTATAATCATAGATAAAAAGTATCCTATTTCGATTTGATGCGAAATTCTATTCGGTTTAAAAATAAATATTTTCCGCTAAAATTTATTCTATGTTGTTCCCACCAGGAAAAGATAGGTATATACCTATATCTACTAGGTCATCGGAATACGAAGGTATGATTGATGATTACAAATGATATTTTCGTGAGATCATAAAAATTTAAAATACTTTCTAAAAATGATGTAATTTGATAAGTACGTAAACACGTTTCTAGTTAGGGGGTGGAGCAGGAAGAGCTTAAATTGGCCTTTTGTACGTTTTATCTGATGGTTAAATGCCCCTCGTTGTCATATCGTTTATTTCGTTTAGGCAATTAATTTCAATTTTAATGATGAAGCGACGTAAAATAGTGGGAATATATATCTGAATGTATTTTATAAGAGGTATTTAAATATATCTGTGGAGATATTATTAACGGTTCGTAAAACTGAGGCCTGTTGGGTTAACATGCGCGTCGTAAGATTATGTCATGGGTGACACAATAATAATTGCCGATATCGAGTAATTTCTTCTTTACCCAACATGCAATACCAATAGAGAAGTTTGTCGTCATCCTGTCATTCGCCATACAACTTCACGTTACTTCCGTCGTGTCGCATCTCGGTATCTCGCGCCGAAGTGTCAAAATTTGTAAATTATGGTGCGCATGTTAGCAGAGATATCTCCATTGTGCACAAGAAAACAAGTCAAGTAAATTTTGTCACGTTGCGCATGTTAGCTCTACAGGTGAAAAGTTGACATTAGCTAGGTAAAAGACGCAACATTTGTAGTACTTGGGACAGGTAGGCTTGCCCAGCACATTACTCGGCAAGAAAAATATGCGTCGGTTTATCAAGGAGCAATGCATTCGGTAAGATTATATTTTAGGCAAAAAATTTACCTAACACTTTTATCAAAGTCACAACAATTATTAACGACAACCAAATATTTGCAAACAATGGATATTCTTATCTTAAAGTTAAGAATTATGTTATTTATATGATTCATTTTACTTTATAATATAATTACTTGTGGGAAAATCACATAATAAAAATATATTGTTAAAATATATGTGGTACGATGTATTCAAATCGCACCTCACACTAAAATAATAAATGTTAATTAAAATAATACCTGCAAAAATTTGGGTGCATAGATATGTGATAATCATGCCGTAAAGATCTGATTAGCATGCAATACGGCATAAATGTTGTTTATAAATTGAAAAAATATTTTCCGAATACTGTTTGCACTTGTCTTGTAATAAAAGAAAGCCGAGGGCAAGAGGTAACGCAGCGACATCCTCATCATTCCATCTCTAATAAGACTTTTCATCTGTATGCTTCCGGGTGATAGGTGCAATGCAATGATATGTAGACTGTGCTAAGCTCATCTTTTAATAAACCAACATATCAAATTTCTTTATTAGTATGAAGACGAACTATAATTTGGCCTGTGACCAAATTATTTATCTAATTAGAGGATTACCTCATAGTTACCTTTACAATCGTACTTCCGAACATTATGATAGCAAAAACCAATTCTTAGACCGGTTTGTGCCAAATATTTACAATTTGCAGTATATTAAAGTACTTGCCTATGAACTATCGACTTCATTGTTGTATAGATTGAATGTGCGTGATTTATGGTCGAAGGTTCTAGCACTGAATAGAAAAATAAACAAGTATACCTTTCCTACGAGAGTTATTAGATTTATAGGTGCTAAGATAGTATCTACATAGAACACTAACCTCGTGCGTAGCGTAGTTTGCCTTTGTCTCGATTACGATAGGTGATTGCCAGTGATGTTTGCGATCTTATCTAAATAAATAAATAAATAACATAAATATTCCTGGACATTTCACACAGCGCTATCTAGCCCCAAACTAAGCAGAGCTTGTACTATGGGAACCAGATAACTGATAGAATACTTATATACCTTTTTTTTGTAAATACATACTTATAATATATAGAAAAACACCCAAACACGGAAAAAATATCTGTAGATCATGCAAACATTTGTTCCGCAGCGGGAATCGAACCCGCTACCTCCTGCGTCTCAGCCGGCTATACGCCCACTGCGCCACGGAGGCAGTAAATACTTTTGTATATCAAAGTAAGTACATCATAATTTTAGTCCTGCCTGGGTCAATCGATACACCATGCATAAGGCCTTCGGTTGACCTGATAACTCCGACATCATCACGGACTCCCATTCAGGTCAAGACAGCCCCCGAGGCTTTATCTAGTGGAAGGAAACTAGGAACTTGGTCTTATACAATTTTTCCCCGAAATTAATAAGCCCATTTATAAGTATGCCCTTGACAATTCTTCTCCTTTGCCAAATGTCTGGTAAGCACGTCTGCCAAAAAACCTACTTAGAATGTCAAAATTAGCAACACATCAAAAATAAAATTCCCTATATTTCAAAGCTCAACCTCAAGCATAAAAAATTTGCGTACGAGGGATTACGATAAAATAGATAAGAGATACGATAGAGAGGAGATACGATACAAATTAAAATGATGAAGTCAAAATCGAAGGAAGTCTTAGGACAACATTCTAAGACTTCCTTCGATCGGGGTAATTGAATCCCTTCCCCGAAAACGGTTGGCACGTAGCCAATTTTTCATCGAGGAAACAACGTCATACGATGATACCATGGACGATGGTTTGTTATGGTGGTCCAATGTTAACTAAATAGATCTGACATCACATCATAAAACACCCATTTCCAATCTTATCTTTTATGAAATAGGGTCGGTATTCGTGATGGAACTGTATGTATGTCATCGCAGTAAATAAATGTTTACCATCGTCACAGTAAGGTCACGCGAGTTGTAAACTGCTGAGAATATTTAATTTATAATCATGTTACTATCAATCCTAATGCTAAATTTATTCCAATTTTATTCTAGATAAATGCAAAAATAAGTTTACTTTAATTAAATACTTATGTGATAGTTTTTAGAGTCAATTTACTTTTTGCAGTCATCAATCGAAATGCTTCATTTAACTCTAGACAGAATGAAATCACTGCAAATATTTGCTTTACACTGTTGGAAATCCATTATCTAGACAAAGTACAATTAGTTAGGTCGTGGCCTACTTACCGTGGTTTGATAAAGTGTATTGAAGAACCATAAGTTTCTATAGAAAGAATGATCGTGTGGGGTACTTACCTAGCATATCCATCTACGACTTTTTTAGTTTGATAGAGAGAATATATGAGATTTAAATACATGTTCCTGGCAATAAGATACTCTGTACCGTGTCGGTGTCATGTTCAACTACTTCTATGATTCCACAATCCCTAGTTTCCGAAGATACTTGCAGACCATGTAAAGTACTATCCAGCGACTATTTTACCATCTTATCAGTCATAAGACGTTCACAGCTGAACATAGGCTTCCCCATAGATTTTCAGAGCAATTGATCTTGTGCAGTACTAACAGCTCCTATAGCCTCTTTTATTAGGTCTTTCCATATCCGTCACTCTTGCCAGTGTTCACTTTTCAGTCTTATTTTACTTGGCTCAGGAAAAGACCGGTGGATTGAAAATCTACGCAGTTACTAAAAACATAACACCTATCCTGTCGTTCTGTCCCCTCATTATAGGGGCAATTATCCCAGTTCAAGTCGTGACCTACTAACCCTAATAGTTCGATGAAGCGTGTTTAAATAAAGTAACTATCAAAAAGGTGCTACGGTTCAGTATTTTTTTTACTAATAGTTTTTTGACATAATGAGTATTTACATACCCAATACATTAAGGTGTGGTGTTTAAAAAGGCAATGGGACACACAGTTAACCCACAAAAGTCATAAACTATGAGTAAGTATTTTGTATTTGCTTCATTGCATGCAATATGCATGTTCTCTGAATTACTATTTAAATTAAATTAAATTAAATATTGCTGGACATTTCACACAGTGCTATCTATCTAGCCCCAAACTAAGCAGAGCTTGTACTATGGGATAACTATAATATATATAGATACTATGGATAATATTGTAGATAACTGATAGAATACTTATATACTTTTTTTTGTAAATATATACTTATAATATTATATATAGAAAAACAACCAGACCCGGAACAAATATCTGTAAATCATGCAAACATTTGTTCCGCGGCGGGAATCGAACCCACTACCTCCTGCGTCTCAGCCGGCTGTTCGCCCACTGCGCCACGGAGGTCGTCAAATATATTATATTATATATTATATTAGAAGTTTCTACCCTGTTACGCAAAGTAAATTAAGCAATGCATAAGGTATTGAAATTCAATGCAGACAGTTTTTGAAGACACAAACACTTTCCGCGCCGGGTAGGTTATCTGGAGCAGATGTATTGCCTATTAATTGTCAGACCGGATATAAACATACTATCTCTATACAAATCACCAAAAAATTGCAAACAATATGTTTTCGCTAGTTTTGTAAGCCACCGATATCATAACATCTTTATTTTTATAAATTTTCCATACAAATTGCAAGCTCGATATCAAATTATCAAACAAATAATAACGTTTAAAAATCGATTGTGTTTTGAACTTTTGACCAGTAGAACTCTTTCTCAACTAAGCAGTTTGTAAGTAAATAATGTATTTGCCTAGCTAGTAGTATTAGTTGGTCTATTTCAGGTCATGGGCCACACCCATATCGTCAAAAAATGCTTTATTTAGAGTGTCAGGGATACTGAAATAGGGGATAATAATACACAACAGAAAAAGTTATTATAGCCTACTTTAACTGGGTCATTTGTTGATATCGAAGGATTTAGATAGCAAAGTAAAGATACCTACGTCTTCATAGATACCGGCCAATTTATAGGAATGTTATTTGTACATACCAATACAACCAACTCAGCAATTGATATGCCTTACCAAAACATGAGATAGGAATATGAACATTACATACATTTTTATCTAAATTCTATTTAATCTAGACGCCAAAATAAACACTTAGAAAAGTGCTAAGTTGTAGGTAAACTAACAAATTTTAAGGCGAACTTCTCGTCGTGGACCATCTATAGCAATTTATGGTAAGGAAGCTGTGAATTTTAAACAATGTAGATTGCTATACATTATACCCCAAAAACGTTGTAAGAAAGAGATAAAAAACAAACTTTCAAAAAAGAATTAGGCTTTCCGATGGGTGCAACAAGGACAGTTGAGCTTAGAAGGCTTCGTATGCGTGGGCCGGTTTATGCAACATATGTAGGTACCAAGGGTTTCGCAAGATATTGGTATTAGAAGGGCATAGTAAAGGGCACAGAGTTGAGACCTTGGAGCTTATAAACAAGCTTTGCTCTTTTAATTTTAAAACGTGTCTCATCATCACATTGATTCAGTGGGATTCTGGTCGATTTTTACAACTTTAAGGCAAATATTCTACGGTCTGTTAGGTATCTGATAAAAATAGAGTAAGGTTTTTATGATAAATTATTAAAACCTCTAAAAAATGAACACAATTAAACTAAAAATCTATTGCATCGGGTTCTACGAGGTTAACTAGTCGGAAGTCAAAAAGACACTATTTTGCTTTTTTATTGAACTTATTTCACGGCGTTGTGCATTTGCGTGACTAGAATTTCCAAGGCTATCAACTTGTTAATAAACGAGGTATTCTTTGATTCTTGTATAAGAATGAGCGGAGATAAACACGCGTAAACATAAAAAGAATGTTATTCCACATTTAAACTATGATTTTGGTTATAATATCCGAGATTTTCGACTAGTCGATTTAAACTATCTGCTTTGCCAATGTTTGTTGTAAAATTTTGGGATTTTTATAAATTTTAGCAGTTCTACCAGATTTTACAATCAACGGCTTTACACAACAAGCAATTACCTGTCAATATTCTTTTACTAGATTTTTTAGTTTAGTGTGGTTTTTTGTCAATTGTCATTTGTCTCTCTAGGTCACATAAAAATTTTATAAAAACATACCAATTTATATTTCAGTTCTTAAATAAAACATCTTACCTTGGATGAGAGTAGAAAATATACTAGGTATAAGAAACTAGATAGAATACTAGTAGTAATATCACGTGTCTGTGTAGGTAGCTTGCAACAATTACTAACCAAGTACCTGTGACTGTTTGAGTCATTTAAAGTACGAGTACATCACACGCATGTTGTTATAGACAATTGTACCGTGGAACAGAGTCATTTGGTATGTCATTTATGTTGGTACATAATGCTACCTCTCAAGTTCTCATCAAACTTAAGTACTATTTATTAATCACTAGCATCACGTATGTATTTTTTACAAGCTTTTTATTAACTTGCAATGTATGTATGTTTGTCCGGTGGAATCTTGTAACTGAATTTTAAACCCGTTCCGAAATTTTGGAGCACAATGCATATTTATAGTAAGCATGACCTGATTCTACTCCCTGGATTGGCTCCTAGAAGGAACTCTTCAACGGTCAACAGCACAGATACGAAATTTAGTAGGTATACGCATTTAATTATGATAGCCCGTTCTAAGTTCCACTATGTCATGTCTGCTGCACTCAGGGTTGGCTTCCAAGAAGAAACTCCTCAACGATCAACAGACACGAATCATTGTATACGCATTTAAATTTGGAATATACATATTTAACTTTGGTGACAATGCAATAATATAGTACCATGGAGGTAATCCCATGATGGAGGCGGATGCTAGACAATGAAACTTTTGAATAGACTGTAGTGGATTACTAGTATTTGGGCTCATTTGAATCTGCTTGCGGTTCTAATTAAGAATTTTATAAAAGCTTGTTTTGAAAAAGTAATTTTTCAAAATAAACCTTATTTATTATAATAACCTATACTTAACCTCAAATGTAATTTTTCTAAATGTATTTTTGACCTTTGTGACGTATTTAAGAATGAGGTAAACCTGATCCTTCTTAGGTAGTGGAGTCAATTGAAGGTTGAATTAACACTTAATGTAATGTAGGTAGACAGATATTGTTACCGTCTATGTGCTAATAAAAGAGTAAATAACCAACCACGCACTTTTCAAAGTGATTTCATGTCAATTGAAACAGTAGAGACATTTTTAATCGACTTCAAACGAAAAATGAGAGGATTTTTATTCGATTTATGTAAATTGTTTCTAAAATGTTCATTGGTTGTGCCATAAAGGAACATCCCTTCTTGTTTTTACTTAATACTACCTTGTAATGTTCCTTAGTAAATGTATAAAATAAGTATGCGTGTAACTTGCAGTTTATTATTTACTATAAAATAAAATTGAGGGAAACAGAATTGCGTTGTAAGGAAAACCACGGCATCGTATGTATCACGTACTTCATACCACGTAACCTATAGACGCTTCATCATCAGTCTTCGTTATGTCAAACATAAATACTCGTAGACTACAGAATACATTAATATACAAAACAGAACAGCAGCATATTCTAAAAAACTAATAAAATATTCACAAATCGTCACCACGCAACTTCACGCAGTCACAAAATGAAGTCATTAAAAAACCTTCTTTTGACGATGGTCACCACACCATATCGAATGTAGGCAATAAAGGGCCTTGCAGAGATGCGATTAAGTTTTTACCACCTCTAAGATTGGTCCAAAGTTATACCGGAATAATTTGAAGGTTACTTCATTGAATCTTTTGTGATGATGCAGTGATTGTAACGAAGCACGTGAATTCATGGTTGAATAGTGAACCTGCTAAAGCCGTTAATAACCTTTTTAAAAACTGGTTTTTATGCAGAAAGGCGAATCAAATTAATTAATTCACGGAATATTTGTAAAAAACAAGCATTTTATTTAAAATTGAGTTGGAATTCTTCCACCACCCAACTATCAGACGTACCTACTGGGAAGTGCCACCGAAACTCGATTGACACCACGGTACGGTACCCGATCGACACCAAACGATTTGCTTCCAATTCCACATTATTAGGTACGGTACGAATAATGGACCAAAAGAACGATGTTTTGACGTATTTTGAACTCTGTATTATTTTTAGTGTCTCTTGTCTTTTTTAGAACATGTTATTGGTACCTATATTCACATGTCTTTACAAAAATAATATATTAGTATTTAAATATATATCTAATATAAACAATCAAAAGAAATAGTTAAGCTATCTCAATACAGTTGCAAACGATCTTTTTATATACTTACTTACTATCTGGCACATCAACCCCGAAGCGAAGTCTTGCCTCCGACACTAAAAGACTCCAGTGGTCCCTATTTTGCGCCACTTCTTGCCAGTCTGACACTTGGAGAGCGCGAAGGTCTCTACCTCATCCTTCCAGCGATATCAGGGTGGGCCGACTGATCTTTATATAGTTTTACAAAACATAAACGCCGAAATGTCAGATTTCTTTTGGCCCAAGTCAGTCGATCAAGCAGGAGCATCTACCTACGAGTTTAATTTGATCCTGGAACAAAAGTAGCTGATGCATAACAGTCAAGATAACTTTAATTACAAATGCATTCCATACATAATTGAATAAATTAGCTTATGTTTAATAAGATGCAGTTGCAATGACTGTTTATTACGATATGCGAACAGGGGAACAGTTAATGGAACGGAACATGGCATTGTCAATTGTTTTTATCATCTCACTCGTATGTTAGTCAGTACATTCGTTCGCTATCGAAATCATTTCCTTGGAAATCAATTTTCTTGGAAATATCAATTAAATGCAATTTTATTTTGTTACAAGTTACTCCTTTTTTTTCAAGAGAAAAGCAAGGTGTTTTTCGGAGGCAACTTCTTATCTGCTGGATAAATAAATTTATCAACGAACAAGCCTGTTCTGTACAAATACCGATCAAATCAATAGCCAAACTAAAGATTTAGAATACTAAAATCGTCCAAAGATTACCACATTTCATTCTGGGCATCTACGACCTCACCATCACTTATAGTCTGCCTATAACAATCCTATGCCTGAGGTGAAGTTAGCCTATAACAAATTTGAAAAACTTTAATTTTTTTTCAGAGATCTCACTCAACACTCTCTTAGGTAGTTCTCTGTAGTTTCACTTAGGTATCACAATTATTTGGGTGACCCATTAACCTCAGGGTAGGCCTATATCTCTAACAATTTATTTCTTTTTCCAGGTGAACCAGTTCGCTGCTGGACTTGCTCGTCAGACCTGAACCCACTATGCAACGATCCCTTCCACGCCGGCAATTACGACAACTCATATGCCTACCGCCTGGAGAACTGTGACGCTAACACTGGCGCCACCTACCCTTACCTGACCTCTTCTAAATCCGCCTGCAAAAAGCAGAAGAAATACAGTGAGTAGAATGCTTCTCTGAAATAACTAGATAGGAACCTGAGATTACAGAAACATAAGACTTTTCACCTGTAGAAATGTCAGGGTGTCAACGCGCGATTGCCGCCTTTGGTATTGCAAACATCCATAGGTTGACCGTATGCTTGTTTACACGTTAGTGGTATAAAAAACCTCACAACTATTGTTAAAAATGGAAAGATTGACGAAGCATGGAACAAACTGTCGATGTGAGTGAGAAGTTTTCTAGACCGTCTTGAATCAAAATACTGGATAATTGATTCAAGACGGTGACAAGAGCGCGATATATGTTTAATGGCGCTGTTTTTATTTATTTAAAAATTCAATTATGACCGTATTTATAACGTAGGTATATAACTTTTTTCGACTAGATTTACACCATCTTTTTAGGCTGCTGGGTTACTTTTTAGGTTTGTTTAACTGTGGTTCAGAAAAGGCATACACACCAAACGCCAACTGATTAATTCACCGACGTCGGTAGGTTTTTAAATTAGTTTGCGAGTATTCATGCCTTATCCTAAGTCACTGATCAAAAGTGCCTAGTGAACGTGAAGTGTTCTGAACGATTTCAGCTTGGATAGTATATTTTAAACAGTGAATTTCTCCACATATTTTGTGATGCAGAAAATCCGAGTAAAACTTCGACCAAGATCTTGAATTTTCCATATACGGGCTTACATCCTGTAATGTCCAGACTTTCCCACCAAATGTTACAGAGGAAGTTAAGTGGTTTGATCGACACTACCTATTTAGGAAAACCAGATATTATTGACTCTCCACTTGTAACGTAACAGGTACTATAAAAACTGATCTACAATTAAAGATGATTTTAAAACCTACCCTGGGACAAGATTATAAATGGAATAGACGTGCCCTAACCTCTTATCTTAGTCAGCCTAACCCGCAGGATAGATTATGGTCAGTACCTACGTGAAGAGCTAATTAAGTCGCTGGTAAAGAAAACTGTACGTACTTCTTTGGTTTTTATTAATTAACTAGAGGTTGCGTTGTGCGCGAGCTGCTCGCAGCTCGCGTGTTTTTCTTTTAGTCGAAGAAGTAATTAAAGAGGATATCGAGCTGTTAAAAGCCATCAAAGAGGATATCCATGTGTAAGAAGCAGTCAAAGACGATATCGAAATGGAAGAAGCAATCAAATCAAAGAGGATTTCCAAGTGGAAGCAGCAATCAAAGATGATATCGAAGTGGAAGAAGCAATCAAAGAGGATATTGAAGTGAAAGAAGCAATCAAATAGGATATCGAAGTAGCAGAAACAATCAAAGAGGAAATTAAAGTTGAGGAAGAAATCAAAGAGGATACCAAGGTGGTAGAAGCATTCTAAGAGGATGACGAAGTAAAAAAAGCAATCAAAGACGATATCGAAGTGGAAGAAGCAATCCAATGGATATTGAAGATGAAGAAGGAATAAAAGATGATATCGAAGCGGAACAAGCAATCGTAGAGGATATCAAAGTTAAAGAAGCAATCAAAGAGGATACCAACGTGGAAGAAGCAATCAAAGAGGATATCGAAGTGGAACAAGCAATCAAAGAGAAAAAAATTGGATGTTCCAAAATGATCATGATAATGGTTGTATAAAAAAAAATTGAACGTTGCAAAAAAGATCATGATGAACGTTGCATAAAAAAAAATCTGGACGTTCCAAAATGATCATGATTGACGTTGCATAATATAAATGATTGTTGCAAAATGATAATGATCAAAAATTTGTACTAATATTTTGTCAAAGTTTGCTAGTGCTATCTCTTCCCGTTTAGAAGATACGAGCGATTAAAGTTTTGTAAGAAAAATCATACATTTGTTGATTGGATATCGAAGCGGAAGAAACTATCAAAGAGAATGTTGAAGTGGAAGAAGCAATCAAATAGGATATCGAAGTGGCAGAAACAATCAAAGCGGAAATTGAAGTTGAGTAAGCAATCAAAGAGGATACCAAGGTGGTAGAAGCATTCAAAGAAGATGACGAAGTGAAAAAGCAATCAAAGACGATATCGAAATGGAAGAAGCAGTCAAAGACGATATCGAAGTGGGAGAAGCAATCAAAGAGGATATCGAAGTTAAAGAAGCAGTCAAAGATGATGTCGAAGTGGAAAAAACATTCAAAGAAGATGACGAAGTGAGAGAAGCATTCAAAAAGGATGTCAAGGATGACAATAAAAAACAGTTGCACCAAAAATTTATATCAATATTTTGTACAAGTTTGCTAGGGCTATCTCTTCCCGTTTAGAAGATACGAGCGATTGAAGTTTTGTATGAAAGACCACAATTTTGTAGAGAGCATAATGAAGTAACTGAAGCAATTAAAGAGGATATGAAAGTAGAAGAAGCATTTTAAAGGGATAACGAAGTGGAACATGCAAAAATAGAAGATGTCGAGGCGGAAGAAACAATCAAAGAGGATATCGAAGTGGAAGAAGCAATCAAAGAGGGTATCGAAGTGGAAGAAGCCATCACAGAGGATATCGAAGTGAAAATGCTATCAAAGACGATATCGAAGATGAAGACGCAATCAAAGAGAATAATGCAGTGCAAGAAGCAATCAAAAGGAAATCGAAGATGATATCGAAGTGGAAGGAGTAAACAAAGAAGATATTGAAGTGGGAGAAGCAATCAAATAGGATATCGAAGTAGCAAAAACAATCAAAGAGGAAATTGAAGTTGACTAAGGAATCAAAGAGGATACCGAGTTGGTAGAAGTATTCAAAGAGGATGACGAAGTGAAAAAAGCAATCAAAGACGATATCGAAGTGGAAGAAGCAATCAAAGAGGATATCAAAGTGGAAGAAGCCATCACAGGATATCGAAGTAAAAATGCAATCAAAAACGATATCGAATATGAAGACGCAATCAAAGAAAATATTGCAGTGCAAGAAGCAATCAAACGGAAATCAAAGAGGAAGGAGCCCTTACAGAGGATACCGAAGTGAAAATGCCATCAAAGAGGATATCAAAGATGAAGAAGCAATTTAATGGATATTGAAGATGAAGAAGGAATAAAAGAGGATATCGAAGTGGAACAAGCAATCGTAGAGGATATCAAAGTTAAAGAAGCAATCAAATAGGATATCAATGTGGAAGAAGCAATCAAAGAGGATATCGAAGTGGAACAAGCAATCAAAGAGAAAAAAATTGGATGTTCCAAAATGATCATGATAATGGTTGTATTAAAAAAAATTGAACGTTGCAAAAAAGATCATGATGAACGTTGCATAAAAAAAAATCTGGACGTTCCAAAATGATCATGATTGACGTTGCATAATATAAATGTATGTTGCAAAATGATAATGATCAAAAATTTGTACTAATATTTTGTCAAAGTTTGCTAGTGCTATCTCTTCCCGTTTAGAAGATACGAGCGATTAAAGTTTTGTAAGAAAAATCATAAATTTGTTGATTGGATATCGAAGTGGAAGAAACTATCAAAGAGAATGTTGAAGTGGAAGAAGCAATCAAATAGGATATCGAAGTGGCAGAAACAATCAAAGCGGAAATTGAAGTTGAGTAAGCAATCAAAGAGGATACCAAGGTGGTAGAAGCATTCAAAGAAGATGACGAAGTGAAAAAGCAATCAAAGACGATATCGAAATGGAAGAAGCAGTCAAAGACGATATCGAAGTGGGAGAAGCAATCAAAGAGGATATCGAAGTTAAAGAAGCAGTCAAAGATGATGTCGAAGTGGAAAAAACATTCAAAGAAGATGACGAAGTGAGAGAAGCATTCAAAAAGGATGTCAAGGATGACAATAAAAAACAGTTGCACCAAAAATTTATACCAATATTTTGTACAAGTTTGCTAGGGCTATCTCTTCCCGTTTAGAAGATACGAGCGATTGAAGTTTTGTATGAAAGACCACAATTTTGTAGAGAGCATAATGAAGTAACTGAAGCAATTAAAGAGGATATGAAAGTAGAAGAAGCATTTTAAAGGGATAACGAAGTGGAACATGCAAAAATAGAAGATGTCGAGGCGGAAGAAACAATCAAAGAGGATATCGAAGTGGAAGAAGCAATCAAAGAGAGTATCGAAGTGGAAGAAGCCATCACAGAGGATATCGAAGTGAAAATGCTATCAAAGACGATATCGAAGATGAAGACGCAATCAAAGAGAATAATGCAGTGCAAGAAGCAATCAAAAGGAAATCGAAGATGATATCGAAGTGGAAGGAGTAAACAAAGAGGATATTGAAGTGGGAGAAGCAATCAAATAGGATATCGAAGTAGCAAAAACAATCAAAGAGGAAATTGAAGTTGACTAAGGAATCAAAGAGGATACCGAGTTGGTAGAAGTATTCAAAGAGGATGACGAAGTGAAAAAAGCAATCAAAGACGATATCGAAGTGGAAGAAGCAATCAAAGAGGATATCAAAGTGGAAGAAGCCATCACAGGATATCGAAGTAAAAATGCAATCAAAAACGATATCGAATATGAAGACGCAATCAAAGAAAATATTGCAGTGCAAGAAGCAATCAAACGGAAATCAAAGAGGAAGGAGCCCTTACAGAGGATACCGAAGTGAAAATGCCATCAAAGAGGATATCAAAGATGAAGAAGCAATCCAATGGATATTGAAGATGAAGAAGGAATAAAAGAGGATATCGAAGTGGAACAAGCAATCGTAGAGGATATCAAAGTTAAAGAAGCAATCAAATAGGATATCAATGTGGAAGAAGCAATCAAAGAGGATATCGAAGTGGAACAAGCAATCAAAGAGAAAAAAATTGGATGTTCCAAAATGATCATGATAATGGTTGTATAAAAAAAAATTGAACGTTGCAAAAAATATCATGATGAACGTTGCATAAAAAAAAATCTGGACGTTCCAAAATGATCATGATTGACGTTGCATAATATAAATGTATGTTGCAAAATGATAATGATCAAAAATTTGTACTAATATTTTGTCAAAGTTTGCTAGTGCTATCTCTTCCCGTTTAGAAGATACGAGCGATTAAAGTTTTGTAAGAAAAATCATAAATTTGTTGATTGGATATCGAAGTGGAAGAAACTATCAAAGAGAATGTTGAAGTGGAAGAAGCAATCAAATAGGATATCGAAGTGGCAGAAACAATCAAAGCGGAAATTGAAGTTGAGTAAGCAATCAAAGAGGATACCAAGGTGGTAGAAGCATTCAAAGAAGATGACGAAGTGAAAAAGCAATCAAAGACGATATCGAAATGGAAGAAGCAGTCAAAGACGATATCGAAGTGGGAGAAGCAATCAAAGAGGATATCGAAGTTAAAGAAGCAGTCAAAGATGATGTCGAAGTGGAAAAAACATTCAAAGAAGATGACGAAGTGAGAGAAGCATTCAAAAAGGATGTCAAGGATGACAATAAAAAACAGTTGCACCAAAAATTTATACCAATATTTTGTACAAGTTTGCTAGGGCTATCTCTTCCCGTTTAGAAGATACGAGCGATTGAAGTTTTGTATGAAAGACCACAATTTTGTAGGGAGCATAATGAAGTAACTGAAGCAATTAAAGAGGATATGAAAGTAGAAGAAGCATTTTAAAGGGATAACGAAGTGGAACATGCCAAATTAGAAGATGTCGAGGCGGAAGAAACAATCAAAGAGGATATCGAAGTGGAAGAAGCAATCAAAGAGAGTATCGAAGTGGAAGAAGCCATCACAGAGGATATCGAAGTGAAAATGCTATCAAAGACGATATCGAAGATGAAGACGCAATCAAAGAGAATAATGCAGTGCAAGAAGCAATCAAAAGGAAATCGAAGATGATATCGAAGTGGAAGGAGTAAACAAAGAGGATATTGAAGTGGGAGAAGCAATCAAATAGGATATCGAAGTAGCAAAAACAATCAAAGAGAAAATTGAAGTTGACTAAGGAATCAAAGAGGATACCGAGTTGGTAGAAGTATTCAAAGAGGATGACGAAGTGAAAAAAGCAATCAAAGACGATATCGAAGTGAAAGAAATAGTCAAAGACGATATCAAAATGGAACAAGCAATCAAAGCGGATATCGAAGTGGAAGAAGCAATCAAAGAGGATGTCAAAGTGGAAGAAGCCATCACAGGATATCGAAGTAAAAATGCAATCAAAAACGATATCGAATATGAAGACGCAATCAAAGAAAATATTGCAGTGCAAGAAGCAATCAAACGGAAATCAAAGAGGAAGGAGCCCTTACAGAGGATACCGAAGTGAAAATGCCATCAAAGAGGATATCAAAGATGAAGAAGCAATCCAATGGATATTGAAGATGAAGAAGGAATAAAAGAGGATATCGAAGTGGAACAAGCAATCGTAGAGGATATCAAAGTTAAAGAAGCAATCAAATAGGATATCAATGTGGAAGAAGCAATCAAAGAGGATATCGAAGTGGAACAAGCAATCAAAGAGAAAAAAATTGGATGTTCCAAAACGATCATGATAATAGTTGTATAAAAAAAATTTAACGTTGCAAAAAAGATCATGATGAACGTTGCATAAAAAAAATCTGGACGTTCCAAAATGATCAGGATTGACGTTGCATAATATAAATGTATGCTGTAAAATGATAATGATCAAAAATTTGTACTAATATTTTGTCAAAGTTTGCTAGTGCTATCTCTTTCCGTTTAGAAGATACGAGCGATTAAAGTTTTGTAAGAAAAATCATAAATTTGTTGATTGGATATCGAAGTGGAAGAAACTATCAAAGAGAATGTTGAAGTGGAAGAAGCAATCAAATAGGATATCGAAGTGGCAGAAACAATCAAAGAGGAAATTGAAGTTGAGTAAGCAATCAAAGAGGATACCAAGGTGGTAGAAGCATTCAAAGAAGATGACGAAGTGAAAAAGCAATCAAAGACGATATCGAAATGGAAGAAGCAGTCAAAGACGATATCGAAGTGGGAGAAGCAATCAAAGAGGATATCGAAGTTAAAGAAGCAGTCAAAGATGATGTCGAAGTGGAAAAAACATTCAAAGAAGATGACGAAGTGAGAGAAGCATTCAAAAAGGATGTCAAGGATGACAATAAAAAAACAGTTCCACCAAAAGTTTATACCAATATTTTGTACAAGTTTGCTAGGGCTATCTCTTCCCGCTTAGAAGATATGAGCGATTGAAGTTTTGTATGAAGCACCACAATTTTGTAGAGCGCATAATGAAGTAACTGAAGCAATTAAAGAGGATATGAAGTAGAAGAAGCATTTTAAAAGGATAACGAAGTGGAACATGCAAAAATAGAAGATGTGGAGGCGGAAGAAACAATAAAAGAGGATGACGAAGTGTAACAAGCAATCAAAGAGAATATTCGAATAGTGGATGTCGCATAATAAAAAAAAATTGACGTTCCAAAATGATCATAGTGGATGAGGCATAAATAAAAAAAAATTGATGTTCCAAAATGATCACAGTGGATGTTGCATAATAAAAAAAAAGAAATTGACGTTCCAAAATGATCATTGTGGATGAGGCATAATTAAAAAAAATGATGTTCCAAAATGATCACAGTGGATGTTGCATAATAAAAAAAATAATAATTGACGTTCCAAAGTGATCATTGTGGATGAGGCATAATTAAAAAAATTGATGTACCAAAATATCACAGTGGATGTTGCATAATAAAAAAAAAATTGACGTTCCAAAGTGATCATTGTGGATGAGGCGTAATTAAAAAAATGATGTACCAAAATGATCACAGTGGATGTTGCATAATAAAAAAAATAATAATTGACGTTCCAAAGTGATCATTGTGGATGAGGCATAATTAAAAAAATTGATGTACCAAAATATCACAGTGGATGTTGCATAATAAAAAAAAAAATTGACGTTCCAAAGTGATCATAGTGGATGAGGCATAATTGAAAAAAAAATGATGTTACAAAATGATCACAGTGGATGATGCATAATAAAAAAAAAAAATAATTGACGTTCCAAAGTGATCATTGTGGATGAGGCATAATTAAAAAAATGATGTACCAAAATGATCACAGTGGATGTTGCATAATAAAAAAAAAAAAATGACGTTTCAAAGTGATCATTGTGGATGAGGCATAATTGAAAAAAAAATGATGTTACAAAATGATCACAGTGGATGATGCATAATAAAAAAAAATAATAATTGACGTTCCAAAGTGATCATTGTGGATGAGGCATAATTAAAAAAATGATGTACCAAAATGATCACAGTGGATGTTGCATAATAAAAAAAAAAATGACGTTTCAAAGTGATCATTGTGGATGAGGCATAATTAAAAAAATGTGGATGTTCCAAAATAAACATGATGAACGTTGCATACTAAAAAAAAAAAAAAAATTGGATGTTCCAAAATGATGATGATGACCTTTGCAAAAACTATGAAAGTTATCTCATGTCCCTCCACCACCATTATATAGAATCAAGCAAATTTACAGTAATTTTATAGTACACACAAGCCGTGGGCTCCCTACAAAAACAGTATGAAAATTACGGCAAACGAAATTTACGGTTTACGGTATTCATACAGAAATATTTTGTATGGGACAATTTTTTTTTTGTATGAAAGACCATTTTTTTTTCATGGAACCGGATATAAAAAAATGTCCTCTGCAACATTAGTTTTTGCGCCAACGCTGTAAGACCTATACTTTCCGAGATACGAGGTGGATGGGAGCGAATGGGGGACAAAAGGGGTACTTTAGGATTTATTCCCAACTCATCGGAACTCCCTCTATACGATCCCACCAAACATTTTCACCCTACGAGGTGGCATCTGGGAGAACAAACATGTCAATGAGTCAGTCAGTCAGTCAGTCAGTGAGTGGTAATCGAGCTTTATATAATATAACTAGAGGTTGCGTTGTGCGCGAGCTGCTCGCAGCTCGCGTGTTTTTCTTTTAGTCGAAGAAGTAATTAAAGAGGATATCGAGCTGTTAAAAGCCATCAAAGAGGATATCCATGTGTAAGAAGCAGTCAAAGACGATATCGAAATGGAAGAAGCAATCAAATCAAAGAGGATTTCCAAGTGGAAGCAGCAATTAAAGAGGATATTGAAGTGAAAGAAGCAATCAAATAGGATATCGAAGCAGCAGAAACAATCAAAGAGGAAATTAAAGTTGAGTAAGCAATCAAAGAGGATACCGAGGTGGTAAGAGCATTCTAAGAGGATGACGAAGTAAAAAAAGCAATCAAAGACGATATCGAAGTGGAAGAAACAGTCAAAAACGATATCGAAGTGGAAGAAGCAATCAAAGAGGATATTGAAGTGAAAGAAGCAATTAAATAGGATATCGAAGTAGCAGAAACAATCAAAGAGGAAATTAAAGTTGAGTAAGCAATCAAAGAGGATACCGAGGTGGTAGAAGCGTTCTAAAAGGATGACGAAGTGAAAAAAGCAATCAAAGACGATATCGAAGTGGAAGAAACAGTCAAAGACGATATCGAAGTGGAAGAAGCAATCAAAGAGGATATCGAAGTGGAAGAAGCAATCAAAGAGGATATCGAAATGGAAGAAGCAATCAAAGAGGGTATCGAAGTGGAAGAAGCCATCACAGAGGATATCGAAGTGAAAATGCTGTCAAAGCCGATATCGAAGACCAAGACGCAATCAAAGAGAATATTGCAGTGCAAGAAGCAATCAAAAGGAAATTGAAGATGACATCGAAGTGGAAGGAGTAATCAAAGAGGATATTGAAGTGGAAGAAGCAATCAAATAGGATATCGAAGTAGGAAAAACAACCTAAGAGGAAATTGAAGTTGACTAAGGAATCAAAGAGGATACTGAGGTGGTAGAAGTATTCAAAGAGGATGACGAAGTGAAAAAGCAATCAAAGACGATATCGAAGTGAAACAAATAGTCGAAGACGATATCGAAAAAGAAGAAGCAATCGTAGAGGATATCGAAGTGGAAGAAGCAATCAAAGAAGATATCGAAGTGTAAGAAGCCATCACAGAGGATATCGTGGTGAAAATGCTATCAAAAACGATATTGAAGATGAAGACGCAATCAAAGAGAATATTGCAGTGCAAGAAGCAATCAAAAGGAAATCGAAGATGATATCGAATTGGTAGAAGCAATAAAAAGGATATCAACGCGGAAGAAGCAATCAAAGAGGATATCGAGCTGTTTAAAGTTATCGAAGAGGATATCCATGTGTAAGAAGCAGTCAAAGACGATTGAAATGGAAGAAACAATCAAATCAAAGAAGATATCCAAGTGGAAGCAGCAATCAAAGATGATATCGAAGTGGAAGAAGCAATCAAAGAGGATATTGAAGTGAAAGAAGCAATCAAATAGGATATCGAAGTAGCAGAAACAATTAAAGAAGAAATTAAAATTGAGTAAAAGACGTCGAGGACAATGAAAAAAATAAAAAACGGTTTCACCAAAAACTTATACTAATATTTTGTAAAAGTTTCCTCGAGC
Source organism: Philereme transversata (assembly GCA_963924445.1). Classification (NCBI taxonomy): domain Eukaryota; kingdom Metazoa; phylum Arthropoda; class Insecta; order Lepidoptera; family Geometridae; genus Philereme; species Philereme transversata. Next base: position 7,771,078 of record OZ004343.1, read on the forward strand.
TATCTCTTCCCGTTTAAAAGATATGAGCGATTTAAGTTTTGTAAGAAAACCCATAATTTTGTGGAGTGGAAATTGAAGTAAAAGAAGCAATTGAAGAAGACATATAAGTAGAAAAAGACATTAAAAAGGATATCAAAGTGGAAGAAGCAAAAATAGAGGATATCGAGGTGAAAGAAGCATTCAAGGAGGAAGACCAAGTGAGAGAAGCATTCAAAAAGGATGTCAAGAGCAATGATGGTAATAAAAAAACTATTCGACCAAAAATTTGTACCATTATTTTGTAAAAGTTTGCTAGGCGTAACTGTTCCCGTTTAGAAGATACGAGCGATTTAAGATTTGTATTAAAACCCATAATTTTATAGAGTGTGAATTGAAGTAAAAGAAGCAATTGAAGAAAATATGTAAGTAGATAAAGCAATTAAAAAGGATATCAAAGTGGAAGAAGCAAAAATAGAGGATATCGAGGTGAAAGAAGCATTCAAAGTGGAAGACGAAGTAAGAGAAGCATTCAAACAGATATCAAGGGCAATGATGGTATTAAAAAAAATATTCCACCAAAAATTTGTACCAATATTCTGTAAAAGTTTGCTAGGCGTAACTCTTCCCGTTTAGAAGATACGAGCGATTTAAGATTTGTATGAAAACCCATAATTTTGTAGAGTGGAAATTGTAGTAAAAGAAGCAATTGAAGAAAATAATATAAGTAGAAAAAGCAATTAAAAAGGATATCAAAGTGGAAGAAGCAAAAATAGAGGATATCGAGGTGAAAGAAGCATTCAAAGCGGAAGACGAAGTAAGAGAAGCATTCAAAACAGAACTCAAGGGCAATGATGGTATTAAAAAAACTATTCCACCAAAAATTTGTACCAATATTTTGTAAAAGTTTGCTAGGCGTAACTCTTCCCGTTTAGAAGATACGAGCTATTTAAGATTTGTATTAAAACCCATAATTTTGTAGAGTGGAAATTGTAGTAAAAGAAGCAATTGAAGAAAATAATATAAGTAGAAAAAGCAATTAAAAAGGATATCAAAGTGGAAGAAGCAAAAATAGAGGATATCCAGGTGAAAGAAGCATTCAAAGCGGAAGACGAAGTAAGAGAAGCATTCAAAACATAATTCATGGGCAATGATGGTATTAAAAAACTATTCCACCAAAAATTAGTACCAATATTTTGTAAAAGTTTGCTGGGGGTAACTCTTCCCGTTTAGAAGATACGAGCGATTTCAAATTTGTTAAAACCCATAATTTTGTAGAGTGGATATTGAAGTAAAAGAAGTAATTGAAGAAAATATAAAATTAGAAAAAGCAATTCAAAAATATATATTGAAGTAAAAATGCCATCAAAGAGGATTTTGAAGTTGTAGAAACAATCAAAGAGGATATCAAAGTGGAAGAAACATTCGAAGACGAAAAGTAAGTGAGAGAAGAATTCAAAATGATGTCAAGAGCGATGATGACCGTAAAATAACGATTCCACCAAAAATTTGTGCTACCATATTATAAAAGTTTGTTATGTCTATCTCTTACCGTTTAAAAGATACGAACGATTAAAGTTTTTTAAGGAAAATCATAATTTTGATGAGGGATATCGAAATGCAAGAAGCAATCAAAAAATATATCCAAGTAGAAGAAGCAATTAAAAAGTATATCGAAGTGGAAGAAGCCATCAAAGAGGATATCGAAGTGAGAGAAGCATGTAAAAAGACTGTCATGACAATGAAAAAACGATTTTACCCAAAATTTGTGCCACCATTTTGTAAAAGTTTACTATGCCTATTTATTTTTGTTAAGACGATACGAGCGATTAAAGTTTTTAAGTAAAATCATAATTTTGTTGAGAAGATATGAAAGTGGAAGGAACATTCAAAGAGGATATCGAAGTGGAAGAAGCAATCAAAAAAGATATCCAAGTAGAAGAAGCAATTAAAAAGTATTTCGACGTTCCAAAATGATCATAGTGGATGAGGCATAATTAAAATAAAATGATGTTCCAAAATGATCATAGTGGATGTTACATTATAAAAAAAAATTGACGTTCCAAAATGATCACAGTGGATGTTGCATATTAAAAAAAAATTGACGTTCCAAAAGTGATCTTTGTGGATGAGGCATAATTAAAAAAAATTGATTTTCCAAAATGATCACAAAGGATTTTGCATAATAAAAAAAAAAATTGACGTTCGAAAAGTGATCATTGTGGATGAGGCATAATTTAAAAAAAATTGATGTTCCAAAATGATCACAGTGGATGTTGCAAAATAAAAAAAAAATTGACGTTCCAAAATGATCATTGTGGATGAGGCATAATTAAAAAAAAATTGATGTTCGAAAATGATCACAGTGGATGTTGCATAATAAAAAAAAAATAACGTTTCAAAATGATCATTGTGGATGAGGCATAATTAAAAAAAAACTGATGTTCCAAAATGATCACAGTGGATGTTGCATGATAAAAAAAAATTGACGTTCCAAAAGTGATCATTGTGGATGAGCCATAATTAAAAAAAAAATGATTTTCCAAAATGATCACAAAGGATTTTGCATAATAAAAAAAAAATTGACGTTTCAAAATGATCATTGTGGATGAGGCATAATTTAAAAAAAATTGATATTCCAAAATGATCACAAAGGATTTTGCATAGTAAAAAAAAAAATTGACGTTCCAAAATGATCCTTGTGGATGAGGCATAATTAAAAAAAATTATGTTCCAAAATGATCAAAGTTGATGATGCATAATAAAAAAATAAAAAATAATTGACGTTCCAAAGTGATCATTGTGGATGAGGCGTAATTAAAAAAAATGATGTACCAAAATGATCATAGTGGATGTTGCATAATAAAAAAAAATGACGTTCCAAAGTGATCATTGTGGATGAGGCATAATTAAAAAAATGATGTACCAAAATATCACAGTGGATGTTGCATAATAAAAAAATAAAAAATAATTGACGTTCCAAAGTGATCATTGTGGATGAGGCGTAATTAAAAAAATGATGTACCAAAATGATCATAGTGGATGTTGCATAATAAAAAAACATAATAATAATTGACGTTCCAAAGTGATCATTGTGGATGAGGCATAATTAAAAAAAATGATGTACCAAAATATCACAGTGGATGTTGCATAATAAAAAAAAAATTGACGTTCCAAAGTGATCATTGTGGATGAGGCATAATTAAAAAAAATTATGTACCAAAATACCACAGTGGATATTGCATAATAAAAAAAAATGACATTCCAAAGTGATCATAGTGGATGAGGCATAATTGAAAAAAATAATGTTCCAAAATGATCACAGTGGATGATGCATAATGAAAAAATAAAAAATAATTGACGTTCCAAAGTGATCCTTGTGGATGAGGCGTAATTAAAAAAATGATGTACCAAAATGATCATAGTGGATGTTGCATAAAAAAAAATAATTGACGTTCCAAAGTGATCATTGTGGATGAGGCATAATTAAAAAAAATGGTGTACCAAAATATCACAGTGGATGTTGCATAATAAAAAAAAAATGACGTTCCAAAGTGATCATAGTGGATGGGGCATAATTGAAAAAAATGATGTTCCAAAATGATCACAGTGGATGATGCATAATAAAAAAATAAAAAATAATTGACGTTCCAAAGTGATCATTGTGGATGAGGCGTAATTAAAAAAATGATGTACCAAAATGATCATAGTGGATGTTGCATAATAAAAAAAAATAATAATAATTGACGTTCCAAAGTGATCATTGTGGATGACCATAATTGAAAAAAATGATGCACCAAAATATCACAGTGGATGTTGCATAATAAAAAAAAAAAATTGACGTTCCAAAGTGATCATTGTGGATGAGGCATAATTAAAAAAAAAATTGATTTTCCAAAATGATCACAAAGTATTTTGCATAATAAAAAAAAAATTGACGTTCCAAAAGTGATCATTGTGGATGAGGCATAATTAAAAAAAATTGATTTTCTAAAATGATCACAAAGGATTTTGCATATTAAAAAAAAAAATTGACTTTTCTAAAAGTGATCATTGTGGATAAGGCATAATTAAAAAAAAATTGGTGTTCCAAAATGATCACAAAGGATTTTGCAGAATAAAAAAAAAAAAAAATGACGTTCCAAAAGTGATCATTGTGGATGAGGCATAATTAAAAAAAATTGATGTTCCAAAATAAACATGATGAACGTTGCATACTAAAAAAAAAAAAAAATTGGATGTTCCAAAATGATGATGATGACCTTTGCAAAAACTATGAAAGTTGTCTCATGCCCCTCCACCAACATTATATAGAATCAAGCAAATTTACAGTAATTTTATAGTACACACAAGCCGTGGGCTCCCTACAAAAACAGTATGAAAATTACGGCAAACGAAATATACGGTTTACGGTATTCATACAGAAATATTTTGTATGGGACAATTTTTTTTTTGTATGAAAGACAATTTTTTTTTCATGGAACCGGATATAAAAAAATGTCCTCTGCAACATTAGTTTTTGCACCAACGCTCTAAGACCTATACTTTCCGAGATACGAGGTGGATGGGAGCGAATGGGGGACAAAAGGGGTACTTTAGGATTTATTCCCAACTCATCGGAACTCCCTCTATACGATGGCACCAAACATTTTCACCCTACGAGGGGGCATCTGGGAGAACAAACATGTCAATGAGTCAGTCAGTCAGTCAGTCAGTGAGTGGTAATCGAGCTTTATATAATATAACTAGAGGTTGCGTTGTGCGCGAGCTGCTCGCAGCTCGCGTGTTTTTCTTTTAGTCGAAAAAGTAATTAAAGAAGATATCGAGCTGTTAAAAGCCATCAAACAGGATATCCATGTGTAAGAAGCAGTCAAAGACGATATCGAAATGGAAGAAGCAATCAAATAGGATATCGAAGCAGCAGAAACAATCAATGAGGAAATGAAAGTTGTGTAAGCAATCAAAGAGGATGACGAAGTAAAAAAAGCAATCAAAGATGATATCGAAGTGGAAGAAACAGTCAAAAACGATATCGAAGTGGAAGAAGCAATCAAAGAGGATATTGAAGTGAAAGAAGCAATCAAATAGGATATCGAAGTAGCAGAAACAATTAAAGAGGAAATTGAAATTGAGTAAAAGACGTCGAGGGCAATGATAAAAATAAAAAACAGTTTCATCAAAAACTTATACTAATATTTTGTAAAAGTTTCCTCGAGCTATCTCTTCCCGTTTAAAAGATACGAGCGATTTAAGTTTTGTATGAAAACCCATAATTTTGTGGAGTGGAAATTGAAGTAAAAGAAGCAATTGAAGAAGACATATAAGTAGAAAAAGACATTAAAAAGGATATCAAAGTGGAAGAAGCAAAAATAGAGGATATCGAGGTGAAAGAAGCATTCAAGGAGGAAGACCAAGTGAGAGAATCATTCAAAAAGGATGTCAAGAGCAATGATGGTAATAAAAAAACTATTCGACCTAAAATTTGTACCAATATTTTGTAAAAGTTTGCTAGGCGTAACTGTTCCCGTTTAGAAGATACGAGCGATTTAAGGTTTGTATTAAAACCCATAATTCTGTAGAGTGGAAATTGTAGTAAAAGAAGCAATTGAAGAAAATATATAAGTAGAAAAAGCAATTAAAAAGGATATCAAAGTGGAAAAAGCAAAAATAGAGGATATCGAGGTGAAAGAAGCATTCAAAAAGGATGTCAAGAGCAATGATGGTAATAAAAAAACTATTCGACCTAAAATTTGTACCAATATTTTGTAAAAGTTTGCTAGGCGTAACTGTTCCCGTTTAGAAGATACGAGCGATTTAAGATTTGTATTAAAACCCATAATTTTGTAGAGTGGGAATTGAAGTAAAAGAAGCAATTGAAGAAAATATATAAGTAGATAAAGCAATTAAAAAGGATATCAAAATGGAAGAAGCAAAAATAGAGGGTATCGAGGTGAAAGAAGCATTTAACGTGGAAGAAGAAGTAAGAGAAGCATTCAAAATGGATGTCAAGGGCAATGATGGTATTAAAAAAACTATTCCACCAAAAATTTGTACCAATATTTTGTAAAAGTTTGCTAGGCGTAACTGTTCCCGTTTAGAAGATACGAGCGATTTAAGATTTGTATTAAAACCCATAATTTTGTAGAGTGGAAATTGTAGTAAAAGAAGCAATTGAAGAAAATATATAAGTAGAAAAAGCAATTAAAAAGATATCAAAGTGGAAGAAGCAAAAATAGAGGATATCGAGGTGAAAGAAGCATTCAAAGCGGAAGACGAAGTAAGAGAAGCATTCAAAAAGGATCTCAAGGGCAATGATGGTATTAAAAAAACTATTCCACCAAAAATTAGTACCAATATTTTGTAAAAGTTTGCTGGGGGTAACTCTTCCCGTTTAGAAGATACGAGCGATTTAAGATTTGTATTAAAACCCATAATTTTGTAAAGTCGATATTGAAGTAAGAGAAGTAATTGAAGAAAATAGAAAAATAGAAAAAACAATTCAAAAGTATATTGAAGTAAAAATGCCATCAAAGAGGACTTCGAAGTTATAGAAACAATTAAAGAGGATATCAATGTGGAAGAAACATTCGAAAACGAAAAGGAAGTGAGAGAAGAATTCAAAATGATGGCAAGGGCGATGATGACCGTAAAATAACGATTTCACCAAAAATTTGTGCTACAAAAAAAAATTGATTTTCCAAAATGATCACAGTGGATGTTGCATAATTAAAAAAAAAATGATGTTCCAAAATGATCACAGTGGATGATGCATAATAAAAACAAAAATAATTGACGTTCCAAAGTGATCATTGTGGATGAGGCGTAATTAAAAAAATTATGTACCAAAATGATCACAGTGGATGTTGCATAATACAAAAAAATAATAATAATTGACGTTCCAAAGTGATCATTGTGGATGAGGCATAATTAAAAAAACTATGTTCCAAAATTATCACAGTGGATGTTGCATAATAAAAAAAAATAATTGACGTTCCAAAGTGATCATTGTGGATGAGGCATAATTAAAAAAAATGATGTTCCCAAATGATCACAGTGGATGTTGCATAATAAAAAAAAATAATTGACGTTCCAAAGTGATCATTGTGGATGATGCATAATTAAAAAAAATGATGTACCAAAATGATCACAGTGGATGTTGCATAATACAAAAAAAATAATAATAATTGACGTTTCAAAGTGATCATTGTGGATGAGGCATAATTAAAAAAATAATAATAATTGACGTTCCAAAGTGATCATTGTGGATGAGGCATAATTAAAAAAAATGATGTACCAAAATATCACAGTGGATGTTGCATAATAAAAATAAAATAAAAAATTGACGTTCCAAAGTGATCATAGTGGATGAAGCATAATTGAAAAAAAAATGATGTTCAAAAATGATCACAGTGGATGATGCATAATAAAAAAAAAATTGACGTTCCAAAGTGATCATTGTGGATGAGGCATAATTAAAAAAAATGATGTACCAAAATATCACAGTGGATGTTGCATAATAAAAAAAAAAAAATTGACGTTCCAAAGTGATCATAGTGGATGAGGCATAACTGAAAAAAAAATGATGTTCCAAAATGATCACAGTGGATGATGCATAATAAAAAAAATAATTGACGTTCCAAAGTGATTATTGTGGGTGAGGCATAATTAAAAAAAATGATGTACCAAAATGAACACAGTGGATGTTGCATAATAAAAAAAAAATAATTGACGTTCCAAAGTGATCATTGTGGATGAGGCATAATTAAAAAAATGTGGATGTTCCAAAATAAACATGATGAACGTTGCATACTAAAAAAAAAAAAAAATTGGATGTTCCAAAATGATGATGATGACCTTTGCAAAAACTATGAAAGTTATCTCATGTCCCTCCACCACCATTATATAGAATCAAGCAAATTTACAGTAATTTTATAGTACACACAAGCCGTGGGCTCCCTACAAAAACAGTATGAAAATTACGGCAAACGAAATATACGGTTTACGGTATTCATACAGAAATATTTTGAATGGGACAATTTTTTTTTTGTATGAAAGACAATTTTTTTTTCATGGAACCGGATATAAAGAAATGTCCTCTGCAACATTAGTTTTTGCACCAACGCTCTAAGACCTATACTTTCCGAGATACGATGTCGATGGGAGCGAATGGGGGACAAAAGGGGTACTTTAGGATTTATTCCCAACTCACCGGAACTCCCTCTATACGATCCCACCAAACATTTCCCCCCTACGAGGTGGCATCTGGGAGAACAATGATGTCAATCAGTCAGTGAGTCAGTGGTAATCGAGCTTTATATAATATAACTAGAGGTTGCGTTGTGCGCGAGCTGCTCGCAGCTCGCGTGTTTTTCTTTTAGTCGAAGAAGTAATTAAAGAGGATATCGAGCTGTTAAAAGCCATCAAAGAGGATATCCATGTGTAAGAAGCAGTCAAAGACGATATCGAAATGGAAGAAGCAATCAAATCAAAGAGGATTTCCAAGTGGAAGCAGCAATCAAAGATGATATCGAAGTGGAAGAAGCAATCAAAAAGGATATTGAAGTGAAAGAAGCAATCAAATAGGATATCGAAGTAGCAGAAACAATCAAAGAGGAAATTAAAGTTGAGGAAGAAATCAAAGAGGATACCAAGGTGGTAGAAGCATTCTAAGAGGATGACGAAGTAAAAAAAGCAATCAAAGACGATATCGAAGTGGAAGAAGCAATCCAATGGATATTGAAGATGAAGAAGGAATAAAAGAGGATATCGAAGCGGAACAAGCAATCGTAGAGGATATCAAAGTTAAAGAAGCAATCAAAGAGGATACCAATGTGGAAGAAGCAATCAAAGAGGATATCGAAGTGGAACAAGCAATCAAAGAGAAAAAAATTGGATGTTCCAAAATGATCATGATAATAGTTGTATAAAAAAAATTTAACGTTGCAAAAAAGATCATGATGAACGTTGCATAAAAAAATCTGGACGTTCCAAAATGATCAGGATTGACGTTGCATAATATAAATGTATGTTGTAAAATGATAATGATCAAAAATTTGTACTAATATTTTGTCAAAGTTTGCTAGTGCTATCTCTTCCCGTTTAGAAGATACGAGCGATTAAAGTTTTGTAAGAAAAATCATAAATTTGTTGATTGGATATCGAAGTGGAAGAAACTATCAAAGAGAATGTTGAAGTGGAAGAAGCAATCAAATAGGATATCGAAGTGGCAGAAACAATCAAAGAGGAAATTGAAGTTGAGTAAGCAATCAAAGAGGATACCAAGGTGGTAGAAGCATTCAAAGAAGATGACGAAGTGAAAAAGCAATCAAAGACGATATCGAAATGGAAGAAGCAGTCAAAGACGATATCGAAGTGGGAGAAGCAATCAAAGAGGATATCGAAGTTAAAGAAGCAGTCAAAGATGATATCCAAGTCGAAAAAACATTCAAAGAAGATGACGAAGTGAGAGAAGCATTCAAAAAGGATGTCAAGGATGACAATAAAAAAACAGTTCCACCAAAAATTTATACCAATATTTTGTACAAGTTTGCTAGGGCTATCTCTTCCCGTTTAGAAGATACGAGCGATTGAAGTTTTGTATGAAAGACCACAATTTTGTAGAGAGCATAATGAAGTAACTGAAGCAACTAAAGAGGATATGAAAGTAGAAGAAGCATTTTAAAGGGATAACGAAGTGGAACATGCAAAAATAGAAGATGTCGAGGCGGAAAAAACAATCAAAGAGGATATCGAAGTGGAAGAAGCAATCAAAGAGGGTATCGAAGTGGAAAAAGCAATCAAAGAGGGTATCGAAGTGGAAGAAGCCATCACAGAGGATATCGAAGTGAAAATGCTATCAAAGACGATATCGAAGATGAAGACGCAATCAAAGAGAATAATGCAGTGCAAGAAGCAATCAAAAGGAAATCGAAGATGATATCGAAGTGGAAGGAGTAAACAAAGAGGATATTGAAGTGGGAGAAGCAATCAAATAGGATATCGAAGTAGCAAAAACAATCAAAGAGGAAATTGAAGTTGACTAAGGAATCAAAGAGGATACCGAGTTGGTAGAAGTATTCAAAGAGGATGACGAAGTGAAAAAAGCAATCAAAGACGATATCGAAGTGAAAGAAATAGTCAAAGACGATATCAAAATGGAACAAGCAATCAAAGCGGATATCGAAGTGGAAGAAGCAATCAAAGAGGATGTCAAAGTGGAAGAAGCCATCACAGGATATCGAAGTAAAAATGCAATCAAAAACGATATCGAATATGAAGACGCAATCAAAGAAAATATTGCAGTGCAAGAAGCAATCAAACGGAAATCAAAGAGGAAGGAGCCCTTACAGAGGATACCGAAGTGAAAATGCCATCAAAGAGGATATCAAAGATGAAGAAGCAATCCAATGGATATTGAAGATGAAGAAGAAATAAAAGAGGATATCGAAGTGGAACAAGCAATCGTAGAGGATATCAAAGTTAAAGAAGCAATCAAATAGGATATCAATGTGGAAGAAGCAATCAAAGAGGATATCGAAGTGGAACAAGCAATCAAAGAGAAAAAAATTGGATGTTCGAAAATGATCATGATAATAGTTGTATAAAAAAAATTGAACGTTGCAAAAAAGATCGTGATGAACGTTGCATAAAAAAAATCTGGACGTTCCAAAATGATCAGGATTGACGTTGCATAATATAAATGTATGTTGTAAAATGATAATGATCAAAAATTTGTACTAATATTTTGTCAAAGTTTGCTAGTGCTATCTCTTCCCGTTTAGAAGATACGAGCGATTAAAGTTTTGTAAGAAAAATCATAAATTTGTTGATTGGATATCGAAGTGGAAGAAACTATCAAAGAGAATGTTGAAGTGGAAGAAGCAATCAAATAGGATATCGAAGTGGCAGAAACAATCAAAGCGGAAATTGAAGTTGAGTAAGCAATCAAAGAGGATACCAAGGTGGTAGAAGCATTCAAAGAAGATGACGAAGTGAAAAAGCAATCAAAGACGATATCGAAATGGAAGAAGCAGTCAAAGAGGATATCGAAGTGGGAGAAGCAATCAAAGAGGATATCGAAGATAAAGAAGCAGTCAAAGATGATGTCGAAGTGGAAAAAACATTCAAAGAAGATGACGAAGTGAGAGAAGCATTCAAAAAGGATGTCAAGGATGACAATAAAAAAACAGTTGCACCAAAAATTTATACCAATATTTTGTACAAGTTTGCTAGGGCTATCTCTTCCCGTTTAGAAGATACGAGCGGTTGAAGTTTTGTATGAAAGACCACAATTTTGTAGAGAGCATAATGAAGTAACTGAAGCAATTAAAGAGGATATGAAAGTAGAAGAAGCATTTTAAAGGGATAACGAAGTGGAACATGCAAAAATAGAAGATGTCGAGGCGGAAGAAACAATCAAAGAGGATATCGAAGTGGAAGAAGCAATCAAAGAGGGTATCGAAGTGGAAGAAGCCATCACAGAGGATATCGAAGTGAAAATGCTATCAAAGACGATATCGAAGATGAAGACGCAATCAAAGAGAATAATGCAGTGCAAGAAGCAATCAAAAGGAAATCGAAGATGATATCGAAGTGGAAGGAGTAAACAAAGAGGATATTGAAGTGGGAGAAGCAATCAAATAGGATATCGAAGTAGCAAAAACAATCAAAGAGAAAATTGAAGTTGACTAAGGAATCAAAGAGGATACCGAGTTGGTAGAAGTATTCAAAGAGGATGACGAAGTGAAAAAAGCAATCAAAGACGATATCGAAGTGAAAGAAATAGTCAACGACGATATCAAAATGGAACAAGCAATCAAAGCGGATATCGAAGTGGAAGAAGCAATCAAAGAGGATATCAAAGTGGAAGAAGCCATCACAGGATATCGAAGTAAAAATGCAATCAAAAACGATATCGAATATGAAGACGCAATCAAAGAAAATATTGCAGTGCAAGAAGCAATCAAACGGAAATCAAAGAGGAAGGAGCCCTTACAGAGGATACCGAAGTGAAAATGCCATCAAAGAGGATATCAAAGATGAAGAAGCAATCCAATGGATATTGAAGATGAAGAAGGAATAAAAGAGGATATCGAAGTGGAACAAGCAATCGTAGAGGATACCAAAGTTAAAGAAGCAATCAAATAGGATATCAATGTGGAAGAAGCAATCAAAGAGGATATCGAAGTGGAACAAGCAATCAAAGAGAAAAAAATTGGATGTTCCAAAATGATCATGATAATAGTTGTATAAAAAAAATTTAACGTTGCAAAAAAGATCATGATGAACGTTGCATAAAAAAAATCTGGACGTTCCAAAATGATCAGGATTGACGTTGCATAATATAAATGTATGTTGTAAAATGATAATGATCAAAAATTTGTACTAATATTTTGTCAAAGTTTGCTAGTGCTATCTCTTCCCGTTTAGAAGATACGAGCGATTAAAGTTTTGTAAGAAAAATCATAAATTTGTTGATTGGATATCGAAGTGGAAGAAACTATCAAAGAGAATGTTGAAGTGGAAGAAGCAATCAAATAGGATATCGAAGTGGCAGAAACAATCAAAGAGGAAATTGAAGTTGAGTAAGCAATCAAAGAGGATACCAAGGTGGTAGAAGCATTCAAAGAAGATGACGAAGTGAAAAAGCAATCAAAGACGATATCGAAATGGAAGAAGCAGTCAAAGACGATATCGAAGTGGGAGAAGCAATCAAAGAGGATATCGAAGTTAAAGAAGCAGTCAAAGATGATGTCGAAGTGGAAAAAACATTCAAAGAAGATGACGAAGTGAGAGAAGCATTCAAAAAGGATGTCAAGGATGACAATAAAAAAACAGTTCCACCAAAAGTTTATACCAATATTTTGTACAAGTTTGCTAGGGCTATCTCTTCCCGCTTAGAAGATATGAGCGATTGAAGTTTTGTATGAAACACCACAATTTTGTAGAGCGCATAATGAAGTAACTGAAGCAATTAAAGAGGATATGAAGTAGAAGAAGCATTTTAAAAGGATAACGAAGTGGAACATGCAAAAATAGAAGATGTGGAGGCGGAAGAAACAATAAAAGAGGATGACGAAGTGTAACAAGCAATCAAAGAGAATATTCGAATAGTGGATGTCGCATAATAAAAAAAAATTGACGTTCCAAAATGATCATAGTGGATGAGGCATAAATAAAAAAAAATTGATGTTCCAAAATGATCACAGTGGATGTTGCATAATAAAAAAAAAATTGACGTTCCAAAAGTGATCATTGTGGATGTTGCATAATAATAAAAAAATGACGTTCCAAAATGATCATGTGGATGAGGCATAATTTAAAAAAAATGATGTTCCAAAATGATCACAGTGGATGATGCATAATACAAAAAAAATAACAATAATTGACGTTCCAAAGTGATCATTGTGGATGAGGCATAATTAAAAAAAATGATGTTCCAAAATGATCACAGTGGATGTTGCATAATAAAAAATAATTGACGTTCCAAAGTGATCATTGTGGATGAGGCGTAATTAAAAAAATGATGTACCAAAATGATCACAGTGGATGTTGCATAATAAAAAAAATAATAATTGACGTTCCAAAGTGATCATTGTGGATGAGGCATAATTGAAAAAAAAATGATGTTACAAAATGATCACAGTGGATGATGCATAATAAAAAAAATAATAATTGACGTTCCAAAGTGATCATTGTGGATGAGGCATAATTAAAAAAATGATGTACCAAAATGATCACAGTGGATGTTGCATAATAAAAAAAAAAAAATGACGTTTCAAAGTGATCATTGTGGATGAGGCATAATTGAAAAAAAATGATGTTACAAAATGATCACAGTGGATGATGCATAATAAAAAAAAAAAAAATTGACGTTCCAAAGTGATCATTGTGGATGAGGCGTAATTAAAAAAATGATGTACCAAAATGATCACAGTGGATGTTGCATAATAAAAAAAAAATTGACGTTCCAAAGTGATCATTGTGGATGAGGCATAATTAAAAAAATGTGGATGTTCCAAAATAAACATGATGAACGTTGCATACTAAAAAAAAAAAAAAAAAAATGGATGTTCCAAAATGATGATGATGACCTTTGCAAAAACTATGAAAGTTGTCTCATGCCCCTCCACCAACATTATATAGAATCAAGCAAATTTACAGTAATTTTATAGTACACACAAGCCATGGGCTCCCTACAAAAACAGTATGAAAATTACGGCAAACGAAATATACGGTTTACGGTATTCATACAGAAATATTTTGTATGGGACAATTTTTTTTTTGTATGAAAGACAATTTTTTTTTCATGGAACCGGATATAAAAAAATGTCCTCTGCAACATTAGTTTTTGCACCAACGCTCTAAGACCTATACTTTCCGAGATACGAGGTCGATGGGAGCGAATGGGGGACAAAAGGGGTACTTTAGGATTTATTCCCAACTCATCGGAACTCCCTCTATACGATCCCACCAAACATTTTCACCCTACGAGGTGGCATCTGGGAGAACAAACATGTCAATGAGTCAGTCAGTCAGTCAGTCAGTGGTAATCGAGCTTTATATAATATAATAACTAGAGGTTGCGTAGTGCGCGAGCTGCTCGCAGCTCGCGTGTTTTTCTTTTAATCGAAGAAGTAATTAAAGAGGATATCGAGCTGTTAAAAGCAATCAAAGAGGATATCCATGTGTAAGAAGCAGTCAAAGACGATATCGAAATTGAAGAAGCAATCAAATCAAAGAGGATTTCCAAGTGGAAGCAGTAATTAAAGAGGATATTGAAGTGAAAGAAGCAATCAAATAAGATATCGAAGTAGCAGAAACAATCAAAGAGGAAATTAAAGTTGAGTAAGCAATCAAAGAGGATACTGAGGTGGTAAGAGCATTCTAAGAGGATGACGAAGTAAAAAAAGCAATCAAAGACGATATCGAAGTGGAAGAAACAGTCAAAAACGATATCGAAGTGGAAGAAGCAATTAAATAGGATATCGAAGTAGGAAAAACAATCTAAGAGGAAATTGAAGTTGACTAAGGAATCAAAGAGGATACCGAGGTGGTAGAAGTATTCAAAGAGGATGGCGAAGTGAAAAAGCAATCAAAGACGATATCGAAGTGAAACAAATAGTCGAAGACGATATCGAAAAGGAAGAAGCAATCTTAGAGGATATCGAAGTGGAAGAAGCAATCAAAGAAGATATCGAAGTGTAAGAAGCCATCACAGAGGATAACATTCAAAGTGGAAGACGAAGTAAGAGAAGCATTCAAAACGGATGTCAAGGGCAATGATGGTATTAAAAAAAACTATTCCACCAAAAATTTGTACCAATATTTTGTAAAAGTTTGCTAGGCGTAACTCTTCCCGTTTAAAAGATACGAGCGATTTAAGATTTGTATTAAAACCCATAATTTTGTAGAGTGGAAATTGTAGTGAAAGAAGCTATTGAAGAATATATATAAGTGGAAAAAGCAATTAAAAAGGATATCAAAGTGGAAGAAGCAAAAATAGAGGATATCGAGGTGAAAGAAGCATTCAAAGCGGAAGACGAAGTAAGAGAAGCATTCAAAACAGAACTCAAGGGCAATGATGGTATTAAAAAAACTATTCCAACAAAAATTTGTACCAATATTTTGTAAAAGTTTGCTAGGCGTAACTCTTCCCGTTTAGAAGATACGAGCGATTTAAGATTTGTATTAAAACCCATAATTTTGTAGAGTGGAAATTGTAGTAAAAGAATCAATTGAAGAAAATATATAAGTAGAAAAAGCAATTAAAAAGGATATCAAAGTGGAAGAAGCAAAAATGGAGGATATCGAGGTGAAAGAAGCATTCAAGGAGGAAGACCAAGTGAGAGAAGCATTCAAAAAGGATGTCAAGATCAATGATGGTAATAAAAAAACTATTCGACCATAAATTTGTACCAATATTTTGTAAAAGTTTGCTAGGCGTAACTGTTCCCGTTTAGAAGATACGAGCGATTTAAGATTTGTATTAAAACCCATAATTTTGTAAAGTGGGAATTGAAGTAAAAGAAGCAATTGATTTTGCATAATAAAAAAAAAATTGACGTTCCAAAAGTGATAATTGTGGATGCGGCATAATTAAAAAAAATTGATGTTCCAAAATGATCACAGTGGATGTTGCATAATAAAAAAAAAATTGACGTTCCAAAAGTGATCATTGTGGATGAGGCATAATTAAAAAAAATGATTTTCCAAAATGATCACAAATGATTTTGCATAAAAAAAAAAAATTGACATTCCAAAATGATCATTGTGGATGAGGCATAATTTAAAAAAAATTGATTTTCCAAAATGATCACAAAGGATTTTGCATAGTAAAAAAAAAAAAAATTGACGTTCCAAAAGTGATCATTGTGGATGAGGCATAATTAAAAAAAAATTGATTTTCCACAATGATCACAAAGGATTATGCATAATAAAAAAAATTGACGTTCCAAAAGTGATCATTGTGGATGAGGCATAATTTATATAAAATTGATTTTCCAAAATGATCACAAAAGATTTTGCATAGTAAAAAAAAAAAAATTAACGTTCCAAAAGTGATCATTGTGGATGAGGCATAATTAAAAAAAAAATGATTTTCCAAAATGATCACAAAGGATTTTGAATAGTAAAAAAAAAAATTGACGTTCCAAAAGTGATCATTGTGGATGAGGCATAATTAAAAAAAAATTGATGTTCCAAAATGATCACAGTGGATGTTGCATAATTAAAAAAAAAAAATTAACGTTCCAAAGTGATCATAGTGGATGAAGCATAATTAAAAAAAAATTGATGTTCAAAAATGATCACAAAGGATGTTGCATAATAAAAAAAAAATTGACGTTCCAAAAGTGATCATTGTGGATGAGGCATAATTAAAAAAAATTGATTTTCCAAAATGCTCACAAAGGATTTTGCATAATAAAAAAAA
Organism: Philereme transversata; assembly: GCA_963924445.1. Taxonomy (NCBI): domain Eukaryota; kingdom Metazoa; phylum Arthropoda; class Insecta; order Lepidoptera; family Geometridae; genus Philereme; species Philereme transversata. The sequence goes on from OZ004343.1 coordinate 7,787,987, forward strand.
AATTGACGTTCCAAAAGTGATCATTGTGGATTAGGCATAATTAAAAAAAATTGATGTTCCAAAATAAACATGATGAACGTTGCATACTAAAAAAAAAAAAAAATTGGATGTTCCAAAATGATGATGATGACCTTTGCAAAAACTATGAAAGTTGTCTCATGCCCCTCCACCACCATTATATAGAATCAACCAAATTTACAGTAATTTTATAGTACACACAAGCCATGGGCTCCCTACAAAACCAGTATGAAAATTACGGCAAACGAAATATACGGTTTACGGTATTCATACAGAAATATTTTGTATGGGACAATTTTTTTTTTGTATGAAAGACAATTTTTTTTTCATGGATCCGGATATAAAAAAATGTCCTCAGCAACATTAGTTTTTGCACCAACGCTGTAAGACCTATACTTTCCGAGATACGATGTCGATGGGAGCGAATGGGGGACAAAAGGGGTACTTTAGGATTTATTCCCAACTCACCGGAACTCCCTCTATACGATCCCATCAAACATTTCCCCCCTACGAGGTGGCATCTGGGAGAACAATGATGTCAATCAGTCAGTGAGTCAGTGGTAATCGAGCTTTATATAATATAATAAAATAACTAGAGGTTGCGTTGTGCGCGAGCTGCTCGCAGCTCGCGTGTTTTTCTTTTAGTCGAAGAGGTAATTAAAGAGGATATCGAGGTTGCGTTGTGCGCGAGCTACTCGCAGCTCGCGAGGGTAATGTGTTGTTTGATAGAAATCCCCCCTTCGTAACTCTGACAAAACCAAATCATATAAGGCTAAAACATGTATTTTAAGAAGGAACCTTAAAAATAAGTAAGTTGATTTAAGGATACTTCTACTTACAATTTTATAACTTACATAAACAATCAATAGTTTTGTATCATAATCAGCAAATTCGTGGATACTTACTTAATATTTATTAATTCTTTAATGATGCAATTAGGTATGTAAGAATGGCGAGACGGGTTAGTTTAATAAATCCCACCAGCTTTAACCATTCCAAAGTCTACTGTGCCCGTATTAGCAGTAGGCCGTTAGGGTGTTTCCCGTAGAGGCGTACAAGGTCAGTTAATATCTATAAATTAAACAATTGAGAAGTTGGTATATATACATATTTTATTATTTTCTACATTGGGTATACCTTATAATCATCATCATATCAGCAGCCACAGGAAGTAGACTGCTGAACATAATATGTCAAGTAAAAAAGTAATATGAACGTATTTTAATAATCCTTCTCATATATCTCTAGAGCAACCAATCTCATCTCTCTCAACAAACTAATGCTATTAAATTTGAATACTCATTGACAAATGAAATAGTTAATAGATTTGAATCAGTTGATAATTTTCATATTATCTTTGCTTGACTCCGCGTTCGCCACCATCCTCAATGAGCTGTAATGAGATGCCAGTCGCAGTCGTTCCAGTTGTTGTCTGTTCGAAAACAAAAAATATATGAGATGTGGTTTTTAATAAAATATTTAACGCGAGATACTTATATCAATATATAGGTTTTTAAATTTTCTTAATTTTTTTTCATCTATGTACACACCTCGCTGTATCAACTTATACACCGTACTTCTGGCAAATAAATTTCATTTCATTTCACCTTATATTCAATAAAGAACATGTAGAACTCAACAAAAATAGAAACATTTGGGATTTATGCGCATATTTTTTGTAATAATATTTAATAGTCACATTATCCACACAAACTGACGTGACGGCCCTCCTGAATACCATGATTTTACGAAGTTAGCGTCGCCTATCTGCTACTCAGTGCATACGCTTTATAAAAACATAACATAATATTATAAGTATGTTTCTATGTTTGTTTGTTCATCAAGGGTAGGTATATTAAAATATCGAAAAAATTGTCGTAAAGTGTAAACAGCATGCCTGCCTATTTAGATAGGAAAACATGGTTTGTCTTCCTGTTGCAATACTCAGGGGCAGGGTTCATATGTGAAACAAACTATATACTACTTGTAATTAGTCCATTGAAAAGTTACATTTGGGGTTACGTTTTTTAGAGGACGCAATTTTATTTTTTTGATGTATGGGGGGGTCAGTGTAAAGCTAAAACCAAGTTTGGGGGATCGCCACCCTTGTCCCACGGCCGCCATCTTGAAAATAGGGGTTGAAATAGTTTTTACGATATATCTCTTAAACTATTAATTTGATAAAAAAATTTTGTTAACATTTTTTGTTGCAAATTAAATTCTCTACAACTTTGGTCCAGTAACTTTTTGTAGTAGAACTATAAATAAAAAAGTTATAAGCGAAAATGTTCAGAAATTCGAGAAAAAAATTATATTTTTCGATATAACTTTTTTTTTATCATTTTACGAAAAAATTATCTCAGACCATTTTTGTAGATCGTTTTTTGATGAACAACTTTTATTCACAACATTTTTTCATTAAGTCAATAGCTAAGGTTTTACAGCGCTCCGAAGTGAGTACTATTTTTCAGTACTCTTAACTATACCTATATTATACGTGTGTACTAATAATGTGTCATCAGTTATTGTTGTTTTTTTTTATTGTGTTATTATAATTTTTTTTAATTACAAATTTTGCAATATTATTAATAATTAATTATTAATAATACTGCAAAATTACAAAAAAAAATAAAATAATAAACAGTTTAAGAGGTATATCGTAAAAACGATTTCAACCCCTATTTTCAAGATCGCGGCCTTGGGACAAGGGTGGCGACCCCACAAACTTGGTTTTAGCTTTACACTGACCCTAAACATCAAAAAAATAAAATTGCGTCCTCTAAAAAACGCAAGGTAAGGCCTAAAAAATGTAACATTTCAATGGACTAAATAACTTTGTCACCATGTGAAAGCAACAAATGTATTGAGTAGTAGAGTTCCTTGTGAAAGGGCTCGCCCGGAAAGTACTACCATCATACCTATTTCTGCTGCCAAGCATCATTACTGTGTTTTGGTATGAAGATGATTGCTGGTGAAATTACTGGCATATGAGGCTTTACATCTGTATGTCTAAAGTTGATGGACGCAGGGTACTGCAACGTAGAGGTCTGTGACCTACGTTATGAGGCAGTTCTTTGTTAAATGCGATGGTTACCACTTAACATCAGGTGGGCCATAAGCTTGTTTCATTACCAGGTAGCATTAAAAAACCCTGATTTTTTTTATTACTTTAATGAAATTTGGTGTATATAGCATTTATGACTTGGATTTAAAAGTAAGCTACTTTTTAAAATCGACAGTGGAAGCTAGTTTATAAAATACATATTTTTATTACCTGGTTTCACTTCGGATGGTGTCTTAAATGATGCGCGTCGGTCGGTGTCCTTATCCAGTAGCCACTACTGGACTAAGTGGTAAGTAGGTGTTAGCATAGTAATATTGTTGTATTGTTTTGTAGTAATTTTGTGGTAGTATGCATGATTTGTTTTCAATGTTCCATCAGTATCAAAACAGTATTTCCTATCATTTTGGATTTCTTCTGCAATGCTCATTCTGTGTTTAAATGGACATTTCACTTCCACTATGGCATCATCTCCAACAATTCCGTCAGGTGATGCTACTAAAGCACCCGAGTTGTGAAGCCAAAACCCAGTCGGAGAGACTTTCTTCTGTGTTGCTTCCTCGAAGAGTTTTAAAGCCACCTCTTCATGAGTTATTCCTCACTGGATACTTTTAACACCATCCAGATTTAATGATGAAATAATGATGGAGGAAATCTGAAATAAACAGAATAACGTATTGGTAGTGTTCCTTGCGACTCAGCATAACAAATGCAAAACTTGTGCAATTATGTACCTGTTACGCTGCACAGCAGCAATCACAATCCCAAAATTGCTTGCAGTAATGCAGCCTAGCCTCATTTCATGCCACAGAGGATTACATCTTTAATAATAATAAATATTGCTGGACATTTCACACAGCGCTATCTAGCCCCAAATTAAGCAAGCTTGTACTATGGGAACCAGATAACTGATAGAATACTTATAAACATTTAATATATAGAGAAACAGCCAGACCCGGAATAAATATCTGTAGATCATGCAAACATTTGTTCCGCAGCGGGGATCGAACCCGCTACCTCCTGCGTCTCAGGCGGCTATGCGCCCACTGCACCACGGAGGTCGTCAAATAGTGCCATGTGCTTTGCCCAATAGTGGCATGTGCAATGGCCAAAATCTCTTTGTGGGAAACCTTTATATTGTGCAGTATGTCGTTTTTACAGCAAAATATAGTACTTACTGATATCGCTAGTCAATTTTTCATTATACAATTAAAAATATTACGGCTTACCTCTGTTGAGTACTTCTTATTTTTCATTGATGCAAATATCTGTCCTCTCAGAATCCCCAAAGAACCATCATACATGACCGACCACTATCGTAACTCTTTTCACTTTCTTGAATCACTAACTTTCTTGAATACAGAAATTTCGTCCTTAAATTTCTCTATGATTGTACCCAAACTTACAACCGCAGACATTTTATTTATTATGAAAAAGCTAAAATTACAAAAATCGCTCGTCGTAACCTGTTTGTTTTTACCCAAACGTCAAAATCCGCCATCTTGTTATGTCACACTTCCACAGTCTGAGTCTCGCCCGCATTACAATGCAAGTTCACTCGGTATGATACAGTGTAAATAATACAGTAAGTCAACCAGCTAGCGTGACTGTGTACATATAGTCACGTATGTAGGTACTTATCCGTTGTATATAAAGTAAAGTAAAAAGTAAAGTCCGCACATTGGCATACAAGAAGTTGAGGCACGACTTAGTGGTTTGTAAATTCTGATAGGTGTGACATAGTTGGTAAGTATCGATGGTTTCCTTAAGCTTCTCCATCCTCTCGTTATTCTCCTGGATAAGCTTCGAGTGCTCTATCATCTTTTTTAAGAGTTCATTCTCTGGGTTTCCTCCTTTTTCAGGTTCTTTGGTCGCTTCCACCACTTCCACCTGACTCGTTTTGTCTTCATATCTTCATGAGATTGAGGGTTAGGCATATACTCATAATTCTTGGCTGAGCTCTTTAAGGTGTTTGATCAGGATACATTCGGACCTATTTCTCTCCAAGCACACTTTCAGAGGACGCACCTTGCCAGTGAAAAATTGCCGAAATATCATCTCGCATCGGTTTTATGTTAGTTTCTAATATGGATATGAGCGCGGTTATTACCTGGTGACATTCACAGTCGCATTCTCTTTAGACAAATCCGGTTGTAAGAACCGCTTGGACCTACTGTTTTTTCTGTATTCTGTGGCGAACGGCGAACACTCATTGTGTCGTTTACGCCAAGTTCGGGCAATATCGGACGGCACGCACAGGTGCGAGTATAGAAAAAAATGCAACTGTCTCTTTTACGTTCCTGATGATTGGAGACAAATCGTCGTAAATGAGTCACTCAAGTTATTGGAATATAAGCTTTTAGCTACTGATTTTAAGACTTTCTTTTGCGTGGTAGTAATTTGCGTAAATATTTTGTATGGGACAATTTTTTTTTTGTATGAAAGTCAATTTTTTTTTCATGGAACCGGATATAAAAAAATGTCCTCTGCAACATTAGTTTTTGCACCAACGCTGTAAGACTTATACTTTCCGAGATACGAGGTGGATGGGAGCGAATGGGGGACAAAAGGGGTACTTTAGGATTTATTCCCAACTCACCGGAACTCCCTCTATACGATCCCACCAAACATTTCCCCCCTACGAGGTGGCATCTGGGAGAACAATGATGTCAATCAGTCAGTGAGTCAGTGGTAATCGAGCTTTATATAATATAACTAGAGGTTGCGTAGTGCGCGAGTTGCACGCAACTCGCGTGTTATTGTTTTTGTCGAAGAAGCAATCAAAGAGGATTTCGAGCTGTTAAAAGCGATCAAAAAGGATATACATGTGTAAGAAGCAGTCAAAGACGATATCGAAATGGAAGAAGCAATCAAATCAAAGAAGATATCCAAATGGGAGCAGCAATCAAATATGATTTCGAAGTGCAAGAAGCAATCAAACAGGATATTGAAGTGAAAGCAGCAATCAAATAGGATATCGAATTAGCAGAAACTATTAAAGAGGAAATTGAAGTTGAGTAAGCAATCAAAGAGGATACCGAGGTGGTAGAAGCATTCTAAGATGACGAAGTGAAAAAAGCAATCAAAGACGATATCAAAGTGGAAGAAGCAATCAAAGAAGGTATCGAAGTGGAAGAAGCAATCTTAGAGGATATCGAAGTGGAAGAAGCAATCAAAGATGATATCGAAGTGGAAGAAGCAATCAAAGAGGATATTGAAGTGAAAGAAGCAATCAAATAGGATATCGAAGTAGCAGAAACAATCAAAGAGGAAATTAAAGTTGAGGAAGAAATCAAAGAGGATACCAAGGTGGTAGAAGCATTCTAAGAGGATGACGAAGTAAAAAAAGCAATCAAAGACGATATCGAAGTGGAAGAAGCAATCCAATGGATATTGAAGATGAAGAAGGAATAAAAGAGGATATCGAAGCGGAACAAGCAATCGTAGAGGATATCAAAGTTAAAGAAGCAATCAAAGATAAACAAGCAATCAAAGAGAAAAAAATTGGATGTTCCAAAATGATCATGATAATGGTTGTATAAAAAAAAATTGAACGTTGCAAAAAAGATCATGATGAACGTTGCATAAAAAAAAATCTGGACGTTCCAAAATGATCATGATTGACGTTGCATAATATAAATGTATGTTGCAAAATGATAATGATCAAAAATTTGTACTAATATTTTGTCAAAGTTTGCTAGTGCTATCTCTTCCCGTTTAGAAGATACGAGCGATTAAAGTTTTGTAAGAAAAATCATAAATTTGTTGATTGGATATCGAAGTGGAAGAAACTATCAAAGAGAATGTTGAAGTGGAAGAAGCAATCAAATAGGATATCGAAGTGGCAGAAACAATCAAAGAGGAAATTGAAGTTGAGTAAGCAATCAAAGAGGATACCGAGGCGGTAGAAGCATTCAAAGAAGATGACGAAGTGAAAAAAGCAATCAAAGACGATATCGAAATGGAAGAAGCAGTCAAAGACGATATCGAAGAGGGAGAAACAATCAAAGAGGAAATTGAAGTTGAGTAAGCAATCAAAGAGGATACCGAGGTGGTAGAAGCATTCAAAGAAGATGACGAAGTGAAAAAAGCAATCAAAGACGATATCGAAATGGAAGAAGCAGTCAAAGACGATATCGAAGTGGGAGAAGCAATCAAAGAGGATATCGAAGTTAAAGAAGCAGTCAAAGATGATGTCGAAGTGGAAAAAACATTCAAAGAAGATGACGAAGTGAGAGAAGCATTCAAAAAGGATGTCAAGGATGACAATAAAAAAACAGTTGCACCAAAAATTTATACCAATATTTTGTACAAGTTTGCTAGGGCTATCTCTTCCCGTTTAGAAGATACGAGCGATTGAAGTTTTGTATGAAAGACCACAATTTTGTAGAGAGCTTAATGAAGTAACTGAAGCAATTAAAGAGGATATGAAAGTAGAAGAAGCATTTTAAAGGGATAACGAAGTGGAACATGCAAAAATAGAAGATGTCGAGGCGGAAGAAACAATCAAAGAGGATATCGAAGTGGAAGAAGCAATCAAAGAGGGTATCGAAGTGGAAGAAGCCATCACAGAGGATATCGAAGTGAAAATGCTATCAAAGACGATATCGAAGATGAAGACGCAATCAAAGAGAATAATGCAGTGCAAGAAGCAATCAAAAGGAAATCGAAGATGATATCGAAGTGGAAGGAGTAAACAAAGAGGATATTGAAGTGGGAGAAGCAATCAAATAGGATATCGAAGTAGCAAAAACAATCAAAGAGGAAATTGAAGTTGACTAAGGAATCAAAGAGGATACCGAGTTGGTAGAAGTATTCAAAGAGGATGACGAACTGAAAAAAGCAATCAAAGACTATATCGAAGTGAAAGAAATAGTCAAAGACGATATCAAAATGGAACAAGCAATCAAAGCGGATATCGAAGTGGAAGAAGCAATCAAAGAGGATATCAAAGTGGAAGAAGCCATCACAGGATATCGAAGTAAAAATGCAATCAAAAACGATATCGAATATGAAGACGCAATCAAAGAAAATATTGCAGTGCAAGAAGCAATCAAACGGAAATCAAAGAGGAAGGAGCCCTTACAGAGGATACCGAAGTGAAAATGCCATCAAAGAGGATATCAAAGATGAAGAAGCAATCCAATGGATATTGAAGATGAAGAAGGAATAAAAGAGGATATCGAAGTGGAAGAAGCAATCGTAGAGGATACCAAAGTTAAAGAAGCAATCAAATAGGATATCAATGTGGAAGAAGCAATCAAAGAGGATATCGAAGTGGAACAAGCAATCAAAGAGAAAAAAATTGGATGTTCCAAAATGATCATGATAATAGTTGTATAAAAAAAATTGAACGTTGCAAAAAAGATCATGATGAACGTTGCATAAAAAAAATCTGGACGTTCCAAAATGATCAGGATTGACGTTGCATAATATAAATGTATGTTGTAAAATGATAATGATCAAAAATTTGTACTAATATTTTGTCAAAGTTTGCTAGTGCTATCTCTTCCCGTTTCGAAGATACGAGCGATTAAAGTTTTGTAAGAAAAATCATAAATTTGTTGATTGGATATCGAAGTGGAAGAAACTATCAAAGAGAATGTTGAAGTGGGAGAAGCAATCAAATAGGATATCGAAGTGGCAGAAACAATCAAAGAGGAAATTGAAGTTGAGTAAGCAATCAAAGAGGATACCAAGGTGGTAGAAGCATTCAAAGAAGATGACGAAGTGAAAAAGCAATCAAAGACGATATCGAAATGGAAGAAGCAGTCAAAGACGATATCGAAGTGGGAGAAGCAATCAAAGAGGATATCGAAGTTAAAGAAGCAGTCAAAGATGATGTCGAAGTGGAAAAAACATTCAAAGAAGATGACGAAGTGAGAGAAGCATTCAAAAAGGATGTCAAGGATGACAATAAAAAAACAGTTCCACCAAAAATTTACACCAATATTTTGTACAAGTTTGCTAGGGCTAGCTCTTCCCGTTTAGAAGATATGAGCGATTGAAGTTTTGTATGAAACACCACAATTTTGTAGAGCGCATAATGAAGTAACTGAAGCAATTAAAGAGGATATGAAGTAGAAGAAGCATTTTAAAAGGATAACGAAGTGGAACATGCAAAAATAGAAGATGTGGAGGCGGAAGAAACAATAAAAGAGGATGACGAAGTGTAACAAGCAATCAAAGAGAATGTTCGAATAGTGGATGTCGCATAATAAAAAAAAATTGACGTTCAAAAATGATCATAGTGGATGAGGCATAAATAAAAAAAAATTGATGTTCCAAAATGATCACAGTGGATGTTGCATAATAAAAAAAAAATTGACGTTCCAAAAGTGATCATTGTGGATGAGGCACAATTTAAAAAAAAATTGACGTTCCAAAATGATCATTGCTGATGAGGCATAATTAAAAAAAATTGATGTTCCAAAATTATCACAGTGGATGTTGCATAATAAAAAAAAAGAAATTGACGTTCCAAAATAATCATTGTGGATGAGGCATAATTTAAAAAAAATGATTTTCCAAAATGATCACAAAGGATTTTGCATAATAAAAAAAATGACGTTCCAAAAGTGATCATTGTGGATGAGGCATAATTTAAAACAAAATGATGTTCCAAAATGATCACAAAGGATTTTGCATAGTAAAAAAAAATTGACGTTCCAAAAGTGATCATTGTGGATGAGGCATAATTAAAAAAAATTGATTTTCCAAAAAGATCACAAAGGATTTTGCATAATAAAAAAAAATAATTGACGTTCCAAAGTGATCATTGTGGATGAGGCATAATAAAAAAAATGATGTACCAAAATGATCACAGTGGATGTTGCATAATACAAAAAAAAAATAATAATTGACGTTCCAAAGTGATCATTGTGGATGAGGCATAATTAAAAAAAATGATGTTCCAAAATGATCACAGTGGATGATGCATAATAAAAAAAAAAATAATTGACGTTCCAAAGTGATCATTGTGGATGAGGCATAATTAAAAAAATGATGTACCAAAATGATCACAGTGGATGTTGCATAATAAAAAAAAAATGACGTTTCAAAGTGATCATTGTGGATGAGGCATAATTGAAAAAAATGATGTACCAAAATGATCACAGTGGATGATGCATAATAAAAAAAAAAAAATTGACGTTCCAAAGTGATCATTGTGGATGAGGCATAATTAAAAAAATGATGTACTAAAATGATCACAGTGGATGTTGCATAATAAAAAAAAAAATGACGTTTCAAAGTGATCATTGTGGATGAGGCATAATTGAAAAAAAATGATGTTACAAAATGATCACAGTGGATGATGCATAATAAAAAAAAATAATTGACGTTCCAAAGTGATCATTGTGGATGAGGCATAATTAAAAAAATGATGTACCAAAATGATCACAGTGGATGTTGCATAATAAAAAAAAAAAAAATGACGTTTCAAAGTGATCATTGTGGATGAGGCATAATTAAAAAAATGTGGATGTTCCAAAATAAACATGATGAACGTTGCATACTAAAAAAAAAAAAAAAATTGGATGTTCCAAAATGATGATGATGACCTTTGCAAAAACTATGAAAGTTGTCTCATGCCCCTCCACCACCATTATATAGAATCAAGCAAATTTACAGTAATTTTATAGTACACACAAGCCATGGGCTCCCTACAAAAACAGTATGAAAATTACGGCAAACGAAATATACGGTTTACGGTATTCATACAGAAATATTTTGTATGGGACAATTTTTTTTTTGTATGAAAGACAATTTTTTTTTCATGGAACCGGATATAAAAAAATGTCCTCTGCAACATTAGTTTTTGCACCAACGCTCTAAGACCTATACTTTCCGAGATACGAGGTGGATGGGAGCGAATGGGGGACAAAAGGGGTACTTTAGGATTTATTCCCAACTCATCGGAACTCCCTCTATACGATCCCACCAAACATTTTCACCCTACGAGGTGGCATCTGGGAGAACAAACATGTCAATGAGTCAGTCAGTCAGTGAGTGGTAATCGAGCTTTATATAATATAATTTGTTAAATACCTCTAAGTACCTACCTAGGTAGATACAATAACCAGTTGATGCAAATTATTGCAACGGCAAACCTGAGTCTAGAATACAGTAAATTATGCATTTTACTATCTGGTCGGCTGCACAAATGATAGGCCGAACAAAATGGTAATTTCCCCGTGAATCCTGTTGCTTTCATGTTAATTAAAACTATGGTTTCCCCTAAGTACAGTCGGCTTAGATGTCGATGGCGAGATGAGCTAGACTGTTGTGAAATAAAACTTGTACCGAATGGTGGGCAATTTCAGTTGATAGAAACCCAAGTCGTTCGTAAGCGAGATGGGTGACGACGTTGTAAAAATCGCAGAAAACTCAGGGTAAGAGATGCGAAGAATATAAAAAGCTGGCAAAAAACGAGGGAGGCCTATACACAGCTACACTGGGTGATTTCGGGCTGATGTAGCGCTGTGACTGTTTACAAATTCACCCTATAGATAAGTATCTAGAAATCATGTGAGCATAGAACTGGTATCAAAACATCTCAATTTATTATTTAACTTTATGCCGCTGACTGTATCTACTAAGAAAGGAGATAAATTAACGTAATTTTATTGTTTATTGGCGCTGATTGCTAGACTTTAAGTCTGTAGGTGGCCAGTCAAAGATTCGCGTTTTCCAAATAAGAACCTACCCATTTCTTTCCATCTCAAATGCTTGTGTATGGTTTTCTTCTCTACTGCTTCTGCGCATTTTACACGTGTCTATCAAAGTAGACCTTTTCTATAATGTCTGCGTGACCTACCCTATCGTCTGCGTTTTGTATGTAAGGGTGTGTTGCTAATAGGTCCTCCTTCATAGTAGCAAAGACTATTGACAAATTAAAAGTCTTAAAAGGAAAAATAAAAGTCACGTAGGATATTGAAACCTTGTCGATTTTACTCCAGAGTTTTTTTGTAAGGTTCGTATAATTTACTAAAATATAAGTACGTAAAATCCTATATTCACCTAACTGCGTAGATGTGGGTAGGTACCTAAATAGGAGATTTAATTTATAATCATGCCCATGCACATACAGTACACGTCATATTAGTATGCGCCAATGGTTTTATACTATTCCATTCAGTGCCACGGTATCTAGCGTGACGCGACCGCGCCGCCCAGCGAGGTCGCAAGCCGGTGCGGTGGTGTAGCCACAGGTCCAGTAGCCAGTAGCATTCTGGCGAAGCGAAGGTGTAATAAGTCTTATGAGCAGTAATCATTGCCGCGTACTGTATGTTCAATGTCAAACCTGCAATTATGTGGAGATGTTTGTCCTTCTACTTCTATTGTTCTAGAATTAACGTTAATTATAAGTTACTGTGGCATTTCAGTTCTGATAAGAATGACTGTTTCTCTTTGTAATTTTTATTCAGATGGTAATGTATGACCATGTGTGAATTCGCGGTCTTTAACAGATGGCCTTTAGAGCCCCAAACTTGTAACGTATGGAGTGAAAATGAGTCATAGGTCCGCCTTCACGCAAAAAAAACGTGACACAAAAAAAACACATGGAAACAACTTCACCAATTTGCTTTACCTCAACTGAGATCTCAACGTTATGGAGGAGAATGGTGACTGCTGGGTTCACGAAAAACCAGGGGCTCGAAGGATTTTCCAATTAGATTCTCAAAGTAGGAGCGTAGGAGAGTGTTTTAGAAGAAGAAATTGATAATTCCCTGCTTTTGAGTCTATAACAATCTTTTTTTGAAACAATAACTATTTTTTTTGTATTTTCCACTTTCCACAGCATAAAACTTTCTAGGATTCTAAATGTTTTCCTCTAAAATTTTATTCTCTTATTTCGGCAGACTCAGAAGAGTAATGAAGCTAATTTCTACTAATTTCCAGCACGAGAATTAGTGGAGAGCCGACCTTTCTTAATACTTACAAAGGTCGCGGGTTACGTGCCCGGTTGTGTTAAATAACTAGTCAACAAGAGGTCATAAGAATGAAACCATTCAAGAAGGTACCAACTGAATCATTGGAACAATAGGTAGGAAAAAATCGAGATCAACACGTTTTAGCTAAAGAATGCGTCTTAATAAGTACCTACGATCTAGAATCTAGGGCGCGTCTTTTACCTACTATTTTACAGTTAACTGGAGTATTTGGTAGCAGATGTTTACAATGCATATTAGGTTCCTACACCCTTCCTATTTCTGTGTTCCGGTTTGAAGGGTATGGTTTCCGGTGAAATTACAGCCATATGAGGTTTTACACCTGTATGCCTCAAGTTGATGGACGATGGGCAGTACATCGTAGAGCACGTTTCTAAGGTCCGTGACCTACGAGGCTATACCTTGTTATAAGCGATAGTTACCACTTAACATTAGGTGGGCCATTATGCTTGTTCCATCTCTAGGGGGTTTAAAAAAAATAATGACCCTATTATGCATTGTAGATTGACACTTCCAGTATTGTCCCTAACCACACTTTTATCTTCCAGTCAACGGTCAAATGGTCATCTCCCGAGGATGCACGTGGAAGCGTCAGGACGACTGGACCACCTCCTGTCCGATCTCCAACAACGGTGCCAACGAGGTGACGTCATTCTGTGAAACCTGCGAGTACGACGCCTGCAACGGTGCCGCGACAGTCGGCAAGACTTTAGCCCTGATCATCGCGCCTTTGGGCTTACTGCTCTTCAAGTAGATTGTAACATTATAAGGCATAGGAACCGGCATCTTTAAACAGGTTTTGGGCCCAGAAACATAAACCAAAGTGGAAAAGTGGGGTTGACATCTTCGCCTGCGGGTACCAATTAATTGTTTAATGGGTCATAAAAAACGTAACAATAGCATGGCACATTGTACCTACATAGAATTGTGTATGTTTTTCAGACGTGTCATTGGCACAAGTCATAGCTTAGCACAACGTAGACATATCTCCTTTTTACCATAATTATGTAAATATGTTGAAACGTTCAGACAAGTTACAATATCGCATATGCTTATAGGCATGCATCATCAGGTTTTCACTGTTCTATGCCTTATAACTTTTATTCTAGGTAGTAAAAATAGCGATTAAGTAAGAAGAAACGAATCTGAATCCAATTCTAGACCCAATACGAAAGTGATAAGATTGAAAATAGCTTATGACGAATACGAAAGCGGAAACGCTTGCATAACCGTGTTCTGCTGTAGGACATGACAACATCAATGTGCTACTTTCTTCTGAGTAATGCAGGTTACACATGTTAATGTTTAACTATAGGTACCTACCTAAATCAAATTAAGTAATATCAAGCCGAATAAGTTAAAGAATACAAGGCTTGAGATAATAGGTTTACGATCTTTCGTTTTGCTGCCATATAATTTACTAACTTCCCCCGCGGCTTCGCATGCGTGGTGTGTCAATAAAAAGTAGCCTGTTTTAAACCAGGTCATATTTTTTTTATTTACCAAATATTATCGAAATTGGTTCAGCCGTTACGATGGGATTGACTAACAAACAAACATTAAAACTTTCGCATTTATAATATTAGAGTGACAAAAGGACCTATACAATCCACAGATGAAATATAAAAGCGTTCCTAAAACACGCCTTTGTGATACCCTGAAAGCAAATCCCTGATTACTGGACCAATAAAAGAAGTGTTGGGTCTTTTATAGTGAAAATATTCATTTCTTCGTTACGTCCATAAGTACAAAGTTACGACCACGACGAATATGGGACCATGGACCATGATATCCCGGAGTGCCCACCGCGATACAGTTTACCAAGTTTCATAGGCCATCGAAATAAGAGTTAATTGTACAGTGCCACAAACTTATCTGGCCTTGTGATTGCCAAAATATTCAGTGATAGAAAAAATCGGTGACATCTATAACATCGAATTTGAAGACGATTTTTAGCGCCTGGTGGTTAAGTTGCAGCATTAAAGGAAATCTTTACCTATAGTATTTTGCATGCCGTGATAACTTTGAAATCTAAAAATTAACCCAAATAATTATTATGTGATCCATACACTACAATTTTGAGTATATAATAAGCATAAAGTTTCACCTTATATTTTTAAATTACACTCAAAAACACTAGATAATACTAGATCAATATCCTGACATAATGATATTCCAATGCCCGATTTGACACCTATCGCTATAGCGCCTGGGACGGACGGTTAGGCTGGAAGAACAATGTTATTGGAATGGAACAGTTGGTGGCATTGTGCTTATTTCGATGTAATATTTTATCCAAGAATTTGTAAATGTTGCTAATATTTAATTGTGTATTTTATTTTAGTACATATCTAATTAGACAGTTAAATAGTTACGTAACGGACTAACATTCTTCATTCTTTGCATCATCTTTTGTAGGTTTACCTTTTTTCTAAAACCTTAATAAAATAGTTTTTCGGCACAGTTTTTAAATATTCACTTGCTGGCTGATAAATACATTGTAAATATAATTGTTTAGGTGACAGTAGATATAGCATTTTGAACCTATTTCTTTGGACAGGTTTACCTCTCTGCCTTATCAAGTGCTTTTGTATGAAATATGTATGAAATGCATCTCACATACAATGAATCTCAAATGTAACGAAGTACATATATTTTTCAGCGCTAATGTTGAGTTTTAATAAAGATTTCACAAAGAAGGATTGTTTATTAACTACCCTATTAACTATAAGACCCTTAAAATAATAACAAACTGAAATAGAAGTAGAAAACATTCTATCTCTCAAAGAAAAAAAAAACAAATAACGAATGTTAATTTACTGTACACTATTACGTAGGTACATAATCATTATTAATTGATCATTTTGGTGCCCCGGATCAGGCCCAAAAATATCTAACTATGTACATCGTATAAATACTCAATAATATAAGAAGAATAAGCATATTTTAGCTCACTCATCCCGGCTTCTTACGTGTAATTTATACATAGATTTTAGTTAGTTTAGATTATGGATTCTCTAAGCGTTTTGGAGATGAAAATTAGTTCAACTAAGTCTCAAAACATTATCACAAATCAACTCTCAATGGCATAACAAGTAACTACCTATCAATCATAAAACTAACACCATTTTAATTGATATTTTTATTGATCGAGCGAAGCGAGATCTCCAAATCAACTTGGGCAAATCGGCGTTGTATGTATGTATTATTGTTTGTTTGTCCGATGATAACTTTTGAAGCGTTGATCCGATCATTGTGAAATTTGATAAATTGGTAGGTAGTCATGGCATAATTTTGGTGTGACTAAATCAGCTAAAAATGTTGGGGGGTTGTTGAGATATTGGGGTTAGTAGTGGTAAAACAAATAAAATGAGACTATTAGGTCAAATGAGACGTCAAATGAAAGGTCTTTATTAGTACATTTCGACCCCGTTTTTATTTTTAGTAAAGTTTTGTAGTTTTTGTGTTATTAGCCATAATAAAATCTAAACTTTGACAAAATTCACAGGGTACACCAGTGATCCCACAGTACTGTTATTTGGTATGTGTATAGCTTAAGTATCACAAATATAGGCAAAAGTCTGAAATACAGAAAAACTGCAATTTGTACCCCAAAAAAGAGTAACCAATTTACATCACTAACGTTACCTGTAATTTGAATGAAACTGTAGGTCAAGTAGTTGGTTATATATTTTGTGGCACTATTTTATTAGTCAAAAATTAAGGCCGGCTTGCACAACAATCCCTAAACGTATTTAGCGACTAAACATGTTTAAATTTTATGTATTTGTATGATTTGACAACTCTTTAAATCATATTTAGCCACTAAATTTAGCCATAGTTGCGCGTGTCGCCCTAAGAATACCTATTTGTTTTTGTGTTTTGGGAGACTCGCGAGATCTCAGTTCGGGGCGAACCACTTGTTTATTGACGATGAGTAAAAATCTAACATAAACAAAAACTTGGTCCTAAAATGTATTGATGTCTTATAAATCCAATATTGCCGCTTTTATTTTTTATCTTTATGTTTTTGTGTATCTAACAATATTTTTGAAGTGTAAACTTCTTTAGCATCGTTGTGATTTTGAAAGTCGATTAAACTAAAAAGCGACAGTTTAGTTACCATAGTTACCATAGCCTCTTGTATCATTTATCGAAAATGTAAGCTCCGAGTCTGAATAAATCTATGTAATATATACGAATAAAATATAAAATAATTATCTAACTTTGCATCACTATGATTATTACTAAAACCTACAATTATCATCTTCGCGAAATTTTACATTCGTCTCATTATCTTGAAACCATAATTTTTGAAGGTTTCACTTGTATCACGTGTGAATTGCACACATGGTAAGATTTTTCTGTGTTTACTAACAAAAATTATGGATCCCTGTCTGGTCTGAAATAAACGTTTTTATTTATTATGTTAAAAATTGGCACTAAATAGTCAATTGATGGGGCTCATAGATCATAATATTTTTACAAAATTCGTCGCCTTCCTGGCGGCAATAATTTGTACTACGTTGAGATTGGCACCCTTTAAAGTTTGTACTGCGTATTGATAGATGGAGCAAGCAACCAATGTTGTAGCTTTTATTGTATGACTATTATTACTGCTAACATAAATAATTATGCAGTGTCTTTAATAATATTAATAAATAATAAATGAATAAATAAATATTGGTGGACATTTCACACAGCGCTATCTAGCCCCAAACTACGCAGAGCTTGTACTATGGTAACCAGATAACTGATAGAATACTTATATACTTTTTTTGTAAATACATACTTATCATATATAGAAAAATATCCAGACCCGGAACAAATATCTGGAGATCATGCAAACATTTTTTCCGCGGCGGGAATCGAACCCGCTACCTCCTGCGTCACAGCCGGCTATTCGCCCATTGCGCCACGGAGGTAGCAATAATATATCTTTATTCTTATTCTTAGTGATATGATTAACATTACGGATTAATAGTTAATTTTAGGTAACAATTTTCACTAATGTATGTATAAAAACTTGTGTCTGGCGAAAAATTCTAACAGTAGTAACTAAGGACAATAATATAGTACAGATGATAAATCTTGTGGTTAAAATATTGTCTGAAACTTATTTTACGGCTGCGGCTTAGGTCTCGGATATGATTTTATGGGTCCCCACATTCTTAGACGTTCACCAGAACCTTATGCCCTCACGGGCACTGACATGTATTGCACATTAGGTAGAAAAACCTACTACTTATTTCACCGTTAAAACTGTGTGTTAGATACCACACCTACCTAGGTACTTAGGTAAATTATGTGCCTACCTACTTTTAAATAAAAATAAAAACAGACACAGATTATGTAATTTGACACTGTCGAGCAGGTCCCTATGACTGAGACGAGAGTTAAGTTGTACTGAATTTCATTATGCCCGCAGAATGCACCAATCTAGATTTGGTTTTTATTGTCTCGCAGAAAGTGTGAAAAAAAGAGTATTCTCCTCGTGGACAAAGCTGTCTGGGCGTGGTTATATCCCTCTCTGCACTCAGGATTCTAGTCCTTCGTTACGTTCGGGATTCAATACAACGCCCGTGACACAAGGCACTGCTTTATCCCCTCTTTTAATGATCTACTATTACTTCGGTGCACATGAAGACCATTTTTGGGCCGCTATGGTTGTTTTACTTACCCAGTAAAAAAACTATAGCGGCC
Organism: Philereme transversata; assembly: GCA_963924445.1. Lineage (NCBI taxonomy): Eukaryota > Metazoa > Arthropoda > Insecta > Lepidoptera > Geometridae > Philereme > Philereme transversata. The sequence goes on from OZ004343.1 coordinate 7,806,722, forward strand.
CAAAAATGATCTTCATATCGTAGCTAAAAGTAGGTAGCGTTATCTCGCCCTGACCCGATAATGTTATAAGGGCAAATTTTATCTCTATTCAAATTTAAAGATGATTAAATGATACACTATGGAAATTATTTATATTTTGTACGACCAAAAAGTCTGAAACTATTATAATTGTTAAAAATATAGGTACCTACTTAATGCAAAAATTGCAGGAAAAAAGTTTTAAAAATTTACCGCACACATTAACTGCAATAAAAATATGCACAATTTGCACTATGATCAGGATTTCTTTTTGAAAAAAAATATAAAAAAAATCCTAAAATAAAGTATCAATGGCTGATGATAAAAAATAATTTTATTTTAATTTATTTGAACAAAACAATCATTATCATACCTAGACTTAAGTATTTTATAGATTCTATATTATTAACTGTTTCAAGATTATCACAAAGTAACTCATCAAAATTGTTATTATTTAGTATTTATTAGCATGCATTTAAAAATATTACAGATTCTACAAAAATTATGTTTAGTCTATACACTTTTATTGAAATATTAAAATAATCTTATTCTAACAAAGAAATAATTATGGGATTTACTATGGCATAATCAAAAACTCTTATATAATATATAAATCTTCGTTTGACCACAATCTCAACTGATGTCAGGCGATGATGTGGTATATGATGGAGCATCTTTAGAACCTTCTAGAGACCTACGGACATGGGGAAACTATAAGGCTTCTAGTTCGACCATGGAACCCTAAAAAATTACTGAGTAGAGCGCTATCTCGCGGTAACCCGATGTTGACGACATGTTTATTTTCGTTTAATTTTATCTTCTAAACCAGGGGTTCCCAAAGTGTGCGCCGCGGCGCCCTAGTGCGCCGTAGAGAGTAAAGAAGAGCTGAGGCGCTCTTGTTTACCATTCTCTGGAAACTAAACTTGAGCATTTGCGGTTATAAAATGAATAATCAAAGATCAATGTGGAGCAAGAAATGAGAGTAGCGGTGTCAAGCCCACCACAAGTCAATACAATACCAAGTCAAGTCAATACCACGCTTTGAAAAAATTTGTGGAGATCACCAAGCTCACACGTAATATTGACTAAGTTGCCATTGTATTTTATTTTCTATTTTTCTTAGATAATAAGTGTTTTCTATATAAATATCTAGATAGGGCGCCGGGACAAAATACTAAACCTGTAAGTGCGCCGGAAACTGAAAAAGTTTGGGAACCCCTGTTCTAAACTATTCGAATGACATGTTGTACAGGGCAAATTTTATCTCCATAAAATTTCCAGGATGCCGAAATGTTTTTCTTGAGACAAGGTTTATTAATTACATGTAGGTAAGGTAAGTACCTAAAAAAATTAAAAAACATTTCACTTACCTAGGTATTTTTTGTGTAAAGATCACTGGACTCCATGAGAGCCCTAATTCTCATAGGCCTTTTGATACAATTTTCTGGTTAATTTTAGCTGACCTGACACTGGGGGAGAGTTAATAACCAACTACTAGACTAGCCGAATCTTACCCAATCTCACGTGGGGGAGAGGGGGGGTCTCGGCTAATATCACGCATTTTTTTTTATTTTATCATTGTAAATCTAGATAAAGAAAGAGCAATCTTGAAATAATGAAGCCAATTGTGTTTGTTAAATAAGTCCAACACATTTACCCTATGAATATAAATTTTGAAAAATCTCAAGTGAGATAAAGGGTGGGGGGAGGGGATCGAAACAAATCTCGCGACATGACATGTCACCAGGGAGGGAGGGAGAGGGGGTCAAAAATCGACAAAAACGTCTCACGCAAATAATGGACGCCCCCTAATCAAAAGACACATTAAAAAACTATGATAATAATGTCTTCACCATAACAGTCACTGCAGCTAGTGTAAATAGCAACAATGTATTAGGAGTAAAACTAAAAGAAGAGTTACAGCCATCCTTATTGTTGCATGTGCAGTATTCCGTCAAAATATTATCGGCACCAGTTCTATTATAACATAAACTTTCGTCGTTTTGGGTTCCAACTTTTTCCAGTTCCAAGAAAGCACACTCTCTGACGTAACTCCACTCGCCATTCACTGAAAGAATAATGTTCAATTGACACGGTTAACATTTAAAAATTTTGAACCTAATTAATGAATAGGCCCCTAGATGCCAACGCTCCTGGCAGTCAGGCTTTATAACGTTCGACAAGTGTCGATAATTATGTCTACACCTCGCTTGCTCTTGCAGCCCTTACGGGAGCCGTTAGTGATGCGCCGAATATCTATCGATAACACTAATTACCAGTCATTGTATTGAAGAGGAAACAAACATGTTTATTCGTTGGCCTCGTCCGCCACGAGTCTTGGCGTATACTTGGCTTTTATTTTTAACCCACTACTACTCAAAATGAGGGGTGATAAAAGTTTGAACCTCATACAAGCTCTATCAGGCTTATTTTCTGTTGTCATTGGTGATCCAGTTGGTTTTTTGGTATGTTGATAGATTATGACCTGGATTCAAACATAAACTACTTTATATTGGCAAAACACGCGTGCGAAGCCGCGGACGGAAGCTAGTTACAAATAAAATTTCAAGGTACTGAGGCGAGAAAATTTCCATAGTAATTTAATAAAAAAAAATATGATTGCCTATTTAGTCATTCCTAAGGCTAATTAGGATAGGAAATGCTTAATATAACTCAAAATTACTGTTTAATAAAATTATAATTGAAAACATAATATTTGAATTCTTAACACCCGGGGGGGTCTTTTTATATAAATAATATTATTTTCCCTTCACTGTTTGTGTCACTTTGTGAACTTACTAATCAAATCAACAGTAGCTTAGCCAAACATGGTCTTACCTACTTGTATACTCTTTATTCGGTTTTCCACAATTTTGTTGAATTTTCTATGGATTTTCCTTTGTGAGGTGGTACTAAATACGTAGTAGGTATCTCTGACTGACTGAAAGTAGGCGGCCGTCGGTCGTTAACTACGAGTATATAATAAATAATAAATAAATAATAATAAATATCGCTGGACATTTCACACAGCGCTATCTAGCCCCAAACTAAGCAGAGCTTGTACTATGGGAACCAGATAACTGATAGAATACTTATATATATATTTTTTTTTTGTAAATATATACTTATAATAGATAGAAAAACACGCAGACACGGAACAAATATCTGTAGATCATGCAAACATTTGTTGTTGTTGTTATAATATGTGTTTCTTACGTCCTATTAGTTCAGTTCAGTTTAATTCAATACAAATCATTTTTTAATAAAAATATAACCGACTTCAGTTAACAGAAAACCAAACTACTGAACCGATTTTGATGAAGTTTCTATATGACCAATCTGAAAGTATGTATATCCCTACAAAAAATTATATGTATAAAACACATTATGCGTCCTATACAATTTGAGTGTTGCCCTCGACTTGGTGCTAAATGGGAAGAATACCCTTTTAAACAAAAAAAGAATTTCTCGAATCGGTCCAGCCAGGCGTCTTCGAGTAATCGCGTAACATAAAAAAAAAACAGAGTCGAATTGAGAAAAATAATGTACAACTTTACAGTACAAGTACAAGACCAATACGTTATACCTACTACAAACAAAAATGAATTAATAAAACTTAAGTAAGAACAGTTATATGTACCTAATAACTCAATAAAAACAAAAATTTGGTGCCTGCCCACCAACGGCTTAGAAGAGTGCTCAGGAGGAGTGCTAATAGATACCTACTTACCTTTTAATTGTCGAATTTTTCTGCACATGATGGATGTAATCCCGGGGGAGAAGCCTTTCTCTCGTTTGCAGTCAGTAATCATAGTTGTACTGTTATCAAAAGGATCAATACACTTAGGATCGTTATCGGAGCGACAATTCCAACATTTTATGCTTAATCCTAAAACGTAAAAAAAAACGTTACTTTTGGGTATGACCCTACTTTCTTGTTGATCGATGTTTGTAAAGTCAGACGTACCGTGTGGAATAAATGTAATAATTATGGTCACACACACGGCAAATTTTAAATAAAAATGCATCTTTTGTTTTAGATTTTCCCAAAAAAATAACTAATTTTACTATCTCGACTCGTATCGAGCACTGACTGACCTACCAATGAGGAATATTCACTACTACGTTGACTATTAGCTATAGAGATACTACGGCCATAGGTGAACAACCCGCGGCCCGCAGGCCACTGATATAATATTTTCAAATGCTGTAAAATCGTGCCTTAATTAATTGACAGTTTATTAGAAAGAAAGAATAAAGAAAGAGGTTGCTTGACATATTGGAGGGTAATGATCTGGCGTGTACGTAACTATGTAATTATGTACCAAAATTAGCTAAGATTTTTTAATTGTTTCACTTTCATTTATCACTAAAAAATCAGAAAGAAAACAACTCATTTTATAAAACATTTTATTAAAAATTATTGATCTTAAAGTACCTAGTCAATATAATGACTTATTAATATACTTACGAATTATGGACGGGATTTCATTCAGTCATAAGTACTGCTAGTCTACATAAAACAGTTTAAAATATAAACAGTTTGTCCAATTTCATTTTGATTTACATGATACATTTATTTGTAGATGTATTTAATAGATTCTATGTTAGATTCTATACAAGATTCTTAACAAAACCATAAATCAAGATTCTTATGTTAGTGTATACATACATTTAAAAATATTACAGGTAAAATAATATTTTTATTTATTAGTTTTGTCTACACTTTCATTGAAATAATATAATATTCTTATTTTATCGAAGGCATATTGTGAGATTCACACAAGGCAGTATTAATTACTTTTATAAATAAATGCTTAGATTGCAGTGCTTTTCCACTTATTTATCACACAGATCTTATTTCTTTTGAATTATTTTTTAAACATAGACAGACCTTTGGAATCCGGTTGATCAGCTTTACACTTTATTTTTGTATATATTTATAACTTTTATTTTGGGTGTAAAGCGGATCAACCGGATTCCAAACTCCTGGCTGCGCTCGAAGACCGGCATTGCTGACGTGGGCATTAAGGCTGCAAAGCTGAAATGGGACTGGGCGGGTCATGTCTCCCGTATGGAACCCGATAGGTGGGCCAAGAAGACAAGCATATGGACTCCTAAAGACGGAAAACGACGCCGAGGAAGGCCTAAAAAGCGCTGGAACGATGACTTGGACGTCTTCCAAAGAGACTGGCGGGATCTGGCTCTAGACCTTGATAAGTGGAAGGAAGAAGGGGAGACCTTTGCCCAGAAGTGGGACAGTAAGGGCTAGTAAAAAAAATACATAGATCTTTGTTTGACAACATAATTTCACCGAATGGTAATCAATGATGTGGTCTAAGATGGAGCAAGAAGATCTAGAAGGTATTTCAGCTTGATATTTTCAATCATATTAATAGGTACTTTGAATCTGTACACTGGTTTTAACTACAATTACAAGGCCCTTTTCAGTCATTGTCATTGTCTATTCCCACTGCGGAACAAGTGTTTACATGATCTACAGTTAGTTATGCATATTTGTTTCTGACCCACCCTGTTTCACATGGATAGTACCTATGAAGGTAGGTGGGTATTACTTATTTTATTTTAACACATAATTTTGAAATATCATTGTGCCTTCAGCCCTAGTTAAACATGAGAAGTAGGTAGGTAAGCACTACTTATTTTACATACATCAATGCACGACACATCAAAATAACTATGACAGTAATGCCTTCACCATTGTAGTCACTGCAGCTAATGTAAATAGTAACAATGGTTTAGGACTAAAATTAAATGAAGAGTTACAACCATCCTTACTGTTACAAGTACAGTACTCTATGAAAATGTTGTAGGTACCAGTTCTCATGAGACAGAATCTCTCATCGCCTTTGATTCCGATTTCTCCTAAGTAGGCACAATCTCTGAAGTACCTCCACTCGCCGTTCACTGAAAAAAGAACGTAATGTTATCAAAACAAATGAATAGGCAGTGCACCGGAACTTATCAACACCCCTGGTTTCTTGTCTGATTCCATCCTGGCTTACAAAGAAACAAGCAGCGAAATTATTAGGAAGTTTGTATGAGTCTCTAAGAGAGCTAAAATTAGAATAAAGGAAGTTGATTAAAATGAGATTTTAAAATATTTGTTTCATAAAATTCCTTGTTCCAGATTTATTTAGATTTTAAAAACAAAAACTGTCCAACTTAATTTGCAGACCATACCTAACTAAAAACTTACTAATCAAACTTGCCTACACTTGTGTATCACTGTACAGCCTAATATTCTAAGGTTTTCTACATTTTCATAGGCTTTCCTTTAAGAATGTAAGAACTGTGAACACTTGCGGACGTTTAGAAGCTTTACTAACATTGTTATATATTGGTAAGTGGGTAAAAGCGATGGCCGAAAATCAATCGCCGGCGGCTTGGAGGTGAGTTAGTTACCGTGGACAAGCATAAAAACATACCTTTCTGCCTGATTTTTCTACACATGCTAGGTCTAATCCCTGGTAAGTGCGAGAGACCTTTCTCTTGTTCGCAGTCCGTAATCGGCACTGTACTGTTATCGAAAGGATCAGCACACTTAGGGTCGTTATTAGAGCGACAGTTCCAACATTTTATACATAATCCTGAAACAAAACCAAAAAACACGTTACTTTTGGGCGTGACTCCGGTTTGTTGTTGATCAATGTTTATATAGGAAAACAGACGTACCGTGAGGAATAAATGTAAGAATTATGGTAGCACACACAGCAAAATTTAAATATAAATTCATTTTCTTAGTAATTAGCGCTATTAAGTTATAGAATTTTGAAATATTCGCTGAACAAAATTAAATGCACAAACAAAAGCGCCTCATGCTTTTTTTTAACTCTTTATTAGAGTAAAATTAAATCAAGCAAGCATGAAGCAAACAAACCAGGGCTGCCAACCGTAGAACATTTTTCCTCATACAGAAGCAGTAAAAAATCTGCGTTCTGATCCCGAAAGTTTAATTTCCCAATGAGGGGTTTTCACGGCCATGTTTTTTTAACTGCTAAAAGATGGCGTTGCTCTGTCATGCTCCGAATAATAAAAGAAAGTGAATTGTCAACGTCAATTGCCGTATCAACATTATGTGATACAGCAATTGACACATATTGTGTCTTTGAGATTTTGGCATATAAGCTATATTTTTGGCGGTACATTTCCAGACAGCGCCATCTATTAAGCTAGTTGGAACTAATTTTTTTCTTTTTAAAACCGAGATGAAAAGTCCTCATTGCCTAAGAAGTAAAATGCCTAAAACGTAAAATATTGCTGAAACCCTAAATAGAAAAATTACTAAAATTTCATTGTGCCTAAAATATAAAATGTCTAAGATATTATTTTATAATGCTTAAAAAATATATTTTACAATTTGATGCACGCCTACTTTTAACTTTTTCTTCACACGTTTGCTCTAAGCAGGCAAAGCACCTTCATTCGGTTCAAGCTACAGTCAACGCACAATGGTATCATTATTAATTGAGGCTTCCACACTAGGGATATTACGAATATTTGCATTCGCATTCGCTTATGCGAATGATTCGCATCAGTCTAAACATTCGCATCGACATTCGCATTCACATCAAGCGATGCGAATGTTTTGCGAATGCGAAAGTATATATGTAGGTCGTGTCGTGTCTCACCCGGCGGCCGCCCAGTTGGTCTATTCTCGTACGCGCAGAAGGCGCAGGCAGGCATCACGTATTTCATTCGACCACGTTCCACATTGGAAAGCGTTTCTTTCTCGCTGCTTGCTTGGTTAGTTTGGCTTGTCTTGTTTTAGTTGTCAGTCAGTTGTTACTAATTATTATGTAAGTAATCATATTGTGAGTTTAGAATTATGCTGATCTATTTTGATAGTTTTTCCCATGGTACCGGGAAAGAACAGTGAAATATAGCGAGTTTTTACGCCTACCTATCGATTGAGACCACACGAAATGCATGTTTGTGAGAAAAGTTATTCCACAATTTGATGCACTACTCGTACCTCGGCGTTGCGAACCCATTTGAAAAATGTTTATTTTATACATTCGCATTCGCATTCGCACATTCTTATCCCAAAAATTCGCATTCGCGAATGTGAAAAATATCACATTCGTAACATTCCTGTTCCACACGATGCAAAAAGCAGTAAAATAATAATAATAAAAATCATTTGAAGTATACACGAATATGTGTCACTTTATTTAACTGAATATAATTATATATTCTTTACTTCCACAATAACTCCAACACTGACTCTACTATATAGATGTTGCCTGTTCGGCGTTCACCGTACGACTGCCCCCGCTCCGTAGTGTCGGCCGTATTTATAGACTGTCGGATCGCGCTATCGCTCACGCGATAACAGTCGTATTTGACAGTTTGTTTACAGTCGTATTCTACATCTCTTCCTTTCTAAAATAAAATACTTTTATAATGGCAGATGATATATCATATATATATGATATTTATATGAGATAATCAATAAATATATATATTTTTTTTTTAATCTTCATGCATAATCAATTAAGAAACATAACCACTTAAATCATCTTAATAGGCTTGTTATTCAGATTTATCTCTGTCTTCAATTCTGTCTTCAATACTGTCTTCATTATTGCTATAAGATGATCTTTGCTCTTTATTCATTATCATCCATTCTCCTCCAATTTTTTTCAAATGTACCACATTTCTACGATAGTGTTCACCAGTTTCATCATTTACTATCTCAACATCGCCCGAGTCATGGCCAGTTCTTGAAACAGTGTGAATTGTTGGTGCAAAGTTCGGAGTCAGCTTGTTTTCTTTATGAAATGACTTTACAAAGACTTTATCACCTTCACAGAGTTTATGATCTACTGCTTTCCGTTTCTTATCACTGTAGGATTTCCCCATTTCTTTTTTAATCATGTCTCTGTCTCTAACTTCTGATTGGTCATCCTTATTTTCTATATCTATAATAGATGGAATTTTATCTCTGAATTGTCGCTTATAAAAAAGTTCTGAAGGTGTTTTATTTGTTATAGAGTGTGGAGTACTATTGTACATCATCAAATAGTAAAATAACTCTTCCTTCCAGTTCTTTTTCTCTATTTGGCTGATCTTTATTCGCTTGAGAATGCTCCGATTTTGTCTTTCTACTTCACCGTTCATTTGAGGCCAGTATGGAATGGTACTATGTAGTACTATGCCGCATTCTTGAAGGTAGTCCTTGAACTCTTGGCTGACAAATTGTCTGCCATTATCTGCAGTAATGGTAACAGGATATCCTAGCCGTGAGAATATTTCCTTTAGTAGCTTAATCATTTCTGATGATGTTATAGTTTTGGTAATTTTAATTTCCTTATAGCGACTAAAATAATCCACCACCACCAATAAATAGTCTCCCGAGGGCAAAGGTCCCAATAAATCTATAGCTACATCAATCCATGGTTCTATTGGCAATTGACGGCGTTTCATTGGCGTCGGTGGGTTTGGGGCAGAAACAAGTGTACAACTTTTGCAGTTCTTGACCATGAGCTCTGCATCTTTGTCTATTTTCGGCCACCAAACTTTAGTGCGCAGACGTTGTTTCATGCATACAATTCCAGGATGACCTTCATGAGCTGCTTTCAGCACCAGTTGCCGTAATTTTTTAGGTATGACTATCCTGTTGCCTCGAAGTAAAATGTCATCTTGAAAACACAGCTCTGTTTCGAAGACTTTGTAGTTTGTCACGGTAGGATCCCAAATACATTGATAGAGACCCTGCTTTACTTTGGAGATTTCAGTATCTTGACTAGAATTTTTCCTGATATCATCTAATGGCACAGCTATTGGCCTTGAGTGTTCAATTATTTGATTAATGTTTTCATTATCGCCTTCAGCCAGAGCATCAACTATACAGCTAGTACTGGAACAAAGTCTGGAAAGAGGATCAGCGATATTCGATTTACCTGGCCGGTAAATAATTTTGTAGTTGAATGACTGTAATCGAAGAACCCATCGTTCGATACGAGCGCAAGGCTTAGAGTTTCTGCCGAATATGACTTCTAATGGTTTGTGGTCACTGATCAGTTCAAATTCTTTCTTACCGTACAAATAGATTTTGAAATGTTCTACTGCCCAGACTAAAGCCAACGCTTCCTTTTCGGTCTGGCAGTATCTTTTCTCACAATCGGTCAAGCTTTTATTACCATAAGCAATAATTCGTGGGCCATGCGAGTTTATTTGAATAAGAACTGCACCTAAACCAACTGGACTAGCATCTGCTACAACTTGAGTTTTATCTTCTGGATCGTAGTATCCCAGTGCTCGTACATTACTCAGCGACTCTTTTAACTCTAGAAATGCTTTATCTTGCTCGTTTGTCCAAACTTTCTCGATATTGGCGTTCTTCCCTAGTTTAAGTCGTAGTAATTTCCGCAGAGGTTCTGTGAGAGTAGCCAAATTTGGTATCCATTTTCCAATGAAATTGACAAGCCCAAGAAAACTTTGCAGCTCTTCAGTAGTTGTTGGGGCTCTAAAGGTCTTGATAGTATCTGTGTATTTGTTTAAAGGTTTTATACCATCACACGATAGCACATGCCCCAAAAAATCGATTTTGGTAACCTTGTATACGCACTTGTCAGGGTTGAGAAGAACATTGTTATCTTTCAATACCTTCAGTGTATATTGCAAACGTTGATCATGTTCGGCTTCGTCAGATCCAAAAACGACTATGTCATCAATGAAGTTTACAGTACCTTGACACTTTAGAAGAATGCGCTCCATGATTTTTTGAAACAATTCTGGTGCGCATGATATACCGAACATGAGTCTCTTGTATCTGAACATTCCTTTACTTGTTATAAACGTAGTGATGAATCGAGAACTGGGGTGTATTTCACATTGATGAAATGCATTCTTAATGTCGAGCCGAGAGAATACCTTCGCTTTTCGGAAGTGTGGCAATAGTTGGTCCATTGTAGGAAGTGGGTGATTTTCACGAACGATAGCAGCATTAGCCCTCCGCATGTCAATACAAATTCGAACATCACCATTTTCTTTCAGAATGGGAACCATTGGAGACACCCATTTTGCAGGCTCAGTAACTTCTTCAATAATATCAAGATCCAGAAGTTCCTGTATTTTTTCGTTGACTTTACATTCCAAAGGTATAGGTATTCTTCGATAAGGTTGACTTACCGGCTCAGTTTTCAAGTCAATAGGAATCTCAATGAGTACATCTTTGAATTTTGGAAAAGCTTCTGACTTCGCTGAAACAGGTTCTGTATGTTCTATGGTATTTACCTTAACTCCTAACTGAAGAACTCCTAAATCTATGGATGTATATTTCCCAAGTATGTCTTTCGTACCATCTTTAATAACGTAAAATGTGGCCGTTTTTGTTTTATTATTTACTTTTACAACTGATTTAAACGATCCTAAAATCACCAAAGGCTCTTTGCTTCCATAAGCATAGAAAGTCTTGCCAGGGGACTTATTCATGTCAAAAACGTCGATTTTATTTTTCTTCATTTTGTCCCACGTCTTGTCAGTCAACAAATTGCATTTGCATCCGGAATCAATCAATAATTGTATATTCACACCTCCCACCACACAATCTATCATAGAATCGTCGTCAACATGAAAAACGTAATCGATTTCTTCTTTATTTTTCTCTTTATTCTCAATTTTGGCTTTCTTTGCGTTTGTTGTATGTCCTGTCTGTTGATTGAACTGCCTTTTCCTTTGTTTTGTCCGACATTGATTCTGAAAATGTCCCATTATCCCGCACTTATTACATTTCATTTTCCTGGCAGGACACTTCATAGATTCTGCTTTATGTTGATAGTTTCCGCATCTAGTGCATCTTGTGTTGTTTATCTGTTTCTTTGTTTCAATCTTATTGACAATACTAGTCGAAACACTACTACCCGAAGGTTTTTCATTGAACTGCTCCAGTTGTCGATTAACGTTCTCCAGGGTATTTGCTTCGATTATTATGTCTTCAAGAGACATGTGGTCACCCCCTTTTAAGATCTTTTTCCGCAGTTCAGCTGAAGCGCATTTTTCTGTGATCTGATCAATAAGGTGTTCTTCTTTGTTGGTGAATCCACATTTATCAGCTTGCCGCCTTAGACGAACCAGAAACTTTTCAAATTTCTCTTCAGGCTCTTGTTTCATTAATCGGAGAACATGTCTTTCATACACTTTGCTTTGTTTGGGAGCAAAGTATTCGTCTAATTTTTCCAAGGCTATTCTGAAAATATCTTCAGTCGACTCATCAGTAGCGGATACGTGAGCACCTGGTATGTTATAATATATTTCTTGAAGACCTAGTCCACCCATATGTAAGAGTGTTGCTCTTTGTTTAATAGGTTGTGTAATATTCGCAGCTTCTAAATATATACATAATCCTCTTTTCCATTTTTCCCATCGCACTCCAACGCTGTGTGGTTCACTATCGCAGTCGAAATTATCAAGCGGCGGTAGTGATGACGTCATAATTTTTTTTTTTTTTACCTAAAACAACCGGTATACAATACACTTGTGTTAATTACCTACTATGCGTTTGTGAATTGTCGGTATAAAACAAGTAGGCCTTATCTACTAAAGCGACCTGTGTCCTTTGTTATTAATGTTTTCAATTCACTAATCATAGTAGATAGTTGGTAAAGATTGAAGTAAATAAGTATACGAAAGATAGCAAACTGAAATATGCAATTAAATTATTAATTTAATATATTGTGTGTAGGCCTGTGCATGATCATTGATAAACAAGGAAACAAGTTGATTTACAAAAACGTCATTATAAAATATTGCACCGATTTAAACTAGCATGTCTATTTTGATCAGACTATCGCCTTACAAGCGCGTCTATTTGGCTAGACCATCGCCTTACAAGCGCGTCTATTTGGCTAGACCATCGCTTTATAAGCGCGTCTATTTGGTTAGACCATCGCTTTATAAGCGCGTCTATTTGGCTAGACCATCGCTTTATAAGCGCGTCTATTTGGCTAGACCATCGCTTTACAAGCGCGTCTATTTGGTTAGACCATCGCTTTATAAGCTTGTCTATTCAAAAAAAACTCACTAGAAAATTATCAGTCGCTACTCAAAGTAAATTATTTCTTTGCCATACTCAATATTTGTTCATACAATAATCAGCACGTTAAAACAGGGTATTTTATGAACCCTATATTCTTTATATACAAAGGTTTACTTACGGGTTTTCACCTCGTCGCCAATGAAGTATACACGAATATGTGTCACTTTATTTAACTGAATATAATTATATATTCTTTACTTCCACAATAACTCCAACACTGACTCTACTATATAGATGTTGCCTGTTCGGCGTTCACCGTACGACTGCCCCCGCTCCGTAGTGTCGGCCGTATTTATAGACTGTCGGATCGCGCTATCGCTCACGCGATAACAGTCGTATTTGACAGTTTGTTTACAGTCGTATTCTACATCATTGATCGCACTAGCTCTCTAATCCCCGTAAATCGGGGAATTTCCCTGCAATTGGCAGCACTTATTTAATGTTGTTGTCAATGTCATAGGCAAACCGTTAAACGCTCGCTTGCTTGCTCGCTCGCTTGCTCAGCTATTGTTTGCTAAATCTGGGTGTGTGCGTAACGTTCGGTACCTACTACAAAAACAAAAATATTTTTTAATTCTACATCGTACATACATAAACCCTATAAAATGTTTACTAAATCTCTAATACTTATATCATTGTGTTCTCTACCAACCGGTAAGCTTTTGCCTCTAACTTTCAACAACTTAAATCACTGTTTTTGCAAACTTCATGAAAAGTTTTAACTGTAAATTTTTCAGTTTTCTGTGTGAGATGCTACCAATGCGCTTCATCACAAGACAGTAAGGGTGATGATACATGTGGTGCCTATAAGAAGTTCGATAGAGAGAGCCATATAGCTGTAGAATGTGGAAGTGATGAATCTCACATGCCAGGTTCCTTCTGCATGAAGCTAACTCAACAAGGGCCAAGAGGGTTCATTTGTAAGTACATACCTTTTTAGCCTGGTTGTATCAAGTTAGCTAAATCCACTCCATAGCTCAAGATCCTTAGCTATCCACAAAGTTTTAGAAACAATTATAAAATATCAATGTATCAAAACATTTTAACCAACTTGAGGGCTGGCTGTTGGCCAGCCTAACCATCTTTCATTAAGGCTTTTTACAAAAATGGCAAGGGTGAGGATAGCTAAAGACAAGCATGGCACAGGCAAAGAGTAACAATCCTAGAAGTGGGTAAGGTCAGGCTGTGGATGATAATGTAGTGAGGTGGATGGTCTTCTGCAGCCATTAAAAAAAAACTAATCAATCACCAATGTTCTAGGGGACGGAAGATGGCGCCAGGTGATGCGACGCTGTGCATCAGTAGCAGAGACTGGTGTGACAGGAGTTTGTAATTGGGGTGTCTATGAGAATGGAGTTTACTGGGAAGAATGCTACTGTTCAGCTGATGAATGCAATGGCTCTGTGTATATTACGTCTTCAAAGACAGTTATGAGCAGTATGATTGCACCATTTTTGCTGTACAGATTTTTATGGTAGGGAATGCTTTACAGGATTTGAACACTGGACATGTAATTCTGGTTTTTCAGCATATAAAATCAGTATCTTTTACATAAATGTGTGCCTGTTTACAGAAGTGGTAGGAAGTGGCCATGGTTTTAGCATGTATTAAACATTGAACCTATAACCTACTACATACAAATAAACCTTATTTGTACGTAATAGTGTTATATTGGATTGTGACAAAGGTTGCATTTAATAAGTTACTGTAAACAGATAGATATCCATTTCATTTTGTTCCTTGTTTCATGTCCAGTGAACAATTTTAAGCTAAGAAAAGTGTCTTTAATATTATGTCAATTTTATCAAAGACAAAATAAGAGTTTTTGAATGAATATAGATTCCAGAACTTAAAACTGAATCAATATAATCCAATTCAGGTCATCTATAAGCTTGTAGCTTTGGTGTGCGTGCGGGGTGCACATCGCATTTTGCGTGAGAGCTGCAGGCAAGGGCCTCAAGTTTATGACCCATCACCCTGGCTTCTACTTGCAGGGACTATGATCCTTGGTTCCCAGGGCTCAGCTCTTTGATGCCTTCCTGTAGCAGGTGGATTCTTAGGCCATTCTGTGGCATATACTGCTATGACTTGGCGATACGGTGGTCACTCTTTTTTTTCTGTAAATAATTTACATTTGAGCACAGATCAAATGACTATCTCTGTTGCATCTCTGATTAAATGTACTTTATGCTTACTTTGGAGCAAGACCTTAACCAACACCATTCACGGGAATCCTGGAAGGCAGCTATAATCAACTCTGTTATTCCTCACAAATCATGGTAAATATCCAGTTTTTAGTGAAAATAGTGTTTCATAACCATGATAGTTTCAAAAGTTAGTGCAGATCCCCCCACCCTAAAATTAAGACAAGAGCTGTCCAATCCTGGCTTAATTTAGTCTGATAAAAAATACCTTAAATTAATCTCTTATTTTGTCTTAATAAATTGATGAAAGATTCCGTCCAAATAAGTACCTTTTATACTGATAAACTGCCCTAATTATTATAAACATTAACGTAATTAGTGTAACAATTACAATAGACTAGTAGGAAATGTGAATCTCATTATAATTGATTTGTTTATTGACAAAGAACAAGCCTTTACACAATTCAGATGTTAGCATAGTGTTGTTCCGAGCCAATTAGAATAGTAAGCATAATGAGCTATTTAATAAATGACTTATTGTTAAGAAAATGTTTATCTGCGTAGATATCTATACAGAGCTTAACTATCGAAAAATTTAACTTTGATACTTACAATACAATCAATATTTCACTATGAGTGTAGTTTTGTAGTACCTACTTAACCAGCAGTGCTGTATTCCGGGCCACTGCTGGTTAGTGAATAAATAAATAACGCTGGACATTTTACACAACGCTATCTACCCCTAAACTAAGCAAAACTTTGTACATGGGGAACCAGTTAACTGATAGAATACTTAAATACTTTTTTTTTGTTAATACGTATTTATAATTACGTAAAAAAAAATACCCAGACCCGGAACAAATCTGCAGTCCATGTCCCGCATTTGTCCCCCAGCGGGAATCGAACCTGCAAAGGTTGCAACCTTCCGATATTACCGATATTATATATCCGATATTATAACAATTTAATTTAAAAGTTAATTAAATAACTTTAATTATAATAAAGTTGAGAAAATATTATTTTTATGTATCTTATCTCTATATATTTATAAACAAATATTCTATCTGTTATCTGGTTCCCAAAGTAGGTACAATCTGTGCTTAGTTTGGTGACGCTGTGTTAAATGTCCAGCATTATTATTATTTATTTATTAATGTGCACTTAAACATTTTTATGCATTTAATTGTATCAAATTCACTAACCTTCTTATATTTTTTGGTATATTATAATTTAATGCTCTCCTAACTTTTATGTAAGTACAAGGAAATTATCTGTAAATTTTGGTAGTGTGAACATGTTTACACACTTAATTACGTTTAATCTATGGGTAGAGCTAGTATATGTGCACATTAGCTCTTAAAATAGAAAAGTTTAACCTGAAAATAATGTCCTCTATTTTATTTTAGTAAGTGTATGATTTTAGTCGCTGCGCAAACGTAGACACTATTGGTTTCCGATACAGGAAACCGTTGTTACTGTATCAGTAACGGCAACCGGTCACGGCCACCGGTTGCTGATGCTGGAGACTGGTAACAGTGTGACACTCACTAGTACAGGGGCCGAATTCTACTAAACCCATCGCTTCACTATTACAATGGTATAGTCCCTAAATAGCCACTAAATATACCTTTTGGTATTCTACTAACACAATTTTCTTCTAAAGACCGCCGTTGCTATGAAAACAGCATTGAAAATTTGACAGCATAAGCCAGGAATAACAATCATAATTGTTAAATAATGGTATGCCTCCATAATCGTTTTTTTATAAATTAGCAGAGTTGGGCCACAGTTCGGTGCTGTGTTGCCATCCGAGCACCACCATAGCCAAATCTGGCAAATTTATTTCTAGCTTCTCTCTAAAATACTTTACTTTTTAATGCCAATTAAGTGTTCGGTTAACCACTGGTCATAAAAAGTGTCTACGTCTTTGCAGGTTGTGATTGATTTCATATCAACGCTGCTGACATGCAGGAGGTAGCGGGTTCGATTCCCACCGCGGAACAAATGTGTATGATCTACAGATATTTGTTCCAGGTCTGGATGTTTTTCTACATATATATTATAAGTATGTATGTATTTTAAAAAAAAGTATATTATAAGCTCTGCTTAGTTTGGGGCTAGATAGCGCTGTGTGAAATGGCCAGCAATATTATTATTTATATTGATTCTATGTAAACAAAATGATCTCTGGCAGCTTGAATGCGATACAAGACTCTCAAGTGCCTACGATTGCGCAGGACCGACTGTCGTTCTGCACGCTGTAACTGACAGAGATTGGATAATGGCTGAATGTCAAGCTCAGTAGCGCACCTTGGAAGAGAACTATTACGTCAAGTAGTGGACTGCTGTAGGTTGATGATGATGAAGTACCTATATGAACTTTTTATATGAATTTTAATGAAACGTGTTAATATCTTATGAATGTAATAAATATATTGTATAATTACAAATTGTCTTTTTCAACTGTTACTTGAGACTTGCGGTTACTTAGGTACCTTACCTACATTAATTATATGTACCTAATAGTACCGTCTGCAATCAAATGTTTCTTTGATCGTTATAACATCAGTTAATTTGTTGGATAAGAAATCTTATTTAATCTGCGTGAGCTCATATCGTATGCACATTAGATAATGCACATTATATAAAAACAGAAGAATCTGCCCATCGCGATATGAAATTAGAATCAATAGCCAGGTTCATGAAGCTCGCTTCCAAGCGGTTTTATGAACATGCCTCTAATCATCCGAACCCTTTGGTGCACACAATTCCGGTCTACCCGTTGGATCCGCCCGCCAACAAAATCCTCCGTCGTCCGAGACACGTTCTCGGAGACCCGGATGACGAAATCACCTCCGCTAATGCGGAAGGTGAGTCATCTACATCAGACAGAGCAAACACTTCACAGAAACACCGATCTCGCCGGCGAGGTCGACGAATCCCTTCAGTCGCCGCCTATACGAGGTACAAACATGTACCCGGGCGTTTCTCTCCTATCCCCATTCCGGCAACAGCCCAAGCCGAGGTTCGTACCTAAGTGGTGCCCTTGCGCTAGTTGCCTAAAAAACTTACTGGGCTGAGCGCCATCTGCGCTCGCCAAAAGTTCGGTTAAGCTGTCACGGCCTCAGAGGCCAACAGCGAGTTTAGTCCATTCGAAAAAAAAAAAAAACGTTCCATTTGACTGTGTTTATTCGAATAAAAATGAGTTTAGTAAACAAAGTGGCTATAGTGACTGGAGCTAGTTCCGGGGTGGCTATAGCCGTGAAGCTGACTAAAGAAGGCGCAAGAGTCGCCATCGTCGGGAGAAACGAAACCAAACTCAAAAACGTCACCGACATCTGTGAACAACGCGGCCATAAACCCCTCACCATCATCGCTGAAGTCACAAAGGATGAAGACGCCAAGAAAATCATATCAGAAACTCTCAATTCCTTTGGGAAAATGGATATCTTGATTAACAACGCTGGAATCGCCCCTACCGCAAGTATTCTTCGAGAGAACGCTATGGATACCTTTGATAAAGTGATATCTACTAACCTTCTCTATATTACGCATTTAGCAGCGAAGCATTTAGTGGAAGCTAAAGGGGATATTATCAACATATCAAGCGTCACCGCTATGCGAGTGTTGTCAAGTACCATTTTCTCATACAGTACCTCAAAGGCGGGGCTAGATCACTTCACGAGGTGCATTGCTCTAGAGCTAGCGCCAAAAGGTGTAAGAGAACTAACCTCATACCGGGAGAATTGGTGAACCACGTTTGGGAAGAATTGAAGAAAGCCACAGCACTTGACAGAGTTGGAGACCCTGAAGAAATTTTCATTTATTTATTTAAAACAATACATCTATTATTACAGGTTAGATAATAATACAATAGAGTAGTCATCAAATGTAGAGCAAAATGAAAAAATCAAATCAATCCAATAATAAACAAATTATACACATACAAATACAAATGTCAATGAGAAAAATTCAATATAATAATAACAAAGTAATTACAATAAAATCTTCATAATATCGTACTCGTCATATATCATATTTAAAAAAACAAAAATTAAATAATGTAGCTCTGACGAACTCGCTCTTTGGACAGTGGAATATGTCGATGGTAACCGCGACTATATTTAGCGCGTGTATGGTCCGCGTCAGTGGCGCCTTGACGAGCAGGTTCCTCCTTCCACGGTGTACTTCGAACAGAGGAGGCCGCCTGCGCCGCCCAATATACTCGTCCGGCACGCACAGTCTCATCATCTCCAATATGGTCGGATTGGATATCATCCCCCGGAACACTCGAACTACATACAGTGCTAGCGTCATATCTCCTAATTTCCAGCTTGTTGTATCCAACCATACCTAAAACGAATAAGGTTGGGTACATCAAGGGTAGAATTGCGGATCTGGTTACATTTTTGGTCAGCGATAAGGCTAGGAGCATCACTGGATCTTCGATAGTTTCTGATAATGGTGCAGTGATGATGGAACCAGTAGGGGTGTCTTTGAATTTTAAGAATGGTTAAAGTGGTTCACTTCCAGATAAATTATTAAAGGCGTGTTATCTCTTTCTATATTTCAATAATATGTAGACCTAACAAAATATCAATTAAATAAGTAGGCCTACTTAATTACGAGGGCTGGCTACATTTCAGATACAATGGCAGCTCAATGAATTTAATTTCAAAAGATTTATGATTCGCAAAAAAGGGCGGTAGGTCTATGTAAAGTGGAAGAGAAAAATGTCCTTTCAATTTTCATAATGGATCATTGAGCTTTCGGCGGCAGTTTTCATCGTTTGTCGCCGATACTCGGGATATTTCGTAGGTCGTTAGGAGTCTGCGATGAGTTAGATCCGGTTAGCTCGTTCTGACTCAACAGTGAGTCAGACGTTAGAGCGAGCGAGAAGACACCGCCCACCTCCCGCGTGTATTTTCATCACAACGAAATCCCGGTCGAGGCAGATCCGAGGCTTGTAATTTTCCCGTAGGCTTTTATTTCAGTCCTCTGAAACCCGTGGAGGGAGTCACACGCGCGCGATCTCACGCCAATCGTTTCTGTGGAATTGTTAAGTAACCATTTGGGAGCGCGATTCTAGTGACGAGTACGTAAAGTGATTTTAGTGGGAATCGTATTTTCTGTCAGAAAATTGAAACCGGTTTTTTTATTGAGCAACGATTTACCCGTTTCTCAGACTCTGGAGAGAAAAGAGATTAACACGTTGAGGTGAGAATTATATTAATGTTTCTGATTAAATATTGATTGGTTTGATTTGTTTTGATGAAGGACGTTTGTCAGTGGTCGCTAAAGGTTGCGACCCCTGCGTGGGGGCTGGAGGGGGAAACCTGTGACGTTATCTAACTACCCCTAGAAAAATGTACCTACCTAACGCCTAGGAATCCAACGTACTTTTACCTTTAACAATAGCGCTCTAGATAGGTATCTGATAAGTGTTAGTAAGTATATAATGTAATTATTTACTATATTTCTTTATTTCATTTCTTTGAAAAACCATTCTTTAAATTCGCGCGCCAAGGTTTCCGTAAGTCCATGGCGCGCGAATTTGCTCTCACTTCGCGGTAAAAAAATGTGTTGACCCTGGCTAAATGCGTGTGTATCTCGTCTTCTTGATTTTAAAAACAAAATTAATTGTAGGTACCAACTCACTTTCCAGGACGGGCGTGAAGTAGCTTGCCTGATCTTTCTTCTGTTAGCAACATTCAATGTCTATCAGAAAGGTTAACACTTGGATGGGTGACTTCTACCTACCTATAGGTTACTATTGACTTAGTATGTTCATTTCAAACATACATACACAACTGTGTTTTAGTTTACAAGTTTCAAAAGTAAGAATAATAGAAACACTAAAACCTTAAAATTTTAAAATATGTTTCATCCCGACACAAATAGTAATTTAACTTTAACGTAAACTATGCCCCTTTCAAAAATGACAAAGTTGCAGTAGGTGCGTATAGCATACCTACATACCTAAAGGTAGGTAAACTGTGTTAAAGTCTTAGAATGATTGGGCTCCATTTCAATCGATGTATCAACACCCTACTATTCAATCCTGGTTTGATTACTCAGCATATACTATGTACCATTCACTGCAGTGGAATCAATTGATGTCAACAACAGACACAAGTGCATAACGTCACGTTTATAATGGCCAAGTTCAAATCAATTTATGTGTCCCACTGAATGAAATGAATCATTGTTAGTGGAAACGCGTCTACGATCCAGTGGCTGTTGACTTTTGAACCTTGCTCAATAGACAGGCCTTTTTCACCAACATGTACGCAGTATATTAGGTATTTATCTGTACTACTATTGTCTATCGTATCTACAGATCTTCCTTTAGTCTTAAATTGAGGGCCCCACTATTTCGTTAAGACAAAGAAAACAATTTTAAATCGTTGCTCTATCATGGATCTTAATTGAAAAAGTCTGTAGCTAAGAAAACGAGGCGGAGGTCCGTGCTAAGTCAGATTGAAAATTTCTCAACCTCATTTTATCAGCCATAGGAGTTTAGCCAGAGGATTAGGACCACCGCTGAACATTTGCCTCCCCATAGATTTCCAGAGCATCTTTAGATTTATCCATAATATGTGTTCTTCCGATTCAAAGATGCTAGTCTGATGCTTATTACGTGTTTAACTAACTATGATGCTG
The DNA here is from genome assembly GCA_963924445.1 of Philereme transversata. NCBI lineage: Eukaryota > Metazoa > Arthropoda > Insecta > Lepidoptera > Geometridae > Philereme > Philereme transversata. Next base: position 7,828,610 of record OZ004343.1, read on the forward strand.
TGATCCAAAGCCTAATACATAAACATCACCAGATAGGATATTACTTTTACCTACCAATTACTGTACTAGTACTGTAATTACTACTAGTAACTTACTAGTAACTTCTACATTATTTACTAGTATCTTATCAGTATATTCGGTAATAGTACCTAATAATTACCGGTGATGTTTAGGTATTTTAGATATGGCATTCCAAATCATCTATTTGCATCAAATAAGGTTTCAACAAAGTTTTTTAATTAATATAGATGGGTCCAACGTATTTCTACCACAGAAGCATGCAAATTATTAAAATAAAAATAAAATAAATGATTACAAATTACAAAATAAGAACAATAATAAAAATTAGTCAAGAACACAAACAAACCAAATAAAATAAATGTCAAATAAAAATAATTAATCTAATTCATATGTCAGGCAATATTAATTATACATTACGATTTTTTCCATTAGAGGATATCTCTATTTTTTATCTCATGGTAAGCAAATTTTCTGTTCTCAAAATAATGTTAAATTCATCTAAAATGTATTTATGACCACACACAATAATATCTGCTTACAAACTGCTGCTAGAACAAATGATGATTCGCCTTTATTTGCCCCTGAATGTATTCGAAACCTACACTTTCTAATTCTTTTTGGGTCGGTCCTTCTTGCTCTTTTTGCGCGAAACTGGGTGTATTGTGTTATTCGCCTAAGGGTTACTTTTCTATTTTGTGGTTTCAGTCCCGACACGCCCGTATCCCGAAGGTAGATTGAATAATTTCTTTCTATTCAGGGTGGTTGGTATTTTGGGTCTTGCTAAGCTTCTTTAAATCCATCACGCATCAAGATTCTGATCGATCTGGTGAACGTATGAATATAATTGAAATTAACATATTGTGTGTTGAATATGAAACTAAGCTAAATTTATCAATTATAGTCATGTTAAATTTGTGAACTTGTTCTATTCAAATTTTTTATCATGTTGTCTTCTTCAATTATATTAACATAATACTGGTTGTAGTGTTCATTGAGGTGGTGATCTGGTTATTAGATAAAAATCAAAATACATAACATCGCATCAGTATTTTATTTTAGCATTGAATACATCACACATTTGGTATTTAAGTCCTTGTAGGACACTCAATTATTCATTCTAATGCAGCTTACTACAATGTGCCAGCGTCAGTTGTCCCATTTCAGCCAAGAACAATGCATCATTGACTATCTTTTCAGCCATAAGTCTTTGGGTATTATCATTGAAGGCGATATCGCGTAGTTTAGCCGCAACGTTTTTGCCAAAGACATCGTATTGATCTTCGACACCTCTATGCATTGAATGCGAAGTACTCATTTGAAGCGTAGTGTTGCTAATCTGAAACACACAGCGCAATTTAAATCATAGAGCAATCTGGGAATCCAACCTTAACGGAGAAAAGGGGTAGATGAAGGCAAAACTTATTCATAACTGAGAGCAATTCGGTGAAAAACCGTAGGAATTAAAAGATCGAGTGTCCAACGGACCCGAAATTCAAGTTTCAAACAAAACAATTGAAATAAAATAGGTGGTATCAGAGTTTGGAATAACAATCTTTTCTAACTCCTATTTCTATGGATGGTATATGCCTTTCATATATTTAAGCGAACCAAATGTTTAAATGTCAAACCAGAAGATTACTCCCTCATTGAAACTCTTCTCGTAAATAGAAAAGGCTAATAAATCAACGTTATGAACTGATGACGCTAATGGATTAAGGAATTACACCCGCGCACTGATGCGACCGTGACCATTTGTGGTTTAGTTTTTATTATCGGTCGTGGTCGCGTAGAAATCAAGTGGGTGTATTATGCTGGTCGCTATGAACATGATCGCGATTACAACCGCCAAGTGCCTTTAAGTTCATGTGGGTGTACTGATTACAAGTAAAGTTTATTTAAATTTCCAAAAAATTGTAATAGTTTCTGTACCTTTAAAACAAAATATCAAAATCAGTCCATCTGATGGGATTTTGGAGCTATGATGCTACAGACAGACAAACAGACGATCTTTGTAGCTCGTTGAGCTAGTAAGACGCAGAAGGTTGAAGCTCGATTCCCGCGAACATTGCGGGACAAATGTTCGAATGAACTGCAAATATTTGTTTCGGGTTCCGAAATCAGTGGTTTTCCAGGGTTATCGTGGTTTCTGATGCACACGACACAGGTCATATAGTACGATCAGGACTATGTGTATGTTGAGTGTTGTATTGTAAAAAGCGTCGAGAATTAATAATTACCCGCTGTTCCGGAGTGATTTTGAATGAGCTCGCCTGCGCCAATTCTGTTTGAGCAAATTTCTTGATTCTCTTCGGTGGCGGTGTGAAATCTCGGACTTCTGAAGGCGCCGGTGGTGTCGTTTCCCGGACTAATTTGTCATCTTTCGTTTTCTCAAATGATTGCAGTGGATCGTCGTCCTCGTTATCATATTCAACTTCATACTCGGTTGTATCTTCTTCTCGTTTAATATTTAATATTTCTACCTCACCGTCCTCCTGAAAATAAATTGACTCAGAGTTAGCCAACGTTTTGAAATCATCTAGCCGTGACGTTTTTTATACGACGTGGATATTGTATCTACTAGCAAATGGTCCACCTGATGTAAAGTGGTACCTATAACAAATAGGCATATTACTTATCAATATTAATTACACTATAACTTATCATAATAATATAATAACAATAAAAACATTACCCTCCTGCGCAGTCGGGTAAAAAGTAGACTATGCCCCAATCCCGGTCTTATGACCAGTATACCAAATTTCATTGAAATCGGTCCTGCCGTTTGGTCGTAAAAAAATACAGACACAGGCAGACAGAGAGACAGCGTTAGGTACTTTCGAATTTATAATATTGGTATGGATTACCATGACACCATACATTTACATCAACCGAGCTATGCTAATGAGCCCCACACACGTCGAACGATTTCTTTGTGCATGCCTGGCTTGTGTAGGAATAACCAACCTCTGACTCATTTGTCTCGTAATCATCCGGTCTGCTCCGTTCCTGGCCTTCAAGGAAACTGAACAAGGAATAGTACCAAAGTTTCGGTTCATAATCTACTCCTTCCTTTGCTAGATCTGCCACTTTTCTCTTCTCTTTTCTCAGGTTTGATCTCAAACTGTTGATCTTCCTTACAACTGCGCCGCGATCGGCAGTAGGGTCTATTTCTTTTAACTTTTTAACTAAAACATTGTATCCCTTTGTTCTAAGGTCCCTATTGTGATATTCTTTAGATTTTGTCTGCCACAGACAAGGCAAGCTTTTGTAAAGAAGAATAAAGTCTTTCATGTGTTTGTTTTTCTTGTACAGGTATTCCAGTTCGTTCATTTTACCGCTAGCGTTTGCACAAGCTTGCGTGCGTTATTTTTACTCTGCGTACCACACTATTACGTCACTACAGTTTGTTCACGTGACTGTGTCTCGCTCGTCACACACAGTATTGTAGATTTCATCACCTCTTTTGCACTAATCAAATACTCATGCATAGTACTTAGTTAACCATAATCACGTACACGATACAAACAGTATCAATAACAGTTAAACAGAAGTGAAACGGTGTAAAATTTTATACAGATGGTGTAAAAACGCGCACGTGTTTGACTCAGAAGTGTTCGGGTATCACTGCGCAGGCAAGACTGCGCTGCGGGCGGGTGGGGCGACTGCCGAGCGCGTTTCACACTATCCGATTAGCATTCTATTATGTCGGATCTGACGACATAAGAATACTTCTCTGATTGATAACTAACCAGATAGGGTGGCCGCTAGTTAATATGAATTTAATTACTTTTACTATTAATTAAACAATAAAAACAACTTGGATATGATCCAAACTAAATACCTAACCTATGTAGACTAGTGATTATGACATCTATTTTCTATACTAACATTATAAAGAGATAAAATTTGTGAGTTTGTGTGGGTGTAATGGGTAGGTAATCTCCGGAACTACTGATAAAGCACCGACTTTGAAAATTCTTTTACTGATAACAAGCTAAACTATCCCTGAGTCCAATAAGCTATGTTTTATTTTGATATAAATCCGTACGAAGCGGGCGCGGATCAGCTAGTAGTAAAATAAGTTGAAGGAATGCCATATGTAACAGAGAGAAAACGTAGGTAGAAACTTAATAAATAATAAGTTCCAGAGGGTACGATAAGACCTAGTTAGCCATGCATGTCTTATCTCGGTATACCTAAAAACCCCGACATCAGAGTTGGCCAATAACTCAAAAAAACTCATTTGGTTTTAACTAAGCCTTCCCTAGGTTGGTTTCTATTTATTAAAGCTTTTTAGACGAACATTTCTTTTAACTTCTGATAAGGGCACCATTTATCCAAACCAATTTCAATTAAAGTGATAATCTGAATTCACTTTGTGTTAGTAAACCCTAAGTTGCGCGCCGTTATCAGGCGCGTTATGGAGTCGGACGGATCAGATCTTGAAATCGGATAGTGTAAAATCTAAATAAGCGGTGTAGAGAAGGAGTCAGTTCAGCTCTACGGAATAAATAATTGTACTGCGTCATACAAACGGTTTGCGCAGAGTTATTTGTACATTTTGCGTGCCGATAGAAACAACATTTATTTAAACTAGGATCGGCTGCTAAATTACCAAAAGTTACTTACTTATAAACAAATATACCTACACATTGAATATTATATATTTAGATGCGCACTAAATTTATTTATATATTGTGGCTAATAACTCATAAACTATAACGACTTTACTAAAAATAAAAACGGAGTATAAATGTACTAATAAAAACCTTTCATTTGATGTCCCACTTAACCTAATAATCTCATTTTCATTTTTTTTACCCCTCTTGAACCCCAATATCTGAACAATGTTGGGGACATTTTTAGCTCATTTAGTCACACCAAAATTGTGCCATCACTACCTACCTATGTATCAAATCCCAATGATCGGATAAACGCTTCGAAAGTTATCCTCGGACAACATAGGTACATACATACAATGCCGATTTGCCCAAGTTGATTTAGAGATCGCTTCGCTCGATCAAATAGAACAGTGTACCAATGTTAAGTCAGCAGCGGATTCATCCTTTACCCTGTGTCCTACAAGGCCTATAAGGCGTTTTACATCTATCAATAAACACAGCATAGTAATGGCCTATAACAATTGCATTACCTATCTTACAGGAGGGAGGCAATGCAAATGTTCTAGGCAGTTATAGCCAAGGGCCTAACACACAAACAACCATACAAAAATATATTGGTGTGATCCTTTTTTACTAAATTTTCTTCATGGGTTGCAAATAACTTACGTGAAAGAAGCAAGAAGACGTAAAATATAACACAATAACAGCCCTAAAGGCACAAAGTAAAGAGAACACAGAAGCCAGCCTCTTTGTGAAGACTCTACAGGTACTAAAAAATAAAAATTTAAGAGCATTTATTAATTTACCCACACATTTTACAGCTTAAAAGATTTCTAGTGCCTACAGAATATTATGTAAGTTACAATATCTCTACAAGCTTTAAGGGATGTATGAAAAAAAACCCGTGCCCCCAAATTTCAATCACCCCTTTCGGGTTAATAACTTCATATTTCAAAGAACCCTGCTTATAAGTACGAAACATAATCAACAAATTAACCGTTTGAAAAAAATTTACAAACAGATGACTCAATTTATTTTGCACTCATTCAAAAGCAACATGCTTACCTACAACTTTGAGCACGTACCTTAATACCATGTTCCCTCCAATTACTACAAGATGAAGGTATAGAGCAGCCAAGCTGGCTTTCTGTAGTCTATTTGATTTTGTGCTGGAAGACAGTTTGAATACCAACCGTAGAGTAAATGTGCTTATATTATATTAGCATAAATATTATTATATTAGTGCGAGGCGAGACGTGGTTCGGAGCGGATCGCATTCACTCATACGAAGGTTCACGAATTGAACCGAAACTTTGTCGGTCGAAGCACCGATAAAACGATACGTGATAAATCCCGTATTTATAATAATGATTAATATTAACATATAGAAGCGCAATTCCTTATTCATACCTACACAAATGTTTTTACGCTTTGGCACACATTAATATAGTAAAACAATATAATAAGTAGGTACTATACCTATACCTACCCGCATAACATAAATATCAACCTTATGATTATCAAACTAGGTGTCAACCTTAGGTGAGCAGAACGTTAAAGTTTCTTTGTAAGCGACATGATGCGACAGATAAGAGGCAGTCGAATAAGTTGTGCAATATTTTCTATCCCTAGTTTCACTTCTGTTCAATATTCCGTGCCCAAAGAGAAGACGTCAATACACCCTATCGTACGTAAGGAATCGAATCAAATTTGCGTCTTTTGACACTTGGGCTACAGGGACTTGGATAGATAAATATTGATGAGATATTTTATAATAAGTATTTTATTTTACATTTTTAAGATAACGTACAGCTAGTTAATTTAAAACTAAACGATAAATATAAATAAGTACACAACCATCAAGGACATACTTCTATTACCTCAGATTAGCTTCATAAATATGATCCTATATTTTATCTGTAATACCGCATCATTTACTTTGTTATTAAAAATGATATGTAGGTAAGTAAAAGTTGAGGACATAAGCTAAGAAGGTAGGTAGGTACTGGGTACTTTGGGAAGCGAAAACAGGACTCCTTAAAGTTATCCTGAATGGAAAAAATCCCCCATAGAAATGAAGAAATAAATTATTTGGAGCCTACTGTCCCACTGCAGGGAAAATGCCTCCCTTCCTTCCTTCCATTCGACTCTATTGTACGCGTGGGTGTGTGGTCAATCTTTAAATAATTGAGTCAAGTTCAGTTCATCTTTCCATCATCAACGCGGCGGCATCCGTCCTTGTCTGCATGGTGATCGTTTTCTTCTTTTAGGATCTTTTAGAAACTCCCCATCATACCTCAGTATTTTATAGTTCCTCTTTTACTTTGCAGGCTACCAGGCTCTGGAATGCCCTACCTGTCTCAATTCGTCACGCTAAATCTCTCCCTATCTTTAAAAACTTGGTCAGACAACACTATCTGTCATCCATCGCTCACTAGGCCAGGCTATTAATTTTTACATTTTTATAATTTATATATGTAGGTATGACAATATAATATTTTATGTATATATATATTAATATTTATATAATTTTATGATTATATTAATACATTATAATTATGCATTTTATTTTATCTATATTTTTTATAAATATACGTGTACTATATCGGATTTACGCCGCCGTCCTTATTTTGTTCATATAGATCCTGTCCATCCAAAGGTTGCCTGGAAGAGATCGCTTTTAGCGATAAGGTCGCCTATTGTACCTATTATTTAAGAGTGTATTTTCTTATAAATGTTTGTATTTAAATGGTGTGCAATAAAGGAATTATCTATCTATCTATCTTTGGACTTGCCCATAACTCATCCGACAAACGGCACCCACTCCTAGTTTCTTAAAGAAATACCTGATTATAATAACTTTCCGTTTTGATTGTCGCTTAAAAATTTTTATCATAGGCAAAGAAATTAAAAATACACCTGATTAACGAGTTTCATGGCACGCTCCCTTAGGCAATGTTCCAGTGCGGGAAAGAGCTAACCAAGCTACTAATTAGATGTTTGCCGCTCTACCGAACCAGCGGGCAGCTCAGATGCCTGCAGGTGATACTTAGAACAAACAAGGGAAGCCTATCTACTTAGTAGACTGCACATTTTTCCAAAATCTGAGCTAACTATGTCTTTATGTGCGACAGCCACAGTCATTCGGGTAGAATATTCATGTTTTTTTATGCTAGATGGAGATGGAACAACCTTATGGCCCACCTGATGTTACTAAGTGGTAACCATCGCATATAACAGAGAACTGCCTCGTAGGTCACGCACCTTAGAAATGTGCCCTACGATGCACTGCCCAACTTCATCCATCAAAATCAAAAGTCCATCAAAATCAAAAGTCCATCAACTTGAGGCATACAGGTGCAAAGCCTCATGTTCCTGGAATTTCACCGGAAACCATACCCTTCAAACCGAAACACAGCAATGCTGCTTGGCGGCAGAAATAGGTACCTATGTATTGGTTGATTGTGTTATTTAACGATAAAAAATATGGTGCAAAAAACATAAAGCTTATATTTTTTATGTTTTTCAAATTCGAAACAGAATAAAAGTCACCTCAAATAACGATTTCCGAAAAAAATTAAAACGTTATCTCATTGTGGGGGGGGGGGGGGGGGGGCTTCACTCGAGAACCTTTGTGTACCGATCAACGCGACGGCCGTCAGTTTTTCGACTATACGCCCTGCCTACTGCCACATCAGCTTGCTAATTCTATTTTATTTTTTGTTGTGTCATCAACAGAGATCGGAGTAGGTAGAATGATTTTACGTACTTGCATCATGGTTTTATAGTATGGATATGGCTTTTTTTCCGGAAAGTTCCGATATTTACCGGATTCAGTTAAATATTATAATTAAAGTAGTAATTTAGTAACTACTACATTTGAAACTTATCGGAAGCGATTGTCAAACGTTTAAAGGTTAATTTATTTTTATTACTGTCGACTAATGATTTTTTGTTTCCGCCGTATGCGATTCCAGAAAATTCATCCAATTGATTTGAAGCTTTGTTGAGTTGCTGTGTGCAACTTTGTGACGTTTTCTAAGCATTTAATCGCGGGAAACACGTTTCCCATGAGAAAATGTTCAGGACTACTTTGCTAAATAAAGTTGGCAGTTCGCTATAGTTTTGTATAATATTAATTATTCAGAGGCTTTGTGCACAAAATTACCAATGTTACGAAATTTACCAAATTCTCATGATTTTGTCTATTGGATACTTTTTCTAGATATACAACCTTTTTATGGTCTACCTAAAAAGTGTAGGTAAAAATGGATTAAAAAACAGGTTAAAAATTAAAATTTTTATTTGGTATTTCACAATTACAATAAATAATAATTAAATAAACAATGCTGGACAGTCCACACAGCAACATCTAGCCCCAAGATTAAAAATAATTGTGATTGCGAGCTCTGCTTAGAGCTCACAATCACAATAATTTTTAATCTTCATCGACATCCATTACAATTTCTACATTCTGATCTTTCTCTATACAATTAAAATAAATAACCATAAGTTTTTCAATATTTTCTATTTTTAGCCTATTTCTTTTGACGTCTAAAATCCATTTATAGATGGAAAATGATCGTTCTACATCTACTGACGTCAACGGAGAGAATTTAAAATATGAAACTACATCATTTGCCTCATTTTTTTCTATCTTTTCACTGTATTCTCTGAGTGTGTCTAAATCAGGGTTTCGTTCCATAACATTTTCAATTTTATTTTTTATATTTTCTGAATTGCAATCGTTAATATCAGCTCCGACTTGGTCCAATGCTAACAGTGAATCAGCTAAGGATAGATCATGTTTTTGTAATTCTTTAAGTGAAAGTTGAATGGTAAAGTAATTTTTTTCAATGTCATTTAAATCATTTTGTAAATTTTCCTTTTCTAAAATTGTTTTTGCATTTCGAATAGCTACTGCATCAGAGCTGCTTAGACAGGATATCACGTCTTTTATTTTTTCAAAGTGTTGAGCGTAGTATGATGCTGCTTCTAACCAAGTGCCCCATCTGGTAATGACTGGTTGTGGAGGCAGCGGTAAGTTTGGATATTTTTCTTTTAAAATTGTAACTCTGCTCGGCGCTTTCAGAAATATTTTTTTCACATTTGCTATCAAAATATCGACATCGTTATATTCTAATCTAATTTGCTCAGATACACGATGAAGCGCGTGTGCCAAACATGTCACGTGTTTCATTTCAGGCAAATAATTTTTGAGATTTCGCCCTGCAGATAGCATGTACGCTACACTATCAGTGCAGAGCATTAAAACATTGCCAACTTTAGACTCAAAAGAGTCTTGCCATAGATTTTCTAAACATTCTAACACGAATTGCGTGATTGTTTGTCCATTAACCACTGTTAGCATTTTACAAGCAATCAAATAAGGCCGGCTTAAAGTGTTAGGATGCAATGTACGTATTAAGAAATGGACTATGTATCGACCTAAAAAGTCTGTTGTTTCATCCAAAGATATCCACAGTTTCTCATTTTTTGTATTTTCATGGATCGAGTTGAGTTTATTCTTAAAAAACTTATCCAAATAAACTTTTCGCAGCTGTGATTCGTCGGGTAATTTACGATTTCCACAAACACAACAACAAATACAGCACATGTATTTCCTAAAGAACTCTTGGAACGCAGGATTTTTCATTTGAGACCACGGAATGTTGCACAGAATCAGGAACTTAATAAGATCGAAATAAAAGTCCTCCTGCGGCCGTTTCAAACTTCCTTGATGTACTGCACCTTCAATATGTCTTTTTACATTGCCTTTAAATGTAGCTTTCACGTGACTCTCACACTTTGTACAATAAATAATTCCACTAGCGTGATCGTATAGTAGCTCTGGATAATCGGATATCCACTTTTCTACTGTTTTAGCCTTGACGTTTGCCATGAATATGATTGAGCTCTTTTTATTAGATGCAACCTCGTATCACCTAAAACAACGATAAATTGTTACAGAACTGACATTCGTGAATAAAATATTGTACTAAGTGCCTACTTAATTCTTTTTCAAATAGATTTGGCCTTTTATTTTCTTAGTTGCTTAGAAATTTTTTTTTTTCTGAAATTTCTATAGGGGTATTACTTATCTGATCCTGTTTATTTATTTGTTTTTACTTTGTTAGGATTTTACTTCAAGCCTATCAATACCACAGGCTTTTAACTACTGAGTGCCGATCACCTATGCCACCCCTAGGATGTTAAAGCAAAAAATACATGGTTAAATTGATACCAGTCGCTCGACCAGCGGCGCGTTGGTCCGACAATATAGCATCCATCGCGAAAGGGACGTGGATGAGACAAGCACAACACTGTGGAGATTGACACATGCTAAGGGAGGTCTATACCCAGCAGTGAGTGAAGTTAGACTGCGAGTGATGATGATGATGATATTGATACGTTTCTCACTTTACACCTCCACGTAATATCTAAGAAATTACGGAAAAAATGGCTTCATAATTATAAAATACCGGAATTCCGGAGGCTTATCCATATTAACTTAGCATTTGAGGTCATTGGTCCTAAATCATTCTACCTACTCCGATCTCTGGTCATCAATCACACACTGATCCAAGACTTTCGTCTTCAGTAACTGAGGTATTTTGGACGCGAAGGCGTCTCGTCTCTGAATATGCGTGAGTCACACTGAAAGATTTTAGAAAATAAAATACGGAACGATGTGGAAGCCTGTTAATATTAGTTTGATTTTCGAAGTAGTCTCCGTTTCTTTCTAAGCACCGACGCATGCGCTGGAACCATTGACTTAAGTAGTGAACCCACTCTTCTTTAGGGATCTCTCCCACGCCTTTTTCAAACGCAGCCACGGCATCTTCAGGGTTCATAAAAAGAATTCCTCTAAGTTTATCTTTTATTTTTGGAAATAAATAAAAATCACAAGGTGCCAGGTCAGGACTGTAAGGAGGATGACTCACTAATTCCATCCACACCTTCGATAGTCCGTCTGGCGGAGTGAGCTTGAGCGTGTCGTGGTGGGGGAGGATCCTGCTTCTTGGGCGCTGCTGTCTAACATTTTCTAAGACAACTGGTAAACAATAATTGAAATATCAATCTGCAGTAATGGTCCTTTTACCTTCTAGGACAATTGTTGCGAAATTACCCGTCCGTCCAAACAATCAGGCAATCATCTTTTTCCCTTGACTTCTGCCCTTCTTTACTTTTGTCGGCAAATCAATGGCAATGAAAACATCCATTGAGCAGATCGTTTTTTGGTTTCGGGTTCGTAACAGTATATCCAGCTTTCATCACCTGTGACGATGTCATATACTGCATTCGAGTCACCTCGATCATACTTTTCAAGCATTGAGCGGCACCAAACCAAACGACGGCGTTTTTGATCTTCCGTCAAATTATGAGGTATCCAACTAGTACAAAGTTTTGACGCCTAAATGTTTATGTAACACTTTTAAGTACTTGACTCATATCAATGCCAAAAGCTGCCCGAATCTGTTGATATGTCACCCTTCTATCAGCTTCTATCATTAGCCCCACAGCACTCACGTTATCTTCAGTAGTCGCCGTAGAAGGACGTCGTTCTCGCGAAGCATCAGTGAGTTTGCTTCGATCACGATTAAACTCATTAAATCAGTTGTAAACAGTGGCAAGGGATGAGGCTTCTTCATGAAATGCTATCGAATGCAATCGAAGTCTATCGCAACATTGTGGTTGAGTAAGACCGCAACGAAAGTCGTAATAAATCATTGAGCGAAAATTGTCTCTAGTTAAATCCATTAAACCTGTAATTAGCTGTTATCTGATTATTATTTATTACCTGATTTGTGCCAGTCTTCTTTTGGCCAGATCATCTTTATTTTTTTCAATTTAGAAGGCATTTTTATAATAGTCAATCTTTTGATTTCTCTTAATTTATGAAAATAAACTGATTTTTTATTAGTATCTGTAACGAGATAAGAACTTATTAATCGCTCAGGCATCACAACACAACCTTATAAAAAAAAATATTGTCATGATCTTTGACGAATTAAGTAGGTACCTACCTATTTAAATATCTCAAGGACGTGGTGCAAATATCTTGCTATAATGTCGAATATCCATGTGGCGCCCATCCCGGTATCAGTTGGGAACTTAATCTTGAAATTATATACGAGTGCTTCCACTTAGGACAAACAGCCCGGTTAGGTAGGTCTAACTTCGAGAAAGAAGTCAGTCGACGAATCCAACTCGACTGGGCAGCGTTCAGGAAACTAAATAGATGATGTCTTCTCGATCAAAATACCTGTCTCTAAAGTCAAGTCTTTGATCAGTGTGTGTTATCTATCAGTGATGACATATGGTACAGAAACGTTAGGATATTTGTAAACCCAATTAAGATGAACTCCCGTTACCTGTAATTTGCATGAAACTGTAGGTCAAGTAGGATGGTTATTTATTTCGTGGCACAATTTTGATAGATTTCGAATAATATTTTTTTGTTTTAATGGAAGACTCACGAGATCTCAGTTCGGAGCGAACCACTAGTTTATCTATGTTTATATTTTCAAGTCATTAGGAATTTAGTTTAAAATCGATGGTAAAATTTGTTTGAAAAAGACAAACAAATAGACAAGAAAGCGAGCTCATAAAAGGGAGTTAAAAACCACTAATCATCTCCGTGATCTCAAGTCACGATCAATGCTCGAGTCCAGTTTCAGAATACGTCCCTAAGTGATATTGATAAATAAAACACACCCAAAACCCTAAAAGGTAGGAAATACCCGTAATAAACTCTAGATATTTCAATTAGTTTCCCGTACGATACTATCTCGATAAATATAGTTAAGTTACCAGAATCATTGTAGTCTGAAGAACGATATTTACTAAACAGATCCATTTGACTTATAGCAGTCCCCAGCTGACGATAAAGTATGTGGCCCATTTTCTCACCCTCATCAGCGCCGCAAAACATCTAGAAAGGGAGGCAGACTGGCAGTTGATTTCGCTTTTCTTCGTTAATGAAACCCATTACTGGCTGCTCCCAGGTATTGGTTTAAGTGATATTTAATTAAATTCAAAACATTGATCAAGCAGATATAATCTCACTTCGTGAAATCGTGGCACACGTGTAGAGGGAGCGAAAGGGATAAATAAAACGGTTTTTTTAGCTAAAAGTCGGGGGTACCTACCTACCTACCACTATGACGACCTCCGTGGGGAAGTGGGCCAGTAGTCGACGAGACGCAAGAGGTTTAGGGTTCTATTTCCGCTGCGAGTGGCTTCGCGCGTGTGGTTTGTCTATAAAAAAATAACTTATATTTCAATGCAGCAAAACCCATCTACCATATTTCATAGAAATCGGTTCAGCGTTATCAGAGTTAAAAACAAACATTTAAACTCTATAGGTACTTATTATTTATGTAAAATACTAATACATTGATCATGAAACAAAAATTTAGATTATATATGTAGCTTTTATCAGACAGATTAAATAAATACGTTTAATAGTAATAATAAATTGGAATCAAGAGATAAGAACATTATTTGCTGGTTCTTGCTTTATAATCTAAAGCACGGGTCCTTTCAAAACTGTCCCGTTATCAGTAACTATCGAAGACCCGGTGATGCTCCTTGCCTTATCGCTGACCAAAAACGCAACCAGATCAGCGATCTCTTCAGGGTCTCCAACTCTATTCAGTGCTGTGGCTTTTTTCAATGCTTCCCAATAATGGTTCACCATTTCTTCAGATAGTCCCATATTATCGATGATGTCAGTTTTCACGGGACCAGGGTTGACGCTGTTGACTCTAACACCTTTTGGTGCGAGCTCCAGAGCAATGCACCTCGTGAAATGATCTAGACCCGCCTTTGAGGTGCAGTACGAGAAACAGTTTCTTGACATAACTCCTAGTGCAGCAATACTTGAAATATTGATAATGTTTCCTTTTGTTTCGATAAGATGTTTCGCAGCAAGATGTGTCATGTAAACACAACCACGCAGGTTGGTAGACATTACTTTGTCAAACACGTTCATTGCTTTTTCTTCAGTAATTGTTGCGGTGTCACCGACTCCGGCGTTGTTGACCAAGATGTCGAGCTTGCCAAAAATATTGAGAGTCTCTGATATGATTTTCTTAGCGTCTTCATCCTTTGTGATTTCAGCGATGATGATGAGGGGTTTGTGGCCGCGTTGTTCACAGATGTCGGAGACGTTTTTGAGTTTGGTTTCGTTTCGCCCGACGATGGCGACTCTTGCGCCTTCTTCCGTCAGCTTCACGGCTATAGCCGCGCCGATACCGGAACTAGCTCCCGTCACTACAGCCACTTTGTTCACTAGACTCATGTTTATTCCAACGAATCGCACAATCGAATGGAACTTAATCAATAATTCTGGCTTTATATCATTGAAGTAATAATATTATGAAGTATTAAAATTAAACATGTAACTATCGGCCTTGTCTCTAACCTAGATAAGAAAATAAATGTGATTAGAAAATTTGTAAACACAAGCTTCCGCTAGCGGTTTCGCACGCGTGGTATTGTCGATAACAATGTCTAAATGTGGTAATGTCCGCAGCTTCACACGCGTAGTTTTTAAATTTTTCAATAAAAACATTACCCTCCGTCTGCGCAGTTGGGTAAAATTTAGCCTACGTCACCCGGGGATAGTGTAGCTTCCCAACAGTGAAAGAATTTTTTAAATCGGTCCGGTAGTTTCGGGGCTTATTTAATGCAAACAAACAATCAAATCTTTCCTCTTTATAATACATAATTAGTATAGATATAACTTCCACGATAAGGTTTCAAAGAAGGCTGTCGTATCATTTCGAAGCGAGTCTTTGGTAATACCAGTAGGTTGAAACGGTACATCTATAGATGCTTCTGTATTAAAGTAAAAATTATGTAATATTGTTGAATTGTCGGTTATATTAATTACGTCTTGTCTAAATTTGCGGTTTCTAGTTTTAGGGTAATTTAATTTTAATGCATGCTTCACTTTTTTATCGTATTCACATATTTTCAATCTAGATCTAAAATTGTATGTTTGGTTCAATTAGTGCTAAGTGGATTGTTATCTGTTTTGTGGATTAATAAATAAAATAAAATAAAGCTACAGAATAAGCGTCATAGAAAAAAGTAATATCATAATTCTATTTTGTACCAGCTCCACGGAAAAGTGATTCAGCAGAACAACCTGTATTCAAAGTGCACTTAACTTGATACAATTTTCGAGATGTCACGGCTCGAGGCTCTATCTTGTTGAGTTCATTGTATTCAGGGAAAACATCTCAAGTAGATATACCTATTGTGCTTTCCGACTGTTATTAAATCGAGTCTAGTTGTTATCATTTATTCCTTTATTGAAAACTAGCTGTTGCCTGCGACTTCATACGCGATACACTACAAAATGTGTAGGTAACCTAGAAATAAAGTTAAATTCGCTGTTGCAACTTAACTTGACACTTTATTTTTATCCTATGAGACCGATTTATGGGATAAAAAGTAGCCTTTGTGTTGATCCACGTTCTAATTTACGTACACACCTACTAAATTTCATTGAAATCGGGCAGGTTCCTATATCCGTCGGTAACCAGCTACGACTCGTTTCTCCTTGAAAATTTTTCAAAAGTTTGACACTAGTTTGACATTTTTTCAAGGAGATACGAGTCGTAGCCGGTTACCGACGGATATAAATAGGAACCCGCCATTACCGAGTAAGATTGAGTAACAAATAAACAAATAATTATACAAACATCCATACTTTCACATTTATAATATTAGTGTGATATGATAAGTAGGTATTTCGGTTGTTATAATGCAATTGTACTAAGCTGAATTTGGGGAACCCATGGTCGAATGATATTATGCTCCTGGTCTATTTCAATCAATGCGAATAATTGGGGTTGACGGTGACGGACGTGGTTGCTTGTAACACTGCCAGTTGTAATCATAATTGTGACCACCCACAGGACACAAGAGTAAGGTTAAGAGTAGTAGACCACGCACCGTGAGGTTCCAAAGGAATTTCCTCACGCGAACACTTCGCTTGTGGAATGGTCTCCCTGCCGAGGATTCCCAAGGGATTACAGTATGGGGTTCTTCAAAAATGGCGTTTTAAGCGCGAGTTACAAGCGTACATAGGCTACGGTAATCGCTTGCCATCAGGTGGACCGTATGCTTGTTTGCAACCTTAGTAGTATAAAAAAAGTAGGTAAAGTTTGTTGTGAAACGGGCTCGCCCGGGGAAGTACTTCCATCATACCTATTTCTGCTACCAAGCAACGTTGCTGTGTTTCAATTTGAAGGGTATGGTTGGCGGTGAAATTACAGGTACATGAGGCTTTACACCTGAATGCCTGAAGTTGATGGACGAACGCACATTTCTAAGGTGCGTGACCTACGAAGCATTTCTCTGTTATAGGCGATGGTTACCACATCAGGCGGGCCATAAGCTTGTTCCATCTCCAAAAAAACATAAATCTGACAGTGGCAACGTTTTCTCGCACTATGTAGAGTTTTCTTTGTTTTTTTCTTCCACAAGGAGCGCATTTCAATCGTGTCTAAGAAATTACCTTACCTTAAATTCTTTCAAAGTTGTTGTCGTCGAAGTGCGAGTTTTTGCCTGCTCAGTGTTTGTATTTATAATTCTATTGAATGTTTTGAAATTGTTTTTATTTCCGTTTTCTTGTATTAGTTATAACGATTTGGTTACTTCGAAAACTTTCGTGATTGATTTCTAGTATTATTATAAATACGGGATTTATCACGTACTGTCTTATCATCGTGTCGGTCTAAACACCGATAAGACGGTACGTGATAAATCCCGTATGATAATAATGATTGTTGTGTTTTTTCTTAGTTAATAAATACAATGTAGATACTTACCTATCATTTATTAAGTAGTTTGTTACAACAATAATAATTATGTCTACGGCTACCCTTAAAAGTTCAAATCTGTTACCTGTTTAGGGATAGGTATAGTATTATCTTAACTGTGCTCTGTGGGGGTAGAAACCTACATGTAATTTGGCGGAATTAATTTGCATTGAGGTAGAATAAAACGGTTTGTGATAGCCATTAAACCCTTTGACGTCGACATCATACCCGCTAGAGACCTTCAAAGCTTCAAAGCTTCAATTAGACCTGAAAATTTTGATAAAACAATAAGAATTTTAGCTAAACAAAGGTACGAATATTACAGAGATGCTTCGAATGTTTTTTAAAGGTAAACAGGAACATGTCTATACTAATATTATAAAGAGGAAAGATTTCATTGTTTGTTTGTTTATTTGTTTGCACTGAATAGGCTCCGAAACTACAAGATTGTATTAAAAAAAAATTCACGGTTGGGAAGCTACACTATCCCCGGGTGACATAGGCCACTTTTTACCCAACTGCGCAGAAGGAGGGTAATGTTTTTATTGAACAACTACGCGTGCGAAGTTGCGGATTGGTCGGCTAGTATATAATAAAACTGTTCTGTTTTCCCAAGCATATCTACACGTACCGGTTTACTTGTACAGGTAATCTGTTCAGATAAACACGTCAGGTATACGGTTACGTGTATGGCCACTATTATGGTGGCAACGGTAGGTATAACCTGTTAGGGATAACTGAAGAGTTTTCTCAAATATATTTGCCGGTTCAACTGTAGGTACGGATATAATCTGACAATAGCAAGTTTATTTTAGGATAAAGGTAGTAATTAAATTATATTCAGATCCAACCATCCGTGTAGAAAAGCTACAACCGATTAACCCCTCCTGATATACTATTTCGTCTTTTATCTTGTGATGTGACCGCACGGTCTCATTTTCTTCTTTGTGTTCTGAAAAAATTCTTTAATATTTTGCCCATTGCTTTTTGAAAGAACTTTTTATGTTCTGATGCTTGTTGAAAGAGAATTTTCAAATCCGTTCATTTGCTTTCCACCTCGGAGAATCTAATTCATATAAAATGTAGGACGCCACATAAAATCAATTTACCTACTCGCCACTGGAATAGCACAGGTAACCAACTCAGCCTTATCTAAAATCACTCTGCCGGGGCTAAACAGGGCTGGACTTAGGGTTTTTGGAGCGCTTAAGCAGGGGCTAAACACGGGATATTGAAGGAAATAACTTATGGGTCACGGTAGTAAATCGATTGCTAATGTCCAAATTAATAATAATAGGTACCTGATATTTTAGGTTGCTTTTGTGGCATAAACAGGTTAATGTCATGTACTTAGGCAGAGGTCCCTAACGCTAACGTATCGCTTGGATTGGACCTCATGCCATTCTATACTCGGGGAAATCTAATAGGTCGGATTTGACAGGTGTCAAAATACTACTACCGAACAGCAAAACCAAATAATACAACATTGGAATATCGTCCTGTCTAAATATTGATCCAGGATTAACTATGTTATGAGTGATTTTTTTCAGTATTTTGGATTTTGAAACTTGGTTCATATTAATTATACTCATTGTTATAGTGTACAGACAATTAATAATTATTTGGTACAATGTGGTTGGTTTTTTAATTTCTTGTGTAGACGTTCGTACATTGTTATCACTGCATGCAAAATGATAGACGTCAAAACTGACCTATTTTACAAGCTTTTTATTAACTTGCAATGTATGTATGTTTGTTCGGGTGGAATCTCGCAACTAAATTTTAAACCCGTTCCCCTCAACCGATTGAGCTGAAATTTGGAATACATATGTAACTTCAGTGACAATGCAATAATATGGTACCATGGAGGTGGTCTCACGATGGAGACGGATGCTAGACAACGGAATTTCTGAATGGATTATAAGTAGGCTACTGGTGTTTAGGCTCATTTGAATCTGCTTACGGTTCCGATTATAAATTTTATAAAAGCTTGTTTTGAAAAAGTAATTTTTCAACAAAAATCTTATTTTTTTTGTGTAAAACTGTTGATCTCGTGATGGATTGTTAGTTCTACGGTACGGTCTTTGATTATTTAATACTTGATTGCACTTATAAACTTTTAATAGGAACAAAAGCGAGCTAGCTTAATACATAATAAAAATAAAACCGGCCAAGTGCGAGTTGGACTCGCGCACGAAGGGTTCTGTACTATTTTATCTATAAAAACGGCAAAAAAATCATGTCTGTTGTATGGGAGCCCCACTTAAATATTTATTTTATTCTCTGTTCAGTATTTGTTGTTACAGCGGCAACAGAAATACATCATCTGTGAAAATTTCAAGTGTCTAACTATCACGGTTCAGCCTGGTGACAGACGGACAGACAGCGAAGTCTGGGGGGGGAGGGGGTTCCTGTTTTACCCTTTGGGTACGGAATCCTAAAAACTGAAAAAGGAAGCATTAGGTATCTATTAAATAAAATATGCGTATTGCAGATTTGTTTTTCAACTTTGAATATATTCTACTATTAACGTTTCCCCCAAGGTCCCGAAGGTAGAGTTTGTCCCATCCCAATATTGTACCTGCTAACATGCCTGCATTCCGCTGTCCCAATTATTGGAACGTCACTGAAATACAATTTCAAGCCAATTTCTGGTTACTTTTTCGCGTACCGTTCGCCCGATTGATTGGGTTGGATTACCTGTTTTTAATTTCAGTAAACATTGGCAGGAGCTCTGAACTTATAGTTTTAAAACAATCTTTTGTACCATTGGTAATGGACTCTACGGTCCTTCATAGTCCCTAGGCAAGTATTTACTAGCTAAACAGATACAAACTTCGCATTATAGTCAGAGCCTTAACTGGACACTGTCGACATGTTCAAGCTAAGGTTATGCGATACACAAACCAAACCTGCAGATTCTATAGTGAGGCGGCAGAATCGCCCCTACATCTGTTGAGGCGAGTGTGGTCCACTTATGCGCAAACGTAGCATTAGCAAATACATTCTTTACCCGGAGGAGCTCACAGTTAGCACACCTTGTAGCGTTACAACTCTCTCCTGTAAAAGAAGAGAGCTGTAAGCCAAGTTGAATTTAGACCTACCTAACGGTTTAAAAGAAAGAGGGATTTACAATGTGTTATGTTTTAATACAATGACTGACTATTAATTCGATACTTATCAAAAACACTGTCCCACTATGGTGCGCACAAACGATGAATCCGGGAGTCTGTAGGTCCGGTAGTATGCGCGCTGGTTGAGGGCTAGTGGAGCCTCCAGCCTACGTCGACGGGAGGCCGAGAAGATGAAGTAGCTCCACCGTGATTTCCAGGTCTGTAATGAGTAAAGGTCTCCAGCCTCCAGGGGGAGACGTGAGAACTCCAACCTCGAGGGGGCCAAGCTCCCAGGCTCAAGCCCGTAGAGCTTCGCCGTCAAGAACACACAAACTGTTTCCGTGCTGCGCTGACTGATTGATAAAATGAGACTGTTTAAAGCGTTTCTCTCTGAGATCTTTCACCCGCTGTTACCAAGTCCAGACTGTCTTTTTCAAGGATGCTCCCGATGTCATCCATCCGATCCGATGTGTTCCAAAATTAAATTACAAAATTATAGTTAGCGGCCAGTACAGCCTTACATCAAATTCAGAGGTTCTATGTTAATTAAGTAAATAATGTCTAAAATGTCATGGCAGTACCCATGTCAGGTCTGTTTGTTTTTATGTTTCTAGTCCTACAAAGTTAAAATAAATATAGCATCATACACTCTTTTGACGAAAAAATTCTGCTCTTTCCACCCATATACAAATGTAATAAAGGGCATTTTAAGGTTTCGAGAATTAATTTAGAGTTTTCTGGCCAAAATAATGATGAAAATGTTAAAGTATGGTAAAAGGAAACACAGAATCTATCTCTGCATGTAAGTATTTACATTAGATAACGTGAATATCACGATCAAAATCTGAATAAAAAAGGGAGTGATATTACAACCTAAGAATATTCTACAGTTTCTAACAGCTGTAGGGCTTAGTGGTGAACTTTGAGCGCCCCCATGAGCTAGGGGCGACATAAATACAAGTGGCGTTCACAATAGGCCTCGTGGCTACAGTGATATTTATAAAGAGAACTGCAATACCTACATACCTGTTAGTACCTGAAGTACCTGTTGTTAGCTGTTCAATTAGATTTCAGGCGATGCCAGTATGGCTAGGTCAGTAGGTAGTATGGATAGGTCTTGGCCGGTGGTTACAACGCAGATACTTCGATGCAGCAACGCCAGGGGGATACAAAGCGTGATACGAAGTTTCGTCTTCGTTTACATAATGCAAGACCCATTATTATGCAAAATACCTGTTTCAGTAGCAGACTGTAACAGCAATCTTATTCGCACTACCACGCCGCGCGCACCGGCGGCGGGCGGCTGAGCCCTACTTCAAATTCATTGTTCAAGTTATATAAGAAACTTTATACTAGTCCATACTTTGTCTAGAGATCAAACCCATACAATATCATACAACATATATAATTAGGTAAGTATGGATGGATACTCTATTATGTGACGGCATTTCATAACCCACTTATTTAGAAGCAGTATTTCGTCCAAACACGATGAAAAGTAGATTTCTATGATGTTAACTATAACAAGCAGATAAGCCGGGTAAATCTACCCAAGAGGAGCTTAACAGTTAACTTTATTACCGGGAAATTACGAGGCGGAGTCCAAGGGAGGGTGTGATTCGGTTTCTGCATCAGAATGGAGCTATTAAAGTGGTGGGCAATTTGCTGAAATTACGTGCCAGCGTTTTACCCCTCTTTATTAATCGAGCGAAGCGAAATTTCTAAATCAACTTGGGCAAATTGGCGTTGTATGTATGTATGTATGTTTGTTTGTCCGAGGATAACTTTCGAAGCGTTTATCCGATCATCGTGAAATTTGGTATATAGGTAGGTAGTGATGGCACAATTTTGGTGTGACTCAATGAGCTAAAACTGTGGAGGGGTTGTTGAGATATTGGGGTTCAAGAGTGGTAAAAATAAAACAAAGTAGGACTATCCGGTCTAGTGGCATAAAAGGTCTTTGTACTCACAATCGCACATCAAAAAACACATCGACCCCGTTTTTATTTTTAGTTTTAAACTTTTAGTTTTTAAGTTATAAGCCATAATAAAAACTGAACTTTGATAAAATTCACAGGGTACACCAGTGACTCCACAGTGCTATAATTTGGTATGCGTTTAGCTTTAGTTACACAAATATAGGCAAAAGTCTGAAATTCAGAATAACTGCTATGTATACCCGTAAAAAGGGTAACCAATTTACATGAACTCCCATTACCTGTAATTTGAATGAAACTATAGGTCAAGTAAGTTGGCAAGGTTTCGTGGCACTATTTTGATAGCCAAAGATTACAATTATTTTTTTTGTTTTTAAGGGAGACTCGCGAGATCTCAGTTCGGGACGAACTACTAGTAATATTAGTATTGATAAATAATATTAAAATAAGGCATGTATTTCAATGATCATTTTAATTTAGCAAAAACATCAATGAAAAAAAAATCTAAACGATCTTGTGTTTTGAATAATTGATCATCTTCTTCTGAGACATAAAATAAATAGCGCGACGCGCTTTGCTCGCTCGGCTCACTCCGACGTAATTTTATATATGTACTTACTAATCGAACCTACCAGTTTTTAAAATTTTATGTAGATCTATCTGTTTTGACCAATAATAAAAAAATGGGATCAAATATAATTTTTTTAAATAATAAATAACGTTTAGGGGTCGTTGGGAAGCCGCCCAACGACCTAGGAAAATACCTAGGTTCCATACGCACTACACACAGCGGTGACGACCTTTACCTAGCTTACGCTGCAAATGCAGAATCTGTAATTGACAGATGTTATATTGGACTCAGTTTTATGGAACGCCTACAAGAGATTCAAATCTATCGATGAAATATCTTGCATGTCGCCGGCAGATGTTATTGCAATAATGGCTATGAATAGGTATAATAATATGCGTAAGTATATCGTGATATACTGGCGATAAATCCATGTTGACGGCTCATGTCATACCTGTTTAGCATTTTGTAATAACATACCGGGTGAAAAAAAAAACAGAAAACTTCAGGGGTTAACGTAAGGGTAGTCTTCAACATTGATACGTCGAGGCTGTTACAGAATAGGTAATAGTCGGCTTCTCGAAGTTATACCTACTGTGTCACAGAATAGGTAACACTTGGTATGGAATATACCTGCATACTACGTTTTTACCTACACACACAGAATAAGAAATAGTAGTCCGGTCGAAATACCTACACATTTCTAGTTGCCAGTGGAACCATCGAGACATTCGAGAGATATGTCCTGGCGCGGTATAAATAGTGCGTAGTGACGCCCGACGAAATCACCTCTGCTAATGCGGAAGGTGAGTCATCTATATCAGACAGAGCAAACACTTCACAGAAACACCGACCTCGCCGGCGAGGTCGACGAGTCCCTTCAGTCGCCGCCTATACGAGGTACAGACATGTACCCGGGCGTTTCTCTCCTATCCCCACCCCGGCAACAGCCCAAGCCGAGGCTCGTACCTTAGTGGTGCCCTTGCGCTAGTTGCCTAAAAAACTTACTGGGCTGAGCGCCATCTGCGCTCGCCAAAAGTTCGGTTAAGCTGGCACGGCCTCAGAGGCTAACAGCGAGATTAGTCCATTCGAAAAAAAAAAAAAACGACAGAGTCAGTCTGGATTTGGCTATACATGCGAATTTCGGTGACTTTTAGTGGTTATTATTCAACAGTGGTGTGAATTAGTGTGTTGTGATTACTTGTGATTAAGTTCGTGTATTTATCATTTCAGTGTTGAATAAAAGTGTTATTTTGGTTAGATTGAGTTTCATTATTTTATCCCGAACCCTCAGCTCGTAACAATATGAAGAACTTGAACTATGGAACTGTCACTGTGAGCGCGAATTGTAAGATCAACTATTCCATACAATACAGTATGTAAGTTATTTTGTATGGAACAGCAGATTTTTACGTTCGCACTTTATTTTCATGGTGAAAGTTGTTCATAACCACGCCACAGAACGACTGCTTTTCGTGGTAGCTTCCGATATGCTGCCACGAAATGCTGGAATAATCTACCCCCACCAGTTCGAAACGCAAAATCGGTTCACTCTTTTAAAATTTCACTTAAGAAAATTATAATGCTTTCACAAATTACTCCATCAGTAGGTAGTCGTTCTGGGCCTACATTTAGTTTGATTTAGTTGCAAAGGTTACTTTTGTTCTGTATGTTAAATTAATAATTCGCCAAAATATTTAATATTTTATTTATTTAATTATTTGCAGATATTTGTTGTTTATTTTACTGTTATATTTATTGTTTAGTTTTGATCTCATAAATAGTCTTGCTTTAATAAGTTAGGTATGTGCAATGTTTAGTTGTTATTTTGTAAAAATATATATTTAAATTTTAAATTTTTGTTTTTTGTAAATCTTGTAAATTTTTATATGTTAATTAATATTGTAAACGCGTGTTTCTATTTTCTGCTGCTCACACGCACTAAAGGCGTCACATAATACCAGCGCTACAGTGGCTATATGTTACAGTGGCACACCGCTGAGTGACGACCTATTTTGTATTTAGTATAAATATAACTGTTGTATTCATAGAATGTAAAAATTGACACAAAATAAATATTTTATTATTTCTATTTCTATATCGATGAGAACTTTTACTCCTTTAGTCTTCCGATGCCCTGTAAAGTGTTACTCCTAAGCATCGCTCGATTTTGCGAGTCTCGCTATGCAAAAGGGTAGAGATAATTATTTTAGTTCTACAAATCGTAATTTTGAAAGCTCTAAATAGTGGAATTGCACTGAGTTATTTTTACATTGTTTTATTATACAATATATAGATGAAACTAGCAAATTGCCCATCTGATGTTAAGTAGTCATTGTTTTAATTGTAACTAAATGATACGAAACAAACAGGAAAATTTGTAATGCCACAATGACTAGGTTAGTCAGTAGAGTATTTAATACATGGTTTTTAATTATGTGTAGTAGTCCATCTGCGTTGACCTAAAAGCAAGTTTA
Source organism: Philereme transversata (assembly GCA_963924445.1). Lineage (NCBI taxonomy): Eukaryota > Metazoa > Arthropoda > Insecta > Lepidoptera > Geometridae > Philereme > Philereme transversata. Next base: position 7,854,187 of record OZ004343.1, read on the forward strand.
TTTATACTTTTGGTATTACTCAGGTTAATGGTATTTTTTACCCTTTTCTTCTTCAAATGACAGACAAGAAGAACAAAATACAAACAAATACATGAAAAGAAGTGTTTATAAATTTATATTTAACCTATATCGTCCCACTGCTGGCATCTCTGATCTTAGCTATCCTCCACCATCCTCTCTCAAAGGCATCCCCGCAAAAGCTTTTTCTGCCGACCACGACGTGTCCATTCGGCTTATGTGGCCCACCCAGTCCCACTTCTATCTGGCCATATTCTCCCTACTTTTAAAAAACATTGATATTATCAAAACCATGCTAATTTTAACCATAGTTCTTTTTGTTTTTTTCAGATTCAAGAATGACTTGAACAATTTAGGTAAGTTTGAAGGAGGTCCTCAAAGGCAACGCCTTACCCATGGTCAGAGCTGGTCAAAATACATGCTTTGCGTTAATTAAAATACAAATTACAAACTACTATCTCGCAGGTATTTAAAATACGAAACACAAAATATTTTTAAGTCGTGTATTTTAAATATAAAATACAGTATTTAATTTACGTTTATTTAAAATACAAATTACAAAATACAGTCAGGTGTTAGGTTCTTGAAAACTTGAGGTAGACACAGGTGCCGTGTTACCAACTTTAAAGATTGACATACCTATTTAGCGGTCGCCATTTTGCTTACGAACTATCGAACGCTATTTCCTGTAGAATTCACCATTAATAAGATCGCTAAATGTATTTATGTTTAGATGTATTTTGAAGCTATATATATGTCATTGAAATACTAACTACAAAATACCTAAGCGTCAGGTATATGAAATACCAATTAAAAATTACATGTTTTCGAAGTAATTGAATTACAAATACGTATGTGTATTTCAACTACGTATTTTAATTACAAGTAATTTAAATACTGTTCACCCCTGCCCATGGTCCACTTTGTCAGTTCACTTGTATTATAATTTATAATAGACAACACACTAAACGCGTGGTGACGAATGTCAGGGCGGTTTTCAACTTCACCGCGCAGTTTTTTCACATTCTGAGGAAAGGCAAACTGAAATAAGGGCACATAGCTTGAGGAACTGGCTGCCGTTGGGGCAGAAAGGTCTCCAGTGGAGACGACGTACCGGAAAGCGCAGCGTAGATCTAATTGTTAGGATTCTTTCGAAGATAGAAAGACGATCTAAGGTTGCTAAAGGGATCTAAAGGTTACTGGGAGCTGTAGGTTGCACAAGATATCGGTCGCTCTGAAAATCTATGGCAGAGGCCTATGTTCAGCAGTGGACGTCTTAAGGTTGATATGATGATGATGAGATACTGTTGTTGCTTTCATTATAGCAAACAAGCAAATAATTGAATGCGTAATTACCAATTTAGCTACAATATGGCCAATTTACTCTCGTTTCACCAATTTTGACCTTTAATTAAAAAAAGAGATAAATTAAATAAAACTTATGGTTTTCTTTACCGTTAATGGCTTTTAAACAAAGGTAAAGAAAATACCCAGTGGATTTCAACAAGGGGCGAATTTATTTAAAGGGTGGTAAAATAAATTTCAATATTTATTTACCGCGGTGAAACACGATTTCGGTTTAAAAAAACTTTTATTGAGCAGGGTATGGCATATCTATTAAATTGAAACATCTTGGAGTTTTGTTTCTTTAGGGCCTTTACATTTATCACCATCACCTTCATCATTAGTAGCATAGACCGTCCACTGCACAACGAAGCCTTCCATAATAGATTTCTGAACGACGTATCTTGTAAGATTTTTAAAACCATCACAAAAATTTCAAGCCTAGACGGGACTTGAACCCGCAACCTTCCTCTTGATACGAGGATGCACTATCCAACAGTACTACCAGGCTAATTCACCTCAGGTCACAGTTGGATAGTGCATCCTCGTATCAAGAGTGTGGGTTCAAGTCCCGTCTACGCTTGAAATTTTTGTGATGGTTACAAATCTTGGGATTTTCCGTATGTGTTCGGATAACACTATAAAATAATACGACGTATCCTGTACTTATATGATTGAAGCATAGTAGCTTGCAACGACTTATAGGTACTTTGTGCATACATTTAGATTTGTTTTTAGGTATGTGTTTTTTTGTTAACTTATGTAAGGCGATTGCAAATAAATATTATTCTATTCAAGTAGAGAAGAGTATGGAGTTCCTTGTGAAAGGGCTCGCCCGGGAAAGAACTACCATCATACCTATTTCTGCCGGCAAGCATTGCTGGTTAGTTTAATTGGTATGCCGGGAAGTTGCCGGTGAAATTACAGGCTTTACACCTGTATACCTCAAGTTAATGGACGCAGGGCAGTGCAACCACAGTTTGGCTGGACTCAACCACCCGATGTAACATCACGAGTCACGACCCGACGCACCCAACTAGTAAAATAATGATTATGGTTTGTGGCCGGCCCGACCGCCTGTACACAATGCAAGTGACGTCACAACAGTACGTGACGTCACCTCGGGTAGTTGGGTCCAGCCAAACTGGGTCGTCTGTTAATGATGTTTATTTGTGCTTGTATTTTTATGTATTAATTAATGCTCTGTCCTGTATATCTTCTTCTCTAATATATAAAACAAAGTCGGGTTTGTTCGGACACTTATAACTCGAGAACGGCTGGACCGATTTTCATGGTTTTTGATTTGTTGCATGTTTATCCGGCCCGAATAGTAGAAAAACTATTAAAATATCGGAAAAATTTAAGCAAAAAGATATTATGATGATATCATTCTCGCATACATTGATGCAGATAATGATGGCTGACGTAGGTATATTGACAGCCCGCGTCATATGCATATCAAGGCGATACGAAGTTCGGCGGTTCAACTAGTGTGAAATAAATGTCGGAGCGTCTCTTCTTTCTTCTTTTATATTCATTTATTGAACTTTCGTACCACAAGCTTCATCATAGGGCACATTGTACCCTGGCGACAATAACTCCAGAATTCATACCATCGCGTAACGTGCAGCGTATCCGGCATATGCGCCGCCGACTGCCGAACCATTTACCTTTGTGGGCGCAATTCGTTAGGTGATCCGGGTGAATACCAATGCAAATATTGCATTGTTTTCCCAAGTTTTCCCTACATTTTTTTCAGTTTTGTGTACTGTTAAAATATATGTACTGCAATGGTGTGTAGGTACTGCAAAAATGTAACGATCGTTTTTATATTTTTATATCATGTGTTTTATATCTCTATATTTTTGTATTTTTTTTGTTTTATTATTTATATTTATTTCCGTGGTATGAGTCTCGCTTTGTAGACCTAATGTGCTGATACATTTTTTTTGTAAGTATAACCAATCACAATTATTTTCTTTCTTCTTTTAATTTTTTTTTAGAAGAAAGTAAACAGGCGCTGTCTCTCAATAAAATGTCAAAATAATTAAATAGACTTGACTCGCCATTGCGCCATACCCTACAGGAGGATAGTGACAACTATATGTGAATGATCATAGTTTTCATGAGCAGTTGCTTTGTAAGCAGATTATATCTTATATCTACCTAGCTAACACACCGAACTTCGTACTGTCTTGACATGCATATGACGCACGCTGCCAATGTCGTCCCGGAATGTCGTCAATCGGTCATCATTAGCTGCATCTATGTATTAGAAAATGAATTTTCTTCATAATTTCTATTTGCGTGAATTTTTCCGATATTTTAATTGTTATTCTTGTAGAGGGCAGAGTCAAATCCAACAAATTAAAAATCATCTAAATCGGTCAAGCCGTTCTTGAGTTATAAATGGTGTAATTTCCCGACTTTGTTTTATATATATTGAAGATTACTAGCTGTCTCGCCTGGTAAAAAATAGCTTGTCCATATCTAAATCCCGGTCATAATCTATCTATAAACCAAATTTCATCGAAATAGGTCTAGCCGTTTTATCGTGAAAATTTTACAAAAGACAGAGAGACAGACTTATAATATTAGTTCGACTTTATAATATTAGCAAGGATATTATCCTCTAGCATCTCTCACTTTCACTCACACAACTTTCGCAGTTGGCCGGCAGTCAGTTGGCATGTGAGATAATACCCTATTCGAGAGATAATATTGAAGTAAGACCGCACGTCTATTATCATGCGCAACGGGATTTATGTAATCCTAAACACCCATGTAGTATGTGGGCTATGTGGTAAACAATCTTCTTTAGGTGGGTTTACCTAAGCCTTTCGTAAATCCGTTACACCATACCATGATTATGTGTTAAGCTTTAATTAATTTCGGAAGGGATGATCCTCTAAGATACATTTTTGGGATAATATTTAATTTCGTTGGCAATTCAACGCAGGCAACCAATGCTCTTACAAACGCTGCAAACTCTGCAAAGCAAACGTAAAATCGGTAGGTAAACAAGCAAGCAAATTTTAATTATCGCAAGCTAGTTATTTTTATATTTCTTACCAGTTGACCCGAATTTGCAAGGACTTCATAAAAAATATAAGTCTCAAAAAAAAAGAAAGAAAAAAAACCTTTTCAGTTTTTCCCGAATTTAAAAATTTTCAAGGCATCTTTTCGATTTTTTCTCCTATTATTAAACCTTATTCGGACTATGTTGAACATTTCACAAAAATTGGCAAATCTGTCTAGCCGTTCTCAAGTACCAACGAACACCATTTCGTTTTAATTATATATGTTATGGACTAACTGATTAATGAGGGCAAAATGAATAATGGCAATTTATAACGGGCCAAGTGATTAATTATCATCTAAACTATTATCAAATTGCCATCTCATATTGGTAATTTTTCATAATTCCCGGGGGTATTATGAAAAATGACCCATTTATTCATTGGTCCATAACATATACCGTATGAGCTCGTGCGAAAAAAATCAACTCAGGCCGCACCGCACGCTCACGTTCCTACCTACCTATCCTACCTGTACCTGGCGCAAAATATTTTATTTTTTGTTTCTTTAAAATAAATATAAATTCATTTGACTTTTTCTTATATAGTTTAAAATTAGGGACCTTCAACTGTAGTACAAGTGTAGGTAAAACATGTAATGAAAATATCAATCAAAATTCAAAATAGAATATACAGGCTGTATACCGACGATATTCAACTGACGGTTTCACAAAATATAAAAAAAGACTTCCCGAAAAAAAAACTACTAGTTATATTATCAAATTTTAAAGAAAATCGACTAAGTTAGGTGATTAATTCGATATAAAACTTACTGTCTACTCTTGCAATCGACTTCCAAAAATAAAGGCCGATTTGATATCCCTTTCGGAAATGGCTGCGGGTTTTGGGTTAGAAAGGGACAACAAGATTTCTATGGTAAACATTTCACAAATTTATTTATTATGCTCATCAAAATAACCCCTTTCATTTTTGTGCGTATATTATAAAACACCCTATATAATATGTAGATAGATTGTACACAAATAGAATAGACTTTTAAAAAGTTAGCAGGAGTTTTTTCCCCAGCACATTTCAACAAAAGCAGTATTATGTTCGAAAAGCATTCTACGATCATACCAAGTGTTGCCGAAAACCGTAGCCCCAGATAGGTCCCAGATGATTGCCAAAACTATAAAGTTACCGAAACCTGTCGCTACAATTCGCTCCGAATAATAATGAAGCCTTACCGAAACAAATTCGCACTTGGCTCTTCAGACTTTATCACATTCGGGATAAAACTTTTATAATCTTTGCGAACAGGAAAGTCGTTTTTCCTAAAGTGATTACTCGTACCTTATAAAGAAACAAATATAAATCAGTGTACTTAGTTACTTTTATGTCAAAACTCTTTCATAGAAATCGGATGAATATGAATATTTTCGTAAACAGTGAATTCAGGCCAGATTCTAACGCATTTCAGATTATTTTGAGTTCCTTTAATCTGCACTTTCCAACAGACTTCAAAAAAGGAGAGGGTTCTCAATTCGACTATATTTTTTTTTATGTTTGTTACCTCAGAATTTTCGACTGGGTGAACCGATTTTGATGATTCTTTTTTATTTGAAAGCTGGTGCTTCCCGTGTGGTCCGATTTCAGTTTGGTCCAGTCCTGATAATGGCATCCATGAGAAAACCATATAAGTCTTAAATTTGCATTAAATATGTGCGCGACAAATAACTAAATATCACGCCAACCGATTTCGATGATTCTTTTTTTATTGGAAAGGATATAACTTCAAGGATGGTTTGATAAGAGTTTGGTTAGGTTAACCGATTTCAAAAAAGAAGGAGGTTCTCAATTCGACTGTATTTTTCAGTGTGAATATTCCAGGTAACTTTGAAGTCGGTTGTTAGATTTTTGTAGAAATTATATTATTATGTTAAAAAGAGGTTTTTTTTCGTTATTTTGTATGTTTGTAGGGGATAACCTCAGAAACTAATGAACCGATTTTAAAAATTATTTCATTAATAGAAAGCTACACTGTCCCTAAATACTGTAAGCTATATTTTATTTTGATAAAAATCCGTGCTTAGGCGGGGCCGGTCTAACAACTAGCTAGTTATGCATAACATTCCAAATCTGAATAATTTCATATCTTTTATTGCAAGGACAAAAATAAATACAAAATACAAATGGCGTTATCGAAACCAAATGGCAAACAATTTAATATTTTACTACTCGACTATACTCGTAAACAAAGGATGAGCTAATTAAGTGTTATCCATCTGTGACGCAGCAGTTAGGACACGAGGGAGTTGTATTCCTTGTGGTCAACCCAGTTAAGCAACCTAGTTAGGCCACGAGGAAACGCCCAATATGAAACACCCAAAGTGGCCAATTTGGACGAATCTCTCAATAGCCTCATTCACTCATCACATTCTTCATACATTGTGGGGTTCTCACCTTTTTCCTAAACTCCGATAATAAAACACGAATGACAAAATTATAGCCCAAGAGCCGACTGCGTGATACTTACCATCAGTTATTTTGATTAAAAAATAAAAATAGATAACTGTATGTTTCTGCTGGGTTGTTTATCAAAATATGAGCGCAAATACTTAATGATTATTTCTTAAAAAAATTTGCTCACTCCTTTATAATTCATAAGCTTCCACCCGCGGCTTCGCGCGCATCGTTGGTCAATTAAAAGAAGCCTATGTCTCAATCCGGTCAAGAGACCGAAAGCGAAACGCAGACATACGGAGCGAGACCAAAGTGACTGACGTGATAACTAAAACAAAAACACTAAAATGGAGATGGGCAGGACACACACTAAGAGGTGTTGACAAGTGGAGTAAGAGCGTTACAGTTTGGTACCCAAGAAATGGGAAAAGAAGTAGAGGAAGGCAATACAAACGCTGGAAAGACGATATTGAAAATACGGGAGGAAAACTATGGACTAGGACAACAAACTGTAGAGAAAAATGGAAGGAATTGGAGGAGGCCTATGCCAAAGGGCACACAGATGATAACAATTAAAAACTACCAATGTACATACCTAAGTATCAAATTGTAAAATCTGATTAAACGGCTTATTTATTATTATTTTTTATTGTGTCTCAATCTGGTCATATCTATCTACATATATTATATACTTTGACTGACTCCGTGGCACAGTGGGCGTATAGCCGGCTGAGACGCAGGAGGTAGCGGGTTCGATTCCCGCTGCGGAACAAATGTTTGCATCATCTACAGATATTTGTTCCGTGTCTGGGTGCTTTTCTATATATTATATGTAATATATGTATTTACAAAAAAAAAGTATATAAGTATTCTATCAGTTATCTGGTTCCCATAGCTCTGCTTAGTTTAGGGCTAGATAGCGCTGTGTGAAATGTCCAGCAATATTTATTATATTATTGTTATTATATACCAAATTTCATCGAGATCATTTCAGTTGATATATATTTTAAGTTCTTTACATAACTCTCGTTATTCAATATTATATAAGTTTTCCTCTAGATGGAGCTAACGACACTTTAGTCGTAATTTAAATCATCTCACTAATTTCGACCCTGACGTGAATTAGCCTGGTAGCACAGTTGGATAATGCATCCTCGTATCAAGAGGAAGGTTGCGGGTTCAAGTCCTTGAAATTTTTGTGATGGTTTTAAAAATCTTGGAATTTTTCGTAAGTGTTCGGATAACACTATAAAATAAAAAATACTATTTAAATAACTATCGTTGAAATGAATAGAATAAAAAAAGAAAAGATAAATTATAATTTATCTTAAAAATAGTGAACGAAATAATTGGTAAGCAATTAACTAATTAATTAAATTTTCTTAAAACTTCTTGCGGCCATAGCCATAGGTTACCGAGCAGAAACATAATCCTCTATTCATAATTGTCTATAAAACATATTTTAATTAAATAACAGATGGACGTAGCCGTAGATATCACGCAGTTGGAATTTTGGGCTATAATCCTCCAAACTTCGGGGTTCTGTTTGCTCGACAATTGAGTCTTAAATCCAAGGCAATAAAGTTAATTCTCGATTGCATCTCCTTTGATGTGAGGTAGCAGAAACCACTTGACGCCCTCACAAGGCAATCGCCTCGGCTGTCCGTGTTATTGGAAACTGCTTCAGACTTGAAATTCGGTTTTGTATCCTTTGTCCGTCGAATGCTCGTGCAATTGATTGACTCTTCGGTTGTTTGAAATACTTTATGGGATACTTCTGCTTCAAACCCGCGGGCTATGCTCGCTGGTACCCGGGTAAATTGTCGAGGCAATAATCACACCGGGACAGTTGCTCAACCTATACCAAGCACAAGTCCGATCATGTCTGGAGTACTGTTCTCACCTCTGGGACGGATCAGCGAAGTACCAGCTAGAAGCTCTAGATTCAATTGAGAGAAGAGCCAAGAAGCTCATTTGCAATGACGAGTTAGCAAATGCACGGCTCCACAGCCTCGAGCATCGTCGAATGGTTGCAAGCCTCTCGGTTTTTTACCGGATACATTTCGGAGACTGTGCTGCGGAGCTTTTCAACCTGATCCCACCATCCCCATTCTATGATCGGACAACCAGACGCTCCGCGATGCACCACCGCTACATGGTAGACATACCTCCCATACGCACAAAGCTGTACTCTTCCACTTTTATTATGCGCACCGCCAAGGTGTGGAACGCCTTGCCTGAGTCTATGTTTCCTGATATATACAACCTAGGGATCTTCAAGTCACGAGTGAATAGGTTTCTTCTAGGCAAGTGCGTACCATCGTAGACTGCATCATCGCTTTTCATCAGGCGAGATAGTGATCAAACGAAACCTATAATTTATTAAAAAAAATAGTAACCTGGATTACCCATTATGCTACAAACATAACGGAGTTTCAGTCACACTTCCTCGATACAGGAGTCCGTTTACGAAATACGAAGTTGTAATTACAAACAACGGCCCACCTGCTTACGAGAGGACTTGACCAGGCTACAGAGAAGGGGTGGAAGTTGCTTACTACGGTAGAGTAAAAGAGTTCTTTGTGAAAGGACTCTTCCGGAGAAAAATTACCACCATACATATTTCTACCGCCAAGCAGCATTGCTGTGTTTCGGTTTGAATGGTGTGGTTGCCGGTGAAATTACAGGCACATACGGCTTTATACCTGTATGCCTCAAGCTGATGGACACAGGGCAGTGCATTGTAGCGCACGTTTCTAAGTGCGTGACACACGAGGCAATATTTTCTTATAGGCGATGTTACCACTTAACATCAGGGGGGCCATAGCTTGTTCCATCTCAAAGATATACAAAAAAAAATTGTCAAAAAAGTTTTGGTTTAGCCCGTTTTGCATAACAATCCTTAAACGTAATTAGCGACTAAACATGTTTAAATTTGACGTATTTGTATGATTTGACAACACTCTTATATATATTTAGACACTTAAACCGCCAACGAATCATATGATAAATAAGATAAAAAATATAAATATGGTCAGTAGGGAACTAGGAAATAACCCAATACGTGGGTGAAGGCATGGTTGCGCAAGTCGCCCTTAATTAGCCCTTGACACGAAGGAAGAGTAGGTATACTAGACATTGAATTAATAGTCAACTAAATTAAAAATAGGTTTGACAGCACTAAAATGGCGACTGTCATTGTCTGTATTACATAAAGTTGTAAACCGTCTCCTTGCTCTGAGTAAACCGTAGACAGAGAAAGGAATCTGTCTACGTTGTAAAGAACCTAATCCTTGGCCATTTTCAGGAACAAAATGGACCTAACCTAACTAGGGGTTCGCCCCGAACTAAGATGAAAAACTATATGTCATGAACTCCCATTACTTGTATTTTGAATAAAACAAACTGGGTCAAGTTAGTTGGTTAAGCATTTCGTGGCACTATTTCATTAGTCAAAGATTACTCGTATGAATAATATTTTGTTTTGGTTTTTTGGGAGACTCGCGAGATCTCAGTTCGGGGCGAACCACTAGTTTAGTCACACCAGTAACTGTAGAGAAGGATTTAGTCATGAGTCATTTATCGGAACAAAGAAGATACTTGTCGACTGCCTCGAGCACGGCGATTGCGAGAGTGAACGGGAAGAAACGTTGTCGACACTTCCTCGACAATAGTCTACAACGCCGAGCTCGATAGCCATCATTTTCTCTATCTTTGACATCTAAGGATAGACAACTTTCTTCTGAAATTGTCTAGGTCTTATATATATTATGGCTAGACTACACTGTCTTCTCAAGTTGTCTCTTTCGCACTCTTCTCAATAATTTTCCAATAATTTTTGGTTACATATTTAATTAATTTTATATATACAACGTACGTTGCTATAGACAGAGTATCTTTCTCTTGTCTAGGAATAAAACTTATTGAGCCTGCTCGTGGCACTTTCGGAAGAATCGACAGAGAATGGAATAGAATAATGCTTTATTGTACATCACACTTAAATTTGTAAAGCAATATAAAAAAACAAATAACAATACACGCAGAAATACAAGTTGCGGTCAGAACCTTGTCGTCTCTTCGAAGAGTAGACAAGGAAGTCGCTGTGCTAGCCCTGCTGGATTGTGCCGTCACTATCTACCTATATATCAAATTTCACGATGATCGGATCAAATTTCGAAAGTTATCTTCGGACAAACAAATATACAAACATACATACATACAACGCCGATTTGCCCAAGTTGATGTGGAGATCTCGCTTCGCTCGATCAATAATATAATCGTAGAAACACTGACATAGCTGATATTGAAGTATTTTATACTGATTTACCTAAATTGGCCAATTTAGACCCCTTATAGATTTTTGACCCATAATTTTAAACCCATAAACTACAAAGGCTGGGTCTTATATTTTGTGCCTGCAATAAACGATTTATTATTTTTTTAATTTAAAGAGTCCAAGAGTAATAAAATAAGGTAAACCATGAGAACATCCAAGGTGTAGATAGTACATATGTACATAGTATACGGTTGAGACGCAGGAGGTAGCGGGTTCGATTCCCGTCGCGGAACAAATGTTTGCATGATCTACAGATATTTGTTTCTGGTCTGGATGTTTTGCTATATATTATAAGTATGTATTTACAAAAAACAGTATATAAGTATTCTATCAGTTATCTGGTTCCCATAGTACAAGCTCTGCTTAGTTTGGGGCTAGATAGCGCTGTGTGAAATGTCCAGTAATATTTATATTTATATAACCTATTTTTGCAAAATACTTTATTTAAATGCGCCGGGGAGGGTGAAGACAGGCGAAGGAAATGAGGTTATCCCGGCCTCCGTAGCAAGCGGCGAGGAAAAACACGCGCATGTAGTTAAACTGAAGTCCCACGGGAGGAAATTCTATTATCTTCAGGAATGGTGCCACATTATTGCGTAGTACTATAGCTAAATCATCTTGTATTTGTGAAATTGGGGTATTATTGCTAACTTTGTTGGGAGTTTGAATCCCGACCGTGTAAAAAGCATTGAATTTCAAAAAGTCATAGACCAAGCATTGTTCTCGCAAGGGGGTCAACGACCTCTTTTGGGATAATTTACAGAGCACCCTGTCTTTGAGCTTTCAGCTACTGGAAATCGGTTAAACCGTTTTGTCCTGAAAACGTGGCAAACAGACAAACACACTTTCGAATTTATAATACTCGTATTAGTATGGATGGCGATGGAAATTGCGATCATATTGTTTGTATGTGCATTGTTGTTGTTTAAATGAATCAAGTTTCAGTTATTTATTGGTATCTATACTTACTAATAAAGGAAATATATTTAAGAAAGAAATATACAGAAAGAATACATAATTATTTACAAGACTAAAATACAGAAGAAACAGTTGAATCATCCGTTCCAAACGATAGATGGCTCAACTGGTCCAGATCACTACCAGGCGGAAGTGTCCCCAAGACACTGGCTGCATTGCCCCATATTCTTAGTCTAGAGTGGGGGGAATAAAAGATCTACACTGATGTCCCGCATTGGGGTGTATTGTGCATTACCCCCCTTCTAACCTGACCCCAGCCATCCTAACTCCTTGAAGTAACGGAGTAGGACTTTGGATTGGTGGCAGCAGCTTTCCAGGGTCTCTGTGGATGGTATTAATGTAGTAGCGGTGTTGGTGGAGGATGAGGATTCGATGACCCCTTGCAGACCCGTTCTCAGTCTGGCGTCGTTTGTGGCAGTGCAGTGAAGTATCACGTGCTTCACAGTCTCTTCCTCCCAAGGCCATCCGCTACAAAGTCCACACGGTCTTCAGGAGGTGATGGTTAAGTTCGCAGTATCCCGTGATGATTCCCACCATCATCCTTAGATCTTTGCGTTTCATCTTTAACAAGGTATTTGTTGTTTTTCTGTTTTTTGCCGGAAGCGCCAGCTCTCGAATCACACGTCATCGCTTCGGCCACACGCCCAAAAATAATTTTGAATACGCGATGGGCCCCGGTACCCCCTGGACCCAGGCTCTCCCCCTTCTATGTTTGAAAATATTTCACTAATAGCGAGCTACATTATCCCTGGGTGAGCTTATATTTTATTTTGGTAAAAATCCGTGCGAAGCCAGGGCGAGTCAGCTAGTTTCTAACTAGTGGTTCGCCCCGAACTGAGAACTCGCGAGTATCCGAACATAAAAATATTATGTGTAATGTTTGATTATCAAAATAGTGCCACAAAATACACAACCGGATAACTTGGCCTACAGTTTCATTAAAATTACAGGTAACGGCAGTTCATGTAAATTGGTTACATTTTTTTGGGGTACAAATTGCAGTTATTCTGGATTTCAGACTTTACAGCACTGTGGGGTCACTGGTGTAGATTAGATAAGATTAGATTAAACAATACTTTATTGCACACCACGAAACAAATACATATAAAAAACAACTACGTAAATCTATAGATACAATTGGCGGTCTTATCGCTAAATAGCGATCTCTACCAGACAACCTTTGGATGTAATGGACTGTGTGGACATTACCTATGTATGTAGGTACCCTGTGAATTTTGTCAAAGTTCAGTTTTTATAACTAGGTATAGCTAATAACTCAAAAACTATAAGAACTTTACTAAAAATAAAAACGGAGTCTAAACGTACTAACAAAGACCTTTCATTTGACGTCCCACTTGACCTAATAGTTTCATTTTAATTTTTTTTACCTCTCTTGAACCCTAATATCAACCACCCAACATTTTTAACTCATTTTGTCACACGAAAATTATGCCATCACTACCTACATACGAGTATGTATCAAGTTTCACGATATAACTTTTGAAACTATCATGGTTATTAACACTATTTTTAGTAAAAACGGGATATTTACCATGATTTGTGAGTTCTTGAGTGTCCCGATATTTCGACGCAGTTGCATGCGCCATGATCAAGGGTAAACTCTATATACATATATATCTATCGCGACACTCAAGAACTTACAAATCATGGTAAATATCCCGTTTTTAGTAAAAATAAGTTTCACGATTCGGGAAAACAAACATACATACATACAAAGCCGATTTGCCCAAGTTGATTGAGAGATCTCGCTTCGTTCAATCAAAATAAACGAATCCATCAGACACTGTTAACTTTATTGGAACTTTATGATTAATCTTTGAGTAGTACCCAAGCCTTAGGGAAAACGCGGGCAAATAATATGATATCACGAAAAATTCCTATTTTGTACGAGACTGGAAACAAGAATAATATTTTTAATATATCTTATCTTCTGTCGCAGCGTCTAGGGCTTTAACTTCATAAATAGGTAGTTGTAATAAGTAATAATTTACGTAAACATAATAGATTTTCATTATTATAATCGGGATTTATCACTTACCGTTATATCGGTGTTACGACCGATAATCGCACTCACGCTGATGACGAATTGAACCGAAACATTGTCGGTCAAAACTCCGATAAAATGACATATCTTCTGAATGGTTCTGATGATCGATAATGAAACAATGGATTGTTTGTGAAGGTTCAATACTTAAATGTTTGTAGCCTGCAATGACTGAACCGATTTAGATAATACAAAAAACAGAGTTTTTTTACCTCTCTTGAACCCCAATATCTCAACAAACCCTAACATTTTTGTCACACCAAAATTGTGCCATCACTACCTACTTATGTATCAAGTTTCGCGATGATCGGATCAACGCTTCGAAAGTTATCCTCGGACAAACAATCATACATACATACAACGCCGATTTGCCCCACTTTAAATAAAGCATCGCCATCGGTAGAATGGGTGGCCTTATCTTGAAAAGCGATCTCTTGCAGACAACTTTTGTATGCAATTTGAAATAAAGAAATGCACTACTAAGATACCTTTGCTATTTTAATGCGATTAAAGCCATGGGCAGAAGCTAGCTAGGCATTTATAGGAGCCACAACCGCCATTATCATTTTTCTGAATTTAATTCTTTTTGTGTCATTTTACATTTCGTGTATGAAGTCCAAAGTAAAGTACAAAATCGTTGTTCCCTCGTTCCTTTGTCAATGTGGTAGATACAATTTACGAGATTTCTCTGATCTGACTGCAAGGCCTTCACTAAAGGTCATATCGGACGGGGACATGTTGATTCAACTAAAGAAACGTGTAAATACTCACTTTACCGATTTATGGAAACTATTTATTGAAATTTGAACTTTTTGTTGATTAATTGAACCATTTATTGAAGCTATTTCTTGGAACTTTGAATTATTTATTGATGACTTATTTATTGATTGATATACTATTGCCCGTGACTTCGTACGCGTTACACTACTAAATGTGTAGGTAACCTAGAAATAAAGCTAAACTCGCTGTTGCAACTTGACTTGTAAATCCATTAAAATTTGTATCCCATGGGAACTGATTTATGGGTATATATTCGATTAATCGAAATCGGTTCAGCCGTTACGACGTGATTGAGTAACAAACAAACAAACATCCAAACTTTCGCATTTTTAATATTAGTGTGATGGATTTATTGGGTTTTGACTAGGTATGGAATAATCATAATATAATTTTATTACCAATATTCATATCAAGTCAGTTTGTATTCATGAAGGTACTATAATTACAGTAGGTACTTAATTTTAAAATACTGATAATAAAATAATCTTAATTAATATCTTACTAAAGATAGATTGTGACATTGTTATTGACAAACCACACGTGCGAGCCGGAAAGCTAGTGTAACCAGCCCCCAGCAACCATTATCAGGTCGACTTTGCATCCAGAAGGCGCCATCTTATGCTGCGCTTTCGTGGGCATGTCCTTCACTCGAGAACCTTTGCCCTAACGGCCGTTAGTTCTTCGGGCAATGTGTCCTGGCCACTACCACTTCAACTTGCTAATCCTCTAGGCTATGTCAGTGACTTTGGTTTGTCAAATCGTCTCACTTCTGATTCGATCTCGTAGAGAAATACGAAAGCATTGCCCTGTCCATAGCACAAAAGGTCAAATCCTTGTAAAACTTGTTTCAGGATTCAGGGAATCCTAGTGTTGAGTTAGGACTAATAAAACAGCTGTTGTTCATCAGAAGCCTGCTATGCATTTGCATAAGCTCCCTCAAAAGTAAGGAAAATAGATACTGAGGTAGGCTGTTGTCAACGTTCTATCATATTTTTTAAGAGTATTTTATTTTCATACTGTAATTGACAATTACGCTACGGCGCGCGGCGCTTTGAGTCATAAACTGAATTATCTCATTAATATTGACCATGACGCGACAAGAGCTTGTAGCACAATTGGCAGGGCATGTAGGCATATAAGTTTTTTTGTTGAAAAATTACTTTTTCAAAACAAGATTTTATAAAATTCATAATCGGAACCGCAAGCAGATTCAAATGAGCCCAAACTCTAATAGCCTACTATAATCCATTCAGAAGTTCCGTTGTCTAGCATCAGTCAGCATCATGAGACCACCTCCATGGTACCATATTATTGCATTGCCACAGAAGTTACATCATGTATTCCAAATTTCAGCTCAATCGGTTGAGGGGAACGGGTTTAAAATTCAGTTGCAAGATTCCATACATACATACATACATTGCAAGTTAATAAAAAGCTTGTAACAAAGCAAATATTTTAGCCAAATCATTGAAATACATATGCACATGGAAGTACCTAACCTAGAAAAATAAATGTCTATATAAATCGTCTTTACTAAACTATTCACTATATAATATTTCATAAGCTATAAACTATACAAACTAAACAAAAAGAATCTATTTTCGAATACATAGGAACGCGTTGTGACAATGGCAGTGACATTTGTGATAAGACCCGTAACTTTCACGCCATTTCACGCAAACACTGGTTCTCTCCTTGCTTCGGTTCCTTTTCCGATAACTGATTAGATAAGACTTCATCGAAGTCCCCATTAAGTTGACAGTTCAGGATCTGAGAGCGGTATAATAGCTGTCAGTTGTCACTGGTGGGTGGTTGAAGGGCACTCGACAGTTTGGCAACTTTGGCATGATAAAACAAGTTCACTTGTTTTATCATGCTGAACATGTTAGGTAAATAATAACAAACAATGCGGGTAACAAGTGAATTTTTACAAAAGGTCTATAACTTTTTCTGCGACAGCTTTTAAAAACTTGTTTATCCGTTAGGGAATTATAAAATTTAACTGTTTTTTTACTGAAGTGGTTTTTAACTATGTGTGATCAGGATCTAAGCTGTAAAATGGAAATTTATTTAAAAATATTTTTGTATACTTTTTAAAATACTGTTCTGTTACTGGAAGCTTTGGATTTTATAGCGCGTCCCAATGCCCTTACACCTGTCAGGTGTATAAGGATGCCTAAACGCTATCTGAATAAGTGATAGGTTGCTACTATTCACCGCCATATCAGATCACGCCGTTAGTTTCTTTGCGTACGCGCCGGAAACTTACACACTCGTTCAGAAACGGACCTTGTGGGTGATTTTCGCCAAATAGATATTTGATCACATTAGATAATTATCGCTAGAAACATCAAAATATCTATTAAAGCGAAATTACGGTATTATCGAAATGTCACTGGAGATATATCGATGGCAAATCGTTAGATATACATCGAGTGGTCCGAAGCATCGATAACGTCATATCTATTGAAATATCGAACGCACGCAGCAAGGAGTCAAAAACCGTCGTGTTATTTCCATGAAATTATATAAATTAAATTGTCTGTAGGGTGAATTTTTAGACGATTTTGTGATGGACTTGAAGAGACCGAAATTGCCATCTCCAATTTCACACCTTCGCGTTGTAGCAATTTTATTTGTGAAGCTAGCCGAGAACTTTCCCCCTCTTATTAGAGGGGATTTGTATTATATTACATTTGGCAGACGTGTACCTATATTACGCGTGTACATTCGCTCCCTGTCGGTAATTTGATTGATTATCAGTGTACATCTAAGACATTTTCCGTCCGTTTGCATCATTTTATACATTAACAATACACATTACATTCTAAAAAGCCCAAACCCCGTTTTTTTCGCCCAAACTGAGCCGCCGCGAAAATTTTATAATACTCTAGTTTCTCCACGCATTCCCAGTCCATCATACGGCCGGCCCCTACCTATCTGACCTTTACCAAGGCTGACACAAACACAAGGTTTCACAATGGATATTATATGCAAAAATAATATCAAGGCAGTGTAGGCATTCTTATGCACAGCTTGTTGTTGCCTACAAAATTATTAAATTACGGTTTTGCATACTGAGTTGATTAGAAAACATGCTACTGAGTAGATAGATAAGATAATCACTCTAATTGATCGAGCGAAGCGAGATCTCCAAATCAACTTGGGTAAATCGGCGTTATATGTATGCATGTTTGTTTGTCCGGATAACTTTCGAAGCGTTGATCCGATCATCGTGAAATTTGATACATAGGTAGTGATGGCATAATTCGGGTGTGACTAAATGAGCTGAAAATGTTGGGGGATTGTTGAGTTATTGGGGTTCAAGAGGGTAAAAAAAAAAAGAAAATAAGACTGGTCAAGTGGACCGTCAAATATAATAATATAATATAATTTATAATATTAGTGTGATATTTTATTTCTTGTTTAACCCAAGTCCTTTTTATAAATAATAAATAATATTTATGTGTGTATATAAATAAATATTGGTATGATTGATATCAGTGTGATCAGTATGATTGATAGTAAACCTTAGTAACACAAATGTATGTTTTGAGTACTCAAAATTGCAACGCTAAATCTATTTCGATGCGCGGATTTGAAACAGCGTTTGCGAGGCCTACTAACTAAGTTTAATAGTAAAAATAGAAACCGATTACTATAGAAAGTGAGATGTCATTTCCAGTCTATGCTGACCTCTCATTGTACGGAAAACCTACACAATGCGAGGTCAGTTTATATTGTAAATGTATAGATTGAGGTGTAGCCGTGTGTATCCTGACTTCCGATGTAGATTCGAAACCCGGCCGGGCACCAATGGATTTTTCTACTCAAAAAACGCATGCGCTCTTTTTCACGTGCTCAAAACGATAAAGGAAAATATTAAGGAAACCGGTATGTCCCAGAATAATACCTAGAAGTCCTGTGCTATCAAATAAGTATATTAAAAAATAAATAAATAAAAGGTGATGGGCTTGCAACCTGTCACGTGAATGCTTAACTTTTACGCAAATAGAGGGCATGTCTGTATCTATCAACCGTAATGTTTGGGCTTGTCTTTAACCTTCGTGGGATTTATCATAACGCAGATCCGTTAAGATAAATCCCACACATATTTAAAGACCTATTGAGTAAAAGATTCGAAATATATCTTATTATTTTTTATATACGAATTATATAGATAATATTTTGTGCTATATCGGTGCATTGCTTTGGATTGTATGGCGATCGATATTTATCATACCATTTTCATCGTATGTGACGAGCTTTAGTAAAAAAACTATCTATTAAAAAAATCAAAATATGCATAGCTAATTAGCGAAACTGGACCCAAGTATAATATAATACGACCTCCGTGGCGTAGTGTGCGAATAGCCATGGCATTTTATCAATTTCACTTTGCTTTGTAAGTCGTGGAAGATTTTAATAAAGCAAATTAAACTTTAGGTAATATTCATGGAAATAAACAGTAATTTACGAGCAAAACACTTCCCTCGTGTGCCGCTTATCATGATAATATTTGTTCAAGAACAACCACTGAACCACAGCCACAGGCACGTTATTAGTAAAATAACACTAGCTTTAGCTGTAGGTTTTTCTTGTCGAACAAGCTTTGAATTTGTGATCCGTAGGAATATTTCTAGGCATGTTATTGAAGAGCGTAGATAGATTATGACCGGGATTGAGACATAGGTTACTTTTTACGCGACTGCATAGAAGAAGAGTAATGTTTTTATTAAAAAACCACGTGTGCGAAGCCGCGGGCGGGTCAGCTTGTTACATATAAATTTGAAAGTAACTCTGTCTGTCTGTTATGTTGTCACGTCTGGGCCGATTTTGATTTCTGAATGAATGATATATAGATTACGAACAGGATTGAGACATAGGCTACCTTTTACGCGACTACGCCGAAAGAGAGCAATGTTTTTATTGACAAACCAGAGTGCTGAAGCTTGTAATGTCATATTATGTCAATTAAATTTATATCCCTCTTGTGATTCAGATGACCTTATTTGTCAAACTGCCTACACCACAGGATACACCAAATGAACATATAAACATACATACACGGTGCATATAGAAACCTCCTGCGCAGTCGTGTAAAAACTTTTAACCATTCCGGTTGAAAAAACAGTGTGAGGAATTCAATTTACATTTTGGACGTCACTGAACCAGCCTATACGAGTATAAACATTATATACATATATTTTGCTGAAACTAGATGGCGCTAGTAAGTAACCCTAATTTTCCCTCTTTTAATAAAATAGATAGCCTCAAATATATGCAACACTTTGTTCCTGACAAATGACACTACGAGTTTGTATTTTAGAACAAGTTCATTTGTATTCAAAGTCTAACACTTCCGTAGATAATCTATTTATGTTTCGGTCTTAGCGATAATATATTTGTATTTATCCCGTGGCTCTATAACATTATCGCTTAAGTTGTTTACACTTACAAAATGGTAGAGATTCTGTAGTAAATGTATATTATTTACATTCTGACTTACGTACATAATATTGCCTTGATAACGTAATCAACATTATGATATAGTTATAAATGGATATAGCGGCAGTGATTTTGTTTATTATATAAGAGCAAACATGGTGGGAAGTTTATTTTTAGCCAGCTTAACTTTTATTTACGGTTAAAATGGACGATTTAAGCGTAATTAATAATATTCGATTAAGTTGGTATTTGCAAAGTAGTATTCGAAACTTTAATACAAAAACAATGATAGGTTAAAAAAATATTTTAACAGCTGCTCTACAAAAAACAAACACAGAAAGTCACAAAAACACAAAAGAAAGTCCTATGAAATCGTTTAAGGAAATGCTGATTATAAAGGGGGATCCTACCCTACTAATAAACATAAAGTTTTATATCCTTAGTTTCAAGATCTCAGTCCCTGAAACCCCAGATAAAATCAGAGTAAAAGCTCTTCGATCGAAATGATAACAAATTCTATGTAAAGTTGCTTCAAAGAAAAATTGGCATTCGGGGCAAGTCCAATAAACAAGTCATGCCTGCAAAGTCGACATTGGTGTCTTTAATTATCTTTATATCGAAGCAAAAACGTCAGCCCCACTGAAATCTAAATATTTATAAACATTCCATCTTGAAATCTTAATTTCACATTCGAGTGACCATTGAAATTCATACTAATGTGTCTCTCTGTCTGTTACGTTTTCACGACTAAACGGCTGGTCTCATTTCGATGAAATTTGGTAATTTTCTAAGACAAGCTTCGCTTGCGAAGCCGCAGGTGCTTGTTACATAATAAGAGCTGCATTTCATACGGGTTCCACCGAAATCGATATATTTTCTATAATATGTTGAGAAAATGAGAATGAGAACAAACTACCTCGTGTCATGGCTACATCTCGTCTTCAATCATTTTCTCGGAAGCACAGACTGAACAGAATCAGTTGGTTTAATATTACAGGGACTATCCAACCTAAACTTTGTGAAAATAATCAAGTTGAAACAACAGAGTTCTGAATGGCTGGTAACCCAAATGAAGGTGATTTACCATGGTTCACAAATGAGAATAAATATTATATAATCAATTATTTCCATATTAAACTCCTTTTTATGAATTACTAGCTGACCCACGCACGGTTTCGTACGCTTATAGTTTTCCGTCCCGATGGGAAACTTCGTAATAAAAAGTATACAAAAACACTATTAAAACATATGGAAATGCAACATTGTGTAAAAATTTCAAGTTATTCCATGGACTTATTTTTGAGTGTTGCGGACACAAACATATGGAATCAGAATTTTTATATAAGAAGATGAGATAAGCCTTTGTTTTTTTATTACGAACTAGCTTCCGCCAGCGGCTTCGCATGCGTGTTTTGTTAAATTAATATTAAGTAGCCATGTTTTAATCCAGGCTATAGTCCATCTATATTTATACGACGTGATAGGGTAACAAACAAATATCCAAACTTTCGCATATATAATATTAGTGTGATAGACATTTGTTATATATTCTCTCCTTTAGGTTTGGCGTGGCCTAGAATTCCCAACTGTTGCACTTACTATTTGAAAGGTTTTTAGTTTGATCGAAATTAGGGCAAACATTTTATTTCTCGGAGGTTTTTAATAAATTTTGCTATATTAAAAAAGATATAAAAAATGACAGAGCTAATTTTAAGTAACCATTTTACATTTTGGTAAAAGAAGAGGGTAGGTCCCTAAACACTAGTAACTTCATCTGTGTATAAGTGTTAAGTGTCTATATAAACTGGGGGTATAAAGAGTGCCACTTTGAGTAAATGATCCGCAGCTTTGTTATCAGATCCTCTATTAATCGTTACTAACTGACTCGCCCGGCTTTGCATGAATTTATCAAAATAATATATAGACTTCTAGTATTTTGCCCGCGACTTCGTACGCGTTACATCACTAAATGTGTAGGTAACCTAGAAATAAAGCTAAACTCAGTGTTGCAACTTGACTTGACACCCATTTTTATCCCATGGGAACTGATTCATGGGATAAAAGGTAGCCTATGTATCCAGGTTATAATCTACGTATATGCCAAATTTCATCGAAATCGGTTCAGCCGTTACGACGTGATTGAGTAACAAACAAACAAATAAATAAACAAACATCCAAACATTCGCAATTATAATATTAGTGTGATAGCGCTCAGGGGTAATGTGGCTTCCTATTTGTGAACAAGTTTTTGGAATCGGATCAGTGGTTCCAGAGTATACCCTATACATCCGAACAAACTCACAAAATTTATTTAGGTACCTCTTAATAATAGTATAGAAGTAGATATACATTTTAGATTAACACTGTTGATTTCATGATTTGTATATAAATAAGTAAACCAGCTGTTTATATTGCTATTTAATGTATGTCTGAACCGCAGGAAATAGGCATCCAAGCTTCCCTGCCATTTCCAATAACCATCATCGTCTAAAAGGTTCGAGAATTGATCAAACGACGTCCGTTAGCTTTCCTTTCTTTAATTATTTATAAGACAAAAGAATATGATGAGGTCTCTAGGAATAAAGAGAAATCTACTTATCTTCAGATGCTGCTTTTATTAAATTAATATTTTATCAATCTCTTTGTACCTTGGCAACGTTACAGGAACCTCTAGAGAAATGTGTTTCCAAAAATAATTATGAAAAGTTGCGAGGCATCAGAGAACGGTACAACCATCGACTAAAGGCGACTTGCGCAACGATGCCTAACCGTATTTAGTGGCTAAATACAATTTAGAGAGTTGCCAAATCATACAAATACGTCAAATTTTAATATGTTTAGTAGTCTAAATACAACGGATAAATACATACGTGACTATATGTACACAATCACGCTAGCTGGTTGACTTACTGTATTTTTTACACTGTATCATACCGAGTGAACTTGCATTGTAATGCGGTCGACACTCGACCGAAAATTGCGGGTATTTGTAAAATTTTTGTCATTCTTATTTGACAATTTTATTGTTTTACAATTGATATTGTTTTTGTTTCCACATTCCCCCCCGCACACATGTCACTCCTTACCTAAATTCCTCAAACATGCTTAAAATGAAAGCTCGCAGGCTCTTGCACCTTCCTCGCATCTCTGCTCTTTGGTATTGTTGCTAATAAAATACCCATTTACCTTTACGATAAGCTCAGATGGGTTCAAGATTGGTCTCGCTACCAAAGGCTGTACTCCTGTACTCACGGGTTTTTGACACCTATACACAAATCTGTCGCATTTCGTGGGTCTTTTAGGTTTGTAGCTTCTCGGTGCTGGAACGATCTGCCGCCACCTTTACGTGCCCTGAAAACAGTAACATCTTTTAAATTTGCACTGAAGAGGGATCTTCTAATGCTACAAAAGCGCTCATAGCTTACCGAACTTTACGTGGACAAAGATGCTGCGACACAGAAGCCAGCGCGTCTTTCTGTCACGCAGGAAACCGTGTAGAATTTTTCTCCTTCTTGTTACACTGCCCACAAACACTACTCCACACTCTCTTTTCTTTAGGTCTTTAGGCAAACCTTTCTAGAAATCGTTCATATCATTTTATCTCCTCCTTCTCCTCCTCCTCCTCCTCACTGTCCTTCCTCGCTATACATCGCAACTTAGTCACAGTTATTGATCTTTACTTTCCTAGCGCAATCTTTGCACACATAACACTTTTTGTTTTTATCTCAAACTCACAAAGTTTGTTTTATTTTTTAAGTATATGTAGCTATATATGTGTATATACATATGTGTTTATGTATGTGTATGTATCTGTTTACTTACCTATTTCATTACCTATACATACATTTTTCTGCGTTCGTGAGGCTACCCATGGGTCCCATCTGAAAACCAGCGCCGCTTACTATCCTCGGATGGTTTGCAGCAATACGCTGAGACGGGGCCTGTTTGACCCACACAGCACGGAAGACCATATTATTTGTAATTACCTACCTATATTATAAGTACTTAATTTTTATCTTGTGTTTTTCCTGTTTCTTTATATAATTTTTCTTCGTTAATAAAATCTGTATATAAGTAGGTATGTTTGTTCTGTTTTCAATAGTCTGTCCCGTGTGTGTGTCAAATAAATGTATTTTCTTTTTTTTCTTCTTCTTTCTTCTTTCTAATCACCTACTATTTAAGTTATTGAACTGTTTCGAAGCATTAAAATTACTTAAGTTTAAATTAGTTTCTCATATAAGTGAAATGTAAATTTCTTTTGAGAAAATAAATGTTCTTTAACCATGTTTGTCACTAAACAGGTTTAGGGATCTTTGGACAAGCTGGGCTTAGACCTAGATGATTAAAAAAGTTATCTTATTAGTAACTTATTGTTAACAGTCGACTGCATCTACAATATAGTGGCAATATTGACGAACACTATCAACATATTTGCCGTAACATTTCCGACCATACTAATTGCCACATTGTGAAAATGTTACACGTTTAGGAGTCCCATGTTGCTTACATTGTCGTGTTAAATACCCATATTTCCGTTATTCTCTTGACAAATTCACAAATTGTTAGCGTTGATTGTACCAGTGCTATACTAATGGTTCGCCCCGAACTGAGATCTCGCGAATCTCCCAAAATAAATATTATTAATAGGGCGACTTGCACAACGATGCCTGAACGTATTTAGTGGCTAAATATGATTTAAGGAGTTGCCAAATCATACAAATACTTCAAATTTAAACATGTTTAATCACTAAAAACCTACAGTTTCATTCAAATTAGATGTAACGGGGGTTCTTGTTAATTGGTTATATTTTTTTGGGGTACAAATGGCAGTTATTCTAGATTTCAGACTTTTACCTATATTTGTGTCACTAAAGCTACACGAATACCAAATTTCAGCATTGTGGGGGCACTGGTGTACCCCGTGAATTTTGTCAAAGTTTTGTTTTTATTATTGCTCAAAAACTACAAAAAATAAACTAAAAATAAAAACGGAGTTCAAATGTACTAATGAAGATCTTTCATTTGATGTTCCACTTGACCTAATAGTTTAATTTTAATTTTTTTTTGTCCCTCTTGACCCCCAATATCTCAACAACCCTCCCATATTTTTAGCTCATTGAGTCACACCAAAATTGTGCCATCACTACCTACCTATATACCAAATTTCATGATGATCGGATAAACGCTACGAAAGTTATCCTGGGAGAAACAAACATAACGTCGATTTGCCCAAGTTGATTTGGAGATCTCGCTTCGCTCGATCAACAAAAACTTGCTAAGGTTCGAAATCGATCTTTGATATCTGCCACAGATATTTTTTGGACTCGTGAGGATCGTTACGTAGGTAAAATAATTATATTAGCCTTAGAACGCCCACTGCTGAACATAGGCCTCCCCCATAGATTTCCAGGGCGACCGTTCTTGTGCGGCCTGACCCAACAGTGCCCAGCAACCTTTATTTGGGCATACTTCCATCTAGAGAGGGCAGTATAACTCTGCGCTCTCCAGTGCGCGGTGTTCACTCTAGAACCTTTCTGCCCCAACGGCCGTCAGTTTTTTGAGCTATGTGCCCTGCCACCGCCACTTCAGCCTGCCAATCCTTCGGGCTATATCAGTAACTTTATCTTGTCTACAGATCTCGTCATTAGTACAAAAAAATTTCCAAA
Source organism: Philereme transversata (assembly GCA_963924445.1). Taxonomy (NCBI): domain Eukaryota; kingdom Metazoa; phylum Arthropoda; class Insecta; order Lepidoptera; family Geometridae; genus Philereme; species Philereme transversata. Next base: position 7,880,302 of record OZ004343.1, read on the forward strand.
TTAAAAATTTATTGCAAAACTAGCTGTTGACCGTAACTTCGTACGCGTTACACAACTAAATGTGTAGGTAACCTAGAAATAAAGCTAAACTCACTGTTGCAACTTGATCTGACACCCGATTTTTATCCCATAGGATCTAATTTAAGGGATAAAAGGTAGCCTATGTGGTAATCCAGGTTATAAGCTACGTATACGAGGCATGCCTTTTAAGTTTTGTCGTTTGAAGAAAAAAACACATCTAGAACCTTATAGTACTTTTTATTGTTTTTCAAAGTATTCACAACGTAGCTTAAAACACTTTTCCATTCGCTCAAACCAGTTATTATAACATTTATTCCACTCTAAAGTGGGGTGTTCAAAATGGCTGTCTTGAAAGCGTCGACTGCTTCTTCACCGGACTGAAACCTTTGACCACGAAGACTTTTCTTAATTTTAGGAAATGTAAAGAAATCGTTAGGGCTTAGGTCAGGACTGTATGGAGGATGGTCAAGAATTTCTACTTTTTCCTGCTTCAAATACTCAATCGTTTGACGAGCGCTGTGTGAGCTTGCGTTGTCGTGGTGCAGGATGATGCGTCGCTTTGAGTTAGATTTTCGAAGTTCGGCGATGACTTGTGGTAAACAAACTGTAGTATACCACTCTGCGTTAACCGTTCTACGATCTTCAAGTGCAATAGTCGCAACATGGCCGGTTTTTCCAACGAACGTGGCCACCATCTTCTTTGAAGTGCTTCGAGAACGAACAACTTTAGTCGGCTTTGGCTCGTCTTGAAAGACCCAGATTGTAGATTGTTGTTTGGTATCAGAATCGTAGGCATAGATCCAAGATTCGTCACCACTTATGATGTCGTAGACGTGATTTGACTCCCCTCGGTTGAACCTTTGCAGAGTTTTCTTACACCATCTGACGCGGGCCGCCTTGTGATCGTCGGAAAGCAGATGCGGTATCCAACGGCAAACTAGCTTTCTCACACCAAGCGCTTCATGCAAGATCTTCTGAATGGTTGTCCCTGAGATGCCTAATAGAGCCTCTATCTCTCGATACGTCACATGACGATCTTCGAGAATTAGTTGTCTCACAGCAATGATGTTATCTTCAGTGAAGGCGGATTTTGGGCGTCCTTCGCGAAATCTGTCACTAACACTAGTATGTCCACGCTGGAATTCTAAATATCAGCGTTCGACAGTCCGCAGACATGGGGCTACATCACTGAACACAGATGTTAGCTCTTCTAAACACTGAAGCCGTGTCAGGCCTCTTCTAAAGTTGTAGAAAATTATTGCACGAACATTTTCCTTAGAAAGATTCATTTTCGTACGTGACCTGACAGATTCAAATCGAAACTGTGACTAAACAATAGCATTAATCCTAATACTTTCAACTGTTTTGAGATTCAAAATGTAAACACATTCGAATATAGAACAGTTCCAAATTCAAAATTGCCGGAAAATATGGAAACGACAGAACTTAAAAGGCATGCCTCGTATACCAAATTTCATCGAAATCGACTCAGCCGTTACGACGTTATTGAGTAACAAAAAACAAACAAATAAATAAACAAACATCCAAACTTTCACATTTATAATATTAGTGTATAGTGTGATTACTTAGCTTGACAAACATTCTTGGCTACTTAGTGTATCGATCATAATGAGCCGCTACATTTTGTAAAATTAGTGGCCGCAGCTCGGCGGTCATTCCATCAAAAATTACATACCGACCGTCGTTTAATCAACTAATCTATTTTCGGTAGCAATTCCAAAAGCTGAAGCCATAGGCCGCTTCACCGGCTGCAACTCGTTTATTAAATTAATGTCAAGTCAAATGAAGCGAATGAATGTGCACCCACCCATTCATTTCAGTCATAAATCAAATATTCACTGCATGTAGTTATCCATATACCATCTCAAATTTATAATTGTTATTACCTGCATCATTACGCAAATCTAGCGGTAATTTAATGCTTAATTTCTGTTATTTGAAACACAATGGTAGCGATTCTGTTGTTTACACTGACTAACTAAAATTGTGTAAAATACGAACAGTCTTATTTTGTTTATGCTAAAGATCAAATTAGAATGACATTTAAAGTGTTATTTCTAAAATTAAGTAATTTTTACTAAGATGGCGTGTTTGCGGGCTAGTTTTAATCAGCAGTCAAATTGGTATATATATAACCGACTTCAGATAACAGTAAAAACCAAACTACTCTACCAATTTTGATGAAATTTTCATAATATCAATATAAAAGAATATCCTTTCAAATAAGAAAATTAATTTTTCAAATCGGTTGATATGTAACGGAGTTCTGAGCTAACAAACTTAACATAACATAAAAATTAAACAAATTTAAGACATATGGTTTTCTCGTGAATGCCATCGTCAGAACTGGTCCAAATTGAAATGGGATCACACGGGAAGCACCAGCTTTCAAATAAAGAATAATCAAAACCGGTTCACCCTGTGGAAAGTTCTGAGGTAAAAGCATAAAAAAAAATACAGTCGAATTGAGAATCTTCTCCTTTTGTGAAAAATTACGTGCCGGTGCTGTGAAATATGAAAGGGATTCTATCTATGAAAATAAAAAAACTGCCGACACCAGCTTCCCTATTTTCTATCTATAAAATTACTCAGTGAGAGAATATGAAGTTACTGAGTAAATTGAGAGTTCTAGATAGCATTTGACATTTCTTGATCAACCGGTCACCAACCTTTGAACTTAACAAACATTTGTCACCGGGTGATGATTTTTACTTGCAAATTATATTGCCACTTTAGTTAGAACCCTAATCAATAGAAATTAATTATTTAAAAAAGATAACATTCTATTATATTTTATTATTATTTTCTTCTTATTTTACAAGCTTTTTATTAACTTGCAATGTATGTATGTTTGTCCGGGTGGAATCTTGCAACTGAATTTTAAACCCGTTTCCCTCAACCGATTGAGGTGAATACATGATGTAACTTCGGTGATAATGCAATAATATGGTACTAGTACCATGGAAGTGGTCTCATGATGGAGACTGATGCTAGACAACGGAACTTCTGAATGGATTATAGTAGGCTACTAGTGTTTGGTTTCATTTGAATCTACTTACGGTCCGGTTATGAATTTTATAAAAGCTTGTTTTGAAAAAGTAATTTTTAAACAAAAAACATATTTTTTTGTTAGGTCTACCTAAGGTGTAAAAGATATGATGATCTGGGCTATAGAAACTTACGCAACCTAGTTTACGATCTTACCCTCCGAAGATGCTCATATATCTGCGCAGATCTAGAATTTTCCATGATGTAATTGGATTCAATCCAGATGCAATTTGTGAGATGAGTTTGTTTACGCGTCTGTTTATAAGAGAAAGTTTAATCTGTCTCAAACGGACGCAGAATACAAATAGTTACTACAGCTGGAAGAGAGTAAATTGAATTACAGCAAACTCTTCAAAGCTAGTGTTGTCCTGCAGTTTCAAAGTTGTATCTTGATGTCAAGAGTTTAACTTTTATTGTAAACACTTGGTGGTTTATAAAAGTATTAGACTTCTATTTTCAAATTGGCATTAGAGATTCTGGAGATATCTTGTCGATTAAACTGTCAGAAGTAATCGAATAAGCTGCCAGGGCTGCCAGTGTGCCACAAAATTGTTTTGGCAGTTCGAAATCGAGCGTGCAACAGAGAGTTATGAATATTGTAGTGTGTTTTAGAATTTTATTTTGTTTGATTGTTGTTGAAGTTTGCCGGGTTATTCATCATTTCTTAAAAGTAAATGTGACTATAGTAATATATTTTTTACGAATAACAAAAAGCTAACTTTAAAGATACCCTGACGAAGTGTGGTGAACAGCGTGTACGTACATGTACGTACATACAGAATGTTTGGTAATATACTGACGATATTCAAGTGACGGTTTCTTAAAACATAAACAAATACCTCTAGAAAAAAAAACAACTGGTTATATTATCAAATTTTAAAGAAAAGTGACTTAGTTTAGGTGATTAATTCGATATAAAACTTACTGCCTACTCTTGCAATCGACATCCAAAAATAAAGGCCGATTCGATATCTCTTTCGGAAATTGCTGTGGGTTTTGGGCTAGAAAGGCACAACAAGAGATATAATCTCGAGATGTCACCAATACAGTATCTGTGGTTAGATGGCAAGCATTATGCAATAGCACAACATAAGTTTAATAAAATGTTTGTTTTTACATGCCAATATAAATTTCACATTTCTATGGTAAACATTTCACAAATTTATTTATTATCCTCATCCAAATTTCATTTCATTTTTGTGCGTATATTATCAAACACCCTATATATTTCTCAAATATAAAATCCATTTGTGCATCCGACCTTTGGAATACGTAACAAACAGACAGACATAGAGACAGTTACTTTCAAATTTATAATATTAGTATGGGTCATGAACGGTCGTGACTGCAGCTTGAGGCCACTTTTAGTTGCTAAAGTATGGCTGAAGTGGCCTTGTGGGAACGTGCACTTACAGAGACTCTTTAATATAATATTTTGCTTCCCAGTTTAAACCATTTGTCAACTAAATAAAAAAGAAGGCGTGTTCTCTTAAACATTCTTAAATGAAAAGCTTCATTGAAACAAGATCGCTCAGGGTTTAATAGGTCCCTATGTAAACGAATCCAGCGCTTACCGACATAGGTACTTCCTATCGAGGCTCTTTTGTAGCAACTGCTGTTTAAACTGTGGCTATGTTGGTTTCGAGTAAACGCTATAAAAGCTTAGTATAGGTAGGCACAGGTAGAGTTGGGTAGCCAGATCAATTTTCCAATTCTAAAAGTTCTTTATTAGATAATAAAAGCTTAACTAGTACAATTCCAGTGTGAATTTAATCCTAGAATGATCAATGATTAGAATTATAACGTTAATTAAGCTAAAACGCTTCTCAAAACTCATACAAATAAAATTTAACCTAAAGTAGGTACTTACTTCGTGTTACGATACATAGTATTGTGGTTTTAACATTTAAAAACCTGTAAGCTTTGATGTTTATATGAGTTTAAAAGGCTGGAGCCTAGACGGTAAAAGTAAATATTGTCGGTAATATAGTACTTGCAATAACTATTTGCGAGCGAACGACAAAAATACCGACAAATTAAAGCCAGCAACAGAAAACATTAGCCTACTGTTCAACATAAAAGGTACAGTCGCCCAAGCAAGCCCGCACCAGATCACTATATTACAAGATAAGCTGGTAAGATGGTGGGCCATAAGCTAGGTCCATCTCCAGGTCGTAGAAGATGTGGTCGCCTGTCGAGATTTTAAGAGTTATGGATTTAGTATGCATGTGTTTCCTTTGTTGGTGATCCTAAATAAATTAAATTAAATTACATGCGAGTCAAGAAGTCAATTTGATATGATATAAAAGCCTCATAATATTCCTCATAATTCCCGGCTACAGCTCGCGTACGGGCACTTTCTGAAGGAGGCCAATTGAACCGTCTTGCTTAGATAATACGGCTATGATGATTCTGATACGTTATGTACTAGTGGAATTTCATACATGTAGCCCGGCATTCACAATGATCCCTAAACTTATTTAGCGACTAAACATGTTTAAATTAGACGTATTTGTTTAATTTGACAACTCTTTAAACCATATTTACCCACTAAATACGTTTAGGCATCGTTGCGCAAGTCGCCCCTAATATTTAACTCTTTCTTAATCGCTTATAGGTACTGTAATAAAATAATTTCATTTTATATAAAACTCACTTACTTTTTATATCTGTTGTGGACATTTACCATTTACTTGTATATTTTTTGTATACTAGTAATAAAGCTTTAGTTTTTTGAAAACTGTTATGCTATTTCTATAGTAATAAAAGAATTTGGAATCATTCATCATATCAACCATTTCCATATAACTCGGATGATTTTTTTTTCTGGAGCTGAGAACGGCAGGATCTCTTCTCGTTGAGCTGTGACCCTGTTTTTTATTGTGGCAATAACGGTATCATAAAATGGTCTATTATTAGGTGCTATGTTTTTGTTTGTCACTTACAAATTAGGACCGGTAACCAATTTTATTGCGCAATTTGGTTATTTTCTGTTGGGTATTATGTCCTCATTTTAAAAACGCGTTTTTTGCTCCATTTCCAAGTAATAATAATGAAGTACCAAAGTCTCATTCGCTCCTTTTATTAACCATCTTATAACATGATGGGAAGTAAAAAGACTACATGAAAACTTTTCTTTTTAATGTAATAGCACAAAAAACTTGTGAATATTAGTATATATTCTGGTATGTAGTTCGTATATTTTTTTATTTTTTTGTATATGCCTTGCTTAGCAAAGCCTTTCTTTAAAAGTTTCATAATTACGTTATTTTGTAGTTATAACATCGGTTTAAGATGAGCTGAGACCCAAATAAGGGTACCTGCCTTATGTGTCCCATCTTAAGCTTTCCGCGCGGTAAACTATAGTATATCAACCACTTGTATTTAGCGAGTAACTATGTTTGCTATCCATTCATATAAAAACTATATCCGTACAAAAAGAAAACGAACGTAAATCTCTGTCCACAACATTTAAACTAAGCTAGAGTATGTGCCTTTAAAAGTCCGAGTCTTTCACCATAAATCCCCAGAACCTAAAACTTTCCAGTGCAAGTGCTAGCATTTAGTTACTGGCGCGGAATTTCAGATATCAGAGGCACTTTGCGAAAGTTAGTTGGATAAGTGCCGAGCTGGGACACCGAAGCACGGAATAGATTGTAGTTTATTTTACAGTTAGCATCATAACATAACATCGTTACAATTACACTTTTGAAGCTCCAATGAAATGGTATCCTCGTCACATAGTTTGGAGAACTGAGGCCGTTGGGTCAGAGGTTCTCGACCTCGCGCACTGGATTGTAGCGTTGAGCCCACTCGATGGCAAGTCGACATAACAAACCTTTGGGTGCAGGCTGCAAAAAATCGGTCGCTATTTAAATCTATGGGGAGGCTATGATCAGCAGTGGTCGTCCTATAACTAAGATGTTATGAAGCCAACGCTATGGAACCCTAGAACAGAGTCACTAGCTTGACTTTTTTTCACTTTCTTATGATCATATTTTAAAATAATACCACAACCAGCTGCAGCAAAATGTTCTTTTTACAAGCTTTTTATTAACTTGCAATGTTTGTCCGGGTGGAATCTTGCAACTGAATTTTAAACCCGTTCCCCTCAACCGATTGAACTGAAATTTGAAATACATATGTGACTTCGGTGACAATGTAATAATATGGTACCATGGAGGTGGTCTCATGATGGAGACGGATGCTAGACAACAGAACTTCTGAATAGATTATAAAGGGAGTCTCAATAAGAGTGCATTTTTTTTAAATTGTGTATTTTTTTCCGTGTATGTGGCAACCCTGAAATTTGACAGCTATCACCTGTGATTGTTCCGATTAATAAAAATGTTGCGTTACACAAAAGAATAACGTGTTATCAATGTGAAAACTAATTTTTAAAATAGAGAAAGTCACGCTGAGACTATTCGAAGAGTAGTCAAAACATTTTAAAAAACTGGGTCGGGTGTGGAGTCTCCTCTGTGTCGATGTACCGGTAGATCTCTTGAAAATATTGCTGCTGTAAGCCCGAAAACATACGACAGTGTGGCCGAAAACCCGAAAACATCAATTCGGCATCGTGCTCAACAACTTGAAATTTCACGAAGCATTACGCAAGAATTTCGACGAAAAACCTCCACCTTTACACTTACAACATTCAGCTTACTCCGGAGCTTAAACCAGTAAACTATGCAAAGCGTCGGCAATTCGTTCAATGGGCAATAGAGCAAAGTGAAGCGAACGCCGATTTTTCGAATTATGGACACATTAGGTGCACTTTCTTGACCAAAAATTGGTACCTAGTATCGGTAAACACTGTACACATATGGTAATAATAAAAGTTATTTAAAGTAATAAAAAAAGACAAAATTACTACGCATAAAAAAAAGTTTTTCGTTAAAAAAAACCACTAGTTATATTATCAAATTTTAAAGAAAATCGACTAAGTTTAGGTGATTAATTCGATATAAAACTTACTGCCTACTATTGCAATCGACATCCAAAAATAAAGGCCGATTTGATATCTCTTTCGGAAATGGCTGCGGGTTTGGGTTAGAAATGGACAACAAGAGATATCTCGAGAGGTCACTAATATAGTATCTGTGGTTAGATGGCAAGCATTATGCAATAGCACAACATAAGTTTAATAAAGTGTTTGTTTTTACATGCCAATATAAATTTCACATTTCCATGGTAACATTTCATAAATTTATTTATTATGCTCATCAAAATAACCCCTTTCATTTTTGTGCGTATATTATCAAACAACCTATATAGTATAGGACTCTATTTTATAACTTTTGAAACTATCATGGTTATTAACACTATTTTCACTAAAAACGTGACATTTACCATAACTTGTCAGATTTTGAGTATCCTGATTAGAATCGAATTAAATTATAGGAAAAATAGTTCATTTATAAAACTTTTTCGTGTTAACAAGTAACATGCATACTCCCAAGTACCTTGTTATGTGTTATGTTCGCTGTACACGGTCTCGCCTGCACCCACCCATTGCAGATTAGTGGTCGACACTAACATCGTCTCTCACTCACCATTAGCCAAATTGTATGTAATTCTACAGTTGGTTACCGATGTAAAACTTAAGTGCTATTTAGCCACACACGCCCATTTATTTATCCATTAGTAGGTACTGCTATGTCCGAGGGAATACTGCCCTTGGTTGTTTTGTCGCCAAATCGTTTTGGTTTCGTGAAACGTAATGCAAAATAGGTCACATAGAGTGACTAAGGTAGCCTTGACGGAAACAGACTATACAAAAAGCTGTGCTGTATCCAACACGGCTAAAGAGTTCTTTACTTTTTGCGTAACATATTCGAGAAAAATAGTACCTTAATTATTTTTCAAAACCTTCCGTCCTATAACGTTCTCGTGAAATCCAGTCCATCCATTATCGGGAAGATATCGCTTTTAGTGATAAGACCGCCTTATATTTCCGCGTGCCTAGTTATTTTTTACAAACAAATAAAAAATATTTTATTTACCGAAAAATTACATTATACATTAAAATTGATCCCCGCACTAGGACTTGCCTATATCGCGGGAGGCCGGCTTACAATCAGAGTTTTAGTATGTACGGAATCAGAGGGCTTAGCCAAGCTACAGTCGATTAGCGATGACGCTAGTCGATAAGTCCGAAAATGTATGGGATTTGACACATGCTATAGAAGAACCACGTGATACAGCGACAACAAATGTATGTAGAAATCGAATAGATTCGTAGCGAATGTAATTTGGCTACGGGCCCTGGTAAGCATGCAAAGAATATTAATGATTTATGTACATACAATATCAAATAAGAAATAAAATTAATACTTAGAGTGCTCTTTTGTGTGAGTGGTTTGTGTGTGTGTGTGTGTGTGTGTGTGGGTGGGTGTATGTGTGTAGGTGTGTGTATAGTGGGGAGGGGGGTATATGTGTATATGTGGGTGTGATTGGATATGTGAGGGGAACGGTAAGAAGAATTTGCCTTTCTTTCTGTCTTGGTGGTTAGTTAGACGAATGAAACGGTAAGATTGCTAAGTAATGATTTCCAAGAGGCTTTCAGGTTCGTCGTAGTCGAGAGTGAGTAGCCATTTTCTTATTTTTTCTTTAACACCATATAACGAGCATGAAAGGTTGCAATGTTTTAGAGCTCGACGATGTATGAAAGAGATGAATTTGTTTTAATATTTCATTGTAAATTTAAGTGTGATGTACCTACAATAAAGCGTTATCTATCTATCTAATTTGATGTACATTTGAATAAAATATTGTTCTCTTAGGGACTATGCACACGGTTTATTTTAAACACGCTTACAACGCGCTTACAACGCGCAGATGACGCGCGCTTTCGCGATTTAACTTATTAACTAACCTATGATGTTTTGGGAATCTACAGTGCCGTAAACGCGCTTTCGTGAAACGTGTGTGTAGGCCCTTATAGTTTCGATATTGCAACACTGAGGACGACCACGTGAGATTTAAGATAATTGAGATAATTTATTATGGTCATAAATTGTACACTATTTTTCCGGTATTTTGTGCGGTCTACCGCTGTAAATTCAATTTGTTGTAGCATTGAATCAATAGTTTCGTTCTACAGTCAGTGTAACGGACGATCAAAGACGGGGAAGGATCGAATCTAGATTTGAAATGTATTAGGTAGTTATAAGATCGAATCAGATTCAAATGTTAACAGGTAGCTAAGATTGTAACAGTTTAAACTTGTAAAGGTCAAAAGAGTGAGATAGCTACATGTAAGTCCCCGTCTAACTTTGCTGGAAACTTCGATGTATTAAGAATTATATAACATGATTTGTGAAAGCGTGAATTACGATCCCCGCACCATGGCTAGGGCGAGGAGTAGTTTTGTATAAAGATAGACCGTTTTCAAGCAGAAATTTGGACCGGCTCATTCGCCTACCGCGTCCACACAGTTTTCGCGCGCGCACGGACCCTCCGCTCCGAACGATCTCGGCAGCGTTTTCTTCTGGAAACGTCTGCCGAGTCCGACCCGCTTTGTTAAGTGTGCGGGGACCGCCTTTCCCCACGAGTTCCGGACTGCGAGACAGCAGTACCCAGTGCCGCGAGCCGCTAAACCCGAACGGGATTACGGTTTCGAGGTGCTGGCGTCGTCTCGCTAGTCCCCGGTCGCGCGAAGGCGAGTGCCCAACTACGTGTTTTGTGTAGTTTTTGTGCCGTACTAACTCTGTCCAGTGTTCCGTGTTTGTGTGTTTACGCGCGATGTCGGACGCTGGCGCCCCTTCCGGTGGGCCCGCCCGTGAAGGTCGGAGCTCCCGAAAGGACTCCCTCCGCCCAGAGACCTCCGACACATCCCTGCCCTCGAGTCGCGCGTCCAGCTCGGGCCGCGACAGCTCGGCTTCGCGTTCGCGCTCGGAGATCGTAGGGCAGGTGATCGAACGCTTCCTAGAGAAGAAAAGGAAGAAGAAAACCAGCACCCCAACGCCGCGCCCAGTGCCGGTAGGAAACCCCCCCACCCCCGCGGACAAGATGCCTCCGCCAAACCCACCCAAGCCACAGATTGTGAAGCCTCTGTCGCCCAGATCTGAGATCGACAGGAGCTACATAATACTGGAAAGGCTAATAGAGGCGAAGTGCCTCCCCGCCAAATACCTCGGCGTACTGAGGAGCACCCTAGAGGAGGACGAGAGGAACCTCTCGGCCCCAGCGACGCCCACACCCGAGGAAGCCGCCGTAGTGGAGAGGCACAGAACAATGGAGATCCCGGATACCCCGACCCCAGGCCTGCGTAGGAAGCGGGCCGACGACAGCCCGTCGGAAGAGGAGGTGAAGCGCAGATGCGCCAAGCCGCACCTCACGCCACTCCCGCAACGCGCTCCCAGACCCGAACGCCCGCAACCATCTCCCCTGGACCAGCAGCAGCCTTCGACGTCCAAGGCTGTCTCCTACGCATCGGCGGCAGGAACTAAAAAGGTACCGTCCTCACCATTATTACCCGCATTATCTGCCACCACCCCCCCACCCCCTCAGCCCCCGAACCCGGAAGGCTTGTCAAATAACGACAAGCCGACCGCCGTAATTAAGCCGAGATACCCCCCGCTAATAGTGGAAGTGCTGCCCAATTGGGCTACACACTTCAAAACTCTTAGGGAACGCCTAGGCCATCCACCGAATGCCCGCCCATACGGAAAAGGAGTCCGCTTCTCACCAGCGACCGGAGAAGAATACCGCACCGTACAGGCATACTTGACGACGCTAGAGCGTACGGAAAAGGTTATTTGGTTTTCGTACGCTCTCCCCGAGGAGCTTAGCCTAAAGGTGGCTATACGCGGGCTCCCCGCAGACACACCCACGGAAGAAATAGAAGGCGACCTCCGCCGACTGGGGTTCGAACCGGAAGCCATCCGGGTCGTCCGCCCATCTAAAGGCCGGCCGGGGTGCATATTCTTTGCAAAGTTCAAGAGGACCCCTAACCTCACCCCGGACATATACAACGTAACCGAGCTATTATGTATGCCCGGGGTAGTCATAGAGAGTTGGAAGGGGAAAAAAGGCCCCGCCCAATGCCACCGCTGCCAAGCTTTTCGCCACAGCAGCCACAATTGTCACCGGCCCCTTGCCTGTGTACGGTGCGGAGGACCCCACTTCGCGGGGGAATGCCCCAGACCACGGGACATGCCTGCGACATGCGCAAACTGTGAGGGGGCACATACCGCAAACAGCAAAGCATGCCCTGTATACAAGAAGGAGGCCAGGAATAAGAGGGCTGGCACCTCGGCTTACACCGCCGCTTCAGCGGCCCCCCATCGTAGCGAGCGCCCCCGCTTGGCTGCAGTCGGGAGTACCAAAACCCCGGCCGCCCCACAGCCCCCTCACATAAACACGGTCCAGGAGTCCTCTGGACATTCGTTGATGGCCCCCGCAAATGCCCCACATCTAGTGAGGGCAAAACCCCCCAAAAAGAAAAAGAGGAGAACCAAGCGGGTAAGAATGACAGAGGACCCATCTTCTTCTTCGGATTCGGATGCACTACCCTCGCGACCCCCGCAGCCCCCTCGGATCAGCAAACCAGCGGTGATCGGAAAAAGGGCTCCCAGGACAGGAGCACCCCCGACCCCCGCCCCCCAGGAGCAGGAGTCCAAGCAACTGAGCCAGCACTCCAACCCACAGCCACCACCACAACAACCCAAGCGCAAGGGGGGGAAACTGCACAGACCTGCACCCCCGCCACCCAAGACCACCCACCGCTACGACAGCGACCGGTTGGAGTTGCTGGACACGGCTCTGCAAATTTTACAGGAGGTCCTCCAAACCCTGCGAACGGGGGGAGACCCGATCCCAATTGTGCTCAGCGGGATCGGGAAGCTCTTCAAAGTAGGGAACTGAGAGTCATGTTCTGGAACGCTCGGGGCCTCACAAGTAAGAAGGGGAACAAAACACTACTTCTGAGGCCCCTACTCAAGGAGCAAAACATAGACGTGGCTCTCATCAACGAGACTATGCTAAAAAGCACCGATAAGCCTAAGTTCCCGGGCTACCAGGAATATCGAAAGGACGACCAAAGCGCGGAGGGAAGGTGCATCAGGGGTCTGATGGTCCTGGTCAGGAGACGGCTGGTCCACCAACCGCTTCCGGAGCTAGACTTGACGTCCATGAAGGCACTGGGGGTTGAGATCTGTATAGACGGCAACCCCATCCAGATCCACGCCATTTACCACCCCCCAGGAAGTACGCCATTAGCACAAGCGGACCTCCGGAAGCTCCTACCCACACCTCCAACAGGCCAAATGATAGCGGCCGGGGACTGGAACTGCAAACACAGGAACTGGAACTCAAACCTGAGGAACAGGGACGGCGGTATCCTCCAGAAGTACGCGGAAACCCATGGCTACGAGGTCGCAGGCCAGAGACGCCCACCCACTACCCTACCCAGGTGAACCAAACACCTGACGTCATCGACCTCGCAGTCCACACCAACCTACCAAACCACCCGAAGCTGGAGGTACTGCTCGACGAGCTACAGTCCGACCACCAACCAGTCCTGTTGACTCTGGAAACCAGCCCGGCTGCTCTCAAACCACCAAGACCAAGACCCGGAATCGACTGGACCTTGTTCTCGGAGACCCTACAGATCACAGCCCCCACGCGACCAGTGGAAAACCCCGCAGAAGTGGACCAACTGGCCGCGGAGATTACGAGCGCAATCCAAGGGGCACTTTCCGAAGCCTCACTACCACCTCGCAACAACAGACTAGCGAGAGCACCAGCACACCTGACCAAACTCCTATCAGAGAAACGTAGGCTGAGGAAACAATGGCAGAGAACAAGAGATCCACGTCTAAAGACCAAGCTGAACGCCCTCTGCGACGAGGTGAAAGCAGAGATACAGGAGGACAACGCCAAGAAATGGGAGAGCAGGATAGAAGACGCCACAGAAGACTGGGCATCGCTCCACAAGCTCTGTCGACAGCTGAGGAACACCCCAACTCCTATTCGACCTCTCAAGCACCAAGATGGTAACCCAAGATACCGAGCTGAAGACAGAGCGGAGATCTTCGCAGACAGCCTTGAGGCTCAGTTCAAGAACAACCCAGACAAAGATCCGGTACACACAACAGAAGTGGAAACCTTTGTCGAAAACTACCTCAAGGCCGATACCCAGGAGGCAGACACCGCAGAAGGTATATTCTTCTCTCCCGGGCAAGTCCAACGGGCCATACGCCGGACAAAGCCAAGGAAGGCACCCGGTGAAGATAATATAACGAACGCTGCCATCCGCCACTTCCCCTACAAAATGATCGCCTCCGTGACCCGACTCTTCAACGGGATCATGAGAAGCGGTCACTTCCCCTCTCCCTGGAAGTCCGGCCGGGTTATCATGATACCGAAACCCGGCAAAAACATCCTGCTCCCAGAGAGCTACCGTCCAATTACCCTTCTTCCTAGCCTATCAAAATTATTTGAAAAGCTCCTCCTCACCCACATTAATCCCCACATCCCCCCGCGTCCAGAACAGTACGGATTCAGGTCGGAACACAGCACAACGCTACAACTGTGTAGGGTACTGCATCACCTCACCACCGCCTACAACAGGCGCGAACACTCAGTCGCAGTATTCCTGGATATGGAAAAAGCGTTCGACCGAGTCTGGCACGCGGGACTCCTCTACAAGATGGCTGCCTCACCAATACCGCAGAAGGTGGTGAAGGTAATAGCGTCGTTCCTACATGGCCGCAGCTTCTCAGTGCGCGTGGAGCAAGCGCTCTCCTCCAGACGACCCATCGAGGCGGGAGTACCGCAAGGCAGCTGCCTCTCCCCTGTGTGTTACTCACGATACACTGATGACATTCCCATCACCGAAGACGCTCTGTTGGCCCTTTACGCGGACGACGCAGCATACATCACCAAGTCGATGAACCTCAACCACGCCGCCACCAAAATGCAAAGGGTCCTAACAGAGCTCCCCGCCTGGCTTACTAAATGGAGACTGAGTGTCAACGTGAGTAAAACACAGGCGGTGGCATTCTCGAAGAGGCTCACACTACCGCCAAAACTCACCCTGGAGGAACAACCGGTGGCCTGGTCACACACGGCTAAGTACCTGGGGGTTACTTTAGACCGGAACCTCACGATGAGTAAACACGCCAGGAACGTCCGTGGCCTAGCGAGTACTACTAGAGCGCTACTGAAGCCCGTCCTCCGGTCCAACATTCCACTCAGAATGAAGGTTGGACTGTACAAGACTTACGTCCGCCCGCGGCTCACATACGCGGCCCCCGCGTGGTATGCTTTGTTAGCCGAAGGCCACAGAAAGACACTGCGAAGTCAGCAAAGCCAATGCCTCCGGACGATCGTAGACGTACCACGGTACGTACGGAATGCCACCATTCAGCGAGACCTAGAAATTGAGAGCTTAGACCAATTTATAGGCCGCCTAGCAACCAGGATGTTTGCGCGCCTCGACACCTCCTCTTACAAACATCTAAGAGAACTAGCTCCTCTCACAGAAAGGCCCCCTAAGAGCAAGCCGTATCCGCGGGAGCTGGTCACAGAAACTGACGATGAGGACCAGGCATCGTCAGACGGGGACATCCCTCCCTCATCCCTTCCCCCTACCTTCCTTCCAACAAAGGTACCTGCGCGGCGACCGTCCGACGATCCTCCCTGCGGAGTGAGCATCGGGCGGCCAGTAACGCGTGAGTAACAAACCTGAGGCTCCGCGAGCCGACCCGATGACCCCCCCGTTGAAACGGGGGGCGGAAAGAACTCTGCAGGAAAGGGCCAAAAAGCCCGGCACTGCATCCCCCACACCGGCTTCGCCGGTGTGTGTGAGAAGAAGACACGTCTAACAGAAATTTGTGATCATTCAAGAACGCGATTTATACCTTGTAAACTAGCAACTAAGAAGAAAAATAAATACAGTCCACTTTTGCACCGAGTCTATCAATGAAGCCTGGGTAGGACCTCTACAAGTTTTGGTCCTACGAGCCGGATAAGCCGTTCTCTACAAGTTTTGGTCCTCCGACCCGGATAAGCCGTTCCTGCGACGACCGGACCAGTTGTTCCTGCGGAGCCGACAAGACCCGCTCCACTGGATTTTGAAGAAATAGTTACATCGTATAACCACTGAAGAGACGGCGCGGGCTTGAAGATCACCCAACGGTGCGACGAGCATCGTTGTCAAGACCGGCGCAAGGGCACGGGGTGCCTGAAGATCACCCAACGGTGCGACGTGCGACGTTGTCAAGACCGGCGCAAGGGCACGGGGTGCCTGAAGATAAGCCCGCGTCCGTTGAAGACAACCGAACGAGGACGTCACCCGAAGAGTGAAGACCCCCCACCCCCTCACGTGGCTGGTCCACGGCCCGTTTATTCCGGCCACCTAACGGTGCCAAACGGTCGGAATAGCGAGTAAACGCCTTAGGGCGGTTTTAGTGTTAGTGTTAGGGACCGCTAGGTAGGTAGGGGCATCAAGTGCTGAAGAAGATGACCACCAGGAGCCCACCAGTGACGAGGGGGAAGAAGGCTGCACTTCGCGTCTACGAAGACTACCCCGCGTCCCCGTCCGAACCCGCGCTTCCGAATGCTCCCGTTGAGCCGCGACCCGCCGAAGCGGGACCCTCCTCCGCTCGCGTAGCATCAGAGACGACCGCGCCCGCGCCCGCGACCGAGGTAGCACCGCGAGTGACCGCACACGCCGAGCCCGAACGCCGGCGTGCCCCGTCCGTCCGCTCGCAACGCTCCACCGCCAGCGCGATGGCAAGGATCCGGCAAATTGAATTTGAAGCTGAAGAACGACTGGCCGAGATTAAGAGGCAAGAGCTCCATATTCAAGCGGAACTTATAAGGAAGAGGTTGATTGCCGAAGTCGCTACAATACGGGAAGAAGATGAACAAGAAAGCATCCAGGGCACGGGTGCACGGAACGGGGCCCTAGACACAGAACACAGAATAGAGGACTGGCTCCAACGCCATCATAAACGGGGGGAGCCAGAACAACTGCGAGACAGATCACTCACGCCGGACCGAACGCGAGACAGAGGGATTGATCGGTTAACGGAAGCCATAGAGAAGATGGCTCACCGTAGACCACCTCCGAGACAGACGTACGACCTACCTGTATTCGGAGGTGCTGCGGGGGATTGGCTACCGTTCAAGGCAGCCATGAAGGAATCGACGACCATCCACAAGATCTCATCGGCTGAGAATCTAGCGAGGCTTAGAACGTGCCTGAAAGGCGAAGCCCGTCAAGCAGTGTCGGCTTTATTATACACTGCAACCGAACCGGCAGTTATAATGAAGACTTTGGAGCAGTGTTACGGTCGCCCAGAGATGATTATAGACAACGCGCTAGAAGAGATTAAGAAGCTACCGCGACTGGGCGCGACCGCAGGCGAATTGAACGCTTTCGCCATCAAACTACAGAACGTAGTAACCGCCATCTCTTGTATGGACCAACGCGGCTACCTGCAGAACCCGATGTTTGCGCGACAGGTAGCCGAGAAGTTGACACCGCACATCCGATCGAAATGGTGCGACTATGCAGAGGAATTTGGCAGCATCAATGAACCAGAAATATTGACGCTGTCCCAGTTCCTGATGAGAGAGGCAGATCGCGCAATGCGATACGCGTATACAGCTACGCCTTCGCAGAGCGCTTCAAAGGCCCGACCCATAGAGCAGCGACCCAGGGTGAACGAACGAAATCGTGGGTCGGTGTACGCTACACAGAACGCGGCATCGGAGAAGGAAGCCTCAACGAGTAGGAACGTAGCAACGGACAAGAACGAGTGCCGTTGCTGCGGGGGCGACCATAGAACCGTCGAGTGTAAAAAGCTTGCGGCGATGCCAGTAGACAAGAGATGGGAATGGGCCAAAGAGACAGGCATATGTTTTCGCTGTCTGAGCAGCAAACATAGACGCTTTATGTGCAAGATCAAGCGATGCGGAGTAGGTGAATGCACACGTCCGCATCACGCACTGTTACATGCGCCGAAAATAAGGAACGAGGGTGCCAGTGAGCAGGGCCAGACCGAAGAATCAGCCATCACTGCATCTGCGCATGTAACAGCAAGGAATCAAGTCCTACTGAAGGTGTGTCCAGTCGTGATTAAGGGCAGTAACGGCATGGAAATGAATACGTATGCGTTACTGGACGAAGGATCAACGATAACTCTGATCGATGAAGAGATCGCCGCGATGATCGGAACGGAAGGCCCGACAAAAGCCTTGAACATCGTGGGGGCTACGACTAGTCAGAGGGAACCCGAGAGCCGGGTAGTGGATGTCGTGATCCGAGGACACAAGTCGGACTCACATCGGATCACAGCGCGCACTGTGAAGAACCTGACCTTAGGAAATCAACTCGTCAGTACCGATGTGTTAAAATACGCGCATTTGAAGAAACTCCGTCCAGAAGCCGTGTGCTATGCGTCAGCGAAGCCACGCATACTCATCGGGGCTGACAACTGGCATCTTATTGTGACGAGGAAGCTTCTGACAGGGAAGAGAACCCAGCCAGCTGCATCACTAACGCAGCTGGGATGGGTTATCCATGGATCAATCCCCAGGAGCACAATAAGACAACAGGAGACGGTACTACACGTCCATACGTGCCAAGGTGTCCAGAACGGACATACTTTGAACGACCAAGACGAGGAATTAAGCAAGCTCGTGAAAGCACACTTTGAGATAGATGCTTTGGGCGTTTCAATTAAAAGAAAGCCAAACGCAAAGGATGAGCGGGCTCAAAGCATTTTCGACAGAACAGCAAGACGAGTGAACGGTCGTTTTGAAGTGGGACTACCTTGGGCCAGCGATGAGGTGAAGATGCCGCCCAGCTACGACATGGCCATACGACGCTTACATGGGATCGAACGTAAGATGGACAGATCGCCGGAGTTTAGAAGTGCATACACCGCGCAAGTGGAGAAGCTGCTAGAAAAGGGATATGCAGAAAAAAGCGAGGAGGAACAGAGTCAGAACGAACGTCTCTGGTTTCTCCCTCACTTCGCGGTGACAAACCCCAACAAGCCGGGGAAGTTTAGAATGGTTTTCGATGCAGCCGCGCGCGCTAATGGAACATGTCTCAACGACGCGCTGCTGGACGGACCAGATCTACTACAGACATTACATGGCGTCTTGTTTCGCTTCAGAACGAAGCCGATCGCGGTCACTGTGGACATTCGGGACATGTTCCTGAGGGTGACCATAAGACAAGAGGACCGTACAGCTCAACACTTTCTATGGCGCGGCGACAACCGAACAGATCCACCGCAGAAGTACATGATGAAGTCCATGATATTCGGAGCGAGAAGTTCTCCATTTCTGGCTCATAGCGTCAGGAACAGGAACGCGAAAGATCACGAGCGGACACACCCGCTAGCGTTTGACGCTATAACTCGGAACCACTACATGGACGACTGGGTGGACAGCTTTGAAACGGAAGAGATAGCCGCCAGAGCTATAGCACAAGTGCAAGAGGTGCATCAACAAGCGGGTTTTGAACTTGCAAGCTGGAGCGCAAACCGTGAAAGCTTACTGGATTACCCCGGAGAACCAAGCGCATGCACCAAAAGAGCTAGCGGCCAATGCACATGTATATGGAAATTAATAAGGCTGAGCGGTAGGATCAATGCCGCTACAGTACCGGATCACCGGAAGGATCCACCCATTCTGGACGGAGCGCACCGCTTATCACGTCTACTGATCAGGCGGGAACATGAGAAGAATAAGCACGCGGGCAGAGAACAGATCGTGAATAATCTGCGCCAGCGATTTTGGATACTGCGGTTGCGTCCGGCGGTCAGAACGGTTCTGAACGATTGTACGCTGTGTAAGATAAGGAGAGCAAACCCAAAGAAGCCAGTAAAGGGTGACTTGCCGAGGATGCGCCTAGAGATGAACACGAGGCCGTTCACTAACTGCGGCATCGATTGTTTCGGCCCTATGTGGGTGGCGATCGGGCGGCGCCGTGAGAAGCGATGGGGTATGCTCTTTACGTGTTTGGTAACGAGAGCTATACACGTGGAGCTTATAGCGAGTCTCAGCACCGACTCGGCTATTATGGCTATCAGGCGAATGGCTGCCCGACGGGGGACTCCTAGTGCAATCGTATCAGACAATGGAACGAACTTCCACGGATCAGAAGTGGAATTAAAAAAGGCGTACGAAGAGTGGCTCCCAGGCCTAAAAGAGTACGCACTCAAACAGCGGATCGAGTGGCGGTACATCGACCCTGGTGCACCAAACCAGGGGGGAGCCTGGGAGCGAATGATAAAAACGGTGAAGAGAGCCCTAGCCATCACCTTAAATGAACGTGCCCCGCGAGAGGAGGTATTGAATACGTTAATGACAGAAATCGAGCACACCGTAAACTCGCGGCCTTTAACGCATGTACCCGTGGACCCAGAGGAAAAGGAAGCTTTAACGCCGAACCACTTTTTATTGGGGACGGCAGTAGGTTTGCCATATGTGGGAGACTGCGACGTAGCCGACAGAAGGACGTGGCGCGCCGCATAAGCTCTGGCAAACTCCTTTTGGAAGCGCTGGATCGACGAGTACTTGCCTACGTTGGCGCCGCGAGGCGACGTCAGAAGACAGCAAGAGAACATCAAAGAAGGGGACGTCGTCATAATCGCGGACGGTTTGCTACCTCGTAACGTATGGCCGCGGGGCCAGATCGAGCGCGTGATTACGGGTCCGGACGGAGTAGTTCGGAGCGCTGAGGTGCGGACGCGGGGAGGCGTTTTCCGGAGGCCAGTGAGAAGGTTGATCGTCCTCCCGATTGAATAAGAAGGCTGCGAGGATCTGCGCCGGGGGGAGACTGTAACGGACGATCAAAGACGGGGAAGGATCGAATCTAGATTTGAAATGTATTAGGTAGTTATAAGATCGAATCAGATTCAAATGTTAACAGGTAGCTAAGATTGTAACAGTTTAAACTTGTAAAGGTCAAAAGAGTGAGATAGCTACATGTAAGTCCCCGTCTAACTTTGCTGGAAACTTCGATGTATTAAGAATTATATAACATGATTTGTGAAAGCGTGAATTACGATCCCCGCACCATGGCTAGGGCGAGGAGTAGTTTTGTATAAAGATAGACCGTTTTCAAGCAGAAATTTGTGATCATTCAAGAACGCGATTTATACCTTGTAAACTAGCAACTAAGAAGAAAAATAAATACAGTCCACTTTTGCACCGAGTCTATCAATGAAGCCTGGGTAGGACCTCTACAGTCAGATATCAGGTTGGGTTTATCATTCAATTAAACGATACTATTCAATAAACGCCTTTATCAAATCCTCTTCAACAACTGAAAATACCTTGAAACCCGTATTTAGGGTTTAAAATAAAGTTAAAAAATAAGACAAAAATATTTATGAAGCAGTAAGTGAACTCCCAACTCAAATTTAAGCTGTAGATTACTGTAAACATGTATTATCAACATTATTTTTATATGTTTAATTTATGTCTTAAATACAAAAAAGTTTATTGAAACCAAATGAACCATTAGGGGGAGGGCGGTTCGGTACAAACTCCTAACTGACCTTCTGTAGGTATTTTAAAAATCATTGCGTCCAACACACTTCACAGTTCTTAATAGCATTGGGCAATTATTCATAATAACTTTACTTTGATGTAAAATTGTTGAATGGACGATTTTCTAGATACAAAATAGCTGGTTGACCGGGCAAAAACCTCAGTTGCTTAATTAGGAACGACAACAGTCCTTAAGTATCTATCTAATGAAATTTAGCGGCAATTGCCTCCGTAAATCGAATAAGCGTAAACGAGTACCCGCGGTGACAAAGAACCAATCACAAAGTTTTCGGCAAACGACCTGTGCCGCTGTTTCACTGATTAATATTTGAGTTACAGAATCCTGTTTTAGATTGGATAAAATTCCAGAAAGATGGGGGCAATCGCCTAAACTTTGTTGCTTCCAACGATTAACATTCCAGCTGATTAACGGAGTTTAGTTTTTCCAATAAAAATTGCCTGTATATATTTTAGAATTAACAAAAAATTCAGGTCGACTTGCGCAACGATGCCTAAACAATTAGAGAGCGGTTTAGAGAGCTGTCAAATCATACAATACATGAAACTTAAAAATGTTTAATCGCTAAATACGTTTAGGGATCCTTGTGCAAGCCATGCTAAGTACATATATACAAACTAAGGATGCAATAATGTGGTCAAACAAAATTTTATATTGCCAGCACTAAATTACCGTCATCCTTTTCTATTTCCTAAGGACAGAGAGTGACAGTGAATAGTCATTTTAGTGCTGTCAAACTTTAATTTGGTTTAATTTGAGGTAAAATGTATGTCTTCATTCTAGATTGTAGACTAATCTGTAAATTTAAGTTATTGTGGATGTAGAGACTAACGCATATCCTTAGAGTAAGGTCCTCTTAAAGGCACATTTAAACTTTCGCTATTCAAGTTACACGAAATGTAAACCAGAAATAGAAGCTATTGTTCTCGCGAAGACCTCATCCTATTCTGTAGAGTATATGCCAACACATCTACAACTGTCTAACTTCAGCATAGTCCTAAATTAAGACGCCCACAGTCTTTAAGGTACATTTTCATGAGTGCTATTTCAAGAGCGCTTGCGTGCTTCGTTAAGATGTATATCCCGGCTACAGAATTCGTTCCACTGCTAAACAAGTCGACCCCCATGGATTGACCGATCTTGTGCAGTCTGCACTCAACGGCTCCCAGCAACCTTTATTATATAACTATATTATATAGCTACCTTTATCATTGCCCATCTAGTGTGGGTCGTCCGGCGCTGCGTTTTCCAGTACGTAGTCTTCGCAAAAGGCATGCGGAGGCCCTTTAGGCGTTGTAAAAATGGTAAAGGTTTTCCTTTCCAGTCTTAATTGATCGAGCGAAGCGAGATCTCTAAGTATATTGGTAGGTAGTGATGGCATAATTTTGGTGTGACTAAATGAGCTAAAAATGGAGGGGGGGGGGGGGTTGAAATATTGGGGTTCAAGAAGGGTAAATAAAAACAAAATGGGACTATCCGGTCAAATGGCACGTCTAATAAATGGTCTTCGTGAGGACGTGTTGACCTCGTTTTTGTTTTTAGTTTAATCCTTGAAGGTTTTAAGTTATTAGCCATAATAAAAACTGAACTTTGACTAAATTCCCAAATTCACAGGGTACACCAGTGACCCCAATGTGCTGACATTTGGTATGCATGTAGCTTTAGTGACACAAATATAGGGAAAAGTCTGAAATCTAGAATAACTACTATTTCTATCCCAAAAAATAATAACCAATTAACATGAACTCCCGTTACCTGTAATTTGAATGAAACTGTAGGTCAAGAAGGTGGTTATGCATTTTGTGACACAATTTTGGTAGTCAAAGATTACAAATAATATATTTTGTTTTTATGGGAGACTCGCGAGATCTCAGTTCGGGGCGAACCACTAGTAATAGTTGATTGGAGACCTCTTTTCTTATCGAAACACAAAACCGCACCTTATGATACAGATAAAGATCATTCAGCACATGATATGACTTATCTAGATGTGTAAATTGTCTACGCATTGTATACGCAGGTGAAGCGGACTGTCAGCTACTGCAACCCTACTCATGTGCCGGCGAGGCTAAGTTTCAATGACATTTCTAGAATCCAGTTGGAAAAGCTTGTTCACTTTAGTATTTGGTAACATACGTAGTATTTAGTCTACGTCTACAATATCATTGAATACTTAGGTATTGCAATGTAAATTCTATAGTTGAAGCACCTACACAACACTTTAATTAGAGGAACAACACCATAGACATTTGGACAATCACACTAATATTATAAATGAGAATGTTTGGATGCTTGTTTATTTGTTTGTTACTCAATCACGTCGTAACGACTGAACAGATTTCGATAAAATTTGGTATGTATTAGATTATAACCTGGATTAACACATAAGCTACATTTATCCCGTAAATAAGTTCCCATGGAATGAACCATCAAAAATTGTAGCAACTGCAGTAACCAAATCACGACAAGTTAGGTAGGGTTGAATTGATTAGTTTAAAAAATTGCAGCAAGTGCAGCATACCCCAGCCCCGTCTCTTCAAGTTATATAGGGTCGCAATGATGAGTAATAATAAATTTTCAGCTGCCGCAGAGTTCTTCAGCCTGCTCTTTCTAGCTAGAATCTCATTAAGAGTTTCTTAAAATTAGCTGTATGTGTTTTACACCCCAGAACAACGCGAAAGAAGCCGCTTGTAACAGCTAGTACACAATAAGGTAGTAATGTAAGTAATTTTTTTTTTGAAATTTACTTACAATAATTTCAGGTCAATTCGTATCATATTGTGTTTCAAATTCAAATAGGGAAAACTATTATCAATTATTATTGAGAGAAGTGCGTTCATACATGATCTCTTTAGACAAAAATTAAAATAATAAAATTTAAATAAAGAACTAGCTTGTAATATTACTTTTTTTTAAGTTTATTGCTTGGTCCTGTATGATTTTGACTAAGCCTAGAAGAATCAAATGAGGAAAATGAATTGTTTTGCTGCTTGTTGTTGTGTTTGATAATATACGCACAAAATGAAAGGGGTTATTTTGATGAGCATAATAAATAAATTTGTGAAATGTTTACTATAGAAATGTGAAATTTATTTTGGCATGTAAAAACAAACACTTTATTAAACTTATGTTGTGCTATTGCATAATGCTTGCCATCTAACCACAGATACTGTATTGGTGTCGTCTCGAGATATCTCTTGTTGTCCCTTTCTAACCCAAAACCATTTCCGAAAGACATATCAAATCGGCATTTACTTCTGGATGTCGATTGCAAGAGTAGACAGTAAGTTTTATATTGAATTAATCACCTAAACTTAGTCGATTTTCTTTAAAATTTGATAATATAACTAGTAGTTTTTTTTTTCGAGAAGTCTTTTTTTATGTTTTGAAAAACCGTCACTTGAATATCGTCAGTATCAAACACCCTGTTTATCGGTACGTGTAGTTGTTATTTTCCTCGCCCTAGCATTTTCTAATAACTAAATCTCTCCTTATAAACTTAGATATCCGTGTTGTATACATTAAAATTGCTTGCACACTATGTAATAAAAATAACCGAACATAAAAATAATATCTATCGTCGGTCGCTCTCTGGTTATAAGTATTGAATGAAATATATTTTGGTAGAGCTACGAGTAAATGCATTCTCGGAGCAAAATATGACCACGTTTCTGATTTTCGCAAGAAGCTCGAGTGGCTACCCATCCGCTACCGCAGCAATACTCATATCGTCTCTGGTATAGTATTTTGTTTAATCCTTCTAGTCCTTATCTCAGAGAACGCTTCGAATATCTCCATCTATCTAATCCTCGTGCGTTGCGTACTTCTAAGTCCTTGAAACTTAAAACTCCTATCCACTCTTCTAACTTCTATGACAACTCCTTTACTGTACAAGCTATCCGTTTGTTTAGATCTGCCAAATCCCTTCCTATCTTTAAAACGCTATTGTTTAAGCACTATTTGTCTGCATCAGAGAGCTGAGTCATCTTATTTTGTTATTATATCTGTCGTTGTTATTGTTTGTATTACATCTGTTTCATAATTGTATTTTTATTTATTATTAGTATTTTAATATTATAGAATGTTTATGTATTACATTTATATTAATATAACCTACCCTGGTATCTATTTATTTTGTTTTGCTTATGTAAGCACACAGTTAAATAAAAAGCTTAAGTTATAAGGCTACCGTCCTTTAACGTACTCGTAAAATCCAGTACATCCAAAGGTTTTCTGGAAGAGATCGCTTTTAGCGATAAGACCGCCAATTGTACTATCGCGTGTCTAGTTTTAAGTGTTTTAAATATGATTAGTTAATGTGGTATACAATAAATCGTTTTCTATTCTATTCTATTTTATCAGTACGTACTGTGCTTTAGTAGCACTACGCGCTCCATAAAAGCAGCATCAGCTTCCAGCGTCTAAGGCAACTCAATTGTTTTGCAAAATAACACGATTTTAATTAACAATGAATGAATAAATGAATGAAAATACTTTATTGTACACCACACAAGAAACAAACAAAAAATATAAAAATTCACAAAGCAACAAGTACAATGGGCGGTCTTATCGCTTAGAAGCCACTTCTTCCAGACAACCTTTGGATGGAGAGGATTTTTGTAACATTACAATAATGGAGGGGGGTATATATTAACAGAACGCTGATCATTTAATAGATATATAATAAAAGATATATATATATATATAATAGATATTAAGGAGAGCGCTGATCATTTACAATAAAATAAAACAATATACTTAAAAAATATTGACAATATATACCTACGATAAATAAAATTAAATAAAAATATACATAAACACACATACATATATACATATATAGCGATACTACGACGTTTCTGAGAGATAAAATATTTTCACTCTTGTTTTAAATGTGGCTAATGATGGAGCTTGCTGTATTGAGACCGGTAATGTGTTCCAAAGACGTGTTGCTTGAACTGTAAAGGAATCATCATAGAATCTAGTTCTATGCACTGGGGTTTTCAGCATCAAATTTTCAGATGATCGGAGCAAGTGAGGATTAGAGCAGTGAAGGAACTCAAATCGTTCCTTCAAGTAGGAAGGGGTTAAGGGATTTTGGAGGATGTTGTACAAAGAGAAGGATATGAGCATTCCGGCGAAGACGAATAGGTAACCACTTGAGTTTGAGACGAAATTCGGAGATGTGATCAAATTTACGGATCAATACAATGTTATTGTAGATCTAAGTAAGGCCCTAGTGATGTTGCTGTAATGCCTAACGCTGTACCAAAAGGGTATGTTGTTGGAAATGTGAGTTGAGTTTTGTCGTATCCGTCCCGATATACAGGTACCGAGGATATTATTTGCTATTGTTGGTCACAAAAGGCATTCAGACTATTTCAGACCCTATGCCGTTTGATTTTCTGCTGATGTTTGAGTAATTCACAATTCACAATGGGCGTTCTAAACTAATACATATTAAAATTGTATACGAGATCAACGCGAAATTTCTAAATAATATTTATTAGTAAATGAGGTACGAGTACTTAACTTAACTCTAATACTATATGCACTAAAAACGGGATCTGAAGCATGATTTTAGCAAAAAATTGTGTCCAAAATCATGATAGTTTCTCAATTACCTACTAAATTAAGTAGTCAAGTCAGGTCAAGTCAAGTCAAATATTTTTATTCATTAAAATCACAAGGATCACTTTGAAACGTCTATTTTACTGCCTATTCCTTCGCGACCAACCCAGGAAAGAAAGGCAAGAAACAAGGCTGGTTGTTTTTTTTAATGATCCTTTTACAATTCATAATACAGAAAATAATTTTGAACGAGTTGGAGCAATTTCAATCCCAAGCTTCTCTATCATCTAAATAATCTGATATTTTATAGTAGGCTCTTTTATAAAGATTTAGTTTAATTACGTTTTTAAATTTGTTAATTGTCAATTTTTGTACATCCCTTGGGAGTTTGTTATAAAAGCGTACACCTTGCCCTTTAAACGATTTACTAACTTTATGGAATAACATAATCTCGTTAAAAGCACAATTTTGTAGAACAGGTTTAATATAAGGCTTAATACCTGTCTGTTTCCTTACTAGGAAATCTGTATCAAGGAATCATAAAATGAATTCACGCGCAGGAGACCTTTGACGTTAATTTATTTGATTAGTTTGATAATGAGTACAAGTGGAAAGAGAAGAGAAAGCAGACCACACCATCAGATGGGAATAGTAATGCTTAGGAGAAAGAGAGAGATAATAAGAAGAAAGCAATTTCAGGACAAGATCCTAAGGATAAAACAGACCGGCAGGTGAATCTTAATTTAATTGAAAACAATCCGCGGAAAACTGCTACCGGCCGCTAATCTTAATGAAGCAACTTAAATGAACTTCAGAACAGATGTGTTGCCAAGTTTAGAAAGATACCTCATGTTGCCGAGGAGTCAAAAGCTATTATTTGAAATTATTTATTTATTAGGGGTTTGTTCGTGGTAAGGGTATTTATCCACTTTATGTAAAACACAAATAGTTCGAGCCCGAAAATGTATTGTATTTTCTGGACTTAGTATAAATACATTCTTGATGATAGTTGGCTTTACTTAGCGATTAGACCGCCTATTATACTTTTTATTTGTTTATTATAACATTGTTTGATGTGAAAAATAAATGATGGGGTACATAAAATAAAAAATATTCAAACATTAATTCAGAAATACCTAGTTCTAAAGGCTGATTTTAATTGATCGAGTAAAGCGAGATCTCCAAATCAACTCGGGCAAATCGGCGTTGTATGTATGTAACATGTATGTTTGATTGTTTGTCCGAGGTTAACTTTCGAAGCGTTTATCCGATCATCATGAAATTTGGTATATAGGTAGATAGTGATGGTACAATTTGGGTGTGACTCAATGAGTTAAAAATATGGGGGGATTGATGAGATATTAAAGTTCAAGAGGGGTAAAAAAAACAAAATGGGACTATCTGGTCAAATAAAACTTCTAATAAAAGGTCTTTGTGAGTACATTTCGATCCCGTTTTTATTTTTAGTTTAATCTTTGTATTTTTTAAGTTACTAGCCATAATAAAAACTGAACTTTGACAAAATTCACAGAGTACACCAGTGACCTCACAGTACTGAAATTACGTATACGTGTAGCTTTAGTGACACAAATATAGGCAAAAGTCTGAAATCCAGAATAACTGCACTTTCTACCCCAAAAAAGAAAAACCAATTCACATGAACTCCCGTTACCTGTAATTTGAATGAAACTGTACGTCAAATATTTTTTATTAATTTTGATAGTCAAATATTACGAATATTTTTTAGGTTTTTATTGAAGACTCTTGAGATCTCAGTTCGGGGCGAACCACTAGTTTAGTTTAGCATAAAGCACATTTACGTGAAATCTGACACATATGAGCCATATTACCTACATCTCATCAATCTTATCTCCACTGACACATAGAGATATCGTATAACCATAAGTTTATTACAAGTATGAAGCGAGGCGCTAAGCTGATTGTGTCAACGTGCGTGATGTCACGTACGTTGACACAATCAGCAAATATCAAGAAATCTTGAGCTTACCAAGTCTGAAGTAGCACTGAAGTTTAAGTAGATCAATAGATTGTTTGATTTTAATATAGCGATACTCATAACAGACAGACAAACACAGCTGATTGCCACCCTGCCTGAGTATCATTATTATAAATACGAGATTTGTCATGTTTTATGATATCAGTATAACATAAATACATGAGTCTTCTTCTTCCTGCCCTTTTCCCACATTACGCGGGGTCGTCACAACACGTATTCCTCCTCCACATCTCTATCAGCCGTCATCTCCGTTGTCACTTCCTTCCTACCCATATCATTCTTCACACAGTCCATCCATCGCTTTTTTGGCCTTCCTCTACTTCTATATCCATCCACACTCATATCTAACACTCTTATAGTCACATGATTTTCTTCCCTACGCATGACATGCCCATACCACTAAAAATTACTCTTCAATTTTTCTATCACTGGCGCTACTTTTAAACTTCCTCTACTATTCATTATCTTATCCATTATCGTTACCCCACACATCCATCTCAACATTTGCATTTCCGCCGCGTGCACTCTTCTTTCATCCGTCCCTTTCGTGGCCCACCCAACACTCAGAACCATACATTACGACAGGTCTTATGATCGTCTTGTAAATTTCCCCTTAAGTTTAAGGGGAATAATATATATATACCTGAGTATCAGTTAAAATATACTCTATGTTAAGAATGTGCTTTTTAGTTAAATGTAGTCATTATTTGTGTTACGCCATTCGTTTTTACTAAAATAATTTTTGCACACTTTGGAAGAAAACTTACAATCAAGACACTCTTTGGTTTGAAGGTTACAATTTCTGTTTTCTCAAACTATAAGTATACAATTGAATTAGCAACTATTTTTTATGTGTTATTGTCAATCGTTTGACTTCTACTTCACCTGATGGTAAATGATGGTTTGGTCAAATATAAAACATACTTGCCTAAAAAGTACTTACTTAAAAAAATCCGAAATTCTGTTGGTCTGGAAAATGACTCCGGTAGCGAGTTTCACTCTTTCTTTACTCATTGTAATGATAAAAAAATTGTAATGAAAAGTAACAACGAAATTTTTTTCTCATTGAATATAGCATTCGCAAATTACAATTTGAGCTAGATTTTAGATGTGGACTTAACAGTCACAGGTAGCATTATTCAAACGTCTTTAAAACATGGAACACCTGTAACTGCTATTGAATGAATTACCTCCTTCAGGAGTCAACTTCTTGATTATAAAAAACTCTACAAGTACAAAGATAATTGAGGATCTTTATACAATCATCTACTCAAAGCGTTGGCGTTGATTCCATGGTTTATAGTTGCTCTCACAAGTCCATTGAGCGGTTCAGTTTAATCATCGTGTGAGAACGTCGACGGAAGTCCAGAGTGCCCTCGGCACAGCTCGCTTGCTAAGCTAGCCTCATTTTGCTGGACTAGTGAGGTCCAATTGAGACTAAACAAGTTTCTGCTCAAGCTATATTGCAGAATTTTAAAAAGTTTCAATGTAGATAGAAAATACTTTATTGCATACCATAAAACAAAGCAGTTTAACATGAACAATATACATATAATTGACAACATCCGTGGTGCAGTGGGCGAATAGCCGGCTGAGACGCAGGAGGTAGCGGGTTCGATCCCCGCTGCGGAACAAATGTTTGCATGATCTACAGATATTTGTTCCGGGTCCGGTTGTTTTTCTATATATTATAAGTATGTATTTACTAAAAAAATGTATATAAGTATTCTATAAGTTATCTAGTTCCCATAGTACAAGCTCTGCTTAATTTGGGCTAGATAGCGCTGTGTGAAATGTCCAGCAATATTTATTTATTTATTTTACATGTATGTGATACAATTGAAGGTTTTATGGCCAATTTAATTATTTATTTAGGAGTGTATATCAAGAGTTCTTTTCTAGTGTTTAATTTTAGACATTTAGGTAGGTACTATAGTTGTAAAAATAATTATCTAAGCCAAGTGTACTTCACTGGTATACAAGGAGTAGTCCACCAACTTATGATTGTATTGGGTTTGTAAACAGTTCATATAATGTTCATGCAAAATGACTAAAATAAACTGCAAAATTAACTTTGTTTTTTAAAATTACCAAGATAAAACCCTGCTGACTACGGAACTATTCACTAAGCATGGTCTAACACTTAAAACCTTGTTCAACTAACCAAGTATTGCTTAGCTATTTTTTTCCATTGTTTAGTTTCTTTTGGATTTCAAAAGTCATCGACGTCGTTGGAAACAGACAGAGACTTCTCTGATTCTCTCTGCAGATAATTGAATGAGAGCAGGTAGATCTAGACTTGTAGATCTGGCGTTACATTGCTTTTGATATCAAAGACAGCACAGATGAGATTCCTTGCCACCGAGACGTCCAATTTATCTCTGATGTAGGCAATTCAATACAAAATATGCACAGACGAACCAGGTTAAATGCATTGAATACAGTATCCTACGCCATAGAAGTGCAGACCATTGAACCAACGTCAATGTACCTGACAATAATGCTTCTCACTGCTATGTCCATGGCTTTGCATTTTGCTCAAACTCTTTACTAAAAGTTCTTTGAAATGCCACAAAGACCATTATCAATGAAAGTTACTTGAACACTCCAGTGAACGGTGAAATTGGTTTAGAATTCTCTACCAACTTGACTCCTCGCGATTGTCTAAAACAGAGATGCTTTTGATTTATACTCTAACCGCTTCTATAATTCTATGCCTTGGCTGTAACCACAGCCTGTAACTGACTGTTTTGAGCGATAAGGTCACAACTTTAGTAGTAATATGTAAATTATAATTTTTTTTTTTTTTTTTACCTTTATTTGTTGATTTTCTCAAAGCGTTACAACACAGAATAAATTAATGTTTCTTTAGTACCAGAATAAAAAAGGATCTTGGCAGAACATAGGGCATATTTCTATAATTACACAAACTTATATCTACCTAAAACAAAACTTATAACTAATTAGAGATACAAGCATAGATTTTCGACAGATTTTTCATGGGAAACTATCCAAAACTACACGTTTGAGTCTCGATTTGCGCTTGATCATTGATGATTACAAAATACTGTTTTATTAAGACACGCTCTAGCCAGAGTTTTCGTTTATACCAGGTTTATATTATTATTGATCGAGCGAAGCGAGATCTCCAAGTCAACTTGGGCAAATCGGCGTTGTATGTATGTATGTATTTATGTGTGTCTGTATGTATGTATGTATGTTTGTTTGTCCGAGTATATCTTTCGAAGCGTTTATCCGATCATCGTGAAATTTGGTATATAGATAGGTAATCAAATAAAAAAAAAATCAAATCAAATCAAAAATCTTCTATTGTGTATTACAAGAGTACATTTAAAACTAGGGTTGGGAACTCTTATTTTAAGTTGCATTAACCTGTGTTAGGTAACGACGGCACAATTTTGGTGTGACTCAATGAACGAAATATTTTGTGGGGTTGTTGAGATATTGGGGTTCAAGAGGGGTAAAAAAAATGAAAATGAGGCTATTAGGTCAAGTGAGACGTCAAATGAAAGGTCTTTATTAGTAAATTTCGACCCCGTTTTTATTTTTAGTAAAGTTTATGTAGTTTTTGAGTTATTAGCCATAATAAAAACTAATCTTTGACAAAATTCACAGGGTACACCAGTTACTCCACACTGCTGTAATTTGATATGCGTGTAGCTTAAATATCACAAAAAAACGTCTGAATGCCAGAATAACTGCAATTTGTACCCCAAAAAAGGGTAACCAATTAACAGGAACTTCCGTTATCTGTAATTTGAATGAAACTGTAGGTCAAGTTATTTGGTTATTATTTCGTGGCACTATTTTAATAGTCAAAGATTACGAATAATAATAATAATATGGTTTTATGGGAGACTCGCGAGATCTCAGTTCGGGGCGAACCACTAGTTATTATACGAATACTGCACAACACTAGTGTTGTGTTGACCTGAAAACCCAACCATGCTTATCACCATTTCATCGTTTTTAATTCATTGCCCTGCTCAACCTGTATACATAACGTTATATCTAACAATGTACCCATAATACGTTAATCGCTTATTTAGGTAAGAACCCTAATTATCAGGGACTTATTGTGTTTTACGACCGGAAAACGGGTGACCTTTTCAAAGACACATAGGGCTTATCCTTTCGTTCGGTTTTCAACAAGCCGCTTTTAAAATAAGCTGATAGCTAGCCACACACCGCTATATTGTAAATGCGACATAATCCATTTATTCTTCTCTTTCTTCCTCGAAGGAAATCGGAAATCACGTCGCATCTCGCATAAAATCTCACGTCTTTGAGAGGGGTAAAAAAGGTCTCTGTAAAATCAGATAAATCGCATGCAGTGAGTGGAAATTAAACTCTCAAAGCGAAGCGTAGCGATCTCGTAGCACTTTCGTAGCACCCTCGTAGCAACATAAAAACTTTATTATATCGAGTACATATGGAAATTGCAAAAACATATTTTGGAGATCCCTAATAATATTTTGCGACCTCGCAAATATAATGTCTTCATAATTTTTATAAGAGGGTTCTGCAATAAAGGCAATATTTTATTGCTGATCGTTAATAACCTTGCTACTTACTTACGTCGTTGGTGATATTGACTCTCATAAAATGTACGTACGATCTTACTTCGGATGAATCCTTGATACAGGAATAAGTTAATATAATTCGTGTTTTATTAACATTATCATCACCGATAACCACATAATTCATATGAGTGACATCTTAGAAAAACAATTTAGGTCATATTGTAGTTTATTATTGATCGAGCGAAGCGAGATCTCTAAATCAAATTGGGCAAATCGGCGTTGCATCTATGTTTGTTTGTTTGTCTGAGGATAACTTTCGAAGCGTTGATCCGATCATCGTGAAATTTGATACATAGGTAATTTGATACACAGTGATGACTGGTGTGACTAAATGAGCTAAAAATGTTAGGGGTTGTTGAGATATTGGGGTTCAAGAGGGGTAAAAAAAAAATGAAAATCAGACTATGAGGTCAAATGGGACATCAAATGAAAGGTCTTTATTAGTAAATTTAGACTCCGTTTTTTTTTTGGTAAAGTCTTTGTAGTTTTTGAGTTATTAGCCATAATAAAAACTGAACTTTGACAAATTTCGCAGGGTACACCATTAACCCCATAGTACTGTAATTTGGTATGCGTGTAGCTATAGTGACACAAATATAGGCAAAAGTCAGAAATCCAGAAAAACTGCAATTTGTACCCCAAAAAAGTGAACTAAATTACATGAACTCCCGTTACCTGTATTTGAATGAAACTGTAAGTCAAGTTTTTTGGTAGTTTATTTCGTGGCACTATTTTGATAGTCAAAGATTACAAATAATGTTTTTTTTGTTTAATCGGAGATTCGCGAGATCTTAGTTTGGGGTGAACCTCTAGTTTTTCTGTGATATGGTTCTGTTGACAAAATATACCGTTTTATTTATACAGATACTCGAAGATTACTAACAGTGTTGTTTGGTTCTGGCGATGGAGTAATAAAGTAGTGTGACTCCCAATTTCAGATTAGAAAATTTCGTGAAGATTAGATTAGATTAGAAACGTGATTTAAATTGGACTATATTAGCATATATTTGTGATACTAACTGATAAGCGATAATAAAGTCCATCATCAACCTGTAGCAGTCCACTGCTGGACGTAGGTCCTGCCAGGTGCATCAAGGTGCGCCATTGAGCCCGATCTTCAGCTCTTCTCATCCAATATCTGCCAGCTACAGCGCGCAAATCATCGTCACTCCATCTAGCCGGGGGTCGTCATTTTTTTTAATTTTTTTTTTCGAGGAGGAAATCTGCACCCAGATACCCGTATTGCAAGCAGGGTACAATACGGGTTATGTGGGATTGTCGGACTCAACGACCCACTAAAACCTCCCCGGTGGCCGGCCTCAATGCATGTCAAAGGGTTCTGGGATCTCGCAAGAAACGCACCAGAGTCCCCCTCATGCATATCGCCCATAAAGAGCACGTCCCAGGGGCTGTCGCCCCCAGCATCCTCGCGGTGCGTGCGCAGCAGCACATGCTACATTGTGCGGCTGCCCTCCCTGAGTCCGCTATCCGGGTTGGCCAAAGCCCACCCTTTGACTACCCACGGACCCGAAAGGTCCCATGTTTGGCAAGGGAAACCATTACTCTGCCCCTTCACGGGGCGGGGGTCGCGAGGTGGCCGTTGTCTGCACCCCGCCACCGCCTTCTCCGAGCGGGATCGGCCCTCTCCCGATCTCGCTCAGCGGCCTCTTTCCGAACCAATACGGTCTTACAGAAACAGGCCACGGCTTTCCAGCCGTCCTCGTCTGCCAACATAGCCGCTACTACGTTTGGCAAACGTAGGTCCTGCCCGATCCTGGTGATCAGATTCCGCCTTTCCACGCTCCACGCTGAGCATTCCTCGAGCGTAAAAATAAATAAATATTACTGGACATTTCACACAGCGCTATCTAGCCCCAAACTAAGCAGAGCTTGTACTATGGGAACCAGATAACTGATAGAATACTTATATACTTTTTTTTTGCAAATACATACTTATAACATATAGAAAAACATCCAGACCCGGAACAAATATCTGTAGATCATGGAAACATTTGTTCCGCAGCGGGAATCGAATCCGCTACCTCCTGCGTCTCAGCCAGCTATTCGCCCACTGCGCCACGGAGGCCATCACTCTGCTATGCTGTTGCCGTATGTGCAGCCGTTATGCTGGGCAGAATCCCGGTCCCACCCACAATGATGACATTGCGGTGTCCGTTCGCGTCCAAACCTATTCAGGTACTCACCGAAGCACCTGTGCCCGATGAGTACCTGAGTAAGTCGATAGGTGACATTTCCCCATTCCCTCCCTAGCCAGGCTTCGAAGCTCAGCAGAATTGCGCCAACGATGCACTGGCGCGAGTACCGCGGTTCGTCGAACCGCTCGCGCCATTCTACGAGCGCACGTTGTCGTTCCTCATGCCTCACCTCTGCCGGTGCTGCTCCGCCCCCGTCATCCTGTCGAAGACGAACGTACACACGTGCGTCCATCGCCACCAAGATGTCAAAGGGCGGAAACCGCCCCAAGAGAGTTGCCGCCTTAAACGATATCGTCCGGTATCCTCGCGCGATACGAATAGCTATAGTGCGCCCGTCAGTCTACTGGACCACACAAGTGCTCCGTAGAGAGCCATCGATCGCATGACCCCCGCGTAGAGTCGGCGAACCCCCTCCCTTAGTCCCCCGAGATTGGACAGCAGTCTGTGCAGAGCACCCACCACCTTCTGGATCCGGAGAACCGTACGGCTGAAGTGCTCCTCAAAACCCCAGCGACTGTCCAAGGTGAGGCCCAGGTACTTGAGGTACCGCCCCACCTGAACTTCAACGTCACCCACGCGAACGGACATGCTGGGTGGTTCCCTTCCTCTCGGAAACTTGTGGAACCACAGCGCTTCGATCTTCTGAGGCGCTATCCGCAGACCCAGCTCCTGGATCTTGTTGACGACGTAAGCCACCCCAAGCTCGGCGAGCTCTCTAGTCCTATCGAAGGAGTCCCCGTCAGCTAACACTAAAGTGTCATCCGCGTAGCAGACAACGTGTATGCCGACGGGGAGATCGACGCGCAAGACCACATCGTATGCCAGGTTCCACAAGAGCGGGCCCAAAACGGACCCTTGCGGAACCCCACAATACACCTCCCTCTAGTGCAATGCACCGTCCCGGCCCACATACTGCACACATCTGTTGCGCCAACTATGCGCTGCAGGTAGAGGGGCAAGCCGGGGGGGCGTCCTACACTAAGCTTGCCTAGACGTGGTCTCCAGAACAAGTTTACCCCAATTTAATGCTTAAAATTAAATTGGGATAAGCCACCATCTGAAGTTTTCCCGTTAGGCTACGACATGGTACGCTTCAAGAAAAATGTAAAGAGGTTTCTACAGGGTAGGGAACGTATCGACAATACCCCCGGATGTTGCCGGTGTCAAAAGGTTGCCTAAATCCCCACAAATAATATTTAAAAAAAAAACTTGACCTGGCCACAGCTACTTTAGCTTGCAGACCTCTGAGCTATGTCGACCACCTTGGTTCTATCGAATAACCTCGTTTTAGATTCTATCTTTCAGAGAATTCATAGCCCTTTCCATTTCTCGCTGAGCTATAATACAATTCGCATAATTTTAATTAAACTTATGAAGGTAATGTTTATCACACGTATTCGAGTACGTTTCCAAGACTATAAGGTATTCTTAATTAACTTGTTACGCTTAAACGGATTGCGGTTTCGAGAAGCTCAGGTAGCTATGTTATAGAATAATATTATACGTACAACTACGTGTATTATTCTGAGGATAATAGTGGCTAAGTAGCACTCGACTAAGCCCTGTCACTCTCGTACCAAGCGTGTTCTATCATTTATGTGACCGTGTCAGAGGCTTAGCTAAGCATGGACTTAAGTATATAATTTATCGTATTCTTTAATATACTGTAGCAACCAAATTGCTTTATTTAATTACACTGACGATTTAATAACTTTATCCATCGTCATCATTAATCAAAAATTTAATCTAAAGAGCCCGCTGGATCCCACTGCTGGGCAAAGACCTCCCTTCCCTTTGACCATTCATCCCGGTCTAGGGCTTCTGTCGACCAATTCGCACTATGCACGTCAAGTTCGTCCCGCTATCTCAGCCTTGACCGGCCACGCGGTCACGCGCCTTGTGGGCCCCACTCGGTGGTTATCTTAGCCCACAAGTCATTGCGCATTCCACATACGTATCCCGCCCAGTCCCACTTCAATTTAGCTGTCTTTGCATGACATCGGCGAAAAAATACTATTATAAAAATCAAAGATAAAAGATATTTGAAACTACGTATTTTATATGAATCGACAGATTAATTTTGCATTGTCGTATTCCAATGCAAATGTAATTATTATGTTACCTAACAACGAGCTGATCTGATGATGAAGATGGACAACGCAAGTCTTTATTGGATAATGCTAGTTTTTCGCTCATTTTTACCATTCCTCTCTGATTCGCTGGCTGAGCTAATTTAAAAATATGAGGGCAGTGGGTGAATAGCCGCGTGCAAGAGCATCATATGCAAATATTCGTTACAAATCTGGATGTTACCGGTGGGTAGTAAGTTCCTCACGACAAATCGAAACTACAGTGGAATCAGGGACCGTGCATCCTTTGGATGTCATTATTATTTTCATATTTTTTGTAAAAGGATCGTTCGTGAGCTTAAAAAAGATACATACTTTACAAAGATCTAGAAAGCAATTTCAGCTAAAAAATAAAATAACAAACTTATAAAACACCAATGCAGAGCCAGGTTCAACTTAATTTTAATAGAACAGAAGCGTTTACATACGTGCATCAAACGAAGACACCAGACCAAAACCAAGCTGATACCTTCCTAAGGTACCGACAAAACACTAAATAAATAAATAAATAATTGTGAACATTTCACACAGCGTCATCTAGCCCAAAACTAAGCAGAGCTTGTATTATGGAAACCAAATAACTGATATACTTTATATAAATATACTTTTTTAGGGTTCCATAGCTCAAAAGGTAAAAAAGGAACCCTTATAAGATCACTCTCTTGTTCGTCTGTCCGTCTGTCCGTGTGTCACCACCGATTTTCTCAAGAACGAGTGGACCTAGTAAATGAAATTTATACCAGATACTGAAGTATATTAGTCCCTATTAGGTGCATAAAAATCAAGGTCCCGAGTCAAAACGTTAAAAAGATATGGGCAAATTTCGATTTTCGCGAAAACTTGTAAGTACCAAAATTTACCTTAATTCTCAACTTTATTTATTTTTCGGAATTTTCCCTTTACTTGTGATGTAAAGACCTTGCTTTTAACCAAAATTGACAATTCTAGGTCAACCGGAATTACCCTATAGGTTTTCGGTCGAAAACCTATAAATGTAGTTCCCGTTGACCTAGAATCACGAAATTTGGCAAAAACCACAAATAAAGGAAAAATTCCAATAAAATAAAATAAGCTGAAAATGAAAGGGTGTCCCCATACAAACATAGTTGACGCTAATTAAGATCCTCTGAGTTGTATGGGCGCTCATACAATTTATTATAGATAATGGTACGGAACCCTTCATGCGCGAGTCCGACTCGCACTTGGCTGATTTTTTATTTTGTATATACATACTTATGTAAAGAAACAACCAGACCCGGTACAACTATCTGTAGATCATACAAACATTTGTTCGGCGGCGCGGTGGGAATCAAACCCGCAACCTCCTGTGTCTCAGACGGCTATTCGCCGACTGCGCCACAAAGGTCACACTTATTTGCGAATTTAGATTCGGACGCGCCTGATATTATCTTCATTGTTGCAGGTAGGGCGGTGTCCACGCGAATGGTGCGCAGTGATGGGGGGGCCGCGGCGCATGTCCAGTGCGCTGCTGCTTCCCATCGCGCTGCTTTCGCTTCCACCATCAGATGCCGGCAACACCACCACGTACCGGGTAAGAAGAAC
Source organism: Philereme transversata (assembly GCA_963924445.1). Taxonomy (NCBI): domain Eukaryota; kingdom Metazoa; phylum Arthropoda; class Insecta; order Lepidoptera; family Geometridae; genus Philereme; species Philereme transversata. Next base: position 7,920,036 of record OZ004343.1, read on the forward strand.
GTAGAAAACCTATAGATTGTGTTCATGGCACTGTTCACTTGTACTTAATTAATTTGTACTGAAGACTGGTTTTTGTAGGAACGAAACCATTCGTTCGGCGTAGATATTAGCCAGTGTAGAGGCTGGAATAGGATTTCAGATGGATTAGGCTAAGTTTTTTTTTTTAGAATTTTTGGAAAACTTACTGCTAGGTTATAGAAAAGGTATTTGAGTAGATAATAACCAACGATAAATGTTAGGTACTTATTATAAGAAGGCCAATTAAAATTTTAAAGTTATAAGCCAAGTTAAAAGTTAGAGTTAGTATAAGTTACGTTAAGTTTTTATTGTAATTACCACACAGAAACAATATTCAAATTCAAAATTATTTATTTCAGACGTTACGTCCATAATTAATTAGAAAAAAATGAAATCTTAAAACTATGTTAGTGCAGTTGGTAATTCATATTAATTAATTAAAAAACAATTCAAGTCAAACTCAAGTACATATCAACAATTTAAAATTAATAATTAAGGAAAAACTACAAATAAAATAATCAAAACTAATAAAATTTAAAAGGTGCAACTTGTACTGCGCTACAAGTTCGGTGTGCTTGCGTAACTTCATCCAGTGTCTCATTATGTTCGAGCTAAAGTTATGAATAACTACTGTCAGCATGCTGTTAGTGCTGTGTCTGACCCGGCGCATCAGGGATGCAGTTCTTTTGCGCACGTTGGCAAAGAAGTATAAGACTATTAATTATCTTCAAAAATAATGTAGGTAAACTGTATACGTATTGTGGGGGCAAGGGCTACTGCAGTATATACCTTTTTTTTTTACGATGGGAAAATGCTTTACGCATGTCCTCCAACTCGGGGAGAGCTGAAGGGATCTGTCGGACTCTCCGTAGAGCAATCAACGGCATACCGACTAAAAACCCACCGATATTCCTTCAATCACCTCAGTGCCAGCGCATCATCGAACCGCCCATTGTGAGATGAGTGAGTCGATGCCGCACTAGCACCTGCCAGGGTCACGGGGTCCCGGTTGGATTCAACCGCGGCCCTGTCGGTGAATGTCCGCCTTAAGCGGACCCTTCGGACCCCCACTTGGGAGGGAGAGGAATGTCCTGGAATATTAGGGACACTCCCCGGCGTAGGAGGCCTGTGCGATGCGGAGTCGGGGCTCCCCGCACCCGAACACTGCTGGTCCCCATCGAGCGGAAGAAGGCGAAGAAACTGTCTTCGCCTTCTCCCGGTCCTTCTTCTACGGCGCGGCTCAGCGAGGGGACTGCAGTATATACCTACTGTAACTGAGTTTTGTGCAAGTTTGCAGTTTGGCCCAACGTAGCATCATTAGCCAACCGTCTCTGCAGTCGCCTCCAGCCTTTGTTATAGAGTAGTTCACGCAATGTAAATGGACAATAAATAGTGCTTCAGTAAATCCGCGTCAGTTTCTGTATTCCTCTGCATCCTGGTCTAGAAGCTAAAGACCCTCTCATTGACACTTCCCGATGAATATCCGATACGTACGTATGTGTAGTTTTAATAAACCATTAAGGCGTTTATCCAGGTACTGCGGATGGGTTCCATGCAAAATTATCATTGCCTATAATGTTAAGGCTGGTAAATATAACACTCACCTATTACGGGTTTAAAGGGCTCAAGGTATTTGAATCAGAAAGGAAATTATGATAGGATTTGTTTTCAGTAATTAACTTGACAACAAATATTGCATTACAATCCGGTAATCCGCATGCCCTGAATTCATTTCCACGTTTATTTCGTAGCGGACAATTCTTGTCTGTTTTTCTTATTTCAGAGCTGTTTCAGTTTAAATATATTTTGTGGAAAAATAAATTACACGATGTGTCATATCCACAAAATAAATATGTATTATCTAGCAAATTTCTATCTTTGCTGCCAGTTTTCTCTGAGTAGTTTTAGAGATTATTACAAATTTAAAAACAGCAAGCTAACCTACATTAGTATAATAATAATAAATATTGCTGGACATTTCACACAGTAGTATCTAGCCCCAAATTAAGCAGAGCTTGTACTATGGGAACCAAATAACTGATAGAATACTCATATACATTTTTTTTTGTAAACATACTTATAATATATAGAGAAACAACCAGACCCGGAACAAATATCCGTAAATCATGCAAACATTTTTTGTTCCGCGGCGGGAATCGAACCCGCTACCTCCTGCGTCTCAGCCGGCTATTCGCCCACTGCACCACGGAGGTCGTCAATAATAATTCAGTAATGGAGTATATTCCATTATCATCATAATAATTATCTACTAACTTCCGTTCGTGGCTTCGCACACGTGATTTGGCAATAGTCTTATGTTTCAATCCAGTTCATTATCTTTCTTTATACCAAATTTCATGGAAATTGGTTCGTTACGACGTGAAACATAGTGTTACGAGCTGAGGGTTCGGGATAAAATAATGGGAATCGATTTAACCAAAATAGCACTTTTATTCAGCACTAAACGATGAATACACGAACTTGGTCACACGTAATCACAACACGCTAATTCACACCACTGTTGCACCACTTAAAGTCACCGAAATGATCGCTCGTATAGCTTAATCCAGACTGACTCGCGAGCAACTACTGTTCACGCGAGACCCTGCTCCACGTCAGTCCTCCAGGGCCTCGCTGAGACTCACTCACTAACTGAGACTGACCGTCCGGCCATCTCTCCAGCCTATTTATATCGCACACATTTCGATTGTTCGAGAACGATGTCGATCCTTCCAGGAAAGGGTCGGTCCCTCGACACAATGGCCACTACCCATTCTGCGAAACCACAAACAATAGCAACAATAACACAGCAAGACAAAAGCGTTTGAGAAGGTTCGATTATTACTCATTGTTTAACAGCCTCGGCGTAACACTGCCCCCTCCTAAAACATGCTCGTCCCGAGCATTCTTAGCTCCATATCGCGGCAGCCGATCAACACGAACAATTTTAGGCGCACCTCGCGCTGAAGATGTAGCAACTAGAGGAGCCACATTGCCGTCTCCAGTACTTCAGGACACCCAGAGTCCCTTTCTCATCAGCGATCCCAATTCCAGCCTCCAAAACACGGCTCTCATGATTTCTATCTGTTCTTTCACTTCCTGGAATTCCTTTCCAGATGAACCAAACGATTCCCTCATCAGTCGAGCACGCTCTTATGGCCAACGTCGCTGATCTTCCTGTTGACGACGCTGCTCTTCTTTATCCTGACGTCGCTGTTCCTCTTGCAACCGAGTCTGCTCCACCTGTTCATGTCGCTGTTCCTTCTGCAACCGAGCCTGCTCTTCCTGCTGACGACGCTTCTCTTCTTTATGCTGACGGCGTTCTTCCTCCTGCAACCAAGCCTGCTCTTCTTGCTGACGACGCTGCTCTTCCTTATCCTGACGTCACTGTTCTGCCTGCAACCGAGCCTGCTCTTCTTGCTGATGACGCTGCTCTTCCTTATCCTGACGTCGCTGTTCTTCCTGCAACCGAGCCTGCTCTTCTTCCTGACGTCGCTGTTCTTCCTGCCAACGTCGCTGCTCTTCTTGTTGACGACAAAGCATGGCCATAATAGCAGCAAGATCGCCTGTCACAGGAGCTTGCCCCACGGATGATGATGATGATGATGCTCCAAATGATTCGGTGGCGGCTGATTCCATCTCCATCGGCTGACGACTCTGCCGAGCTTCTTGAACCGGAGAATCTCCAAACCGCCTTTCATCCATTTCCTGTTGTCGTTGACCTCTCGTCCTGACACCGTCCACGTTATCCATTGGTAGAACCGGCATTATTTTATCCCACTTCTGACACCAAATTGTTACGAGCTGAGGGTTCGGGATAAAATAATGGGAATCGATTTAACCAAAATAGCACTTTTATTCAGCACTAAACGATGAATACACGAACTTGGTCACACGTAATCACAACACGCTAATTCACACCACTGTTGCACCACTTAAAGTCACCGAAATGATCGCTCGTATAGCTTAATCCAGACTGACTCGCGAGCAACTACTGTTCACGCGAGACCCTGCTCCACGTCAGTCCTCCAGGGCCTCGCTGAGACTCACTCACTAACTGAGACTGACCGTCCGGCGATCTCTCCAGCCTATTTATATCGCACACATTTCGATTGTTCGAGAACGATGTCGATCCTTCCAGGAAAGGGTCGGTCCCTCGACACAATGGCCACTACCCATTCTGCGAAACCACAAACAATAGCAACAATAACACAGCAAGACAAAAGCGTTTGAGAAGGTTCGATTATTACTCATTGTTTAACAGCCTCGGCGTAACAATAGGTACGAGTACATCCAAACTTTCGCATTCGCAACACAACGCAATGCGTCGCTTGTCATTAAAAAAATTACCCTCCTTCTTCACAGTTGTGTAAAAAGTAGCCTATGTTCCAACTTCGGTCATAATTTATCTGTATACTAAATTTAATCGAAATCGATCCTGCCGTTTAGTCGTGAAAACGTAACAAACAGACAGTGAGACAGAGTTACTTTCGAATTTATAATATTAGTATGAATATTGTGTGACTTTGTGCCTATTTCACCACCTCTGAGTAACGCTATCCAATGGATAAAAAAATATAAGTCCGTATTCAGTTTTCACATAAAAACAGATAAAGAGAGAATTATTTTTAGCCGTGAAATCGGCACTTATCTACATACATAAATATTATGCGACGGCAACCGGTCGCGTATACCTACCATACAAATCTACATACCTACTACCGAAATAGATCTTTCTAAGGCTGGGACGGGGCTCATGTTTCTTCGTCAACATAATGGGTGTCGACTTGATGAGTTTTCATCCTTTTGTGTAAAGAGGCATTCGAGAAATGTTTCTACCTATTGTACAAAATTACCCCTCATGAGATTCAAATGATAATACAATTTATCAACCCATTAACCTACCCATGAAAAGCGAAGCTATTAAATCCCTTATGATCCCACAAAACCCTTTTCCATCCTAATCTCTCCTAAACCCGCATTAAAATATATGAAACCTCGAAGCAAGATATACCTAGCCTGAGTAAGATCAAAGATATTTTATATCTTATGTGTAGATGTATAGACTAAGAATACGTTAGATTTTATAAATATGAAGCGGAGTACAAGACATCTTTTCAATACAGGCACGTATAACGCTTTGAACATTTTATTCAAATTGAATTGAAGCCATGTAAGCTCTTCAATTTGAAATGTAAAATGTTAGGTTTCTCCAATTAGATAAATAAATACGCTGAAGTTGATGCAAATGTCCTGTTTTCCGTGAACCTAAAATTTTCTTTTTTTTTAACCTATACTTTCCCACTGCTTTTTTTTTTAAATTGGATAGATCTTCGTTTGACCACAATCTCACCTGATGGTAAGTGATGATGTGGTCTAAGATGAAGCACGAAGATCTAGAAGAAACCTATTTACTCTTACCTTAAAGAGGCCCGGATTGTATACTTTAGAAAAAACAGACGACGGCAAAGTGTTCCATACCTTAGCTGTACGCATCAAGAACGTAGAACCAAAACGGTGTGTGCGAATGATATTGACTAGGTACGGATGGTACTGAGCCGTGCGCCTGCTTGTCCTTTAATGGAAGGGAGATGGCGGGATGATCAGATCGTATAGTTCCTGAGCACATTCCCCAAAATATATTCTGTAAAAGATCGATAGGCTTGCAACTTTACGGCGGTGTTCGAGACTTTGGGTCTTAGTCACCGCCATATATTGCTCACCTATAAGCCTAAAAGCTCTACGTTCTATCGAGTCTAAGGTAGCGAGCTGGTATTTGGCCGAACCATCCCAAAGGTGGCAGCAGTACTCCATACCAGACCGGACTTGAGCTTTGTAAAGACTAAGAAGCTGTCCTGGTGTGAAGTATCTCTTGAGGATGCCCAGCTTCATGGCAGCTGTTTTAGCCTTAGACTCGATGTATGAGCTAATGTTGAGAGTAGGCGTGAGCAAGACCCCTAGGAGCTCGAGGTGACCTTTTACAGATAACGGTACATTTTGGAAAATTGGAACTTGGGTAAACTGACTCTTTTTCGCCGAGAAGAGACATGCTTGCGTTTTTGAAGCATTGAATTTGACAAGATTGGCATCGCCCCAGTCAGAGACGGCCTTGAGTGTCAAATTCAAACGCTGCAACATCTCGTCTCTCTGCCTCTGAATTTCAGTTCTGCTGGCTCGAGCATTAGAAGTGTACCTCTCCACAACTGTACTGTCGTCTGCGTACCCAATGATACCGGGCATGAGCAGATCATTGATATGCAGCAGAAACAGCGTGGCAGAGAGTACTGACCCCTGAGGTACCCCGGCTTTAATAGCCAATTGATCAGACGAGCGGCCATCAATGACTACCCGAATGGATCGTTCCCTCAGAAAGTCTGCAAGCCAAGAGCAGAACTGAGCTGGAAGTCCGTATGAAGGAAGCTTGCCAATAAGGCTGGCATGCCAAACCCTGTCAAAAGCCTTCGAGATATCTAGTGAAACAGCCAGTGCTTCACCATACTTCTCGATGGCTTCACTTCAGATGTGTGTAGTATACGCAAGAAGATCCCCAGTAGACCGTTTCTGGCGAAACCCATATTGACGGTCACTAAGGAGGTCATTGTCTTCAAGGTATGCGAGGAGTTTCCTATTCAGCTCACGCTCCATACATTTACACAGTAAGGAGGTGTCCGAGATAGGGCGGTAGTTTGACGGGTCGGCACGACTACCTTTTTTGGGCACAGGCTGCACGTTAGCTAGCTTCCATTACTTGGGCACTAAACCAGTTTTCAGAGACAGGCGAAAAAGTATTGTCAGTATTGGAGACAACTCAGGGGCACAAGTTTTTAGCGAATTTCTTGCATAGACACTTCGCATCGAGGAAGGCTAGGTGGTGTTTCGCCAGAGGTGTCAAGACGTGAAGCTTCCGCAGATTGAGTTGCAAATAAATTTGCTTTCTCAATAGCAGTGTGGGCTAGGGAACCATCTAGTTTCAGTAGTGGGGGGGAGTGAAGGATGGTTGCAATTCTCTTCCACCGATTTAGCCAGAGACCAAAAAGCTTTACTTCCCGCGGGGTACGCGGCAAGCTTAGACCCCATGCGGCCAATCCGATCGAAGCGAGCTTTCCGTATCACCTTCTTGCTAGACTTGGCGGCTTTATTGAAGGCTTTCTTTGTTGACCGCACATCCGAGGCCTTACTGTTTCGAGCTTCTACCCAGGCACGGTACGCCGCATGTTTATGCGCTTCTGCGCTGGCACATGCGGGACTAAACCATGAGCGAGCGTTGCCTGAAGGTGAAGCATCAGAGAATGGAATAAAATATTCCATTGCCTTTTTTGTCACCTCCGTAACGGCATCAGCGCAGACCGTTGGGTCAAAGGAAGAAAAGCAAGTTTGCCGCCAAGGATAAGATGCGAAGAAGTGACGCATTTCATCTCAGTCTGCTGACTTGTAGCGCCACACTCGCCTGCATCCTCTGGGAGAGGGATCGGGAGGCGAGTATGACGATACAGACCTCACTACACAGTGATCTGAGCTGCCCAAAGGAGGTACCACTGACACTGAGTGGCGATCCGGTTCGTTTGTTAGCAGAAGGTCCAGGCAATTGACTGTATGACCCTCGACATCCGGTATCCTGGTGGCCTCGCCAACCAGCTGGGTGAGATTAAGTGATAGTGCAAGTTTGCAGGCTTCTCTTCCAGCATGGTCAGTGTTCTGGTATGGGAACAACCACTCTTGGTGGTGGGTGTTGAAGTCCCCCAGAATCACCAGTTGGGCATCAGGATATCGTCGCTGGGCCACATCTGCCACTTCACAGATGTAATTAAACAACCTGGTTGTCTCCTGGTCACCAGTGTGTGATCGATACAGACCAGCATAGATAATTTTATCTGAGCTGGTGTCCACCAAAATCCACATTACGTACAGGTCGGGCTCTTCAAGGTCACGCAGACGCAGACAACAAATGTCCTCCCGAACAAACAGACATATACCAGCTTTGGATTTAAATTTGTGCTCCAGTACGTAGCCTGGGTATGAGAGATATGCTGTATCTGAAGGGCATTGTATCTGCGTCTCCGTGAGAAATAATAAGTGTGGCTTCGCGGTCTCGAGGTGGTGGTGGTCCGGATCGAGATTGGAGTGCAGTCCTCTAATGTTGGAGAGGTGCACTTGGAGCGAGAGGACGTGCTTCCGCTGTAAGCACAACTTATTATTTTTGTTTTTGTTCATTTTTGGTTTGAGAGTTAGGTTGGATGGGAAGACGGCAGTTGAGCGAGGCACTGGACAGCGAGCCCAGAGACACGAAGTAGGCTCCTGCGCGATTGAGAGATTAGACTGGAGACTGCGAGGACGCCCGAACCCTCCCAGGAATGGCCATCGGATCCTCTCGCCCGGTCGCCAACCGGCACGATTGAGCATTCTGGGATTTTTCGCGAGGCGGCGGCGCAGCCTTTCATGAGTAGTTAGCTCACTAGTTGGGCCCCCTACAACCTGCGGTCGGCCAGCGGAGAACCGTGCTTCGGATCCCGCTACCCTCCATGTCTAATCTCTCGGCACACTTACACTACTGCGTTCTCTGTACCACTCTGGCCGTATTCAGTGCAAGAACTGCTCAGACTCGTCACTTCCATTGTGGCTACACGAGACATCACCCCGAAACACGATGAGTTCGCTTCACAGAATGGCTTTGTCTTGTGGGTGGTGACAAGCCGCGGCCGAAGACTTCCACCAGAAGAGTTGTTATCCATTTAGCACCACCCAGGGATCACGTGTAGGGTTTCGAGGGTAATATCCTACGGACGCGGATAACTTTGAGCCCCAAAACTGCTGGGCAAAAGTCTCCCCATGTTCCTCCACATCTCACGTCTCTCCACATCTTGGAATGCATCGAGGTCGTCACGCCAACGCTTCCTCGGCCTGCCCTGGCTTTGACGCCCATCTGCAGGCACCCATTGTGTGACGACTGTTGCCCATTTGTCTGTGACGTGACCCGCCCAGTCCCACTTCAGCCTGGCAGTCTTGTCGCCAACATCTGCGATGCCGGTCTTCGCGCGCAGTGTGGTATTGCGGATCCTGTCGATTCTCTTTACCCCTAACACACTGCGTTCTATGGCTCTTTGGCAAACCTTGAGTTTGGAATTTTGAGATTCCGTCAATGACCAAGTTTGGGCACCATAGGTAAGGACGGGCAGAATATACATGTCGATGGGTTTACGCTTAAATGACAATGGAAGGTCTCCCTTCAACCTAGAATTAATTTCACAAAATGCGCAAGTTTTATTCTAAGATAGGTACGACAATTTCTTTGGAACTCTCGAGGGTTTGAAGATACTAACAATAAGTAAATATTAACTACAACATTAAACTTTCTTTGCGAAACTTGTTAATGGGATCAAAAGTCCCATTAAGTATCTGTATATAATAGGTCGGGGAAAAAGTCTTTTCGCATTATAGTATGTATGAACTTGTAATAAAATCTCTTTGGCTATACTATTTGTATCTGGCTGGTTTTGGTATCATTCAAAGATTAAATTTTAAAGAAGATAATTCCAAATTCAAATTAGGAAAATGTGTGATTTTTATTTGTTTTTCGTACTGTAAAGATGAATGAATCTAATGAAGAAATTAGATACATTTTAAAATTTTACTACAAAAAAGGTAAAAATGCAACGCAAGCCGCGAAAAAAATTTGTGATGTTTATGGACCTAGTGCAGTGTCTGTGAGAGTAGCACAAATTTGGTTTAAGCGTTTTCAATCCGGAAATTTTGATGTCAAAGATGCACGTCGCTCTGGTCGCCCTATTTCGGATAAAATTGATGCCATTTTTGAAAAAGTGGAGCTAGATCGGCATTTCAGTAGTTACAACGTAGCTGAAGAACTAGGAATTGACCACAACACAGTTTTGGCGCATTTGAAAAAAACTGGGTACACAATAAAGCTCGATATTTGGGTACCCCACGAGCTCACTGAAAGAAACCTAATGAACCGTGTACTCATTTGTGATTCTTTATTACGACGTAATGAAACCGAACCATTTTTGAAGAAGCTGATAACTGTGATGAAAAGTGGATCTCGTACGACAAGAACGTGCGAAAAAGGTCGTGGTCAAAGGCCGGTCAGGCTTCACAGACTGTGGCGAAACCCGGGTTAACTCGCAACAAGGTGATGCTGTGTGTGTGGTGGGATTGGAAGGGCATTATTCATTATGAGCTGTTACCAACAGGCAGGACCATCGATTCTGAACTCTACTGCGAACAACTGATGAGATTAAAGCAAGAAGTTGAGAGAAAGCGGCCGGAATTAATCAACAGAAGGGGTGTGGTTTTTCATCATGATAACGCTAGACCTCACACATCTTTAGCCACTCAGCAAAAATTAAGAGAGTTTGGCTGGGAGGTGTTAATGCATCCGCCATATAGTCCTGACCTTTAGATTTCCACCTGTTTCGGTCTCTCCAGAATTTTTTAGGCAGTGTCAGGTCAACATCACGAAAGGACTGCCAAAACCACTTGTCGCGGTATTTTGATCAGAAGCCCCAAAATTTCTATAGCAATGGGATCATGTCCCTACCTACAAGATGGCAAAAAGTTATCGAACAAAATGGTACCTACATACTTTAGTTAAATGTAAATAAACTATATTAAAAAATGTTTTGAATTTTCTTAAAAAATGCGAAGAAACTTTTTCCCCAACCTAATAGATACATTATAAGTAGAATAATTTGTGTTATTAAAAACTTGAGGGATAGCAGAAGCAGAGGTGGAAAATAAATACAATTTTTATTTTGCCGAATCGCCGCGCCGCCGTGCGCCGCCCTGGAAAAAGCCATTTGCAGCAAAATTCTGAGATTTCGTATGAATTCAGTTATGTTAATGCATAATCTATTACGCTACTCGAATATATCGTATGTATAGAATTCATCGGAAATCGATACCCAAATGTATAGGCTTTTAGAAGTAACTAGCTGTTACCCGCGACTTCGTACGCGTTACACTTTCAAATGTGTAGGTAACCTAGAAATAAAGCTAAACCCGCAGTTGCAACTTGACTTTACACCCCATTTTTATCCCATGAGGAACTGATTTATGGGATAAAAAGTAGTTTATGTGGTAATCCAGGTTATAATCTACGAATATACCAAATTTCATCGAAATCGGCTCTGCCGTTACGACGTGACTGAGTAACAAACAAACAAATAAATGAGCATCCAAACTTTTACATTTATCATATTAGTGTCATGTAAAAAAATTCACATAACAATACACACTAAATTAAACTTCTAAGACAAACTAAAAGAAAACTATTTTCTTCGGATCAAAATGTTCTACTCGTAATTTGAAATGGTAAGGCATTTATAATTACGAACTCTATGAGGCCGTGTCCTAAAAGTGCATAACCTCTTTATGCTTAGAAACCTTCAAATGAGGTACTCATATAGTACGGTGACTTTCGAGACATTCCATTTTTAAAGAGTATTTGCTTATGTTTTTAAGTGAGTTCAACCTTTTTTGAATAAAATCGGATTGAGTTTTCAAACATGTGTCAAAATAAAATGTAATTTAAATCAAAAGCACTAAGGAGTATCGATATCAAATTCGAAGCAAATCACCGCCAAAATAACTTTCTTCCCCTTTTAACACCGTTAGGGGATGAATTTCAATAAAATACGAAACACATCTTCTATCAATTCTGTTAAAAAAGGTTTATGCAAAATTTGAAGTAGATTTGAATCACGTTGTCCCATACAAACTTTGCCCACTTTGAATTTCGGAAAATCCTTTCTTATCGGATGCCTACATCATACAAAGAACACACCCTCCAAGTTTCAGGTCTCTACGATCAGCGGTTTAGGCTGTGCGTTGATCCGCCAATCCGTCGTTCAGGACAAAGCCTTTTATACATATATTGTACTAGCTGACCCGGCAAACGTTGTTTTGCCTTATAAATCGGGTTGTTAAATTACTAAAATGGCTATTAAAAAATAAGGGTTGATCGTAGAAGGGTGAAAATTGAGGATTATATGTATTTTTGTATGTTGTATCATAAAAAAATAGAAATTAAAAATTTTGTCTAAAAAATAAAAAATAAAATTTAGGGGTGGACTACCCCTAACATTTAGGGGGATGAAAAATAGATGTTGGCCGATTCTCATAGATACCGGATACGCACAAAAAATTTCATCAAAATCGGTCTAGCCGTTTCGGAGGAGTATGGCAACGAAAACTGTGACACGAGAATTTTATATATTAGAAGAAGAAGATAGAATAGATATACAATTTACATAACTCTATAAAAATACAAAAGAAACAGTTGAATCTCTAAGACCGTTGCAAACGATTTATAAATAGCTCAAGTGCTCCAGATCACTTACATCCAGAAGTGCCCCCAAAGACACGGGCTTCATTACCCCGCTGAATTGCAATGCTTCTGCGTTGACCCAGATAAGCGCCAGCCCTCGGATCACGCCGCTTCAACCAGACACCAAAAAATAATTTTGAAAATGCGATGAACCCCGATACCCCATAAACCTAGGTTCTCGACCCAAATGGCTCAAATACGTAAGCTCTGTCGAGACTTCCATATTTGCGCTGCTTGAGATCTTCGGCTGAATTTACTAGGGCCACACCGGCCCTACCTGCTGTCCCAGACAGATGACCGGTGCATGGGTATTGAAGCATGTGACGTTCCACGCCACTACCCTTCTCCCAATGTAAAAGAGGAGGCTTTTAGTATCAAATTCACAATTTAATATATATTTTTCGTATAAATCGTGTTTTACTCAGTTCTGTTATAAAAGAAAGTACTTCCTAAGAAAATTTAAAAGAACGATTAATATATGTGTGCATTGCCGGTGCTATCACTTAATTTATTTCTACCCTCAAAATACGAAGATGTAAACTTAATAGCTTTACTTGAGCTTCGAAGACAGAGGGATTGTTCAAAACTCGTTAGACACAAATGTGGCTGACGAATCTGCCAATAGAGGCAAACTTACGTTAATTAACAAACACGTGCCTCTTAATAAGGACTTAATTGATATTGGATTGGCTTCTGCAGAAATTGGTTCGAATGTTGTTCTGAATCAATCTCTGTTATTTAAGTCAATTCAATGGCTTATCAAAATTGAAGGTTAGCAGACTTCAGTTTGAAGAAAAGTCACTGTAGTGGTTTTGATGATCGTAGCGGCAAAATAGAACGCATAGCGTCTTACTCCGCGATTGGATAGCACCAATATACTTTTATTAGCTAGTAGTAAGTACCTATGAACTTAGGTCTAACTATACCTAGTATACAATTGAAATAGGCATCTTTTTTAATTTTTAAGTTTTTAAATATTTAAAATGATCATTGAATAATGTGATATGACACAAATAAAACTACTTATTTACAACATATTTGAAACCGTATTCAGCGTAAAAAGCGTAAACCGTACGGCTTTGTTGGCCGTAAACACATTTGTAGTAGTAAATTTTGTCACAACTTAAGTTTAATTGTCTGAGAATTTTTTTCTTGTTACTATAAAGCTGCGTACGGACTGCGCGTTCCAGTGTACGCTTAGTCTAGCTATGTTGAACACGCGTACAACACTTGTACGGACTGCCGCGAGTCTGAACGCGAAGTGAAGCGATGCACCAGCCAACTCGAGCCAGTATTCGATGTGGCTCAACGCAGGCGGGAACGCGTGATCCATTTTTAAATTAAATTAAATATTATTATTAATTCAGATTTACAGTGGTTTTACAAGTCCATTTGTGTTAGGTAAAAAAATTTAAATATCTAGGTTAGTAACATTACATGTATTTTTGTTAAAAAATTTCATTCCCGTCCCGCAATAGTCAATAGTCATTTTGCCGTCCAAATAACGCGTCACGTCCCCTTTGACCGTACATTGGACCGCAGCCCATACGAGTACGCTTTAAAGCACCTACCTAATTAAGCACGCCAACCTAAGTTTTTACCTGTCACGGATGACTGGTAGAAAATGCTTTTAGCATTAAGTTCTCCAGTTGTACATTTTTCTGTTTGTGCAATAAAGAATTAAAACAAACAAACAAACTTTTCATACAGTAATCCCAGTATAGCCAACACTGAAATGAAGTAACATTCAGGTTTGCACAGAAAACTTGTAATTGCCACTGCGTGGACCGTTAATTTTGCGGAGTGAGTTTCACACACGGTCGTAACTGCCGATATTGTCAACATTTACAAAGTTCTTGTACCTACTTCCCTAATCACACCACCTAACTACATGTTTCTTGATTATTAAACATGCTATAACTTTTGAAACTATCATGTTTATGAACACTATTTGTAGTATACTCACAAATCATGGTATCCCGTTTTTAGTACAAATAACAAACATGGTATTCACCAAAGTTAAATAATATTGACCACACAAATCGACAGTCCGCAGTCAAAACATGATAAAACAACTTTCATCGTTGTTTTCACATTACTTCACTGACTTCTCCCACTGTTTTTAAAACGTCGTGTGAACTGTTATTTTGCAGAGCAAGTTAAACGTTGATATCTCTGGCATTTCGACGGTTATAATTTGGAAGCGGTCTCACTTTAATTAAAAGCCCCACTGGTGCTAATAGGAGCTGTGGTCCCGGGTAGAGACACCAAAAGTTAATATTTAAACGGACACTGTTTTAAAAGCTGTCTTGCAAAACGACCTAGGCCCGTAGCCAAATTACATTCGCTTCGAATCGATTCGATTTCTACATAGGTTTGTTGTCGATATACCACGTGATATTTCATTTCAATAGAATGTGTCAAATCTCATACATTTTCGGACTTATCTTTTTTTTATTTATAAAACGTACAAAACACATTATTACATTTATACAATTAAAGATTACAAAAATGCTGTTTTGATTTGGATTGCAACATTAACACATGTGCGCACAGCTAAAATAACTTACAAATCAAACAGACGTTAAGTAGAAACAGATATATAAACTTAAAATCTAAAATACATTGTTTAAATCATCATCATCATCATTCTCAGCCTGTGTCGACCCACTGCTGGGCATAGGCCTCTCCTTGTTTCTGCCACTCTTCCCAATCCTGTGCCAGTCTGAACCACGTACGACCCACGGTCTTATGGATGTCGTCGACCCATCTTGCTCGTGGACGTCCCCTATTTCGATGGCCAGTTTTCGGCCTCCACTCTGTTAGTGGCTTAGTCCACCTATCGTCACTACGTCTGGCCAAGTGTCCTGCCCAACTCCACTTGAGCCCCAATATTCGCTTGCTGACGTCTTGTACTTTAGTCTGCTTGCGAATTTCGGTATTGGGAACTCGATCTAAGAGTGTGATGCTGAGCATGGCACGCTCCATTGCTCTCTGTGCTACACTTATTTTGTGCACAGCCTCCTTCGTGAGCCTCCATGTCTCGGCACCATAAGTCATAGTTCGCAGGACACATTGGTTATAGAGACGTGTTTTAAGACATTGTGGAATACGCGTGGATTTTAGTATGTCATCTAGTTTGCAGAAAGCTGCCCATCCCAGTTGAACACGCCTGGTGACTTCCTTCATTTGATACTCCTTGCTAAAAAATAAAACATGGCCAAGATAAACGTATGAGTCGACCATTTCTAGTTTCTCGCTTCCTACAACGACGTTTGGGACCGAAACTCCAGAAATGCTTGACATAACCTTCGTCTTGCCCATATTCATCTTAAGGCCCTCTCTAAAAGATGCATAAAGAGATGTTTGTGTAAATAATGAATAAAAAATAAATAATCTGTGAATCCCTTAATAAATACATTTTATATGCGGGCAATTGCACAGAGAATTTGAATACTTAACTAAAACTAATAACAAAATATCTAATCGATTAACATTTATAATTATTTAATACAACTCAAATTAAGCATCTGAGTGACAATATTTATTAAGATGGAGGATGTCTTTGGAATGTTATCTACTAGCGTCATCGCTAATCGAATGTAACTTGACGAAGTCCTCAGAAGTCGTTTGAATGGGCACAAACAAAAACTAGTTGCGCAGCGCAGCCAAATGGCTAACTTCAGTCGGCCTAGTTTATTTTGGCAGAACTGTAGTTGGGTTCCTGGGCGATTTGCGCAACGATGCCTAAACGTATTTATTGGCGAAATACCTATGATTTAAGAAGTTGTGAAATCATTCAAGTACATCAAAATTAAACATTTTTAGTCGCTAAAACGTTTAGAGATCGTTGTGTAAACCGGGCTTAAAGTCTTATGGTAATGTCTGAAACCACCTCACCCACGCCACGTATTGCGACTAAAACCGCATATTCAAAATAGTCTAACATAATTTGGTGTATTTTTATGCTCCTTAAAATGTAAATGGCAAAAACATGGTCTCTCTGTTCACAGCGACTTTATCAGAGCTATTAGAATAACCGCCTTTGAATAATTTAAACCCCTGGGTAAATTAGTGAGCAGTTGGCGGCGGGTGTTATCCATTTTCATATGCAATTTTGCAGCTTCGTTCTATCAAAACTAGATATGTATATTCAAATATCCTCCGCGAAATGTAATTTTGAACAAACAACATTTGATTTCACATTCTAGGTATATTATGACTGATCTATACTAATATTATAAATAGGTAACAGTTTGTTTGATCGTTTATTTGGATGTAGGGGGTAATCTCCGGCAATTTCTTATAAAATTATTTGAAAACAAATTGCTTGTGTTATAGCATGATGTTTGTAGTAATTGTCAGGTTACAACGCCTCTACGAACCGTGGGGACGTAGCGGTGGGAATTTTGAGGGTAAACCAAAAATCAGTGCAAAGCCGGGCGAGTCAGATAGTATTATATAGATGTAAAGTTTGTTGTTTGAACGTTTGTAAGGAGTAAACTCACGAACTACAGAACGGATTCTGAAAATTCTTCCACAGATAGAAAGCTAAACAATCCCTGAGTTCTATAAACTCATGTATAAAACTTGTCCCTTCCACCACCGGACAAGCAGACGCACCGAGAAGTACCACCCATACCTAGCTGGCATACCACCTTGCCCGTACTAAACGATTTGCTTCAACTTTTCATGTTAGCACAAGTAAGGAGTGGAACTCACTTCCGGCGTATGTTTTTCCAAACCAGTATAATCTTGGAGTCTTCAAGTCCAGAGTGAATAGGTTCTTTCTAGGCAAGCGTGCTCCATCTTCGATCACACCTTCACTTACCATCAGGTGAGGCAGTGGTCTAGCGCTTGACTGTCATCAATAACAAAAAAAACTATATTTTAATTTAATATCTAAATGAAGCCGGGGCTAGTGCTTTATAAACCTTAATATCAATTTTGTAAGTGTTTTTTATTATTTTACCAGCTTCCGCCCGCGGCTTCGCACGCGTTGTTTGTCAATAAAAAGTAGCTTATGTGTTAATCCAGGTTATAATCTACGTACATACCAAATTTCATTGAAACCGGTTCAGCCGTGATTTAGTAACAAACAAATTAATAAACTAACACGACGACCTCCGTGGCGCAGTGGGCGAATAGCCGGCTGAGACGCAGGAGGTAGTGGGTTCGATTCCCGCCGCGGAACAAATGTTTGCATGATCTACAGATATTTGTTCCGGGTCTGGATGTTTTTCTTTATATAATAAGTATGTATTTACAAAAAAAGGTATATAAGTATGTATCAATCAGTTATCTGGTTCCCATAGTACAAGCTCTGCTTAGTTTGGGGCTAGATAGCGCTGTGTGAAATGTCCAACAATATTTATATTTATTTATTTAACAAAACTTTCGAGTGATAGATAGAGTACTTTATAAGTAATCTATCTTGGAGTTTGGTTACCCACTAAGTACATACACGATTAAACAAAATGATGCAGAATCAGGATCGTATCTATGGAAGATTTTCCCGTACGCACCAACATAACTCTTTATCATAAGGTCGTGTATAAATCCGTGTCATAATGTCATGCATAAATCCAACCCTGTTTTTCGTACAAGTGTTCTCATAAATCAAGTCTATAGGAAACGGCCCGCGTTCAACGTTAAACGAAAGTTATTTGCATTGCGTTGAGCTACGGCTGATCATGCGTATAACAAGGACCATGCATGACTACCCATCCTCCACGTGTATGCTTACTGGATGTAATGAGGAAATGTCTGAAGTTTGACCTATTTCGATAAAACACAGCCTTTGCAAAAGTAATACGGCCAGAATGTACCCAATTCTCGTAATTTTAATTACTGTCAACTTTCGGTTGCCTATCTATCTGTAGAAACGATATCAAATTTCAGTTTTGCTAAAATTTATGGATTTTGACATTATAACCTTTGTATAGATTGTTTGCAACGGGCTTTAGATGATTCAATTGTTTATGGGTTTCAGTGCGGATATGGATTACACCGGACCGTCAATTTGACGACCTTGGTTGACCTGAGGGTTCGATTCCCGCCACGGAACAAATGTTTGCATGATCTACAGATATTTGTTCCGTGTCTCTGTGTTTTTCTATATATTATAAGTACATATATATTTACAAAAAAAAAGTATATAAGTATTCTATCAGTTATCTGATTCCCATACTACAAGCTCTGCTTAGTGTGGGGCTAGATAGCGTTGTGTGAAATGTCCAGCCGTAAATCTAACCGCGTTTTTACGGCGAATAAATTAACGTTGAAAGTAACGCACGTTTTATTCCTGCTGAACTCTTACCCGTTACAGGTTTTAAATCTCTTGTTACTTTATCTAAGTACCTATTCAGTGAACTAAAGGCAAATAAAAATATATCCGTGTTTGTTATTTTCTTTAATATCAAAGGAAATGAGAGCAATTTTTCAAGAAAACTTCATTGGAAATGAAGTGCAATGAAAGAAAAATCTTTTGCCTAAGTAACATTTATGTGTAAAGTAAATCTTAATTAACGTGAAATGCAAAAAAATTTATCTTGGTACGCTTTGAATGTTTGTTTATACTCAGTTTATTTAGATTTATGAAAAGATTTACTGGATTTCAATGGTTAATTTTAATTAATTTAGATGACGTAATGTTATTTCAAAATATTTTATCTATGTCAAGGTCAACGTTTACCTGCTACTTTGAATTTATGGTATTGCGTATTATTTTCATGGGCCCATTACATTTATTTGCAGGAAGAAATAGAGTCATCTCTGCGTCTGGTCCACGCAGTAGCTTCAGGGGCAACGGGAGCACTATGTGTGACACATCGATATGGAAGACTCAGGGCGCCGCTGTACACAGCACGGTGGGATACTGCCAGGGCGCAGGCTGACCTCGCAGCCAACTTCCTGCATCAGCTAGGATTAGAAAATGATGGTAAGACTATCACCCTAAAGAATTATTTTCTTCTCGTGCTCATGGTGACTGTACATGTTGATAAATTTTTATTTATATTTTTTATTTTCATTTTTATTTTCATGAACAATTCGAATTCCATAAACTTTTTTGTGGCCAGCATTCTAAAAGAAAAGTTTTTACTGTGTGACAATACTTATGACCTGACTAGGTACATACACAAATACTTTTACACGCACTCTTATACTCATCGGAATTCTCTCACTCACCCCCACGCACACACATACACACATACACATACGCGCACCCTATTCTTATTATACCTAGTCAGGTCATAAATTCTGTCACATGTTTAATATAAAATAATTGAACAAGTTTATTAATTATGTAACCATTTATATACCAAAATGAACTTAACAAAACATAGATTCTTATGACACTAAAGTTTATTCAAAATGACCTCCGTGATTTTGAATACAGGTCTTCAATCTGCGCGGCCAGTCGTCTATCGCAGCACGAACGAGGTCCATGTCAATATCGGCGGCTGCCTTAATCAAGGATGTCTTGAGTGACTCCAAATTGGGATGAGGCCTTGAGCACGCCTTTTCCTCCAAGTGTTGCCATATCTTGTAATCTAACGGATTCAAATCTGGACGAAATGAAGGGCCAGTCTTCGTGCCGGATGAAGTCGATTTCACGCGCCGCCAGCCAGTCTTGTGTGCTCTTCGCTCTATGAGCTGGCACCGAATCTTGTTGGAATACCCAGTGCCTGTTATTGAACATGGTATGAGAAACAGGTTCCACAAGGTTCGTCAGGACTGTATTTTGATACACAACTGCATTCGTTTTTACACCTTTCTCCCAAAAATGTACCTCTGTTAAGCCCCAATAAGAAACTCCCAACCATACCATGAGCGAGGATGGAAAATGACCTCGTTGGACACGCGGAATACGGTTGCTCGCTTCTTCACTACTGTGTGCGTATACCTTATCATTTTGTTTGTTGTAGCTCTCTTCTACGGTAAAAATTTTTTCATCCGAAAAAAGAATTTCCCTATATTTTTTTCCCGCGTACCGCTTCAACAAAGCGCGGCATCTCTTCAGTCTCAGGTCCATTAAACGAGCATTCAAACGATGTCCTGTTTTTCTTAGATATGCCGGAAGCCCTAAGTCTTCATTTAACACCCTTTTCAACGTGGTTCTGCTTAACCCCATCTGAAGGGCCAACAGTTTCTGCTTACGTTTGGGATTTCTTTGAATTCGCGCCTTCACAGCTTTTATCACTGCTGGAGTCCTAACAGACCGAGGGCGACCACTTCTTGACCTGTCATCTACACTAGAGTCTTCATTGTATCGTTTGATGGTGCGATAAACGAATCTTTTGGTTATATTAAAATTTTTCAGTATGTCAAAAATTTGAATTGGCGCGTAACCGCAACGATGCAACGCAATAACTGCAACACGGTCTTCTTTAAGCGTCCACTCCATATTTAAAAATGAGTAAAATTCTAAAAAGTATACTTTTTTATTTTCATGAACAATTCGAAATTCGAATTCTATAAACTTTTTTGTGGCCAGCATTCTAAAAGACAGGTTTTTACTGTGTGACAATACTTATGACCTGACTAGGTATAAACACAATAATCATACAAAATTGGCTATTTCTTTATATTATTTTACCTATTGTAAGCTCAATATGGAAATCATTTATATTGTCTTTTCTTTTTTGTTGTAATAAACTCTAAAGGTAGTAATGTAACTAAAACGTATTAAGTAAGTAACTAGTGACGCTATAACGAGCAATTTCCTTTGTTAATCCGTGGAGAGAGAGCACTGGTGACCTGTAATACAGGTTTTCTAAACCTATCTCAGGCACCAGTCCCTCACGAAACAGGTTTTTATTTAGGCTTACTAAATGTAATCAATAAGTTAACTTCCTTCCTACCTACTGTAACATAACTTGCTTACTTTTATATCTTCTGTAAAACCTATTTGCGATGGGAAAATAAACGTTTTTATTATTATTATTATTATTATTATTATTATATAAATGGACCGGTGTGAAATAATTAAGGTACACCATTTTACTCTATTATTTATTCATATAAGACTGGTGTATCTTTAAAGAATTTTATGCATCCAATTAAATTGTCCAAAAGTAGAGCAGCTAAATAAAGTTTCAATTTAAAGAAGCACTTGTTTCTATCTCAAAGGGTTCTCGCGACGAGAAAGAATTTATTGTGCTAGTAAATTTTATAGCTGAGTCACGTCCCCAGATTAAGTTTTAAACTTGGCTGATTTAACACGAGTCGCCAGATGGCATCACAATTTTTATTTGCAAAATATATCAGTGTTCAAATATTGCCATTGTCGTACAAGCTCAGCGAACTTCGATACGATATTGTAAAACTTATTTCTAACTCGCATCAGGGAACCGGGCACTAGATTTACCAAAAGTAATACCTACTAAGTAAAGTTTTGCTTTATCTTCACAGATGTCCTCATGGCAGTGTCCCATGGTCTAGTAATAGGAGCGATGCCATCAGAACGCGCAGTGGGTGCTAGGGCATTGGCTTTACGATCAGATGGTGTAGTGAACAGTGCTGTCGCCTGGGAACGATATGGAACAGGCGAGCCGGTAGCCGTGGTCTCCCCACAGCTGGACAAACCACCTGATCCTGAGTACCCGTGGTAAGAACTGAGGCGCGGTGGCACCAGAAGATTGGCAATTCGATCGGATGTTGTTGTAAACATGCTGTCACCTAGGAGCGGTATGAGACCGATGAGCCAGCCGCAGCTAGGCAAACCAACATGCAGTTAACAGTGCAGTCTATGGTTTTATACTATCTGCTAGATTGATAATGTTTTCATGTAATATCATCGAATAAACACAATCTTTAGGCTCTGTTAAGGACATTGTGTTTCAAAGAAGATAAAGAGTCATTTTTAAGAATTTTGAACAGTTATCTTACGGTGTTTTTACAAAATTTTACATAACATTCAAACAAAATGGGAGTCGCCTCTGCAAGAAAAACATGTCATGCATAATACGGATATTACCTTAACAAGTAATAGGAAACAATTTTTTAATCACCTTTCCAGGTACGTTTCAGCCCACGAAAGCGATACTCTTCGTTCTCCGAAGTTCATGTCATCACCCCCCGGTGCGACCATGGAGGGGTGGTGGACTTACCCCTACTACAGCTGTGAGGCACAACGCTGGCTTCTGTCCTACACTGTGCCTGTTACTAGCATTCGTGGGTAAGTTACTTCTATTGGAAAAGGCTATTTTTGTTTTTTTTTATTTTTGTAGACGATCCTAAGAAGTGAATTTGTTCATAGCTGATTTAGGTTTACGGAATGGCATTGTTCAAAGCGTAAAGGCTTTTTCATCACCCATTCTCTGAAAGTTGGTCATTATACTATACAAACGATAACAGCTCCGTTACTGCGCTTTACGGCCCTAGGGCCGTAAGTTAATGATAAAATAGAATGAGATTCTTTGCATTCATAATAAGCTAAAATGAAGTACAATCTCCATGACAAATCTTATTTCTATTTCAAAATGAAAGAGGCCACATTCATAACCCATATCCATACTAATATTATAAATGCGAAAGTAACTGTTTGTTTGTTACCTTTTCACTAATACACGGCTGAACGGAAACGGAAGTTTTGCAAGGTTATAATAAATTATACCCTGGGGGAAGGACAGCCTACTTTATAACCGACCGCGAAAAAGGAGGGTGGGTGCCGCGGAATTGGTCATGGAAGTTATATAAATAAATATAACTACCATGACAAATCCTTATTTCTTATTAGTTAACCAGTGAAAAAAACCATATAAACATACCAAACCAATACCGGGAAATAAAATTTTCTTTTTAGCAGCAAACTATTATAAAAAAGCTATATGTATGTACATGTATATTTTCATGCATTTTTGATGAAAAGTTATGTGTTTTACTTGGGTGTAAACGATCAATTTCTACACTCGATAGCGTCCTCGCTCGCGTTGTAATATTATTACTGGTAGGTAATTATTAAGTTTGGGCAATTTTATCATTGGCCAAATATCTAATTGGACATGCCTTTGGACATTCGTCTTTTTTGCCATTTTTCTATTTAGTCATAACTCGTGCGAAGGGCCAAAATATCTGTGTTCAATAGATCTCGTACAGCCCTTGTTTAACAATGTACTACAACTTCGATGTACAACACACAATATAATCTTGGTAGGTACTCTTAATAGAAGAAGGTAACCTTTAATAATATTGCGAACAATACCATTAAGATTCTTATTTATTATTATATTTCTTTTAAGCACCGTGTGCACGCAAGCAAGTCGAAGTTTTTAAGTGTGCTTAGTGAAGATACTAAAACAGTTGTAAAAGTTAGTAGACTTAAAGACTTCTGTATTGAATAAACTTAAAATTATTAAAATTGCGCTTTAAGCACGTTTTAAGTACGCTATACAGGATATTTGGCGCATGGGCCGACAGAATTTCTTGAGTGGTTTAGGGACCCCCTATCTTAAGTAATTTTTTTATATACTTTTTTTATATACATTTTTTAATCCTATAAGAAGGAGTTTAGCTCATCCCGCAACCTTCGCTTGGGTCTTTCTTGTCCTTTTTTGGGAGCCATTCTGCGGTGGTCTTTGCCCACATTGTGTCTAACATACGGTACACGTGTCCGGCCCAGTCCCACTTGACTCTTCAAGCTTTATGAGCGACGTCGCCTACCTGTGTTTGGGAACGTATAACCGAGTTCCTGATGCGGTCCGTGAGTTTCATGCCCAGGATACTACGCTCCATTGCACGTTGGCATACCCCAATGGAGGACTTTTGACGATTTGTTAGCGACCGTTTTGCGCACCATAGGTGAGGATGGGGACAATGCACATGTCCATGAGTTTCCGCTTTAGAGAAAGTGGAAGCGGTCCTTTCATTAGGTAGGTACAGTCCGCGAGGTATAAGCTGAGCTTTGCATTAGTGTGAGTGATCACCAAAAGTACAGTCAGACAACAAACTCTTAAAAATTAATATCATTATATTTTAGATAGGTACTTAAGGCATAACATAAGTCGGAGAAGTATTCTAGTATTAAAATAAAATAAAACTAAATTGATAAAATAAAGTCCAGCTGTGTATTTGACTGATGAGTACATATTATTGTGTGATTATTACTAAAAATTCAATTTGAAAGACAAAATAACTACACATCTTCTACATCAGACATTGCACCATAATCACTTTCTTTATCACTCTCGTTATCATTTTCACTCTCGTCTGATGTGTCGTTTGTATTAATAATGAATCTTTCCGTTATATTGTCAATAACGGCGTCGTATCCATGAAACAGTTGACAGTGGAATTCCTGTCGATGTCGATACCAATTGGGCTGATGTAGTCACACTTGACATGTCTTTATCGTTCATGTCTTTAAAATAGCTATTTAAATTACACAAAATTTCTTTTACTTGGCTATTTAATGGTTTCCGTATTTTGCGCTTATTTGTGTTGGCATCCATTTTACTAACACTTATATCAAACAAAAACAAAATAATATTAAACACGTCACGCTGCAGTCTGTACAAGAGGTGAAGTGCGGCAGGAGCGCGGCGAGACAGAATGGCGCCGCGCCTCAGGCCGGTTACCCAAAATCAGTTTAAACCGGTTTTTACCGGGCGAAAATGGCGCCGCGCCTAAGGCCGGTTGTCACACCTACACTATCCATGTACACTCACACAAATGCAAAGCTCAGCTTATACCTCGCGGATTGTATTTCATGTACCAATAGCTTCTCCAGGCGTTTTCCGTGCGTATTGCAATCTCTTGTTCTAGTCTCACCTAGAAAGAAACTAATTGGCCCGAGTATCCTCATGGGCATACTCAATCCCCACACCCTCAACCTCTATCTTCCTCTGCGTGCCGTTCGTCATCACTTTCGTTTTCGTCATATTCATAGAAAATCCTACCCCGAGGCTTGATCTGCTCAGATCTTGGAGCATCGTCTCGAGTTCGGCTGCTGTTGTGGAGAAAAGGACAATGTCATCAGCAAATCGGAGATTAGTAAATCTCTTATTACCTACTGACGACAATGCCCTTAAGCTAAGCTGAGCTAAACTCTTACCATAAGGATTGGCACTTACTCGCGAACAACAGAGACGAGTAGAAAGAGGGGAGGGAGGCCTTTGCCCTGCAGTGGGACACAACATGCTTATAATCATAATAATAATAAGCCCCTCAAAGCCCAACCCCACGTCCGTGCTGACCAACTATGCCACGTGAGGGGCGGACACTTGCAATAAAATAACCTAGCGAGTTACTAAACAGGGCACTGGCAAACCCAACATAATGGAGAGTAAGAGTAAAAATGTACGTATATGGTCGCTTCCTGGGGGTGATCGCCGGGGCACGTCTGGAGCCGATGCTGGACGTTACAGCATGCAAACCATCGGTGGCGAGGGTAATGGGCGGCCCTCTGCCGGGGAACCCGAAAAAGGTGAGTCCAACAGAAGGTACAACCTACGACCACTGAGAAGATCAAGCCGGAGCACATCACGAGCCGGCGCCGAGTGTCTCAGCAGCACGAGTGCAGCTGACGTGGGAGCAACACGGCTGGCCTCTATTGAGGAGCGGGGCCTGAGCCGAATAGATTGGACTGAAAAGGACCACGAAAGCCAATCTACTACATCCTCACCCAAATCTCTTTTTTCTTCTATTCCTTCCTCTCCACCTTCGTATCTTGACTTTTTCCCTGAACCTTCTTCTTCCCTTTCACGAAAATCTTCGTTTTCACTAGCCGAGGACGTTGTACAGGCGACAATAGTCGATGACCCTGTACCCACCAAGGCTAAACCACGTGCGCGAAAAAAATGGACGGAAGATATGAACAGCTTTGTCCTGCGCACATATTATATGTATTCTGACCAATCTAGAAACGAATACTAGAACATACCTCACGGAACTTCATAAGAAATTTAACAACAAATTCCCAGACATGCATGCAAGTAGACAGAGAGTAGGTGATCAGCGTAGAGCAATTGTTCGCAATAACTTGCTGACTACAACCAGGATGAGTGAAATACGGACTGAAGTAGAGGCGTATTTACTAACACACCAGCATCAAACACCCTCACTTTCTACTCAAATACCACCTACACAGCGGATGCAGTGGACAGCAGAGCACCATGAAACAATAATACGAGCATATTACAGGATAACCGAATTAGAGACTAATAAAACTGCATATAGGAAGCCTTTGCACCAAAGTTTTATTAACGTTTTCCCTCACCTTGCCCATGTTAGTGAACAGAGAGTAGCTGATCAGAGAAGGGTCATTATCGCTAACAAATTTATAGACGATGAAAGGCTTAACATAATTAAACAAGAAGTTGCCAATGAATTAGGTACACGCGCCATAATCACTCACACGAGCACAAGCCAAAATGAGCAGCCTCAAGATCTCAACACAACAGTCTGGTATGACGCTTTTAATGATGACATTGATGAGGAAACAGTACCACAACCACAAATACAAGTAGGGTTACTTAGTGAACATAATAGAAATCAGGAAGTAGACGAACTCTTTAGCCAAGCACAGCAGTTCTTTAGTAATACACACCCTGAAGATAGGCCATTCATTCCAAAGCAAAAAACTTCTAAGAAACTTGGAAAGTTTGTATGTTACATAAATGAAGTTATCCTGCCTGAAATTGTTAACGCCGACACGGATTTTGAAACGTTGCAAACTACAATCTACTGCTCAGCATGGACGGCAGCTAAACTCAATGGATCAAAACTCAAATTACCACCAGACGAACTACCAAACCAAACACGCAAAGATTCCATACCTAACTGGCAGAGACGGCTTGAAAGAAAAGTCGAAGACCTTAGAAAGAAAATTGGTAGGCTCTAACTAAACAGATAGATAGTATCCTAGAGCAATACAAAACACACACCACCCATGAGGAACCGAACTCCAACCTTATACATTTTCTTGATACCCTAAAACAGAAGCTTTCAGTTATTAGCAGCCGGCTTAGACGTTATACATCGTGTACTCATCGTAAAACACAAAATAACCAGTTCTGTAACAATGAGAAGAAGTACTACCAATCCTTGACCAGATCAACAAGGAACTACACCAGTGACAGCAGAAGTCAAGCAGATGACTCACCGGATCCAACTGAGCTTAGGGAATTTTGGTCCAATATATGGGAAAACTCTGCGGGCTATACGAATGATGCTGAATGGATCAAGAAAGAGCAGACTAACCATTTAGGTATAGAACCCATGGAGTATTTAGACATACCTATTGACGTATTCCAGAAAGTTATTAAGAGAACGCACAACTGGAAGGCGCCAGGAACTGACCAAATCCATAGTTATTGGTACAAGAAATTAACTCGGCTGCATCCCTTCATTTACAACCACATAAATAATTTTATTAAGAACCCTCACATCTTACCATCTTACATCACAAACGGTATCACTCATATGATACCAAAAGACAATAGTGATACAAAGAACCCTGCGAAATATAGGCCGATTACCTGTCTACAAACAATCTATAAAATAATCACAGCATGCTTGTCCCAGCTTATTTACACCCATATAGATACAAACAAGCTATTCACAGAACAACAGAAAGGTTGCCGAAAATTCAGCCAGGGATGCAAGGAGCAACTTGTTATAGACTCAATTATATTAAAACAGGTACAGCGTAATAAAGAAGACTTATATTCCGTATACATAGACTACAAGAAAGCGTATGATTCAGTTCCACACTCATGGCTTTTAAAGGTATTAGATATCTATAAAATCCACCCACAGCTTATTTCATTCTTAAGTAAGTCTATGATTAACTGGACAACCCGGCTACATGCACAAACACCCAACAGAACTATAGAAACAGCCCCAATTAGAATACAAAGAGGCATATTTCAAGGAGATGCACTTAGTCCACTATGGTTCTGCCTTGCGCTGAATCCCCTTTCAAACTCCCTGAACTCGTCGGGCCTCGGTTACAAATTAGACAAAAGACATGACAGACAGACTGACTCAACACTATTGAATCACCTTCTCTATATGGATGACATAAAAATCTACGCATCCACTCAAACTGAGTTAGAACACCTAATTAAAATTACAGAAATTTTTTCAAATGACATTTCTATGAACTTTGGTATTGACAAATGCAAAATAAACTCAGTCAAAGCAGGACAAAATCACCAGCACACTTACTATATGGAAACTGGTGAAACAATAGCGCCACTCAGTGAAGATGAGATGTATAAGTATTTAGGGTATCACCAATCTACGCTCATACACTATAAAGAAATTAAGACCCAACTGACTCAGAATTTCAAACATAGACTCAACTCTGTGTTGAAAACACAACTTTACTCCAAAAACACAATTAAAGCTATCAATACCTATGCTATCCCAGTACTGACATACTCGTTTGGAGTAATAAGTTGGACAAAGAAGGAGTTGAAAGATTTGCAGCGGCTGATTAATGTGACAATGACGAAGAATAGAAAGCACCACCCAAGAGCGTGTATACAAAGGCAGATCCTGCAACGGTCAGAAGGAGGTAGAGGTATAATAGATATACAAAATTTACATAACCGGCAAATTTCAACGCTAAGATCTTACTTTTATTTTAAAACTGAGACATCAATCATTCATAAAGCCATAGTTGAACTAGACTGTAAAAATTCACCACTTAACCTTCAAAACCATAGTATACAAAATAATGAAGAACTGACTAACAGACAGACTTTAACTGCTGAATGGGCGCGTAAGTCTCTCCACGGAAGGCACCACCATGACTTGAGTCAACCCACCGTCGACAAACAGGCGTCGAACGAATGGCTCAGTCGAGGTGAACTCTTTCCTGAGACTGAGGGGTTTATAATAGCAATACAAGACCAAGTAATTGAGACCCGGAACTATCAAAAACATATCATGAAAATAAAAAACATGCAAACAGATTTATGTAGACGTTGCAACAGTTCTTCCGAAACAATTCAACATATAACGGGAGCCTGCAAGGCGCTAGCACAAACGGACTATAAATTCCGGCACGATCAGGTGGCCAACATCATCCACCAAAGACTAGCCGCAAAATACAACCTCATCGACACGTCTTCAAAGCCCACACCTTACTATAAATACATACCTGAAATAGTACTAGAAAATGCAAACTATAAACTCTATTTTGATAGAGCTATCCTGACCGATAAGACCACTCATTTCAATAGACCGGATTTGACACTTTTAGATAAAATCAACAAAACAGCACTTCTTATCGACATAGCCATCCCAAACACTCATAACCTACAGAACACTATATCAGAAAAGCTCTCCAAGTACATAGATCTGAAAAATGAAATTGCGCGTATGTGGCGCCTGCAGAAGGTATCAATCGTACCAATAGTAATTTCCAGTACAGGTGTAATTCCAAAGCAACTGTTTCAATCACTTGCCGTATTAGACCTCCCAAAACACACATATTCTTATGCAAAAAGCGGCTATACTGAACACCTGCAGAATTGTGCGAAAATTCTTGCAAACGGAAGGTCCAAGTGAAAGTCCAATCAATCATACGTTAGGTACTGATATGCACTTGGCTTAGGCCCGTGCAGCTCAGGTATATCTCCGGTTATAGTACAACCGAGTGTAAAAAATACAACACCAAAATAATAATAATAGTATAAAATAATGTGGGATATGAATACTCGTACCTTGCAGAACACAATTTGTCCATGGTTTTAATAGCACGACTAGTTATTTCGTGCTATTACATCCACAAGCAACAAATTTGGCCAAAACAAGCAATTTTGGCGATACAAAGACAAGATTTCGGATGATTTTCAAATACACCAAAATAAAACATTATATGAACTCAACTCCCGTGACACGGACAAAGGGCGGTGAAAACTAGCGCATGACCCCCCTCCAAATGCCCAAATAATTCCGTCGGTCCATGCGCCAAACAGCCTGTTTAAAGATAAAATAAAGATTCTTGATGTTTGTATGTAACTGATTTTGTATCTCAAATAAATAAATATGAATTTGAATACGTAAGTACCTAACCGTTCGTATCTAACCACCACTAACCTGTTGGTATGCAGATTGAAAGGCATCGTCTCGCTGGACATAGACATATCGAATCTGGAAATAAACCAATGCGAGGTGCATGCAGACGACGAGAATGAAAACCAGATCTTCTCTTTCCACGGAACCCACAAATGCCCGAACGAAACTACTTACGTAAGACATTTTATCTTCTATATTTAGAAACGATAAATAAACTATTAATTCACTGACTAGGCTTTGGTAACTTACTCGTAGATACCACATATTTCCTAAAACAAGTTTTTCAATGATTTCAGCGTAAACCTTATTTGTTTCAGTGCGACTACAAACCAAATCGTGAGATGAGTACACGGCTATCAGGATGGGCTCGTGGCTCCTATATCTGCAGATGTCGCTTAGGCTACTACTCCATAAATCATCCGGAAGGCTTCAATGGATCGCTTGTTGAAAGTATGTACATACTTACTTGATAGTTTATTGAGCAATACCTACACAAACTTTTATATTTGAATTTTTCCGCTATGTTAGTACAGGTCGGAAGTACGTAATCGTATTCTTCATTGGTCACAAAGGTAACCAGATATGATTATACTACCAATGGGAACCTGAAGTTCTATTATTAGTAGAGGCAACTCTGTTTATATTTTTAATCTGTATACCTAATATCGCTCCGCTCTCGCTCGTTTTGTTTTCACGGGAACCATTCGTTCTTTCTTTGTTTATTTATTTTGATTTGAGAATTAGGCGAAAACAAAGTGTTACGAATTTACAAAATTTGTTCGGTAGCGTTTAGCATATTTTGTTTTCACTAAAAGGTTCAATTAATAATAGCCGTTTCCATAAATAAAACAATGGTAAGGTATTCTGCGCAACATTCATTCGACTTGTATCATTCATAGTACTTTCACGACAAATTATTGTTGCAGTCGCGTACCAAGAATATGATGAGAATGGCGTGGATAACTGGAACGAACCGTACGAGTGTCGCAAATGCCAACCGGGCTGCGACACCTGCCGCGGCCCGGAGCCCTGCCTCGCTACATACAACTGGCCCTTCCGGTATGTTTACGTAGGGGTTTACGCTTGGCTAGTATTTTAATCATGGTATAAACCTAAATATAGGGGATACACATAAATACCTACACAACTTTTTGGTCTCTATAGTAACTAATAAGTGCCTGTTCTTTGTGAAAGGGCTCGCCCGGGGAAGTACTAACACCATACCTATTTCTACCTCTAAGCAGCATTGCTCTGTTTCGGTTTGAAGGGTATGGTTGCAGGTGAATTAGAATCACATAGGCACATCAGACTTTACACATGTTTGCCTCAAGTTGATGGACGCAGGGCAGTGCATCGTAGGACACATTTCTAACGTGCGTGTCCTACGAGGCAATTCTCTATTATAGGCAATGGTTGACATCAGGTGGGCCATAAGCTTGTTCCATCTACATGTAGTATAAAAAAATTAATAAAAGTGGATGAACTCTTATATTATTATATGCAGATGTGTAGATCACATTATCACTTACAGGCTGTGAGTCACAACCCAACATCACCTACTCAGCAATTTAGCATTGCCACCCA
This sequence comes from Philereme transversata, assembly GCA_963924445.1. Classification (NCBI taxonomy): domain Eukaryota; kingdom Metazoa; phylum Arthropoda; class Insecta; order Lepidoptera; family Geometridae; genus Philereme; species Philereme transversata. The sequence goes on from OZ004343.1 coordinate 7,952,008, forward strand.
CCACGAAGTTGGCCAGTAAGTTCTTTCAAATACCCTGCTAAGTCCTATATTTTGCCTAATTTGTTTTCAGGATAACACTCCTAGTGATATCGGTGACCTGTGCAATACTGACAGTGTGTCTGTCCTGCTACACAAGACATCATCGGAGGGTTAAAGTCTTCCGAGTAGCCAGCCCGGTGTTCCTGTCGATTACATTGTGTGGCTGCGTTATTATGTACATGGAAGTAAGTATATTGCTTAAAACTGTATTGCATGCATGCAGTTTTTATAAAACGTGGTTTGTTAATAAAAACATGACCCTACTTCTGTGCAGTGTAAAATGTAGCCTACTTCATAATCTATATACCAAATTTCATCATAATCAGTCCGGCTGTTTAGTTGTACAAATGTAACTGACAGAGACAGTGCTACTTTCGAATTTATTATATTAGTATAAATAGCACTCAGGGATAGTAAAGCTATCACTAGGGAAAGAATTTTCAGAATTGGTTCTGTAGTTTCCGAGATACCCCTACAAACAAATATACAAACTCACAATCTCTATCTCTTTATAATATTAGTATTTCACCCCATGCTCACAACTAACTATTTTCATATAAAGGCAAGGGATATCTTAAATAAAGTTAACCCTAATAATTGTAATTAATTTAATTCATTATTTAAGTGGAATGTATTTGCAGATGGCAGCAATATTCCCAGTGCTGGACAGATATTTCTGCATTGCTACGAAGTGGACTCGTCACATGGGTTTCTGTGTCACTTACACAGCATTACTAATGAAAACATGGAGGTAATTTATCTTACTTTCATTCTAACATCAAATAAAAATATTTATGTCGGTTAACTTAATCGAGGACACATTTCATGGGTTTAAGACCCTCTTTTAAGTATAAAATACTTTTTAAGCATAAAATACTTGTGTTTAAATGGAAGTTAATTCCTGATTCCTGACCGAGTGGTGAGTGGTTTAAAATATAGAAGAATGTTTGCTTAGCAGATGTTAGTTACGGGCTGATTGTGGTGAGGTTTTATAATTTAGTAAGAGTTTGTTTTTATTAATCAATTAATGTTCTATTTCCTAGGGTCTCGCTAACATATCGAGTGAAATCAGCACACAAACTGAAACTAACTGACAAGCAACTGCTACAGTGGATGGCTCCAATATTGCTCATCATGCTAGTTTATCTTGGGACTTGGACACTTTCTGCACCACCTGATGCTGAAATTGTAAGAAATTCATTTTTTTTTCTCTAACCTATCTCGTTCCACTGCTGGGCAAAGGTCTCCCCCAAGTCCCTCCTTCCTTATCATCCAGTAAAAATATTTTTATTTTTTTTATTTTAACTAGCTTCCGTACTCAGCCTTGCACGCGTGGTTTATCAATAGAAAGAAATATGTCTTAATCCAGATCAAAAATGATCTATACACAAAATTTCATCGAAATCGGTTCAGCCGTTACGACGTAAACGTCGTGAATATTTATAATATTATACTTAGGAAACTTTCGTGATTTATTTCAATCATTATTATAAATACGGTGCGAGGCGAGACATTATTCGGAGCGTATCGCACTCACCCTGATGAAGGTTCACAAATTGAACCGAAACATTGTCCGATAAGACGGTACGTGATAAATCCCATATTTATAATAATGATTTATAATGTTAGTTAGATTGTACACAAATAGATTATAGAATGAATTATTGACTACAAAAATCATTCGAAGAGTAGCATGTCAAAGAAAGAGTGTACAAAGAAATCATGCTTCTTAAGACATAGTTCTGCAAAATAGAACCAACATCCAAAATTTGTGAAATTGAATTACATACATAGGAAGATTCAGAATCATGTGTTTACCATAGTAGCATGTCCAAATGTATGCCTATGCCTCTGATTTTCATCTAATAATAGCATGGTTGGAAAACTGCTGCCACAAACCCAAAGTTCTACTCCACTACTTTAGGCTGTTGGAAGGAGTTGGATGGCTGGGGTCAGGTTAGAAGGGGGGCACAATACACCCCAATACGGGACTTCAGTGCAGATCTTTTCCCCCCACCCTTAGATTAGCTGGGAATTAGAATTAGCCATGCTATTTCAGAGATAAATAACGCTTCATTCGTTTTTGTATTATTTTTCAGATCACTGATAATTTGGGACTGAAGTTCAAACAATGTACTTACAATTGGTGGGATCACAGTTTAGCTATAGGTAAGATTGCTAAATACCATTATGCAAACAAATAAATCAATTCTGTTATGAATGCAAAAGGTTGCTGGCAGCCGTTGGGTGCAGGCCGATCACTCTGGGGGAGGCCTATGTTCAGCAGTCGACGTCATGTGGCTGATATGATCAATGCAAGGTTAAAAGATATCCTAGTTAAGGTTGATGGGAACTGTTGAGCGCAGACCGCACAAGATGATGAATGCAAGGTCGTTTTTCAATAGACTTAGCATGATGATTAATTCGATAAAAAACGTTTAAATGGTTTTTCATAGACATTTTAAAATTAGCATTATGTTTAAATTCGTATTTTAATATCTTTTTCAGGTGAAATCCTTTTCCTGCTTTGGGGTGTCCGAGTGTGTTACCGAGTCCGTCACGCAGAGAGCCTGTACAATGAGGCGCGACTCATCTCATACGCTATCTATAATATATTTACTGTCAACTCAGTTATGATAGCTTTCCAGTAAGTATTACTAGAGGTGTTTTTTACAAGCTTTTTATTAACTTGCTATGTATGTATGTTTGTCCGGATGGAATCTTGCAACTAAATTTTTAACCCGTTCCCTTCAAACGATTGAGCTGAAATTTGGAATACATTTGTAACTTCGGTGACAATGCAATAATATGGTACTATGGAGGTGGACACCATCAGTGACGGATGCTAGACAACGGAACTTCTGAATGGATTATAGTAGGCTACTAGTGTTTGGGCTCATTTGAATGTGCTTGCGGTTCCGATTATAAATTTTATAAAAGCTTGTTTTGAAAAAGTAATTTTTCAACAAAAAACTTATTTTAATGTAAGGTAACATTAAAAAAAAAAGATGGAACAAGCATATGGCCCACCTGATGTTAAGTGGTAAGTGTGGTAACCATCACCTATAACAAAGTAATGCCTCATAAGTCACGTACCTTATAAACGTGACCTACGATGCACTGCCCTGCGTCCATCAACTCAAGGCATACAGGTGTAAAGGTTTATGACCCTAAGAATAAGTAATAAGGCTCACTTTACGAGCAAGTGTGTTGAAAATATATTTTCAATATATTTTCACATTTAGCGCGTGTAACAATATCGTTTGAAAATCGTACATTCACCAATTGTTTTAATAATTTTATGCTTAACGATTTATGCAATACATGTTTGTTTTTTCCTCGCAAGTGTGTTGAAAAAGTGCGTATGAAACTCGTGAGCAACTTGCTCACTAGACACTCGCCTGATTTACGCCCTCGCCTGCGGCTCGGGCTACAACCCACAGCTTCGTGTATAATGAGCAACTTCTCACTTGTATCATAATATACTATTATACACCACCTGCTCGACAATGTTAAATTATATGTCATGATAACCTCACCAAAATCAGGTGATTAAATCCATACGGCTGAGCTGGGAGTAAGTTGTACTGAATTTCATTATGTTCTCGCGGGCATAATGTGATTTGAATTTGGAACCTCATCTGTATTAAAATTTGAACCAAAGAGACCCACACATTATGATCTTATTTGTAAATCGAACTGACCTCTGCACAGAATCCACCAACCTAGATTTGGGTTTTATTGTCTTGCAGAAAGTGTGAAAAGTAGAGTATTCTCCTCTCCAGCTGTCTGCATCTGGGGCGTGCTTATATCCCTCTCTGCGCTCAGGATTCTAGTAACTCCTTCGCTCCGCTCGTGAGTTAGCTCTAGAATCCTTCGTTACGTTCGAGATTCAATATAGCGGCCGTTGACAAGACACTGCTTTTCCCCTCGTTTAATAATCTACTATTACATAATATCTGAGGTATAATTTTGTTTCTACAGCTTGCTGATATTGCCAAGAGCGGGTCCAGATATGAAATACCTACTAGGATTTATAAGAACTCAGTTGTCGACCACGACAACGGTGCTATTAGTGTTTGGGCCAAAGGTAAATATACCAATTTATCCCTTTACTAAATTAATATATAGAAAAATACCCAAACCCGGAACAAATATCTGTAGACCATGCAAACATTTGTCCCGTAGCGGGAATCGAACCTGCAACCTCCTGCGCCTACTTCGCCACAGAGATCTCTGGATTATAAAAATTAAATATGTACATGTAACTATTGGTACTAATAACGGGATAATTACCATGATTTGTGAGTTTTTGAGTATCCCGATATTTCGACGCAGTTGCATGCGAAATGATCACGGGTAAACTGAAGTCACAAATCATAGTAAATATTACGGTTTTTGGTAAAGAGTTCAGTTAGGGTAGAGACAGTTATTGTTTGTGGCTACTGTGACACAATGCCGCCAATGTCAATGTCATTATATAAACTTATTAGGAGATAGTGTAGATCAAGAACTTTCCCGGTATTCTGAATGTAGAAAGTAATGTAGGTATATGTAAATGTCCAGGTCCTGCGCGTAGTACGTGGCACAGGAGACACGTGGGACAGTCGAGCGCGGGCTCGCGGCGTGCCGGCCTCCTCCTCGCTGAACGGCATCGGCTTGGTGGCGGACGAACCGCTTGACTTATATCACGAGAATGAAGAGTTGAAGGTATGTTTCATTCAACAATAATAATGCATGTTATTAACTTTCATTTTATTTTCATATATTTGCAACACAACATCGGTTATTGAACAGGTGTTAATTATTCACTTTACAAGTCAGATGTGTGATTATTATTATCACCCGATAGCTTGACATATCTTTGTTATTCTACTGTATTATTTGACATATGCCGCATAAACTATTTTAATTTAATTAATTTGACATATTTCATTCTATGTTTAATTGCTGTAGTTTTGAAAAGGCGCAAATCCAACTTGCAGTGCCCTTACAGGGTATATGTATGTATGTATCTACTTACTTTTAAGCTACCTACCACCTAAGCTAAAAAATGTAAGCAGAATAAATGAATATGAATAATATGTAACCAAATAAGAGTAGATAGTAGATATCATAAATTCAAGCAGTTACAATTTTTATTACTTTAGCTAATTTGATGGTAAAATACGCAAGCAGTGCTATGCCTATTTTATTTGATAGATTATAAAATAAATATGATTTTTACGGATGTCATCTGACGTAAAAATAGAAAGAAGAGTTTTGGACACAATTTTGGAGGAAAACTGATTTTGATTGTTTATGTACGGCGGAATACTTATAATGATTATAGAGAGGTTATTAAGGATCTGTAGTTTTTGTGAAGCAACCCGCTCTGAAGTAAACAAATTTTTTACAATAAGTAGGTGGTAGATCCCTCATATTTTAATAGGTAAATTAACTGTCAATTTTACTTTTGTCTTGTATAGGTATATCTTTGACCATCAAAATAGTAACACAATATATATATATATATAATAGTAACCTAATAACTGGACCTACAGTTTAATTCAAATTACAGGTAACGGGAGTTCATAATAATTGGTTACTCTTTTTTGGGGTACAAATTGCAGTTATTCTGGATTTCAGACTTTTGCCTATATTTGTGATACTTATTCTACACGCATGCCAAATTACAGCACTGGGGTTACTGGTGTACTCTGTGAATTTTGTCAGTTATTGTTCGTATTATGTTTAATAACTCAAAAACTACAAAAACTTTACTAAAAATAAAAACGGGGTCGAAATGTACTAATGAAGACCTTTCATTTGACGTCTCACTTGACCTAATAATAGTCTCATTTTCATTTTTTTTAACCTCTCTTGAACCCCAATATCTCAACAACCCCCCAACATTTTTAGCTCATTTAGTCACACCAATATTGTGTCATCACTACTTACCTATGTGTAAAATTTCACGATGATCGGATCAACGCTTCGAAAGTTATCCTGGAACAAACAAACACACATACATACAACGCCGATTTGCCCAAGTTGATTTAGAGATCTCGCTTCGCTTGATCAATTATTGTAGTAATCTAACAGGGCTCATTTCTTGGACCAAAATTTTGCACTAAATATCTATTGTAAAAACGAACATGAAACAATAAATAAATATGAGTATGATTAGACAGGGCTTGATAACAAGGCTACAATATTGAATCAGAAATTAGGAGATTTGTAGACAAACCAAATTTACTGACTGTTTCAAAGTGATCCTTGTGATTTTATAAATAAAAAATCTTTTTTTCGACATGCTGGACACGCAAGCTGGCGTGGCACTGGGCGGGGCACATATTTATAGAATTCAGTAGGGAGTCTGAATACAAATGTATATTATTGGTATCAAATTGACAGGAGGAAGTGCAGAAACTAGCCGCTCAAATAGAATTCATGAAGATAGTGCAGATGGAGATGCACAACCGACACTTACGCCCCCGCCCCGGCGGGTACTTCACCGCGCCCAACAACCCCGCGAGCCCGCCCGCGCACAACGCACTCAACGTTTCACAAGTAAGTCAAAAATGTTTGCATCATCGACAGATATTTGTTCCAGGTATGGATGTTTTTCTATATATTTTACGTATGTATTTACAAAAAAAGTATATAAGTATTCCATCAGTTATCTAGTTGCCATAGTACAAGCTCTGCTTAGTTGTAGTGACCTATATGCTAAAATTAACTTTTAAGAGTAGTACAGCTTATTGTAAGCTCGCCCGGGGAAGTACTACCACAATACCTATTTCAGCCGCCAAGCAGCATTGCTGTTTCGGTATGAAGGGTATGCCGGTATAGTTGCCGGTGAAATTACAGGCACATGAGGCTTTACACCTGTATGCCTCGAGTTGATAGCAGGACAGTGCACCGAAGGCACAACGTCCGCGACCTACGAGGCAATTCTCTGTTATAGGCGATGGTTACCACTTAACATCAGGCGGGCCATAAGCTTGTTCGATCTCCATGTAGTATAAAAAAAACTTGAGTTAATAAAAAATAATGAAAGAATGTGGGGAAGTCTTTGCCCAGATGTGGGACACAGAGGGCTAAAAATAATAATAATAAAAAAATGTGTTTTCCAGGATAGTAGAGAATGGAGCGGACCTGTGTGACTGGTAGCTCTCAGCGACAGCGGCTGGTCGTGGCCGGGGCCCGCCGCCGCGGCGGTGCGCACCGCCGTCGACCCGCGCCCGCCGGCTTTCGTCTGATCACATACGACATACAACTATCGTTGCTTTAACTTATCTTGCGGACAAACTGGTCAAACAACTCTGGCCGTTCATACTTATTTATTTTTTTACTTTATAGGCTTGCGTTTGAGCACGATCTCGCCTGTTGGTAAGCGATTATGCAGTTTACGAAGGATCACGCTTGCCTAGAAGAAACCTATTCACTCGCGACTTCAACTATCATCAACTGTGTAATGTTTGATAATAACTGGATGTTACAGGGTTCTTCCGTAAAGTCAAACTTTTTAGTCTAACTGATTTTTCCAACAGGTATAATTTACTTTGTGGTCAAACGCTGACTGGGTAATGTTAAAAAATTAACGACCTACTGCCATCTAGTGGCAGATGGCAGTAGGTCGTTAGGGTTTTTTTTCTATCCGTTTAGCTTGACCGCAAGGAAAGATATTCCTGTTGAACCAACCAATCAGACTATCCAATTTGACCACGAGGAGAAAGCTTAACGTAGAGAGTGCATATACTATTAGCATTGACTTGTCAGTCTACTGCATGTAGTGATTTGTGTGACTAAGACTGCTGAGATTAGACGCGGGCTAACATTACTGAGATTAAAATAACGTCTTTTTATTTTGGCCTCAGTAAATATCTAATTTTAAGTATCTGGCAGTCGGTACTTCCAACTCCCTTTGCCAAGATACTTACTCATCTAATTTACTTTCACTTGTTTCACTTTACAATAATAAATGGCCAGAAATTTAACCAGTTTTGTAATAGAACGAGCCGGTAAATACATTAATAGCTGCTTTTGAACTGTTGTCGCTGTTTTAGTGAAGTTAAGTTGGTGTTGGAACTATTGTGTTATACTGCAGTAGACAAACTAATTACTATGATTCTACTAAGTTTAGTTAGTGATAATATAAGTTAATTGATGTCACCAGTTCAGTGTACTTTAGTTAGAATTTGTTGTATCTTCGAGAAAGATCTGGTTTCAGTATCAAAACGAAAACAAGAATAGATATTTATAGTTAGACAAAGTTGTTCAGCTCTGCTTTTGTGATCGTATCCTATTGGGAAAATATAAGTAAATAGATGTGGAATACACAAGGAAAGTCGAGTTATAATATCGTTTTAAAAGTCTGAAGCTGAAGCTCCAATACCGGAAACAAGTCTTGAATCCTCCTCTATTTATTTTTAATACTTATAACTATGTATAACTTCATAAATAGGCTAGATCCTTACAGTATTTTTTCTTCTCTACAATCATCCTAATCCGGCAAATACCAATAGACATCATTGTCTATAATCTATTATTTTGTGATTCCTACCGTACTATGCGCTTATCGGCGTAGCTTTCAAAGCCCCGGATCGGGGGGGGGGGGGCTAACCGGGGCACCTGGCCTGGGCGGCGATTTCAGGGGACGCCAAAAAGCTTAGCGTTTTATTTGATTTGTAACGCTTCTAATTTTGTTTCTGCCCCGGTTAGCTTTGCATTTTATTCACCAACATTAACACCGAATTCCATATGCACTAAAATACATTGTTACACTAATAATTGAACCTAAAACAATGCTCAGTGACTCATTTTATTGAGTTTAAAAGTTAAAATATATATAGCAAAATTAAAGATAGATATAGGTTTGTTAACAAGACTTTTAGATCTACAAAGAAGCTTAAAAGCTTAATCTGGACTAAAACGTCCGTGTCATATCTGTGTTCGTAAATAGCTATCTCAAGTATTGTGCTGTTAGGGAAGATTAGGTATAATAATGATAGTATTTAAGATGTGTTGTTGTATCTTGTAATATAATGTTACCATGGATCGTGCTAGTCACTCAATAGCTGTAATAGAAATTAGATTATAATTGTTCCAGGCTTCCAGTTGTCTGTATTTGTTAATTTAAAATCAATTATTTGCAACACTTAAAAAACTAACTACAAAAAATAATACAGTATATAAATATAACACATAAAATTTAAAGCTAGGTACACAAATAGGTTGCAAAAAGGTCTCAACTCAGCATCTGCAGGACTTAACCTGTGCTGGTCTTCTGTTGAGACCTTTACTTTAACCTTTACTGTTAAAGCAGCTGATTGCAATCTTACTGCATCAATATAACTTGAGCATCAAAATTGCAGATTACGACAATTTTGAAATACCATATTATGTTTGTTGAATGTAATTAAATTTTTTTTATATGTATGTGTTTAGATAACACTATAAAAATACTATTTGATAGAAAATGTTTTGATTGCTGCTACATTATACTGCATAAGTCTTTTAAGATAAATGTTATTACTTTGTCACTGTTAAATGTAAATTGTGAACACATGGTGTTCCTGTTAGAGCAGACAATAAAGTTGCTAACTGCATAATTACTAATGAAATATAACAGTATGCACCACATACCTATGCAAAAGTAAAATATATGGTACAACTTGTAGCTTATATTTTACCCAGATAATTAGATGTTTGTAGCCTTCAAGCATCTAATTATCTGAAACTGGTAGACAATTATTGGCACTGTGATTTTTACAAGTTGGAAGTTGTGTGGCTAGCAAAGGGCTAGTCATTATGTATGCATAAAGTTTTACCACCCAGTGCACAAAATTTTAACTATACCTATGGGTGTTTGGTAATATACGCACAAAAATGAAAGGGGTTGTTTTGATGAGCATAATAAATAAATTAGTGCAATGTTTACCATAGAAATGTGAAATTTATTTTGGCATGTAAAAACAAACACTTTATTAAACTTATGTTGTGCTATTGCTTGCCATCTAACCACAGATACTGTATTGGTGACGTCTAGAGATATCTCTTGTTTTCCCTTTCTAACCCAAAACCCGCAGCCATTTCAAAAAGAGTTATCAAATCAGCCTTTATTTTTGGATGTCGATTGCAAGAGTAGGCAGTAAGTTTTAGATCGAATTAATCACCTATACTTAATCTATTTTCTTTAATATTTGATAATACAACTAGTAGTTTTTTTTATGTTTTGAGAAACCATCTCTTGAATATCGGTAGTATATTACCAAACACCCTGTATAAATAATATCTTTATTGAACTATTATAAAGCAACTTAAACTTATTTAAAAACAACATTAAAACTCACAGGTGGGCACACAGTCCGATTATGGAATGCCTTGCCGGTCTCCATTAGAAAATCCCCCTCACCTTCCGTATTTAAAGCTAGACTCAAAAACTTTTACCTCCATGAAGAGTCGTGATTATTCAACTGATCTATAATATTATTGATATATGTATATATTAATATATGTATGTATGTATGTAAGTACATATTTATTTATTTTATATATGATACTTACTTATTTAAAATTATTTATGTATTTAAGGTTAAGTAATTTTTCTTTTGCTATTATTAAGTTTATTCTTTTTACACCTCAGCCAATCTTCCATTAAGCAATGATCCTCTCCATCCAAAGGTTGTCTGGAAGAGATCGCTTTGTTAAGCGATAAGACCGCCCATTATACTTACATTTATTTGATTTATATTTTATTTTTATATCTGTTGTGTTTAGCTTGTAAGGTATAATAAAGAATTTTCATTCATTCATTCACACAGGTACACAGTACTGAAACCACACTAGAATTCTTCTGTGAAATAACCACTACTTGCATACTTTATCATGACTGTTTGATAGACACTAATGAAAAGTTTTTGATGTAGGCACTCTAGATCATAGCATATGTGATGCATACTTTAATAATAAAAAGTGACTTTATAATCATAGAAAAACATATTCCAATAGTTTAGTTAGATTTAATAAAATTGTAAATATGAATCAAATGAAGCATAAATTCTAAAATGTTGTACATAGATTCACTAGCAAGTAATTTTATAATTTTGTTTTTTTATCTGTGATAATGGTTACAGTATTTAACAATTATGAATGTTGTGCAATGTAATACATTGTTCGTGTGTTTTTTTAGGTAAATTAGATGCAGTTTTGAAAATATAATAATATTAAAAACATAAATAACAATTGTCTAATAGCCAGTTTCATTACTATTTTTTATTAAGTTCTTCTTTTATCATTTTTGGAAGAAAACAAGGATAAGTAGAAGGTATAAATGATTAATTAAACTGGTTTTTAGAATAATGCCATAAGAATTCAGAACAAGATCCTATCCTCAGAATAAAAATAGCTTACATACAATATTACCATTACCATAAATGTATATATGTATTCTTCTGGTTCCCATAGTACAAGCTTTGCTTAGAGGCTAGATAGTGTTGTGCCAAATGACCAGCATTAATTATTTAACATCTAAGAGCTAGTACAGCTCTGCTCTGAATGAATTAAAGGTATATAAATTTTGGTTGGTCCAAAGTCTAAAATTGAGAAAGATACTCATAGCTAGATAGCATGTTAAATAGTACCTATAAAAGTACCTAAAGGTAGGTAATAAGTACCTAGTACCTTAGGTACTTAATACCTAATCTTCTTTATTCGCTTTTAGTACTTTTAAAATACTTTGAAAGATTAGTAAGCAAGATATTTTTTGCATAATTTATTTTTTTGGTGATTTTGAAACTATACAATATATAAACTGCCAAAGATTTATAATCTTTTGCTTGTAAAAGTTTATTTGTAATAAGTCTTTCAAAATTTCATGTTTTTTGTGCCAAAATTTCCAATGCATTTTTGTAAACTTTATTAAACAGATTTTGAGCATGTTAATGTTTTATATTAATTTTATTTGTAACTTATTATGTGATACAATTAAAGATTGGTGTTGTAATATAGAATTGGTGTCATAAGTATTGTTATTCTCTGATAATGGTTATAGTTAAGATCTGTAAAAGTTCTCTTTTTATAGTAATATAAAAATTGACTGTTTGTGGAGTTTTTTTTACTATTAATATTCCCCCTCTACCTCATCATCTCAACCATAGGACATCCTCTGCCGAACATAGACCTCCCGCATTAACTACCAAATTGACTGATCTTGTGCAGCCTGCGCTCAATGGCTCCCAGCAACCTTTATCGGGTTGTCTTTCTATCGAGTGGGAGGCTATCTTACTATGTAAAATTTTCATGTTATTACAGAATTGTTAAACTACATGGAAATGTTAAACTACTTTCCAGTGCGTGGTCTTCACTCTAGCACCTTACTGCCCCAACGGCCGTCAGTTCATCCAAGTGATGTGCTTCAGCTTGCAAATCTTGGCTATGTCAGTAAATAAATAAATAAACAGTGACCTTGGTTTGTCTACAATCTCCTAATTTTTGCATTACAGTAAATTCAATTTTAGCACATTTCCAGAATTTAGACTGAATCTTAGGTTAGAAATGTTCTTTATACATCAACATATATTTTTATATCAACAAAAAGCTAACATCAATAGGTATATATTTTTTGTAGGACCTCTAAAACTATATTAGTTCCATAGAATAAAGTACTGAAAATTATGCATATACTTATACTAGGTATTTATTTACAAATCCTCATATGTGGATTGATTAATATATATATTTTTTGGATATATGTATCTTCATTGATATTAGAGGACTATTAAGAGACAAAATATATGATTACTAAAATAATTATGAATAACAGTCAGTGCTCGACATTGATAGATTCATATAACACAAACAAGCGATCTAAAACTTCATATAATTATTTAGTCAAAGACATTGAAGTCTGTCTTATTCATAAAACTAACACTCGCACACAAGAACATTGTTTCATTCAATGTAGACTTACAATTATTATTTTCACTATTTTTACTCACTAAATTTAACACTTCCATGTCTTTGTGTGCTATTTCACACACATTCTCAACAGTTGATAGTTCTTCCTCCTCCGCTGTGAGCAAAGCTTCCATAAGTGCAGCTCTTTCAACCCGCTTTCTGAGATCAGCAACTTCCTCTTTAAGCTTGTCATACTCGGAATCAGAAATTTGCTCCAACTGGCACTCGTCACCGGGAAGTAGAACATTAGAAGGTATCTTTAGAATCCTCTCAATTTCATCGTCGACAATGTCGAGCGATGGTCCAGCCCGCTCGCAATATAGATGAACCAACTTATCACAAGATTTTGTCAGCGTTACCTTGTCCGTCTCATTAAGGTCCAAGGATTCCTTCAAATAAGACTCCATATCCTTCACTCCGTTTGTAATTTTCTGCTCGACCATCTGCCTCACGGCGATTTTGAGACGCTGTGAGCCAAAACCGAAGTGTTGGGTTTCGTACTCCTCGTCAGTGCCACCGTTCCATGGTTTGGTTTTTATCATTTTGAAGATAAACAACTTCTCAGCGAAAATCAAGGGAAAACGCCAAAAAGAAAAACTTTGTAAACAAAACAAACACAACACAAAACGTTCGTTGACTTTTGAAATTTGAATTGATTGCACTGAAGTCAAACAAAATGTCACTGTCAGTGCTGTCTTGTACTTACCTAGTCTTTTCTGCTAGCACACCGAAACAAATGGCAGCACTTTGTAGCCTGGCTCCGTAGTCGCATCAAAAAGCTCATTTGATTCGATACTCATTCAACACAATTTATTTACCACACTATACAATTTAGTAGGATCACTTCACACCGCTAAGTACCTAACACTATAGGATCGGTGCGGGGCACCGCGGCGCGTCCTAGCTGCGTTTTCCAGTGCGTGTGAGTGGTATCCCCCACCCACATAACCGAGTTAAGACAATTCTTCGAGTTATGACTGCCACTTCAGTTTGCTAATCAACTTTGCTTTGCTGTGTCAGTTTCCTTGGTTCTCATCGGATTATCCAATTGGATCTTCATAATACTGAAAAACACCAGCCTAACCCTCTTCATAGCACGCTGAGCGACCTTGAGAGACCACGCTTCTCCTGCTGTACAATATTGTCGTAGTCTTTTTCAAATAGCAAGACAGGGTCCTTAGAACGTAAAATATTACGTAAATACATCTGTGACGTCACACCATAAGTTGAATATTTCTATTTATAAGAGAATTAAGCAAACTTACGAAATACTACTAAAAAAAACCTGTCAGAAAAATAAAATGTGTCATAGGTATATATATATATATATATATACATATTATATATATATATATATACATATTATATATATATATATACATAGCTACATACAGCTTGGCAAAAAAGAGTAGAAAATCCGGAGGCCGCCACTGTGCTGCTCTTATGGCAACCCGCTGTGACCGTATAGCGTACGCGTACCAACCTATAGTCTTGATACTTTTGTTACTATTTTTTTGTACATATAGTTTATTTATTAAAATCAGTAAATATCATTTAATTAAACAATAATTTATTACCTAAAAATAAATATATTATGCTAGTAGGTAATACTGTGTTTTTAAAATTTTCTCTCTATTTTTTTCTAGGATTAAAATAAGACGCAGATACAATGTTATTGTAATTAATCTAATATATTTTCCTCCAAATATTCCACCCCCTCCATTTCATCCGAGTCTTGGCTAGAGTTAGCCGCATATTCGTCTAAATCGTTCTCCGATTCAGAGGAACTACTATCGTCTTCGAGGTTTATTATAATTCGCTCCATGTCTTCGTACATAGTTAGTTCCCGCTCGTAATAATCTTTTTCTATTTTGATTACATGCTGGCATGAATTCTTCCAATCTTCCTCCGTAATTGATTGGAATGCGCACTCAGCTGCTTCCTATAAAGACGAAACATTTTAATTAAACCTTTATCAACATTAAAAGTAAAACATCAATATAATCTCTCTCAATATCATACTTTAATAAGCCAAACTGTACCTTTATGTCGATCGAGCCTACATTTTGGGCTGCAATTTTATGTTTCGCTATTCCCCAAATCAGCTCAATAGGATTCAGATCACAGTGGTAAGGTGGAAGTCTTACCACTGTATGTCCATGTTCTCCTAACAGCTCGTCTATTTCAAATTTCGGCTCGGGCTTGTGCCGTTTGACCAGCATCAACAGCTGTGGCTTTTTCAACGACACATCAAATGGAATTCCATTTTTGAATAACCATTCCTTTATATCGGCTACTTTAGTAGCAGAGGTAGGCGCTTTGTTCAATACCACGGAATGATACGGCGCATTATCCATTACCACAATAGATGCAGGTGGTAAATTTGGAATCAACCTATCTTCAACCCATTTTTGAAAATTGGTTTTATTCATTTCCGAATGGTAGTCGGCATTTTTATTTGTTCCAGTAAATATGAGCAAAGCATTAGGAATAAACTCTTTTTCACTGCCAGCATGAACAATAATATAGCGTTTACCCTTTGAAACATTCTGCTTTACTCCACTTACATCAATCGACTGCCAGCACTTTTTTAATTTATACGATTGGTGAACGTAGCTTTCATCGAGGTAAACTATGGGCTTTCTAAGCTCTTCGGGCAAATTTCTATTGCTGATAATTTTATTTAAATACGCTGCCCGTTTCGCTGCTATATTCGGCCGTTCAATTAATGCACTTCTTTCTGACTGACATCTTTTATATTTGAATCCTAGGGCGATAAGTATTTTCCGTAAATGCTCACGGCTTCCGTCATATCCCAAATCTTCTCTTACTACTGGCAGTAAGTTTCGTAAGGTTGGTACCTGAAAATAAAATAACTATGTAAAAATTTTAAATTTGAAAGTTGCAGTGACGTGTCAAACGAATGAACACTGCTAGTACGTATTATTTATTCAGTTAAATTTTAATACCAATAATAATAATGATAAATGTACCTGTTTTCTCACAGTGTAAAAAAATTGAACTTTTTGTCTGATGGCACATAAGTCAAAGTTATCCAACTGTTTTTTAGGACGACCTTTTCTATTTTTTCTGGTGTAGAAAATACGCCTTTGTTTCGATCTCCTTCCAGCACGACTCTTCTTACAGTGCTTACTGATTTACCTGAGGTGAATAAATAAATATACAAACAAAATATTAATAAAAATACATTTTTGGTAAATTTCTAATTGTAATGATTTTCATTCAACAATAAAGTTATGTAGAAATCGAATTTAAATTTAGGTACATATTGCAAAGTACGCCACTCAAGTATCAACACTGATCTGTCGCACTATACCAAAGTAATGTTAGACAAAATGTAAACATAACCTATGTGCTCGATGATTATTGTTCAAAATTCCACTTATTTCGTATGCAAGCTATTCAAAACAGAATAGCATTCATCAATTTACACTTAATTCATCTAAAAACAACAATACAAACAGTTACATACCTGTCATATCAGCGGTTCTTTGGTAAACATCGTTGAGATCGGTAAGAATGGTTTTGGCCTCTTTTTCTGCCAAACATCGCCTATAAACCTTATAAATAATTTGTCTGCCAGCACTTCGGATGGTTTTATTCATTTTTAAGTTAGTTTTATCACGCTTTTATGGCACAAATTATAAATTGTATAAACTTCCGAACTTTGTTTACTTCAAACAATTCAAACGTCATCATTTTTTAAATGTTGCCAGCAAACAAAAAAATTAGTTCCGTTTGTACTCATTTTTGCCAAACTATATTTGAAAATACTGTAATCACTGGTAACCACGGTACCTAGTATATCTAATTGGTCTGTGCTGGCAACACACACTGGCATTCACTCACACTGGCACTGGCATTCAGACTTGTCTTCAGCTATGTACTGAGGTATTTTGGCTTATTAAAAATAATTCGCTCTATTTTATCTATCCAGGTAGCCGTAGCCGTACGTGCGTACTAAAGAACGTAAAAGCTGGAATGCTCGGCCTCGTGTGTAAACCAGGCGGCGGCATCACAGACCACTTAGATGTATGGGCGGCATTGCATACTCAGTTACTCACTTCAGTCTTCAACCGACCAATGATGATCACATGCCAGTAATGCCAATGCCAGTCAGCCAGTTTAGTCATTCATTCATATCCAGTATTCTATTTATGTTCATCAGTTCTTTCTTGTTCGTGTTGTGTTTTCGTTCGCTGAATGCAGTTCATTCATTCATTTCGCCAGTAATCGCGGGGAGTTGGTATCGCCAGTACGTGCGCACCTAAAGCAAAACAAAACATAACCTAAACAATCGGTTATCACATAAACTTTCACTCGCAAATGTTTTGTTATTTCGAAACATTCGTGTTTTCGGACTTTGAACAATTGCGGAAGTGAGTGTTCGGTGTAGTCCGTCGGGTTTTTCAAAGTTCTGTGTCTGGGCCGCGTGTGTACCTAGTGTTGCAAAGTTATTGTTTGTCGAAGTGTTGATCGGTTTTAGTTTGTTTGCTTCACCCTGAACTTGTAGCTCTGAACTGCGTCTGAGGTAAGCGTGTATTTTAGTTTTGTTATCTTAGTAGAGCTAAAATACCTACCTACTAATCTGTAGCCGTATTTACAAAGTGTTGTTGTTTTTGGTCATACATGATAGCATGATGTAAAATAAGTCGCACACCTACAGCTGTAGGACCTATCTTCCTACGTCATGCTATTCAAAAACTTACCTAGTAAGTCACCTAAATACTAAGTACCTACCTACGAACGTGTAAATATGTAATACCTACTTTCCGTGTTTTTAGGTAGGTATAAAATATGAATTGTTCGTGGCTAAACCAAATATAAGAATGTAGGTACCTACCTACTAGGTACATAATAATTATCTAAAGCTATGTTATCCATCAGTCATCTCTAAGCCCGATGATAGATAGGTTCCTCAATACCTACGCGACTATTGTGTGAGTAAAATACGCGTAAAATGGTAACAAAAAACAGCTTATTATTCAGAATTTATCAACTTCTCTGAAGGTAAACGTGTTTGCACATTACAAATTACAATAAACTCCATAAAGTAGGTTCATACGTTCGTTCTTTCCCGTAGGTAGGTATAATATTGGTTCTTTGCTTCTTACCATGGCACCCTGTAGTAGGTCAGTGACCATGACCAGCGGGGGTGTTGTGGTCCTTACCCATAGCCGGGATTTTTAACCGACTTAAAAAAAAGAGGAGGTTTTCAATTCGGTTGTATTTTTTATGTTTGTTAGGTAGGTAGGTACCTACCTCAGAACTCCGTCATTTATCAAACGATTTTTTTTTCATCTCAAAGGTCACAAACTTTAAAACGGGGATAGGTATGTATGAGTTTTCTTCTGTCCGTCTTTATCCTGGCTTGGCACAGTCGGCCACCTGTAATTTTACCTGTAGGTACAATTGTACGATTTCTTGCTGCATACATTAATGACTAAGAGACTTCGAAGAGAGGTAGGTAGGTATAAAGGATAACCACCTGTAATTTTACCTGTAGGTACAATTGTACGATTTCTTGCTGCATACATTAATGACTAAGAGACTTCGAAGAGAGGTAGGTAGGTATAAAGGATAATCATCTTTCCATCTGATAAAATTCTTATTGTTGGCATATTCCAGTCAAATGGGCTAGGCTATAAAAACTTCTAAAAAGGTCGACATTCTAAATATGTACAACCCAACTGCCTTACTCCGGTACGATTCTATAATCTTTAACTCAAACCACCTGTTGATTGGTTTGCGGTTAAAAAGGTAGGTACGTAGGTACCAATAAGTATACCTACTATATGATCCACGAAACCGTTAGGTGTACTGTTGACCGCTTTTGCTTTATACTTTCTCATTATTATTTGTATGTCACCCCTAATTGGGTATGTAGGTTACCTGGCTTTCAGTTATTTTTTTTCTGTGTCTCCTCAATAGGTTTTTAGCATGATGATCATGGCGATTATGTCTTTTATCTTCCCATTCTTTTTTATCATCGCTTTATCTTAACAATAGCTGACACGACGTGGATTCGCACGGATTATCATCAAAATAAAATATACTTAGCTTATAGCGCTCAGGTATAGTGTTAAGTATTATTCTACCTATCAGTGAAATAATTTTTAGAATCGTTTCAATAGTTTCTGAGATTACCTAACCCCTACAAACATACAAACTTATAAACAACAAAATGTACCATTATTATAAATACTGGATTTATCACGTACCGTTTTATTGGTCGCATCTCGCTGTTAAACACGGCCAGTTTTCAACTGACTCCTTTTCCTATCATGACCTCATAATTTCTTTCGTATAAACTACGTCCTAAAGTTAAACCCAAGGTCATCCTGCAACGCAATTTTGGTGGCATTGACAAAGAAAGGTTTCTTCATGATGTCAGAGTATTAGACTGGTCATCGGTAGAAGGGCTACCTCTATTGATGATAAAACTGCTATCTTCAATCATTACGCAACTTTTTGATAAGCATGCTCCTTTCCGCGCTGTAAAACTAAAACATCTTCCGGCTCCCTGGCTTACCGCTGAAATTAAGGGACTTTTGCACAAAAAATCGGTAGCAAAGACCAAGTACAAAATTAAGCCTAGTGATAATAATAAGACCAAATATGATGAATTACGAAATCGCTGCAATAGAGTGTGCAGGGACGCTCAACGTCGCCACATCCAGGAATCCGTTTCTGAGGAGGATCCAGCTTAAGTCTGGAAGTTTCTTAGATCTTTAGGAGTTGGTAAATCCAAACAAGATTCTATCCCTAACAATCTAGATATCGACTACCTCAATCAGCATTTCTCATCTGCTTCTTCTATCAGTGACTCCGATAAATATAATACTTAATATAATCAACTACCTCTCTTCTCTACCAACTCCTGATCATTCTCAGTTTACTTTTAGTCAAGTCACCCTGTGGGATGTTAAGAAAAGTGTCCTGTCCATAACTTCCAATGCTGTTGGATTTGACGGTATCAACCGCAACATGCTCTCCCCATCCTAGATCTTATCCTTCCGATCCTTTGTCATCTCCTCAATCATTCTCTGTTAAATGGAGAGTTTCCGTCAATTTGGAAGGAAGCTCAAATTATTCCTCTACCAAAGAAACCTAAACCTTCCAAATCCAAATCAAATCCTTCTCCGAATATCGGCCAATATCCATTCTTCCATTCCTTTCTAAAATACTCGAACGTCTCGTCCATAACCAGTTAAACTCCTTTCTGTCATCTAATAATCTCCTTAATCCTATGCAGTCTGGCTTTCGTAAAGGCCATAGTACAGTCACTGCTCTTGTCAAGATTACTGACGACATCCCATTAGGCATGGAAAAGAGGCAACACACGGTGCTAACCTTGCTTGACTTCAGTAATTCCTTCAATACCGTTAATTTCGACATACTCCTTGCAACACTCCACTCGCTTAACATTTCGTTGGAGGGGACTGACTGGTTTTTCAGTTACTTATACGGACGCCGGCAGCGGGTTCATCTTGAGGGGGTCTCTCTCCTCATGGTGCAACACGTCAGCCGGTGTACCTCAGGGCGGCGTGCTATCTCCTCTCCTTTTCGCTATTTTTATAAATTCAATTTCTCAAAATCTTACTTCATCCTATCACCTCTATGCAGACGATCTTCAGATTTACACTCAGGCTCCTCTTAATCATATAGCTGATGCTGTGGAAGAGACAAATGCGAACTTACTTCGTATTACTGATTGGAGCAAGTCATACGGGCTGACAATCAATCCTATCAAAACCAAAACTATAAATAAATAAAAATAAATAAATATTGCTGGACATTTCACACAGCGCTATCTAGCCCCAAACTAAGCAAAGCTTGTACTATGAGAACCAGATTCAGGGGATAAGGGGGCCCAACCCACATCTCTCGGAGATGTGGGTTGGGCCCCCTTATCCCCCCAGTTACCTATTTATTTTAATTTTATTGTCCTCATTTTAGAATATTTGTAAGATTTAGGTTATTATTTGGGTATATATTGGTATATCTTTAGGTATTTATTTATGTATTAAGATTTACAGTTTTTATTAGATATAATTTTTATATGTTTTATTTCATTCGTTTGTAAATATACTCTGCGAACCGCTGTCCATTACTGCTTCGTTATTTTCTTTCCATCCAAAGGTTGCCTGGAAGAAAT
Organism: Philereme transversata; assembly: GCA_963924445.1. Taxonomy (NCBI): domain Eukaryota; kingdom Metazoa; phylum Arthropoda; class Insecta; order Lepidoptera; family Geometridae; genus Philereme; species Philereme transversata. The sequence continues at coordinate 7,973,168 of OZ004343.1, forward strand.
CGTTTTCAGCGATAAGGCCGCCCATTGTACTTTATTTAGTTTAAATTAGTTTTTTTCAATATTCCTGGTGTAAAATAAAGAATTATTCTATTCTATTCTATTGGTTTTATGAACGGCAAACTATGGACATTGTCGGTCGTCAAACCGATAAAACGGTACGTGATAAATTCCGTAATAGAAATAAATCACGAAAGTTTTCTTAGTAAAACTAATAATGGTAGGTATAGTATAGATTAACTTTATTCTCGTTTCTTGATCGGTACCAGGTAGGTAGGTACATAAATAAACTATCACATCTTGAGCTGATTTTATTAGGGTTGCCAAGATCAGGGTGACATTGCTTGTGAGTTCATGAACAAGGACCAAAGTCATAGAACGCGTGATAATTATATCTTGAAACGAGTCAGACAGGTGTGGTACTCGTACTGATGACTGCCACATGTCGTTTTGTGTAACGAATCTCGTATCTTATCTTATGGTGCATTTCCATGCTTGCCAAGGCTCGGCAAGCGCCCACAAGTACAAGCGTGTAAAGAGGGCGTTTGGCTTGGCTTGCGTGAGCTTGTGGACGCTTGTCTCCGATCCGGTCTAGTGTCGGTTTTTGGGTACAGATCAAAAGGCGCTTACGGCAAGCGCTTGCGACGCATTCACACGTTGGTGCGCGTTTAGTAGCCATTGTGATCTCGCGACGAGCGCATGTTTAGTTCTTTGTTTAAAATGAGTGGCTGGTCGAACAAAGAGAGTTTCGTTTCTGGAATATTACCAATCAAGAAAGCAAGCAAGCTTGTATTTCAAATAAAAGTATGTTAAACCAAACGCAAAAGCCGACACAGGTTCGGTGCCTGCCATGCTTGGGTGTACGTAGCACACTGACGCATTCACACACAAGCATGAAAACGACTTCCAAATGCCAAGCGAGATTTGTGGACGCTTGGGGCTTGAAAACGTTTGCGAAAGCTTGGCAAGCATGGAAAAGCACCATTAGAGTATTAGCTGAGACGCCCGCGGCTTCGCACGCGTGGGATGTCAATAAAATCATTACCCTCTTTCTGCGCAGTCGACTTAAAGTAGCCTATGTCCCAATCCTGGTCATAATTTATCTCTATACCAAATTTCTTCAAAACAGGTCCAACTGTTTAGTCGTGAAAACGTAATAACAAACAAAGAGAGAGTTACTTTCGAATTTATAATATTAGTATATATATAATAAAAGTAAATATGAATTATAGGGACTTCTACACAGTCTTATTTAGCCGATGGAGATAAAAAAATCTGATCATTTTGAGCCGGAGTCTGGATATTCATAGCTCCGAAATATTACGTCTGTCACCACCAAAGTTCCCCACGTGGTGGCAGACGGCAACACTTGTGGCTACGAGGCATGCCTTTTAAGTTTTGTCGTTTGAAGAAAAAAACACAACTAGAACCTTATAGTACTTTTTATTGTTTTTCAAAGTATTCACCACGTAGCTTAATGCACTTTTCCATTCGCTCAAACCAGTTATTATAACATTTATTTCACTTTAAAGTGGGGGTGTTCAAAATGGCTGACTTGAAAGCGTCGACTGCTTCTTCACCGGACTGGAACCTTTGACCATGAAGACTTTTCTTAATTTTAGGAAATGTAAAGAAATTTTTGGGGCTTAGGTCAGGACTGTATGGAGGATGGTCAAGAATTTCTACTTTTTTCTGCTTCAAATACTCAATCGTTTGACGAGCGCTGTGTGAGCTTGCGTTGTCGTGGTGCAGGATGATGCATCGCTTTGAGTTAGATTTTCGAAGTTCGGCGATGACTTGTGGTAAACAAACTGCGGTATACCACTCTGCGTTAACCGTTCTACGATCTTCAAGTGCAATAGCCGCAACATGGCCGGCTTTTTCAACGAACGTGGCCACCATCTTCTTTGAAGTGCTTCAAGAACGAACAACTTTAGTCGGCTTTGGCTCGTCTTGAAAGACCCAGATTGTAGATTGTTGTTTGGAATCAGAATGGTAGGCATAGATCCAAGATTCGTCACCACTGATGATGCCGTAGACGTGATTTGACTTTCCTCGGTTGAACCTTTGCAGAGTTTTCTTACACCATCTGACGCGGGTCGCCTTGTGATCGTCGGAAAGCAGATGCGGTATCAAACGGCAAACTAGCTTTCTCACACCAAGCGCTTCATGCAAGATCTTCTGAATGGTTGTCCCTGAGATGCCTAATAGAGCCTCTATCTCTCGATACGTCACATGACGATCTTCGAGAATTAGTTGTCTCACAGCAATGATGTTATCTTCAGTGAAGGCGGATTTTGGGCGTCCTTCGCAAAATCTGTCACTAACACTAGTATGTCCACGCTGGAATTCTAAATACCAGCGTTCGACAGTCCGCAGACATGGGGCTACATCACTGAACACAGATGTTAGCTCTTCTAAACACTGAAGCCGTGTCAGGCCTCTTCTAAAGTTGTAGAAAATTATTGCACGAACATTTTCCTTAGAAAGATTCATTTTCGTACGTGACCTGACAGATTCAAATCGAAACTGTGACTAAACAATAGCATTAATCCTAATACTTTCAACTGTTTTGAGATTCAAAATGTAAACACATTCGAATATAGAACAGTTCCAAATTCAAAATTGCCGGAAAATATGGAAACGACAGAACTTAAAAGGCATGCCTCGTATCTGCCCACGCGGGGGTTGTTGATTTCTGAAAGGTGCATCTTTGATCAATCTTCGTTTCTTTTATCTAGTTGCTATCAGCCACTTTGTATTTTGGCCAGATCCAAAGATATGATGATGAAACTAACGCAGTCGCGATTTCGTTTGACTAATCGTTTATTTACAGGACTGACATCATACATTTCTTACGTCCTATTTCCATTCTAATCGGTTGTACAATCGCTGAGAAAAGTTATATATAGTAGACATTCGTATTAACCCTACCATTGTTTTGTAATAATCGGGTAAAAAATAGGTCTGAAAAATTCTCTTGGCATTAATTTTTAATATAAGCTCGAGAACTGAAGGTTGTTGGAGCAAAAAGGTTCTAAAGTGTAGACCAAGCAATGGAAAGCGCAGGTTAAGACGATCTAATAAAAGTTGCTGGGAAAAATGGGTGCACTTGCACTGCAGGGGCCTCGCACATTGGGCTGTGTCGCGGATATCTTTAGGAGGAAGAGACAGCACGTGATACTTTACTGCACGCACAGCCAGAAACGATGCCAGAGGGAAAACGGGTCTGGATGAGCTCACTAAGTCATTTTTCGACGTGTCATCGAATCCTGGAAACCAGCTGTCATCAGTTCCTTTATTTAGAGGAGTTAGAATTGCTGGGGCCAGGTTAGAAGAGGGGTAATGCACAATACACTCCAAATTAGGTATCCCAATGCGCGTTGTTTTTAGATTTGCACTGACGCGTGATCTGCCCTCTTCACTACTAGTATTTACTTAATGATTCATTAAATCGTAGTTTTTGTCTGAATCCCAATTAAAAACTTCTTGTGATATTTTATTTTCTTGTGATTTTCTATGATATTTTCTTCTTCTGATTATACATAGTTTTAAGAACTGACGGCCGTTGGGGCAGAAAAGTTCTAGATTGGAGACCACACACTGGAAAACGCAGCTTATGACGGCTCCCCCACTAGATCGAAAGACGACCTGATAAAGGTTGGATGTAGGCCGCATAAGGAAATCTATGGGAGAGGCCTATGTTCAGTGGGCGTCCTATGGCTGATATGATGATGTAGTGATATTTTGGAATTTAAAACGACATTATGAAATTCTACGAATTCCAAAACCTATGTTCATTAGTAAACAGTTACTTGGAATGATTCCAATTGCTAAATCAATATAGGTAACTTTTGGCAAACATTACAAGGGATACCATAAGTAAATATAAAGTCATGGCGCCTGACATCACTCGTGCCATTCAAAAGTCCAATGAATATGAAATGAAACAATTATATTTATTGCATGAAATATGGTTAAATTACAAGATGTCAATTTTAGCTTAGGTCAAACATATTTCGGTTAGGCTAAGCATGCAATTTAAATTATATTTGAAGTTATATTAATTACAATGTCAATAGAAGTAGGTACACTGGTGGCGATTCTGACTTGTTAACACTGACTAATTAAAATTGTGTAAAATACGAACGGTCTTATTTTGTTCACACTAAAGATCAAATTAGAATGACATTTAAAGTGACATTTCTAAATTTAAGTATTTAGAAATAAGAAGGCGTGTTTGCGGGCTATTTTTAGTAAACACCAATTTGATTTATCACTAAAACTAGCCCGCAAACATGTCATCATCACAAAAATGACTTAATTTTAGAAATGTCACTTTAAATTTCATTCTAATTTGGTCTTTAGTGTGAACAAAATAAGACCCTTCTAATTCTAATTCTAGGGTGGGGGGACTAAAAGATCTGCACTGACGTTCCGCATTGGGGATATTGTGCATTACCCCCCTTCTTACCTGACCCCAGCCATCCTCACTCCTTGAAGTAACGGAGTAGGACTTTGGGTTGGTGGCAGTAGCTTTCCAGGGTCCCCGTGGATGTTGATGTATGATGTCGAGAACAAGGCATTGTTTATGCAAACAGTAATGTAATCGATAATTAAAGGTATGGTTACGATAACTTCTTCGTTAGACACAACAAACCCCACTGAGCAACAATGTAAGGGCACTCACAGATTCTGCGGTATATCGTAAGTTTTTGTTTCTTGTCTACCCACTTAAGAACTACCCTAAACTTGGCGTTTAAGTGTTAATTTATGATCAATAAATATGCCTACTTAACATTTCCATACATCAGTATGCCAACAACTCGCAAAAAAAAATGTGTCGGGCAAAATATCGAAATATTTCAAGTGGGCCCTATTTTGTTTTGAGTAGTTTAGTAGCGGTGTTGGTGGAGGATAAGGAATAAGACCGTTCGTATTTTACACAATTTTAGTTAGCGTAAACAACAGAATTGCCACCAATATACCTAAAGGATTAAGAATGTCAATAAGTAATTCAGCGATAAGACCGCCCATTGTACCATTATTTATCGTTTATTTCCTTTATTACTGTATTTTGTTTGGTGTGCAATAAAGAGTAATTCATTCATCCATAAGTAAGTCAACGTCATGATAATGACGTATTTTCAGTACAGCACTCGCCAAACAATTTTAAATATTTATACAGACAAAAGGCGCGTCAGTGATAAGTTTGAGAAGAGCCGTAAGGCTTATTCAAAGAGTTCGGTTTTGGTATGGAAATTTTCTGACCTCATTTTCCATGGGTTCACCTAAGTAAAATATCGAACGAAGCGCAAAAGAGCGAATGTTGGATATTATTTATTTGAAGACGTTTAGACGTTTATTTGGAACACTTAAAATGTACATCTAAGATTATTTAATTAAGCCAGTATATCATATCAACACAATGTAAATGATGTTTAATTTTTCGATCTAACCGATTAAGTAGCTCCCTATAACACCTACCTATAGGTACATACTTTTTTTTCGTCTAGTTTTGTTTTCGTTTATATTTTTACTAGCTGACCCGCCGAACTTCGTACCGCCTTGACATCCATATGACGCGGGCTGCCACGCCCCGGTAGAACTGTCGATCGGTCAACATTAGCTACATCTATGTATGAGAAAATTAATTTCCTTCGTTATTTATTTTTGCGTGAATTTCCCGATATTTTAATAGTTATTCTGCTATTCGGGGCGGAGACAAATCCAATAAATCAATGATCATCAAAATCGGTGCAGCTGTTCTTTGATATATTATATATCGTTGTTTGATATATTATATATATAGATTGTGATTTGGTAGTCTGTAATTGATGGAGCACTAGATTTTAAGAAGCCTGTAAATATTTTGTTTGTAATGATTGTGCATTTTTTTCGTTGGTGGTCCTAAAAATATCAAATAAAATTAAACGTAGTATGAAATCCGATAGGGTCAACTAACAGACAATATTCAAAGTATTCATCACGCGTTCTGAAATATCACGCGATGAGCAAAAATACTAGGTTCAAAGTTCTCATTGAGGATTCTATCACGTTCCGCATTCCTTGAGAAGCTTTCCAAATAAAAGTACTATAACAGTTGCGGCGCTTCTGAAATGCCTCTCCCCTTTGATTGATGTGAGTGCAAACACAAAAAGGTTGTAGGTTTTCGGTGTTTCTGAATAGCGGGAACAAAATCACCCGTTGGTCAGATCAGTCTAACTACCAATCTGACTACTGGTAGATTTTGTTCCCGTTGTTCAGTAGTTTTATCAGGATTTCATCGAATCGAAGTACAATCACAATAATGAATTAAATTGAATTTTATTACCTAGACCTAGCTCATCTAGATACAAAGTTAAAGTCAAAATTTTTATTCATTAAAATCACAAGGATCACTTTGAAACGTCAATTTTACTGCCTGTTCCTTCGTGACTAAGCCAGGAAAGAAAGGCAAGAAACAAGGCTGGTTGTTTTTTATAATGATCCTTTTAGAATACATAACAATACAGAAAATAAATTACGTCTAAATTGTAACATTTTGAACGAGTTGGAGCAATTTCAATCACAAGCTTCTCTATCATCTAACTAAATAATCCGATGTTTTATAGTAGGCTTTTTTATAAAGATTTTGTTTAATTACGTTTTTAAATTTGTTAATTGTCAATTTTTGTACATCCCTTGGGAACTAAACTTTATAGTAGAGGAGACCGTTAAGATCGACCTTCACCGATCTGATAACCAGATGAGACGTATTTTTTATCAAATATAATTTATAAACAAATATGCCTATAATTACTTGCCTATCTAAAAGTGCTTATGGCTATTTTTAATTAAATTAACTTTAATCGATTTTTTTTTCATCACTTTCATTCTTTTGATAACCAAATGAATTTTATTTCACTGTTAGTTTTTAACACACAGAATATGCCTCAGTAGGCTTGCCTACTCATTTCTGTGGCAAGCCGATGTGAACAGGTAAGTCAATATAGGTGACTCCATCGTTCTGCTAACTTATCGAAAGTTATATCACATTTTAGATTATTTTATTACAAAATCAGTCATATTTCAAAATCATTGCCTGCAAAAAATCATACTTATAGTACTGTTGCCTAGCTAAAAACTTTTAGAGAGCACTTTTAGATAGGCAAGTAATTATAGGCATATTTGTTTATAAATTATATTTGATAAAAAATATGTCTCATCTGGTTATCAGATCGGTGAAGGTCGATCTTCACCGGCTCTTAGACCATTAGGAACTATCCGTCAGCAACCTTAGCCGTTCTTAAATACAAATAAAATAATAAATAATACAATTGCTTAATAAATATTTAAATGATACATTTAAGATTAGTCTAAATTTTAATCTAAATATTTTATTATGTACATATGTGCAGACATTATACTACCTATCATTATTTCTTAGTTATCCATACATAATTTAATTTTATATGACATGTAATTTGCATGCCACTATGGCTGAATATATTGCTGGACATTTCACACAGCGTTATCTAGCTCCGAACTAAGCAGAGCTTGTATAATGGGAACAAGGTAACTGATAGAATACTTATATAGTTTTTTTTAATGCATGCTTATAATATATAGAAAAACACCCAGACTCAGAAAAATATCTGTAGATCATGTAAACATTTGTTCCGTGGCGGGAATCAAATCCACTACCTCCTGCCTCTCAGCCGGATATACGCCCACTGCGCCACGGAGGTCGTCAATTGAAATAAATAATTTTTAATTTTATTTAATTATTAAGGAATATTCTGAAACTATTTAATTTTGTACCATCTGTACAATTCTACCCATGTTCTGGCAAATAAATAAATCTTTAAGTCTTTAACAGATTACCAACATTCAATTCTCCATTAGTTAACATCAATTGTGAAGACATTATAAATTCGTCTTTATTATGTTTTCCTTTGTTCGTTTTTTCCTAAATAAAATCCTATTTGTCATAATGGACACTAAAACCAACTACTATAAGTAGGTATAGTTTGTTAAGTATATTTGTACAAACCTGTACTTAGTGGATATCGAGTGTATCTGACTATTAGGTATTTTAATTCCCGTTGCTTAGACCTCCTTGAAAATGTCACTTGTTCCACACGCCCCTACCATTATACTTCCATTATTCTACCGATAGGGACAGGTGGATTCGATTCAGCATAGGCTCAAAATCCTCTCCATCCATAGTCTGGAAGAAATCGTTTCAAAGCGATAAGAGCCATTGTATAATTTGCTTTGTGTCTTTTATTTTGTTTTTATAATTGCTATTTTTATGGGGAACAATACAGTTTCGGGTCGGAGTGGATAGGTGTCTTCGAGATCTTCGTGCTCATCATCGCTTACCATTTAGGTAAGATTGTGGCCAAACAAATACCAATTCACGATGAAAAAGTGTAAAATGAATAAATAATAAATATTGCTGAACATTTCACACAGCGCTATCTAGCCCCAAACTAAGTTAATCTTGTATTATGGGAGCCAGAACAATTAAATGCTTCTTTTTGTAAATATACTTATAATAATATAGAAAAATATTCAGACCCGGAACAAATATCTGTAAATCATGCAGACATTTGTTCCGCGGTGTGAATCGAACCCGCAACCTCCTGCGTCTCAACCGGCTAATCACACACTGCGCCACGAAGGTTGTCAAAGTAAAAAGTATTTTCATTCATTGAAACGAGAGAAAAGCGTTCCAGTAGTAGATTAGGTTTTGTAGTAAAATTGGTAGAACACTTCTGTTAGTAAGCGTGCTTTATTTTCGGAATGTCAATAACGATGGAACACGCAAGGAAGTGTCAACTGTTCTGTTTATTGCGCTGACATAACTATATGATATAATTATATATCCCCATATATCACCCATAAACATATATATGGGTTAGGGTATCCCTTTCCCCTCAATACACTCCATTATTATTAAACTCCACATTTTAATAAACTACCAAGTGCCGCGTGAAATTGAATTCTTTAGTTATTTGGAAAATGGTAAATAAAACGAGATTCTTTTCGATGAAAAATACATGATTGAATGAATATTGGTTTTCAAATTGGTTTTCTATGGTATATTTTTCTGCTATTGTTGAGCAGTTAACCAAAAAAAGCAATTTTCCAGCCTTGTACAACGGTTATGGTTGGCAGGATAAAGAATTGGATTCCAACTGTGATAATTGATTGAGAGCTGTGTTTGCTTTGATCTGATATGTACTAAGTAGAGCATGAATATAACCAAGTGTAGTACAGTTCCTTGTGAAAGAGCTCGCCCGGGGATATAGAAGTATATCTCTTTCACCATACCTATTTATGCCGCCAAGCAGCATTGTTGTGTTTCGATATGAAGGGTATGGTTGCCGGTTAAATACAGGCGCACGAGGCTTTATACCTGTATGCATCAAGTTGATTGACGCGGGGCAGTGCATAGTAGCGCACTTTTCTAAGGTGCGTGACTTACGACTTACGAGGTAATTCTGTGTTATAGGCGATGGTTACCACTTAACATCAGGTGGGGCATTAGCTTTCTCCATCTCCAGGTCGTATATAAAACCTATCCCAAGAGGACCAGCCCTGATAAAATTAAAATGTTGCATATCCCATTCTGAGTTTAGTTTAGGAATGCGGGCCTTAGGGCGACTTGCGGAACGATGCATACACGTATTTAGTGGCTAAATAGTTGTCAAATCATACAAATAGAAGAAATTTAAACATGTTTAATCGCTACATACGTTGTGCAAGCTGAGCTTAATGTGCGGTTCGAATATAAAGATAATTTCTGATAAGCGATAAATACAAAAGATTACTCGTTTACTTCATAAATTACCAGGCGTTATAAAATTATTATTATTATAAGCCTGTTGTGTCCCACTGCAGGGTAAAGGCCTCCCTTCCCTCTTTCCACTCGTCTCTGTTGATTGTAAGTCGGGGCCAATCCTTCGGGTAGGAGTTTAGCTCATCCCGCCACCTTAGACTAGGCCTTCCATGCGGGCGCCGTCCGTACTTTGGGAGCCATTCAGTGGTGGTCTTCGCCCACATTGTGTCTGGCATACGGCAAACGCGTCCGGCCCAGTCCCACTTGAGTCTTCCAGCTTTTTGAGCGACGTCGGCCACCTGTGTTCGGGAGCGTATAACCGAGTTCCTGATTCGGTCCGTGAGTTTTACGCCCAGGATACTACGCTCCATTCCACGTTGGCATACCCCAAGGGAGGACTTTTGACGATTTGTTAGCGACCAGGTTTGCGCACCATATGTAGGTGAGGATGGGGAGAATGCACATGCCCATGAGTTTCCGCTTTAGAGAAAGTGGAAGCGGTTCGTTCATTAGGTCTTTCATGGACCAATAGCTTTTCCAGGCGTTTTCCGTGCGTTATAAAACGTATCATCCAAATTTTAGCTTTACAGCACTTAGTAGTGAAACGGCTGTGACTGGTCGGACAGACATACATACGGACATGGCGAAACTATAAGGGTTCCTAGTTCAAATAGCGGAATCCTAAAATGGAGAATGTTCTCAACTCGATGTGTTGTTTTTTTTCACAGGATATTTGTAGGAGTCTTGTTGTACTTGTTTTCGAAACACGTCTAATGGACTAGCACTACTTAAAATCAGTTATGGCCTCGTCAACCGATGATGACTCGCTGTGCTGTGATACTAAAACGTACACTTATGACGTAAGTCACTGGAGGTTACACATTTATTCATCATAAGGGCGACATGACAGTACTAAAGGAAAGGTTGTAAACGCGCGAATGTTTCAACTCTCATTGGTTCTTTCTTGGTATATTGGAAACTTAGGTGGGTTAGCTGATAGGGACCGTGTCTTGGAAATAACTTTTGAAACTATCATGGTTATTAACACTATTTGTACTAAAAACGGAACACTCAAGAACTCACAAATCATGGTAAATATCCCGATTTTAGTACAAATAGTGTCTTGGAAAAATCATAACAAGGTGTGCGAATCTTTTTATCAAAAATTGCACCATTTAATTGAAATCAATTAAAATTAGTGGTTCGCCCCGAACTGAGATTTCGCGAGTCTCCGATTAAAACCAAAAAATATTATTTGTAATTTTTGACTCTCAAAACAGTGCCACGAAATCAATAACCAACTACATGACCTACAGATTCATTCAAATTACAGGTACTTAACGGGAGTTCATGTTTTGTGGTTATACTTTTTTGGGGTACAAATTGCAGTTATTCTGGATTTCAGACTTTTTGTCTTTATTTGTGTCACTAAAGCTACACGCATACCAAATTACAGCACTGTGGGGACACTGGTGTGATCTGTGAATTTTGACAAAGTTCAGTTTTTATTATGACTAATAACTCAAAAACTATAAAGACTTTACTAAAAATAAAAGTCTAAATGTCCTAATGAATACCTTTCATGTGATACCCCGTTTGACCTAATAGTATCATTTTCATTTTTTTTTACTCCTCTTGAACCCCAATATCTCAACAACCCCCCAACATTGTTAGCTCATTTAGTCACAACAAAATTGTGTCATCACTACCTACCTATGTATAAAATTTCACGATGATCGGATCAACGCTTCGAAAGTTATCCTCGGACAAACAAACATACATACATACAACGCCGATTTGCCCAAGTTGATTTAGAGATCTCGCTTCACTCGATCAAAAAAAAACATTAATTTCTTTCAAAAACTGACAATTCGTTCGATTCAAAAGTAAACTTTTTTGAATTTCGAAATAAATAATTTGCTACTTCTAAAGCGCTGGCGTCCTTTGCTTGCAATGTGTGCCACCCACAATCCATATCGCCCACAAGTAATGAAGAAAATTGTTTGTTCCATTTTACTTAAGTATTTACAAGACTATCTAAATAACCAATCTCTTTGATACTATCTAGTTTGAGTAATTATTTTGATTGGTTAAACTCTCAACTGGATAACGGGACAGAGAGTTTATTTATCAGTTGAATAAGTAAACTTTGTTCAAAGATAAATGTTCTGGTTGATAAAATAATTTTAAAAAGTAAATTGCGTCATTGTTAATGCTTTTAAAACAAAATTTAATGACATATTAATTTGAAAAGCTATACATTAGATGAATTCTAAGTAATTTATTTTATTTGGATTTCCTGATATTTTTCGTTTTTGCGTGTTATTGGTTAAGTAGGTATATTGTTTATTTTTAAATTTTCATATTTTTTATTTTGTAATGACAGTTTCAATATAATCCATTGTTCTTTTGGCATTTTTATATTTTACTAGCTGACCCGGCAAACGTTGTTTTGCCTTATAAATCGGGTTGAAAAATGATTAAATTACTAAAATGGCTATTAAAAAATAATGGTTGATCGTAGAAGGGTGAAAATTGAGGATTGTATGTATTTTTGTATGTTGTATCATAAAAAAATAGAAATTAAAAATTTTGTCTAAAAAATAAAAAAATAAATTTAGGGGTGGACTACCCCTAACATTTAGGGGGATGAAAAATAGATGTCGGCCGATTCTCATAGATACCGGATAAGCACAAAAAATTTCATCAAATTTGATACAAAGATTGATACAATTTATTGGTCTTTTTATTATATTGGTTAGTAATGTTTGTATCTCAAGTCGGTAATCTGTCTTGCATAATTTATCAGTTTCGTGCAAATAATATATGGTCAAGATACAAGGTATTTATTTGCACGTATCTTGAAGTTCTTAGGCCAATTTTTATGTGACGGATCTATAAATAAATAAATAATGCTGGACATTTCACACAGCGCTATCTAGCCCTAAACTAAACAAAGCTATGGGAACCAGCTTTTAAACATTCTGTCCATAGTCACTATTTAAATTTTAATTCCACTTGAGCTTTCCGTATAATTTTATTTATTATTTGTTATTAGATTAGTTTATTTATTATATGTATGTATTAATTTATGGTATCTATATATATATATATATTTTTTTGTTAGTAAGTACCTGGTTAAGCACGCCAACCTAAGTTTTTTTTACCTGTCACGGTTGACTGGTAGAACATGCTTTTAGCATTAAGTCCTCCATTTCTACATTTTTCTTTTTGTGCATTAAAGGATTAAAACAAACAAACAAACCAGATACCTGATATACTTATATAGTTTATTTTTTGTAAATGTATATTTATAATAATACGAGGCATGCCTTTTAAGTTCTGTCGTTTCCATATTTTCCGGCAATTTTGAATTTGGAACAGTTCTATATTCGAATGTGTTTACATTTTGAATCTCAAAACAGTTGAAAGTATTAGGATTAATGCTATTGTTTAGTCACAGTTTCGATTTGAATCTGTCAGGTCACGTACGAAAATGAATCTTTCTAAGGAAAATGTTCGTGCAATAATTTTCTACAACTTTAGAAGAGGCCTGACACGGCTTCAGTGTTTAGAAGAGCTAACATCTGTGTTCAGTGATGTAGCCCCATGTCTGCGGACTGTCGAACGCTGGTATTTAGAATTCCAGCGTGGACATACTAGTGTTAGTGACAGATTTCGCGAAGGACGCCCAAAATCCGCCTTCACTGAAGATAACATCATTGCTGTGAGACAACTAATTCTCGAAGATCGTCATGTGACGTATCGAGAGATAGAGGCTCTATTAGGCATCTCAGGGACAACCATTCAGAAGATCTTGCATGAAGTGCTTGGTGTGAGAAAGCTAGTTTGCTGTTGGATACCGCATCTGCTTTCCGACGATCACAAGGCGGCCCGCGTCAGATGGTGTAAGAAAACTCTGCAAAGGTTCAACCGAGGGGAGTCAAATCACGTCTACGACATCATAAGTGGTGACGAATCTTGGATCTATGCCTACCATTCTGATTCCAAACAACAATCTACAATCTGGGTCTTTCAAGACGAGCCAAAGCCGACTAAAGTTGTTCGTTCTCGAAGCACTTCAAAGAAGATGGTGGCCACGTTCGTTGGAAAAACCGGCCATGTTGCGACTATTGCACTTGAAGATCGTAGAACGGTTAACGCAGAGTGGTATACTACAGTTTGTTTACCACAAGTCATCGCCGAACTTCGAAAATCTAACTCAAAGCGACGCATCATCCTGCACCACGACAACGCAAGCTCACACAGCGCTCATCAAACGATTGAGTATTTGAAGCAGGAAAAAGTAGAAATTCTTGACCATCCTCCATACAGTCCTGACCTAAGCCCTAACGATTTCTTTACATTTCCTAAAATTAAGAAAAGTCTTCGTGGTCAAAGGTTCCAGTCCGGCGAAGAAGCAGTCGACGCTTTCAAGTCAGCCATTTTGAACACCCCCACTTTAGAGTGGAATAAATGTTATAATAACTGGTTTGAGCGAATGGAAAAGTGTATTAAGCTACGTGGTGAATACTTTGAAAAACAATAAAAAGTACTATAAGGTTCTAGTTGTGTTTTTTTCTTCAAACGACAAAACTTAAAAGGCATGCCTCGTATATAAAATAATATACAGGGTTACAGGAAAAATCGTGCTAGATCCGTTAAGGGCGTGGAGTACCCATCATTTCTGACTTATTTCACTATGAAACACCCTACCCTAAACTTAACCCTTTTCGAGATATTCGACTTTTAATTTTTTTATTGAAAATTGCCGATTTTTAGGCTACTAAATTTATTTTTGTTTATTTTGTGTATCTTATTATTATTATTATTGCATTTTTACATGTGTAATAAGATGCTTTAGGACGTCAATCATTAAAATAGTGCATAAGTTAATTGAATAGACCGTAGTAGACAAGTGAAAGTTAAGAAATAAAAAAAAATATTAGAAAGTTTATTTTTCTCTAAGGGATATCTAAAAAAAATATTATGGCAATGGTTCGGCAGATGTTTTTTAAAATATCTACGTTTCATCAGCTATCTAACGAGGTATAACAATCTAGGGGTCCCAACGAAGATTCAGCGTGAATGTGTGGATGGGCATTATCTCCAATCATTTGATTGGACCTTACTTTCTCCCGGATAATCTAAATGGGGAAAGCTACGAAAATTTCCTGAGAGCAGACTTAAGTGATTTGCTGGATGATCTGCCACTCAACCTGATCAGGGACATGTGGTTCCAACACGATGGCTGCCCTGCCCATTTCAGGAGAAGTGTCAGAGACTGGCTGGACACAAATTATCCAAACAAATGGATAGGACGAGGTGGACCGTTGCCATGGCCAGCAAGAAGTCCGGACCTAACCCCCATGGATTTTCACGTGTGGGGGTGCATGAAAAGTCTTGTGTACAGCGAGCCGAATCCAGTTTCGTCTGTGGAAGACTTACGAGAAAGGATTGTGGATGCAGCCAATAAAATGAGGACCACGTTAACCACTGGAGTAGTAAAGACTGGTCTCCGTAGAAGGATGCGACAATGTATCAGAAATAGAGGCGGCCATGTTGAACATGACTGTAGAATAAGAAAAAGTTGTGTGAAAATCTTTAATAGGTGACATTTCATGCTTACCTATTATTTTATTTTACTTTTTAGGGCTAAGTATAAATTTTCTTCTCCACTGTCGCCTATAAAACTAAATTTTTTTCAATGCATTTGAATAAAACCCTAGATTATTATACCTCGTTAGATAGCTGATGAAACGTAGATATTTTAAAAAACATCTGCCGAACAATTGCCATAATATTTTTTTTAGATATCCCTTAGAGAAAAATAAACTTTCTAATATTTTTTTTTATTTCTTAACTTTCACTTGTCTACTACGGTCTATTCAATTAACTTATGCACTATTTTAATGATAGACGTCCTAAAGCATCTTATTACACATGTAAAAATGCAATAATAATAATAATAAGATACACAAAATAAACAAAAATAAATTTAGTAGCCTAAAAATCGGCAATTTTCAATAAAAAAATTAAAAGTCGAATATCTCGAAAAGGGTTAAGTTTAGGGTAGGGTGTTTCATAGTGAAATAAGTCAGAAATGATGGGTACTCCACGCCCTTAACGGATCTAGCACGATTTTTCCTGTAACCCTGTATAAATACTCAAAACCGGGATCTGTAGACCATGCAAACTTCTCTTGCGTCTCAGCTTATCGCAACTGTCGCTTTTTATATGGATAGATGTTTGCTCTATTGTAGACCAGCTCTTATTTTAGCATAGGTAGAGTAGAAATACGACTACAAATGTTTCAAATGTTTGTTTAAAATTAAATTTTACTCGTTTCTTCCGTAGAGAGAAACTTTTTTAGGGTGGGCATAAGGATACTTTTAAACCAAGATTGTGTAAAATTGCTAAACGTAGTTCAATGGGAGGTCTTCCCATCCAAAAGTAGCCTGGAAGAAATCTTTCTTCTAGGCTACTTTTGCATAGAAAGTAAGTAATGAGATAAACGGTAATGTAAAAGTAAAGTAATAAGGTTTGAAATATATATTTGCATTCCTAATTAGGAAAATAAATAGAAGCATTTGTTCAATATATTGTGTTTAATCTTCGCCGATTACTAGATATTTTTGTATGTAGTTTGAATGAAATAGCTACAAAATATACCAGAAACAAAATTTAAATGATTGAATGGAAAAATCCAACGAGCATGACATTGTACTGTATATATTTATAATATTATTAAGAAGTCTATGAATTAATTTTTATTTAAGAGGTTATTTGAATAAATTAATAGCATGAACAAAATAAAGGAAATAAATAAACATGGTTATCGCAGTTTATGTAATCATCGTAACAATCATGTAATCATTGTGAATCGTAATAAAAACGATAGCAATGAATGAGAAACGCTTTGAAGATAAGATTGAGCATTCTTATCTTATCAGTCACCAAAACTGAGTACATATATGGGTAGTAATCTTGGTATACTTAATCATTTCTACCTATCTATCTATCTATCATTTCTCCTTCTAGATATAGGTATTTTATATGACCAAGTGGTGGCCAAAGTCTGGCGAGAGAAACCCTGGCGTCCGAAGGTGAGATAAGTAGACGACGCTGTAAACCAGCCTTATTTTTTGATTCTTAACAGGCTTGGTCGCGGAGGAACAGGCGGTAAAATTGACGGTACAGAGTGATCCTTGATTTTAATTAATAAATTAACATTGAATTAAGTAAACTAGATTTCTGGCCGACTGTACAATTTCGTTACGGACTGATAGAAGGACAGGTAGAGTTGACCTTGTTTGGCAAATTTACACAAGAATGAAGGTAAACAATAAACTTTACAGATTTTAGTACAGTTAAACATAGCCTACAATGCAATATATTTATTTCTCAGATCATCCTTATTAAAACTTTGTTAGTACAATTGATAATTCATTAAATATCAATTTAATGTTTATTACACTGACGAGTTGCTAACGTGTTATACAGTAAGGGCTTTGCTTGACCTTTGTGTCGGAAGTAACAGTGCAGCTTCTATGACTGAAAAAGAGGCCGGTACGCGAAACGATCTCTGGGAGATTGTTCCGCGTACCGGCCTTTTAGGTCGCGAAACGGAGCCCATTTCATCTGGCTCCTACTTTCCGTAATGTACCCGTGCCGATTTCTGACCACCTCGAGCTTCTTGGTATCTCATTAACATCCACTCTCAATTTCGGCTCCTACTTTGAGTCGAAAGCCCAGCTGGAAGCTAAGAAGCTTGGAATACTTGCAAAGGTGAGGCAATACTTCACACCGGGACAGTTGCTCAACTTATACCAAGCACAAGTCCGATCATGTCTGGAGTACTGTTCTCACCTCTGGGACGGATCAGCTAAGTACCAGCTAGAGGTTCTAGATTCCATTGAGAGAAGAGCCAAGAAGCTCATTTGCAATGACGAGTTAGCAAATGCAAGGCTCCACAGCCTCGAGCATCGTCGAAAGGTTGCAAGCCTCTCGGTTTTTTATCGGATACATTTCGGAGAGTGTGCTGCGGAGCTTTTCAACCTGATCCCACCATCCCCATTCTATGATCGGACAACCAGACGCTCCGCGACGCGCCACCGCTACATGGTAGACATACCTCCCATACGCACAAAGCGGTACTCTTCCACCTTAATTATGCGCACCGCCAAGGAGTGGAATGCCTTGCCTGAGTCTGTTTCCTGATAACTACAACCTAGGGATCTTCAAGTCACGAGTGAATAGGTTTCTTCTAGGTAAGCGTGTACCATCGTAGACTGCATCATCGCTTACCATCAGGCGAGATAGTGGTCAAACGCTAGCCTATAATTTATAAAAAAAATAAAAAAAAGGTAGTGGTAGGTGGGGCAAAATCGGTCAAATCTAAAGCGGTGGTTCAACTAAAGCTAAAGTCTCGATTAGAACCACAGGTGACCGTGCAGGCTAACGTGAGAACTATAACTTCCTTTCTTCCCGGCAAACAAGTGAAGGAAGTCGAATTTAGAGGCACGACTAACTTTAACTTCTCTCTCATTTAATTGATTACTTATTGTCACTTGCTTACTTTAAGCTACGCTCTTACACTGGAACTCAAATTCACCTTGTTGTGGGGGGGGGGGGGGCGTTGCTATCTGCGACACAGTTTGCTTATGCAGGTATCATCGTTCCATTTTTGTAATTGATCATTCATTTATTGCTCCTAATATAATAATATAGATTAACTGTTGGTCACTTCGTGTGTAAGTAATAACTTAACCTTTCGTAAAATATTCTGTCATTGAAACAAAAGCAGTTTATCATTATTTCCAACCCTTGATAACCTAATAGTCCTTCACCTAGAGCTATCCTAAGAAGTGTTTGTTTATAATTTTTACGGCAAGTTTTCTGGGACGTATTGGTCCAAGTTCTAATCCGCCGGTCAAGCTAAAAATATGACTTTGACAGAGATATGATCGATCGGAGGTTTTTCGCATTAGACCACCAACAAGGACCATGATCCATCATACGCTTTGCAAACATTCAAGGATGTTATCTATCCACAGATCATACATAATATACACCTTGATGATAGAGCAATCACATGTATGTTGTTAAGTGGTAACCATCGGCATCGCCGATAACAAAGTATTGCCTCGTGGGTCACGCACTTTAGGAATGTGCCCTATGCAATGTACTGCGTCCAATGCGGCTTGGCGGCAGAAATAGGTATGATGGTAGTACTTCCACTGACCAGCTATTTCGCTTGATGCTATTTCCTCTATCTTTCGGTCGATTGATACCCTAATCGTCACGTCAATAACCTAGATATTATACAATACCTACGTGGTTACAATAAAGAAAGTAGGTATGCAAATACCGTAGGCTAACAAACAGAACACGTGTAATTACAACACGATCCTGAAGTACTAACGAGTGTCTAGTGTGACGAATTCGATACAAACTCAATAACCAGTGGTTTGCCCCGAACTGAGATCTCGCGAGTCTACCATAAAAACAAAAAAATATTATTTGTAATCTTTGACTATCAAAATAGTGCCACGAAAACCAAATAACTTGACCTACGGTTTCATTCAAATTACGGGTAACGTGAGTTTATGTTAATTGGTTGTTCTTTTTTGGGGTACAAATTGCAGTTATTCTGGATTTCAGACTTTTGTCTATATTTGTGATACTTAAGCTACACGCATACCAAATTACAGCACTGTGGGGTCACTGGTGTACCCTGTGAATTTTGTCAAAATCTAGTTATTATTATTGCTAATAACTCAAAAACTACAAAAACTTTACTAAAAATAAAAACGGAATCAAAATGTACTAATGAAGACCTTTCATTTGACGTCTCATTTCACCTAATAGTCTCATTTTCATTTTTTTTTTACCCTTCTTGAACCCCAATGTCTCAACAACAACCCCCACATTTTAGCTCATTTAGTCACACCAAAATTGTGCCATCACTACCTACCTATGTACAAAATTTCACGATGATCGGATCAACGCTTCGAAAGTTATCCTCGGACAAACAAACATACATACAACGCCGACTTGCCCAAGTTGATTAAGAGATCTCGCTTCGCTCTATCAATAATAATTAATTAATGCATGGCATTTCACACAGTTCCACTAGCTCCAAACTAAGCAAAGTTTGTACTGTGGGAACCAGATAACTGAATACTAATACACATTTTTTTGTAATACGTACATGTAATATATAGAGAATAAATCAGGCCCGGAACAACAAAAATATCTGTAGATCATGCAAACTTTTTGTTCCGCGGCAGGAATCGAACCCTCAACCTTCTACTTTTCAGTCGGCTATTCACCAGTGCGCCACGGACGTAGCCAAAAATAGATTAATCCGTAATTTACTAGTTATCTTTTAACAAAAACATAACAGACATCAAAAAACATAAAATCGGAAAAATTACGGAAACGGAACTCTAAATTTAAACGTACTTTATTATTAGAGAGCTTTTCAACATTACTACAAACCCTAGGATGCAGGAAAAATATTTTTGAAGTGAAAACTTCTTTATGCGCGTTGGGCATTTTTTGAGATGGGAAAAAAACCATTGAACTCGTGACACTGTTACCATTACCGGTACCTGTCACTGTTACCATTACCGACACCTCTGTATATAAGTATCTGTAGTGTAGTCCGCTTTTATTCAAGTTTTCACTTCTGTCGGTTCTCTCGGTGTGCCACTTTTTTCATCCCCTCGTTACCTCAACTGAAAGTACCTACCTTCGAAATTATTTGACCTCAATGTTAAGACTGAACTTCTTGGAGCTACTCAAAACAAAATAGGGCCCACTTGAAATATTTCGATATTTTGCCCGACACATTTTTTTTTGCGAGTGGTTGGCATACTGATGTATGGAAATGTTAAGTAGGCATATTTATTGATCATAAATTAACACTTAAACGCCAAGTTTAGGGTAGTTCTTAAGTGGGTAGACAAGAAACAAAATCTTACGATATACCGCAGAATCTGTGAGTGCCATTACATTGTTGCTCAGTGGGGTTTGTTGTGTCTAACGAAGAAGTTATCGTAACCTTACCTTTAATTATCGATTACATTACTGTTTGTATAAACAATGCCTGGTTCTCGACATCACATGGACACGGAATCCGCGACTAGAGCCATTGTTTTGCTTCAGCAGGGAAATTCGCAAAGATCGGTAGCTTCAAGCTTAGGTGTGTCAAGACGAGCTATTCGAAATGTGTGGGAACGCTTTCAGGAGACAGGTAGTGTGAATAGGAGGCGCGGTTCAGGTAAAACCCGAGCGACAACCTCCCAAGAAGACCGATACATCCGACTCTCTGCACGTCGCGAGCGAACTGTAACAGCACGCATATTGAGAAACCGCTTACGTGACGCCACTGGAACGCGAGTGAGTGACTAAACTGTTCGCAACAGACTTCATGAAGACCAACAACGCTCCAGAATGCCAGTTGTTCGGCTCAAATTGACCAGAGCCCACCGTGCAGCGCGATTAAGGTTTGCACGTGATCACCTCGAATGGACCATGAATAATTGGAGGGCAGTGCTTTTTACAGATGAATCTAAAGTAAAGTTTTTTAATGATGACACACGCGTGCGAGTTTGGCGACGACCTGGACAACGTTTTACAGAACCATGTATTCGTGAAACTGACCGCTTTGGTGGACCCAGTATTATGGTATGGGGTGGGATTAGCATAATGGGCAAAACTGAGCAAGTAATTTTGGATGAGGGCAATGTAACGGCCGCCAGCTATGTTCAGCATGTCATCCAACCTCATGTGATCCCATATTCACAGCGAGTAGGCCTTAACTTTATTCTGATGCAAGACAACGCTCGCCCTCATACTGCCAGAGTGACCCAAAGTGCAATCTCCGAAGCTGGTATCGCAGTTCTACCCTGTCTGCCATGAATCCGGACCTGAATCCGATCGAGCATATCTGGGACCAGTTGAAAAGAAGCCTTAAAGACAACCACACTGAAATTCATAGCCGACAGGAGTTGATAACTGCTTTAAAAGTGTGTTGGGAGCAAATTCCAGATGAAAACGTCAACCACCTCATAGAGAGTGTTCCAAACCGACTCAGAGAGTGTGTGCGCAATAGGGGAGGACCTACGCGTTACTAAACATAAGGCATTGATGCAACCCTAAGAACATGTTTAAAAAAAATGTGCTCGTGTCTTCAACGTGTCGTTTTGGAAAACCGTGTAATTTTAAGTTAATGTGTAAAACGCGCATTTCTTGACGACTTTTTTGGCAAAAATAAGGCATTGTAATGTTTTTTTAATGATTCTGAATGTGTTAACCTATTTCTAAAATTAAACTTGAAATAAACTGTACGTATTTTTTTTTTATTTTAATTTAAATCATATTTTATTGGGTGGGCCCTATTTTGTTTTGAGTAGTTAGACTTATTCTATGATCGTCCGAGTCGTATCGACTACGTATGCGTTTACGTGACAATACAGTTGATATATCAACGCATTTCGGCGAAGGATACGCACATCCTTCACGCTAATGCGTTCCTGTATCAACGCAAATGTTGCCAAAAATGGCAACAAGCGAAAGAGGCTTGCCTAAAAGTCGGACAGGTATTTGAATTATGTCTGGTAATCCTACTTACCTTGCGCACACGCACACGCAACTTGTAATGATACACTTAATACCACTACATTAAAGACAACGAAATTAATAATCATTTTAAGAATAATTATTTATTTTAAATTTATAATGTAATTTGTAATTTATTTTTAATGAAATTTCACATAATTTACTTGTGGTCTTTATTTATTTAAAATTTTTATTACTAACTTAGATATAAACAAATGTTGTATAACCATATATGGACAAAATACGTCTAATATATATTTATTGATTGAATATGAATTGAATTAATTTAGAGAAGGTGAACAACAACTTGAAATCATTCAAAATAGTAGGAGTGAAGTGAATTTGAA
Source organism: Philereme transversata (assembly GCA_963924445.1). Lineage (NCBI taxonomy): Eukaryota > Metazoa > Arthropoda > Insecta > Lepidoptera > Geometridae > Philereme > Philereme transversata. The sequence continues at coordinate 7,995,968 of OZ004343.1, forward strand.
ACGAGAGTCGAGAAAAGGCGTTTGCGGTTATTTCGCTATTACGCAGTATAGGACATTTGCAATAAAATTATCAAAAAATGCAACTTGAGTAACAACTATATTTCGAAATCAAAAAAGTTGCACCACTAATAATTAATGAACACCTATACTATAATCATACATCGCCATTTTTATTTATTGTGTCATGGTTGTTCTTACATGATGATGAATACATGATGTTTAATACAAAGTTTTGGTCCAAAACAAGAGCCTCGCTGAGGCTATAATAATATTATTAAGCACCTAGGTCATATTATATTATTAAAACTTGAATATTTTGACGACAGACTTGACTTGAATTTCTTCATTATTCAAGGTCAGAAACTCCTAGACGTTTGTTTGGTTTGGATCGAACGAATCGAAACGTTTATTTCATACTCAATGATATCACAAATAGAATCTTGTACTTACAGTGTTGCCAACCCTACCAAACTGAAAAGCAGCATATTGAACATAAAAAAAACATATATTTTTTCATACTACGAGAGGTGTTTTTATTTTCAGAAAATTTCTAAATGATATCAATGAACCCGTACAAAAGGTACAGGTAGGTTTTCCTTTCCAAAGCAAAGTTGAGGCTGCGTTGGTTCCACACATAATTAATTTAAGATCAATTAAAAGCAATTAACAAATAACACAGACTTATATTATAATCTATTTTACCGACTGTGGAAGGAACAGACAGATGGACAGATGTAAATTAAACAGTAGAAATAAGAACTAAAACAAAAAACAGGGATGTCATTGAAAAAATAGTAAATCTTCGGTTAAAGCAGGGTTGGCAGCACTGATCGAAGTTGTTGTGATTGGAACACTGTCAAATAATTCGACAATGCATGTGATTTAATATTGACTGTTGATTGACCTAGGAATCTCATTTTGTACTTTGCCCTAAATTATTTAACTTGACATAGACAATCATTTACTTGCTTCATAGCACACATTTACAAAGATGAGAAATAAGAAAGTAAGAAAGATGATAAAATATTTTAAACATAAAAAAATAAAATTAAACAGTACATGAAAAAACAGAAACAAACTTATGTGTGCGTTACCATTTACACGAGGCAATGCACTAATTCCGTATGGTTTCAGGATCCTGAAAGGAGACTACTTTTTGCTGGGATTTGGATAGAAGTTTGTACCTGTTGAAGTTGAATCCTGAGAGGAGACAGCTTTTTGCTGGGGTAACGCACCCAAGGGTGTTGAGTCAGCATTATGTCAACTGGGTTAGCAGTGGACGCTGTTCTGCCTTATATTAAAGAAAATATAATCAAGGCGTGTTTACTGCTTGAAATGGGATTAGGTAATACTAGTGTCAGTTAATCTGTGCCCTACCTTACTGCTTTCCGCCATCCCACTATTTTTTCATTACGGAAATCCAAGAGGAAACCCAAACACAGCTGATTTTATTGTGAGGTGTCTAATAAAATTCATTACACGTTGGTTCTTATTGAGTTGCTGGTGGATTAACGGAGAATAATAAATGTGTTTTGGAATTGTCAATGACTTTGAGGAAGCTGTGAAGTTTGAGCAAGGACACACCGTCTTATATTTTTTTTTTCGAGGCATAAATCGGTTGCATTCTTTGCTCGTTTTATGCTACAGCTTGTCAATAATGGTGCTCCCTGTGTAATACACAACAGAGGGCTTAGCCAAGTTACAGTCGATTAGCGATGACGCTAGTCGATACGTCTGCAAATGTATGGGATTTGACACATGCTATAGAAATATTACGTCATTCAGCGACAACAAATGTATGTAGAAATCGAATAGATTCGTGGCGAATGACATTTGGCTACGGGCCCTGTTCTCGGATTCGATTCCCGCAGCGGAACAAATGTTTGCAAGTTCTTCAAATATTTGTTCCGGGCTGGATGTTTTTCTATATATATTATAAGTATGTATTTACAAAAAAAAAAGTATATATGTAATTCTATCAGTTATCTCGTTCCCATGGTACAAGCTCTGCTTAGTTTAGTGCTAAATAGCGCTGTGTGAAATGCCCAGCAATATGATGTATTTAGTTAGACTTTGTCACAATGCTTGCCCACATTTTAGACTGTTTTACGTCAAAACATTTTTTTCGCAAAATGGTAGATTGGCACTTTTGGCATGGAGGTGGCGATATGTTCAATTGACTGTGTATATAGGCCTCAGCTGTTTATTATCTTGAATATTGTTCATTTGTTATACAAGGGCTGTAGGTAAGCGATCTATTGTAAACCCGAGATATTTTGGCATACGAGTGAGCGAACGCTAATCAAAGGTGTTATTGATCGCTTACACCCGAGTATAAATAAATAGTAAAGATATATAACTACGCGCCGGCCCGTGCCAATAAATTATAGAGCAGTTAGGTAGGTATCTAATTTTAGTCATAAGTAATAATAACAATATTTTCTATGATTAAATCAATGGGCAAAAAATATTTATTTATTTTATTATTTCAAAGAGGAGATGTCCTGGGTTCCGCTGTAGCTTAGCTATTTATGTCAAATTGTAAAACATCGGAGAAACCCACTTGGATCCCCCAGGTAGGTTACCACAGTGCATAAAACATTCGAAAGCGGCACATCAGGCATATCGCCTGTAACCATCAGTCAACCACCATTTCCATTTAGCTTTCCTTGCGATTGCATTTCTTCGCTCAGTCGTTCGACTTAAATTGAATTTCTTGACTGAAGTGGATTAAATAAAAAAGTTTTTTTTCTAAAAATGGTTTTAGATGAAAAGATTCATCAAAACAAGTTAACAAGGTTTAAAATGCTTGTAAGTTATTGACTTGTAGGTTTAAGACCTGATTAGGCTGCTGGGAGCCGTTGGGTGCAAGCCGAACGTCGCTCCGGAGATCTATTGAAAAGAACAATAAAACTTTTAACTTATACAGCATTTTTTTTAAATGGTGGTGTAAACCAAGCAAGAAGTAGTAAGAAAATAGTTCTGTCTAGAGAGGACTATGTTCAGTAAACATCTTATGGTTGACAGTGATTAGTCGATTTACTGAAATTGATATAGGAACACAATAAGAAGTATATGAAACTGCTGGTGCTGACTGAAGCTGATGTCAACGAGGTTCGACGCCTACATATAGACGTCACGATATGTGGACACGACCGAAGATATCAAAATAAATTTGTTCGCTTTATCCTGTCATTTCAGTAATGCTTTTTAGATAATAATATAAATCTCTGGATAAATGGTTTATCTAAATTTCCCCATCATCCGGCTATGCTAATGGTAACGCCAATCAGTGCTGGAAATCTGATTTTGCTAATCTTATCTTAATGGTGCTTATTGATCGTGGTGCTTCTTATCTGTAATGTAACGGTTTCGATAAAACTGTTTTTTTCTGATACTGGTCATTTATTTTATGTAGGTTGTTTTTCATTGATGGCACGCAAACTGTGTGCTCCAATAATCTAAGCATATTTTAGTGCTAAAACAATTATTGGTTTAAACACTAGGCCATTATAAAACGAAAAAGCCCGGCTATAGGTATTTTCGTATTATGTTTTAAGGATCACGCCAATGTCATTTCTTTATGGTTGTATGAGCGTATATTTTTGAGCGATTATACTTGGTAAACATTTTTGTAATCGTTTCATTAGAATTTTCATATAAATGAAGTAGAAGATTGGTATGTACCGACGACACTCTCGAGGAGTCAATAATTCTTTTGACACTTCATTTATCTAAATACGTTCAATAGTGTTGTTAATTGTTGTATCAACACAATGTCCGCTTTATGATAAGCCGTTGTTGTTCATACTCGCAAGTGGGGGGCCTGGTGACCTGTAATACAGGTTCCTATGAATGTACTTCAGGCACCAGTCTCTCACAATGTTTGTTGACACCATAAAAACTTGTCTTTGTAGCAGATTTAAGAAAACAACTTGTGAGAGAAAAATAAATGAATGAGTTTGGATGCCACAAGTTATCTCATAAAGAGTATTACCATACATGCGAACCATACAATACTTGTGAAAAACATAGCCCTCAAAAGTTACTTAAAAGAGGACAAATCCACGTTTATCAACAAGATAAGAAAAATGATAAAATTTCGCGTTATGAAGGAAGTAATTGTTTAATAAAAAGGGTATAAGCCGATTCCATCTAAAATTCTGTCCCAGCAATTACAACGGTTGCGTCCTTTGTTCAGCAATTGCCATTTGCCAGGATCATCAACAATTGTTGTAAAGGCCTCACTGTAAGGAGATATGTGCTAATTTATTAAAAGGTCACATGACAAAAAATATAAACAATGTTATTGTCTAAATAGATTACTTGCCAAGTATAATCCGAGTGGAAAACAAAGTCGAACCAAACAACATCCAAAACCCGCCTCTGATGGATTACGTGAACACTCACTTGATGGATTACTTCTCAGCCTACTTCCTATTTTATCCTACCGTAGTCCCATGGCCGTGGAAGGATACAACGATGTACTTATTATCATGACATACATATTCATGATGCTTTGAATTGCTTATTGTTTACATTAGACCTTTTTACCTATAAATCGATACTCGTATTCAAAGACATGCGTATACCCCTTGCGTATAATCAAATGATTCCATGTAAATTAATAATTTTCCGAACAATGCCGTCGAATTTTACAGGAACATTTTTGAACATGATATCGACTGTTTTTTAGGATTTTGTGCCTAGTAATCTATCTTAACCTAGAAAAACATTTCGATCTGTGTATCTATATTATGTTCTTCCATTACAGTACACTTTACCTTATACATATATTGATTATTTTAAAGCATCGACGAACGAACACGGTTGCATCTTTCAAATAAACGTAACCAAAAACCATCTTACAAACTCCAGTTTACATAAAAATCCGTTTCAAACCGCATTAAAATCTGTCTATCCGTGTGCGAGCTATGACGGCCACGATGACACATAAAGGCAGAGATCGTAGGATTTAACACTTCTTTTTGCGTTGGGGTTAAAATAATAGAACCGACATCATTCTCCAAAAAAACCCGAACAAAAAAAAACAATAGATTGGATAATTTATTTATTGCACACCATTAAAAATAAAACAAACAAAAGAGTGCAGAATTAAATCAAAGGTACAATGGGCGGCCTTATCTCTAAAAGCAATAATTTACTATTCTCAGTCCGCTGCAGACTAATGATACCCATTATATCTGAGCTAGTGCTCTTAGGGCTGGCGGAAGTCCTTTCCTAAATCCCATGCAAATTACTTGGAGCAGACGTTTCTAATTATTGTTTTGTCTGGAACTGACTTGACGATAATAATATGGAGTTAGTCTTATACAGAACAAGGCCATCAATACACATCTACAAATTCTAAAGTAGCCGATTACGGCCGCGTTTACATATTGAGCTTTAAAAGAAGGTTATAATTATTATCTATTTCGAATTTGTATCATTCTGCGTTGTCACTACTTAAACGGATAATCGATATTGACATATTTACTTCGACGAAGTTGAAGGAGCGATTTGAGTTCCTTCATTCTTTCAATCCCCGCCTACTCCGGTCGTCTGAAAATCTATTGCTCAAAACTCCAGTGCATAGCTTCTTCATTCCCCCATAGGTTTCCAGAGCGTCAGATCAGCCTTGTGTGATTAAGAACCTTTCTGCCCCATCGGTCATTCATCGCGTCAGTCAGTCTATTTTCTTCCTATTTGTCTCGAATTCAGATAGTTTCAAGATCACGGAAGTCGTAATGTTATTTGGCAAAAAATTACTTACGAATGAAATTCATTAACCTTTAACTATCTGTAGGTATAATTCTAAAAGTCTGTCGGTTGATAAGTCTCCATGTAAATGGTAGATTTTAAATAACAATTGTACGTTTGTGTTTCCGAAATTCTAGATTTATTTTATCTTTATTTTATTTAAGAGCTTGGCTCTTGTCGGCGCAACTGATGAAACTTCCCCAATTTGTCTTATTCTAAAGCGGTCTCTTTTACCTCGTTATACGACATGAAAGCGATCTTCACCTTTAACATTTAATATTTGTGAACATTTGTGAACTATATCAGGGTTTCATAGATGTATTGACAAGAAAATGTCACTATCAAATAAAATCTCCGTCGCTGACTGACCCATTTCATATTTTTCAAATATGTATTTCCTAAAGATTTGTAAAGGTTTAACTAGATACCATATCTATTGTACTGTATGCATAAGCATTGCAATTGCGAGTCCGCCTGGTCGTGATATGAAGTAATTGAGCTACCTATCTGTAGATCGTTGGCAACGGTCTTTAGATAGCTAAACTTTACTGTATCTTGATATTTTTTCTTTGAATAAATGTATTTTTTGTAATCCCCGACGTAAAAAGAGGGGTGTTATAAATTTGACGCCTATCTGTGTCTGTCTGTCAGTGGCATCGTAGTTCCCAAACGGATTAACTAATTCAGACGTGGTTTATTTTTTTTAAGAATTCTAGTTCAGTTTAACTGGGGTGGTTCTAGCTATGTCAGTTTTTAACCCCCGACGCAAAAAGAAGAAATTGGGAGTTTATTCAATATAAAAAATGACTTGTGTTTAAAAAATATAGCTATAAGTTTTATTAGTTTACCACAGTTTAGTATAATTACAGAAATTATATTAAAATAACTCTGCTGGCATATATGCGGTTTTTTAACTAAATGAATTTTGTACGTATTACTTCTAGCAAGTAGACATTAGGCAGGCAGATCCCATTAAAAAGAACACTACATTTGGGACATAAATGGGTACCTATTCCTGTCAAATAGCTAAAGTATTAAACCCAATTGCAAAAGCATTACTGCAGGCCCGACAGATATTGCAGGCCATAAATCTTCAAAAACATGTGTGGACGTTCGTTGGCAAGAATACGTAATGGATGAATGTGTATGATACCATATGCATATGTAGGATATATATAGCGGTACCTGAATAGCTATAGTAGTGAGTGAATAGGTTTCTTCTAGGCAAGCGTGTTCCATCGTAGACTGCATCATCACTTACCATCAGGCGAGATCGTGGTCAAACATTAGCGTATAATTTATTAAAAAAACCTAATCTATGCCGTGTCTCCTATTTGTATTTTACGTAGTGTTATCAAACCGCAAATTTTATGATGGAGCTGTCGGTAAAAAGTCTTAAAATATGTAGAGTAGATTACCTACTCTACATATTTTAATATTTTATTTCAATCGCACACATTGATTCGAATGGTCATTAGACCATTCGAATCAATGTGTGCGATTGAATCAAACAATATGATAGAAAATGTTCAAACAATGTTGTTTAATCGGCCGCAATCAAGCTTTATAGGCTCCTCTTCGTAGCAGCTTTGCGTGACACTCAGGAAAATCAATTTACCATTAATTACACGAGCCTACTCGCTTGTTGGCTCCATGACGGGACAAACTGTGCTTGATTACAGACGGTTAGAGTAATGGGGTGCCTTTGAGATAGGGTTGTCCTCACATCGTCCTCCCAAAATATTCGATCACTGTTGACTCTCGGGTTGTATTGATGGCCGTGGAATCCTTCCACATCGTCCTCCCAAAATATTCGATCACTGTTGACTTCTCGGGTTGTATTGATGGCCGTGGAATCCTTCCATATCGTCCTCCCAAAATATTCGATCACTGTTGACTTCTCGGGTTGTATTGATGGCCGTGGAATCCTTCCATATCGTCCTCCCAAAATATTCGATCACTGTTGACTTCTCGGATTGTATTGATGGCCGTGGAATCCTTCCATATCGTCCTCCCAAAATATTCGATCACTGTTGACTTCTCGGGTTGTATTGATGGCCGTGGAATCCTTCCATATCGTCCTCCCAAAATATTCGATCACTGTTGACTCTCGGGTTGTATTGATGGCCGTGGAATCCTTCCACATTGTCCTCCCAAAATATTCGATCACTGTTGACTTCTCGGGTTGTATTGATGGCCGTGGAATCCTTCCATATCGTCCTCCAAAAATATTCGATCACTGTTGACTTCTCGGGTTGTATTGATGGCCGTGGAATCCTTCCATATCGTCCTCCCAAAATATTCGATCACTGTTGACTTCTCGGGTTGTATTGATGGCCGTGGAATCCTTCCATATCGTCCTCCCAAAATATTCGATCACTGTTGACTTCTCGGGTTGTATTGTTGGCCGTGGAATCCTTCCACATTGTCCTCCCAAAATATTCGATCACTGTTGACTTCTCGGGTTGTATTGATGGCCGTGGAATCCTTCCACATCGTCCTCCCAAAATATTCGATCACTGTTGACTTCTCGGGTTGTATTGATGGCCGTGGAATCCTTCCACATCGTTCTCCCAAAATATTCGATCACTGTTGACTTCTCGGGTTGTATTGATGGGTGGAATCCTTCGTCAACATAAGGGGAATGGGTGGTTTCAGGATTGTTGTTACTTGTGAAAGAACAAGGCCGTTCATTCGACGACATATTTACTCAAGTTCGGCATATCAACAGAGGTTGGCAGATCAAAGGTTATGTTGGTATGATTCTGTACAAGACACAAATGGTTATGAGGGTTATGTGAACACATTATGCGAATGGAAATCAGTCAAGAGTTTCTCCGCTCAACCCTTGACGTTTTCCTCGGTTGGTTAAACAAATATACAGTTTAAAAACTTCTTATATATATATTTTTTGAAACAAACTAGAGCATATTGCACTGTAATTTTAAACTACTCTACGTAGGTACTTGCTACGTTTTCAGTTAGTACGTAACATCATCATATCAACTATAGGACGTCCACTGCTGAGCATAGGTCTCCCCATAGGTTTCCACCATCTTACACAATTTCATTACGCAATAACTTTAAAGAAATACATATTATGACATTCCCTTGTCAATATATCTATAAAAATCTTATATATGTTTACAAAAATATTAATTTGTTTAAGAAAAATAGCGATAATCATAATTTTATTACTAAAAATAAAGATAAACTCGCTGTTGCCACTTGTAGACTCGCATAAAGTTAGTAACAAACTCCCAAGGGATGTACAAAAAATGACAATTAACAAATTTAAAGACGTAATCAAACAAAATCTTTATAAAAAAGCCTACTATAAAATATCGGATTATTTTTAGATGACAGAGAAGCTTGGGATTGAAAAGGCTCAAACTCTTTCAAAATGTTACAATTTAGACGAAATTTATTTTCTGTATTGTTATGTATTCTAAAGGGATCGTTAAAAAAAACAACCAGCTTTGTTTCTTGCCTTTCTTTCCTGGCTTGGTCGCGAAGGAACAGGCAGGAAAATTGACATTTCAAAGTGATCCTTGTGATTTTAATGAATAAAAATATTTGACTTTGTGCGGCCAGCACTCAACGGCTCCCAGCAACCTTCATCAGGTCGTCTTTCCGTCTAGTTGGGGTCCATCCTTCTCTGCGCTTTCCAGTGCGTGTCTTCACTCAATAACCTTTCTGTCCCAACGCCCGTCAGATCTACGGGCTGTGTGCCCTATCCACTGTCACTTTAGCTTCCTAATGTTCTTGGATACGTCTGTGATCTTGGTTTGTCTACGGATCTCTTTTCTGATTCGATCTCATATAGAAACACCAAGCATAGCCCTCGCCATAGTACGCTGAGCGACCTAGAGGCCTAAAGTGAGAGACCACGCTTCTGTGCCGTATGTCATCACTGGTTAAAGACTTTCGTCTCCAGACACAGGTATTTTCAACCGACTTCAAAAAAGGAGGAGCTTCTCAATTCGACTGTATTTTTTTATGTTTAATACCTTAGAACTTTTGACTGGGTGAACCGATTTTGATAATTCTTTTTTTATTTGAAAGCTGGTGCTTCGAGGAGTAGTCTGTGTGGTCCCATTTCAATTTGGTCAAGTTCTGACAGTGGATTCCATGAGAAAACAATATAAGTCTTAAATTTGCATTAAGTATGTGCGCGACAAATGGACGAATACCTTAATATCACGCCAACCGATATCGATGATTCTTTTTTTATTGGAAAAGATGTACTTTAAGGGTAGTTTGATAAAAGTTTGGTTAGGTTAACGAATTCAAAAAAGGAGGAGGCTTTCAATTCGACTGTATTTTTCAGTGTGAATATTCCGGGTAACTTTGAAGTCGGTTGTTAGATTTTTGTATAAATTATAGCTTATAGACGTTTTCATCAACTTCTTGCTCAGCAAAGCTCAAAGCGTAAATAGCTTTTTACTTTTAAACTACTTTCGCGTATTAATAGACCCTCTATAGTAAAAACCAGATCATGTTCGAAATATCTAATGAGGTAATGGCTTGGTAATGGATGCCTGCTATAAATTGCACCTAACCACAATGCGGAAAATAGCTTGTCGCGTGTTAAATGACATAAACCGCATTGTTTGTTTAGATTGGTTACACTAGGATCTACGTACAGAATAAAGATCGAAAATTGCATCATTGAATACTTTTTATTAAAGTAATGGAGGATTTTCAAATCGAGCCGAAATTATAGTAAATAGTAAAGTATCTTATTGCTCGAATTGTTGAATCAGCTTTGTCACATATATCTATAATTTACCAATTTACCAAAGTACCGGCCGACAAAAGACTCAAACATAATTATAATAGATCGAGCGAAGCGAGATCTCCAAATCAACTTGGGCAAATCGGCGTTGTATGTATGTATGTATGTTTGTTTGTTTGTCCGATGATAACTTTCGAAGCGTTTATCCGATCATCGTAAAATTTGATATATAGGTAGGTAGTGTTGCCACAATCCTGGTGTGACTAAATGAGCTAAAAATGTTGGGAGGGTTGTTGAGATATTGAAGATCAAGAGGGGTACAAAAAAAATCTGAGACTGTTAGGTCAAATGGAACGTCCAATGAAAGGTCTTCATTAGTACATTTTGACCCCGGTTTTATTTTAATTTTAATCTTTGTAGTTTTTCAGTTATTAGCCACAATAAAATCTGAACTTTGACAAAATTCACAGGGTACACCAGTGATCCCACAGTGCTGAAATTTGGCATTCGTGTAGCTTTAGTGACACAAATACAGGGAAAAGTCTGAAATCCAGAACATGAACTCCCGTTACTTGTAATTTGAATGAAAGTGTAGGTTAAGTTAGTTGGTTGTTCATTTCGTGGCACTATTTTATTAGTCAAAGATTATAAATAATATTTCTTTTTAGTTATTTGGGAGACTCGCGAGATTTCAGTTCGGGGCGAACCACGAGTTTTAAAAAAAATAGAAAAAAAATATTGTAAACAATATTTTTCTGCACATGATCAAGAAATCCACTCCCTAACAGTTTATACGCCGAAATCTCTGACCTACGCAAAAAAATCAAAAATAATGTACCTACTTATGTCATACTTTGTTTTTGTCTTCAGGTAAATTCTTCACCATCCATGTTATGAAGAAGAAGATGACCTCAGAATTTGGAGGTTTGTAATGCTGAAACCGCAACCCCATAATATTAAGATTGTGAAAATAAAATACATTTATTTCAGGCAATATTTACAGTTCATATTCTTAATACTTTTAATTTATTAAAGATTAAATTAAAGTAAAATTACTTTACACAACTACAACGCTTGCATTCAGCCATTCATGTTTAGGCTTCGACTACAATGCATCTGAAATCTCAAGGAAATGCTAAAAAACGGCCCGGGCATGCCCGAGTTTTATCTGTCGCACGCACAAGAAAACTTGAAATGAAGAATTGTTTATTCATTGATATACATTTAAAAAATGTGGGTGTCTCGGGACGCCCCCGACAGAAGCTCTGACGGCATGCCGTCAGAGCGTGATGCCATTTTCGTAGAGTCGGTCTCACCCTCAAGGCGCGCTATTAGATGTTTCACATCAAATATAAACAAGTTGTCTGGTATAGATCGCTACTTAGCGATAAGACCGCCAATTGTATTTATTCATAATAAATATATCCATTTATTCTGTTTTCTTCCTCGAGTTTTTAAACGAGTTACAAACAATCACAAAGCTTGATTAAACAACGCGTGAGAGAACCCTGAGTTAGGGGGGGCGGGACACTGCGTATAAATATGCTCTTTTACGACTTTGAAAGTAATACAATAATGTTTGTTTGCGGTAATACAGCCTAGTTTAAAGTTTAGACGCGCTATACACTAATTCAAATGCATAACATAGACATAGCTGTGTTCACTCGCGTAACGCACTCACTCGGGACTCACTCAAAATAAACGAAACACTTGAACCGTAATAGTAACTCATTTATTCAACACACCTCTGTGCGCTGAGCATAACAATATTCATAATAGTTGTATTAGTAATTTATTTTCCCTTTACACATTTTACATGCACTTAGATATGTCAGACAGTATATTGAAAAGTTAAAATAATTTGTTTCTTATGTAGATGCTAACAGAAATTAAAGGGTTGTTGATAATATACGCACAAAAATGAAAGGGGTTGTTTTGATGAGCATAATAAATACATTTGTGAAATGTTTCCCATAGAAATATGAAATTTATTGTGGCATGTAAAAACAAACACTTTATTAAACTTATGTTGTGCTATTACATAATGCTTGCCATCTCTTGCGTGACATCTCGAGATATCACCTGTTGTCCCTTTCTAACCCAAAACCCGCAGTCATTTCCGACAGAGATATCAAATCGGTCTTTATTTTTGGATATTCAGCGATAAGACCGCCAATTGTATCACATTGTTTTAACGGTGTTCTTTTTTTATCTGTATTGTTTTCTTGGTGTGCAATAAAGAATAATCTAATCGCATCTAATATATATATATAATATGTAATCGCATAAATATTACCACTATGAGCAATAACCAAAACGGCATCGGCAGAGACACACATGAGACAGAATAAAGTACACTCAACCAAGTGAACCAAACCAACATCATTTGACATCAACAAATTCAGAGATTTTTCCACTGTGCAAGCAATATGAAGGTTACCTTCGGTACCAGGTACTGGTAGTACAAAACAGTAGTAGAGAATGTTGCAAGTGAAAAAAAAGTGTGGAAGATAACTGATTAGCAATTGCAAAATCGTCTTGCCAGATAAGTGCAAGACTTTTTTTATTTTCCTAGCTAAGCGTTAGACTACTACCAGTAAGTATTGTTTGCTACCTCACTGGTAAGTGATGGTGTCGTCAAAAATGGAACACCCTTGTCTAGAAATAACCTGTTCACTCTGGACTTGAAGACTTTGATACCATAATGGTTCGGGTAAACAGACACAGGTAGTGAGTTTCATTCTATTAAAATCTGAAGCCGAAATTAATCCTATCAAACATGGTGACAATTAATATTCATCAAAATAATGTTTTACAAGTTGCCAGATGTGATTGCCCAATGATTATTTGGAAATAATAATTTTATGACGCGTTGCAAACCCATTACATTTTACGACACATTTCATCATCATTTAACGGAGCTTTTAGCAAAATTGGCACAACAAACAATTTCAAGCATGTTTACATATATACCCCAATGTACAGCGCCGCCAGCTTATTTATTCAATTCATTATTGCACAAAAAAAAAACTCGATAAAGAAGTTCAAAAGTAAAGTAGATTAATGTTGAGAAGCCACTTACTACATTTTTTTACTACGTTATGTTGATGTCAAGTGAACGCAATTCATCATTAGTAATGAAACATTCAATTTCTGAGTCAGAACACCAACCGGAGATTAAATATTTTAATACTGTGAGTATCAGAAACCTTTAGTTTTATTATAAAGCTAATCACGGGATCTTCCTCTAAAAGGTAAACGAGATAAATGAACCAAGATCTAGGGCATTCTGCCCACGTTCCGATAGTTGAGTGTTTGCTCGCTCTCTGACTTGCTATTGTGTCCTTATTTTTTCAGAAGTGGTCACAGCAAGCTAAGTACTTGAATATAATGACAATAGGGGAATTGCAAGTTAGCTGGTGTAAGCTGCTTTCGGCGAATATAGAATAGAATAGAATAGAATAGAAAAACGTTTATTTTGCATCACAAGTGTACAATGGCTTAGAAAAATGGGTATAAATTAATGAACAAATTTGTGAGCAAAAACGGTCACCACTCAGCATTGTGCTATAGTAGCATATTTATACTACTATAGCGCTGGTCTTCCGTGGTGCCATTTTTGTGTGTGCAGGGCAGCAACTGTGTTTACAATTACCTATCGATACACATTGCCAGTACATATAACCTTTCGGACTCGTTTAGGTACCTCCCTACTTACGAACTATTAAGGGCCGAATTCACCGTCGAAACTAAACGCGATCAGTTCAAGCTAAACTCGGTTTACGCGTTTAACTGAGTTCAAGGCTACAGTTTGCATTTCACCAACATCAACTAAACGGAGTTAAAGCTAAACGCGGTTCAAATTCTGAACGTCCAATTTTCGACGTTTAGCTCATCTAAACGAGTTTAGAGAGATGCCAATCAAAAGTCAAGAAGTGTCATTGACTTCATTTTGCGAAAATCTGTTACAGAAGTATTTTTTTATATTATTCATATAGTTTATATCCAGAATGAAAAGAGCCTTGGCTTTTGACGAAAGTGATGATGAATACTTTGTTCGTCGTCCAAGATGGATACGCGAAAGAGAATAACACTTCGACACCCTTGATGACAAGGATTTTGTGTTCAGATTTCCTCTCACGAAACCAACAGTTTATGTCTGTATTGGAGTCGATTAATGATAAAATCGGATCTACTACGAATGGGGCGGCGAAACGACTAACAAAACGTGATTATGACGGTTTTGTTTGACAAATGCGTTTCGATCGTATCGATATTGATAAGTTTAGTTGCACCAAGACACTGTTTGATGTTGCAAATACGAAACGCATCGCTTTTTTGTCTATGATTCTATAGATAAACTTGGTTTTACTAAACGAAATCAAAACGGAGCTGGTGAATTCGGTTTCATGAAAACTGAGATCAAGTAAAACATTTGAACTCAGTTAAACAAAACGTGGTTTTATTAAACTTAGTTTCCGAAGAAAATGGTGAAATCGGCCCTAAAACATACAAAACATGAAAATACACAATCATAAACAGTTAACAGACATAATTAAAATAGTTTTGAAAAATTAACAATAAAAAAAATAAAAATATAAAAATATATAATACAGTAAACAGGCATAATAAAGAGAGCTTTGAAAATTAAATAATTAGAATTATATTGCTAGAAACCAGGCCCAGAACAACCACCTACGTGTGAAAACTTTTCATAAAGTGATTCTTTATTTGCAAACTTAGGTTTTAATCTCGATGTTACGGAGTCGAGTTTCAGTTCATAACTCTAGTTACGTCTTTTATGCAATTCGGGGTAGCATACTTAGTGCATGATTTGATGACTTTTATGACTTCAAGGCTCTGACTACAAATCATCCGAGCCCAGGAACTATACGATCTGATTCCGCCATCTCCCTTCCACAAAAGGACAAGCAGGCGCACGGCTCCAGTACCACCTGTACCTAGTTAATATACCACCCATTCGCACACACCGTTTTGATTCTACGTTCTTGATGCGTACGGCTAAAGTATGAAACACTTTACCGTCGTCTGTTTTCCCTAAAGAATACAATCCGGACCTTTTTAAGGTAAGAGTAAATAGGTTTCTTCTAGATCTCCATGCTTCATTTTAGACTACAGCATCGCTTATCATCAGGTGAAATTGTGGCCAAACGAAGATCTATCCAGTTAAAAAAAACTGGAATATCGCGGTCCCGGAAAAACCCGGATTCAATCCGTCGATCGTCCAAGAAAATGTTTGATTTTTTCCTGCATCACTACATGACACACGATTAAAAGATTAACTGTGAAAATAGGGGTCGGATACCCCTAGATCATCGTGAATCGGAAACGGTTTTCTTTAATTATAAATTCTTTCAAATATTATAAATTTAGATGTGTCACATCTGTCGGGGGCGTCCCGAGACAGCCACATTTTTTTAATGTATGTATATTTTTAATTTCGATTGTTTTTTTTAACATACTGAAAATTCGCAGTGACCAACAATGGCGTCGGAGTTTATAATCCGACAGCCTACACCATTTTACATATTAATACCAACTAACGCCATCGTTTTAACGCTAATTGGTCTAGATATCAATAAATATCTACGCAATATACTAAACGGTATATTTACAAGAACGCGTCTGTGTGAGTAGTAAAGTTTATTTTCCTTCCCATCTGTGTATTAGATATCAAGAAATATCTAATGCGTATACAGTGTACAAGGCATATTTACAAACACACATAACTGTGAGAATTAACGGACATAGATTCTCTTAGATTTCATCTACGTGATGGAATAATCTGGTATTCTTATTGTATCAAAATAACTAGTGGTTCGCCCCGAACTGAGATCTCGTGAGTCTCCCATATAAACAAAAATATATTATTCGTAATCTTTGACTATCAAAATAGTGCCACGAAATAAGTTACCACATTACTTGACCTACAGTTTCATTCAAATTACAGGTAACGAGAGTTCATGTTAATTGGTGCAATATGCAGTTATTCTGGATTTCAGACTTTTGCCTATATTTGTGTCAATAAAGCCACACGAATACCAAATTTAAGCATTGTGGGGTCACTGGTATACCCTGTGAATTTTGTCAATGTTTTGTTTTTATTATGGCTAATAACTCAAAAAACTACAAAGATTAAAATAAAAATAAAAAGAGGGTTGGAATATACGAACCACTTGACCTAATACCTTACCTATTATATACCTATTATTTATTGACCTATTTTTTACCCCTCTTGAACCCCAATATTTCAACAACCCCGCAACATTTTTAGCTCATTTAGTCACACCAAAATTGTGCCATTACTACCTTCCTATGTATCTAATTTCACAATGATCGGATCAACGCTTCGAAAGTTATCCTCGGACAAACAAATATACAGACATACTTACATACATACATACATACAACACCGATTTGCCCAAGGATTAAGTACTCAGTTTGAGAAACTAAAGTGGCTTCAGTAAAGCCTTCAATTTAAGATTAGTAAATTCATCTTGCTTCAGGATTTACTATTTCAAAATAAATTCAAATAAAGTACAAAAAACATTGTTATACAAAGACTGTAAAGGATCTATTGTACCTACCTACAATCGAGATACATTGGCGTACGAGCGAGCGAATTCGAGTGAGGATGCTAATCGAGGACATTATGTATCCTTACACCCAAGTATATAACTTTTCAAACATAACTTTTCATCATGAATACGTAGAAATAAAAAAAAATTAATAACAGCTTGTTGCTAAAAATAAAATTTGTTGTTATCTGCGATTATTTTGTTCATTAACAAAGTTACAAGAGTACCAAACATATATGTACATGTATACGTACAAAATACAGCATTCAATGTAATTGGAATTCCCTGTATTTATTACGGAATGATAACAACTTGTATATCAAGCAGATTAACTAACAGTTACTATGAGTCGATCAAAGGTAATTAAACATACTACGTAAACTCTGCTGTAACAGAGCCATAGAGCACATGGAATGTGTGCCCCCGGCACGAGCAAACGCAAAAAATGGCATGATAATGAAGTACCTACCTACCTATTCTGAAGATACGGATACAGCTAAGGAACGCTTCCGTAGATCATCAATTGTAGTGAATACTGTATATAGGCGTATTAAACCCCCTCACTTTTTTATCTCCAGGTCACGAGGTCTTTTTCAGGACCTCTCAATTTGACAACAAAGTCATTAGTTATAATGCCGCGATTCATGGATTTATCACAGGATATCTAGAAAGAGGCATGTTTGATAGCGATGAGTTATGAGATGAAATGATATCTACCAGTCATTTGCATTATGTGACACGATTAAATTTTTCACTCCTATTTCACAGGTAATGAATATTAATATTAATGGCATAAAGAAAGACACACTACACATTCGAACGAGTATGACCGAAGCGTTACGAAGAGCGATTTCATCGGAATGATTTTTAGCAGGTACGCGTAGGTGTGTGTGTATGACGTATCATAATATAGCTGAACCCACATACGCAACGTATGCGATGCAACGTGGGAGAGTTGCTGTGTACACTTATCTCTCGTAGGCATCGAAGATTGGCATCAGACGCTACAAGGAGTAAAGTAATATCTACGTAGACAAACGGTCCTAACGTTCAATTCGCATCTGACGCTCAGCGATCGTAAGTTCGTAAGTTCCACCTTCCCACGCCGATCTAGCGCGACAGGTCGAACGTTGCATGGAACGCGTGGGATAGCATTGCGTATGACAAGTAGTTTCTCTTTGTAGCTTTTAATTTCATATGATTTTTCACATGATACTCGTGAAATTATGTTCCATCCCTAATGGTAAGATATATGACGTGTACGTGTACGACGGCAAGGTGTATGTAATGTAGTGTGTAGCTGTTACACAAATTCGAAGGTCGGCGGTCTTTGAACTCTAGCACTAGAGTTCATAACTACTTATAGGATCAAAAGGACTCAATGCGAGTACTTCACTGCCCTACGATGGCCCATTTTCCGTACTGAAACGAGACGAAAAGTTTTTCAGGATATAGTTATCGGCGCGAGACAAATTGGTGTCGCTAGACAGAATCTTTATATATTTGCAATGGAAATGCAGGTTTTATAGCAATTTACGAGTCTTCAACTGCTCCCACTGTACCAGCAAAACGAGCGTGTCAGAGACATGGATAGTCTGACCGATTCCTACAGTCGTTCCCATTGAAGTGACATTATCACGTAAAGATTTTAAAAAAACATACTCTGTAACTGCAAGCGCTCACCGATCAGGCAACTGGCGCGGTAAATTGCCAGCCATTCCGTTATCTGCCCATCACCCTGCTATTCCCGGCTTATATTAACCGTTGCTTCTACTGCCGGGTAGATTATTGCCTGAATGCGAGTCAGTCACGTCGACGACTCAGTGCTGCTAAAGCACTATAGGGGGTGAGTCAGACGCCACCCTCTTAAGCACTTACTTATAACTCCGGGGAAACAATGGAACTACATATACATTTCATTGCACGATTGCACGGTATTTGACCTTAGTGCGATTAGATCCCGGAATACATTTTCCGGTTTTTGAAATCTAGAAAAGCTTAGAAAAGCAGAAGGTGAATAGCCGGATGACACGCAGGTTGTTGCGAGTTCGATTCCCGCTGCGAAATAAATGTTACCATAATCAACACAGATATTTGTTCCAGGGGTGGGTGTTTCTCTACATGTTATAAGTATGTGTTTACAAAAAAAAGTATTTAAGTATTCTATCAGTTTTGTAGTTCCCATAGCTTTGCTTAGTTTAGGGCTAGATAGCGTTGTGTGAAATGTCCAGTATTATTATTATAACAATATTGGACTTCTTGCAATTTGATATCCATTGTGGGAACATGGAGCGCACGCACTCGCTATGGACGAAGAGTTTCGTAGCTGGTAAGAATTTCTAAATAAATGTTATATTATACAGTTAAAATCGGTGTTAAATTTTTAAATCTAAATCCCTAGTAGGAATAGTATAATAGTGAATAATAGTTAGGCAGGCAGAGTAGGCCATCATATCACCACATAGTATTACCACTTGTATATCACTACACCATATTCCAGTTGAAGCTTATACAAATATCGTAAAGAGGAACAACATTACGTCAATAAATGTGCTCATTCATAATCCTCTGATTCTAAACTATCTGATAACATTGCTTTTACACATTCTACAGTTATAGGTTATCCCGTAGGCTATCACGATCTCATTTCTCACTCTGTGGTGTATGGCAACCGTTTAACCCATTACCTTTTGCCTTTGAAACTTTCCAGTGTCCCTCCCTGTGGTGTTCTCTCTAACCGGTTGTTAGGAAAGTAATTTCAACACCAATAAAATATTTCCGTTAATTTCATTCGAAGGACAATTATTTAACTAGTTGTCAGTAGAATAACAAGGCAGACTCCCTAGCAAGAGAAGGAGCCGAGCTTACACCAAACACAAATGATAACAACCTCTCCAACCCGCCAACAGTGGAAATCAAAAATATACTGAGGATGAACTCCGAAAAGGAGCACCAGAAAGTCTGGGTACGCAGAACCGACTGCAAGCAAACAAAAACAATGTTCCCTACAAAGAATCGAAAAACAACAAATACCCTGTTAAAAATGAAACGTGAGGATCTAAGGATGATGGTGGGAACCATCACAGGACACTGCGAACTTAACCATGCGGGTCCACGGACCAGACCAGGGCCACGGACAGTAGGCTTTGTCGCGCATGTCATCAGGAAGGAGAGACGGTGGAGCACGTGATGCTTCACTATACGGCCACGAGCGATATCAGGCTGAGGACGGGTCATCGAATCCTCATCCGTTAACACAACGGCATCCACGGGGATCTTGGAAAGCTGCATCCATCAACCCAAAATCCTGCTCCGTTACTTCAAGGAGCTTGGATGGCGGGGGTCAGGTTAGAAGGGGGGTAATGCACAATACACCCCAATGCGGGACGTCAGTGCAGATCTTATTCCCCCCACCCTAGAATTAGAATTAGTTAACTTTGGAAGGGGTGTTTACGGTAGAAAGGTAGTTTGCAGTTTGTCCCTTCAGAATTTAAGTACTTAGTGCCTCAAGTCTATCTGTACTAGTAATTTTATTAAAGAGCCCTCAGCTTATTTTTCCTCCAGTTGTTCTTAGCACTAGGGTTCCGCGTAGTTACTACAGGTACCTGTACTACCTGTGACCTCTATTGACAACTGAACGCTTCAGTGTTCCAGGGGGTAAGTCATGGTTACAACAATCATTATGCTAAGTCGGGGGCCTTCGGGTGGCCTAGAATCTCCATCAGTAGTCAGTGTTGTCCCTTAGCTCATAGGTTTACTTCAGTCGATTAACATCCCGCTTTATCGAACGACGTGTCCCGGGATACTTTGTTCCATAACGAATAAACGACTTTAACGATAAAATCAAAATAGAAAAAAACGCAGTGTAAACAGATTTATATTTGTTATTGTTTGAAACTGCATTGAAGGTACGGGACTTCGATCGATCGACAAATTGACGTTTAGACAAAATTGTGCAGGTCTTTGTTCAAGGATCTCAAAATACCGGAAAATAACAAGAATTGTAAGTTGATCCATTTTCGGAAAATCATAAACGGCAGTTGAAATGTATTATATAAAAGAGATTTGCTTGTTTGTCCGACGTAAGTAATTATGATTTATTTATTGAAGGGAATTATTCTGCCAGACTTCGTAATACTAACTTAAAGTTACCTAGGATAAGACATGAAATTTATAATAAAAATGTGTATTGCATGTATATAAGAATGTATAATAAGGTTACCTAAGGAGTTACCACTCAGTCAATTTAAATATAAATTATTCACATGGCTACTGAATCATTGCTTTTACTCGGTTAATGAATTTTTGAATTTGAGATTATTTTGAAATTTATTAAAATTGACAAGAATTTGTATAACCTTGCAAGCCCTAACCGGCAGATGATATCTTTAAGCACTATCATATTTAATTTTAAGACCTTATTTTGTAACATATTATCAAAGAAGCAAAGAATAAATGGCTTAAGACGTTAAAATCCCTCCAATATGTCGGAAATACGAGCAATTCACGAAATTAAACGATTTGGTCGAATTGTCTATTTGCAGATCGACAAGTTCCGTATTTGCACTACATACCTCTATAAAATTTCACGATCCCAGTATACCCCCAAATCCAATAATACGGCTAGACTAGAAAAATTTGTGACGTTATAAGGGCAACAACATCCGAACTTTTCCGTGTTTTCCGTATCTTTTTGTATTTACTACCTACTGAACTTTATATAGGCCATAAACAACACTTTGGGCAACACTTTTTAGAAGGTCGTGAATTTGTGTCTATATTTAGCAAACCTTAATATACAGGATGATTTATTAAACCTGGATCAAACGAAATAGGGTACTTGAAAACCCTAATCCCATCACCCATGTGTTTGTGCAGTCTGCGAAGTATGGTTTTAAGGTGAATTTTCACTGGTAATATTTCTTTTAGCTTACACTTTGTAATCCATCTTAATGTGATTAATTCAAAAGTAACTCTGTCTCTCTGTCTATTTGTTCTGTGTTCACGACTAAAAACAGCTGAACCGATTTTGATGAAATTTGGTATATACATAGATTATGACCGGGATTCAGACATAGGCTACTTATTAAATCAAATCAAAACAATTTATAGCGTACAAGGTGTTTAGTATTACATAGTACAAGTGCAGCCATATTTATCCGTCTGTGCGAAAAGAGGGAATTGTCATTGATAAACCACGCGTGCGAAGCCGCGGGTAGAAGTCATGTGTCCTATATGTATATATATAATATAGTAAAATTACCTCTGATCTTTTTGCATGTAATTCGACGATGTCCTTTTTTCTCTTAGTAATCCTAAACCGTAAGTTTAGGATTTCATCCATCAAAGAAACATCTAAATTAAGCAACTTATATAAGATAATAAGATAATTCATCGAGCCAAGCGAGATCTCCAAATCAACTTGGGCAAATCAGCGTTGTATGTATGCATGTTTGTCCGAGGATAACTTTCGAAGCGTTTATCCGATCATCGTGAAATTTGGTATATAGGTAGGTAGTGATTAAATGAGCTAAAATGTGTTGGGGGGGGGGGGGGGGGGGTGTTGAGATATTGGGGTTCAAGAGTGATAATAAAAACCTTGTAGTTTTTAAGTTATTAGCCAGAATAAAAAGTGAACTTTGACACACAGTGCTCTAATTTGATATGCGTGTAGCTTAAGTGACATAAGTATAGGCAAACGTCTGAAATCCACAATAACTGCAATTTGTACCCCAAAAATAAGTAACCAATTTACATGAACTCCCGTTACCTGTAATTTGAATTAAACTGTGGGTCAAGATTTTGGTTACGCATTTCGTGACACTATTTTTATAGTCAAAGATTACAAAACATATATTTTTTTGTTTCTATGGGAGACTCGCGAGATCTTAGTTGGGGGCGAGTTGGGGCGAACCACTAGAATATAATACATAAATGTCCCAAAAGAGCCTTAAAGTCTTGAAATTAGATTCACTCGGGTCTCTCTTCTTATTATGGTGGGATAGGTGTATCCTGTTTCCTGGGTTACCATTATGGGTTTCACAACTCCAAGTTAGACGATTTTGTGGTTAAAAATCAGATCACTCGCCCACCATTCTTTACAGGAGTGGGTCACACATAGCGTGGTCATTGTGTTTTATGGCCACTGTTGAATATTCCGACTGCGCGATGTGTATTGAAAAACGATAAAGTCTTTCGTTTGTTCGTTTAACCGCAGGTTGAGTAATAGTTACCAACTCCTACTAGGGAATGTTGAGGAACCGCAACTTGGTATATAATTTGACGCGAAGTGATGATATTTGTATAGTTGGGTACCTATATTAGGTAGTAGTATACGAACGGGGAGTGGAAACCAGAGAAGTGGAAACCCCAATCTGTAGAGGCGTACGGTGGGGGGATCCACTGTCACCAAAACTTTTTATAGCAGTGTTACAGAGCATTTTTGCAAACTTAAACTGGGACCACGAGGGGATTATAGTTGCCGGAAACCACCTAAACCATCTCAGATTCGCTGACGATATGGTCTTATTTGCAGAAACAAGCAAAAAGATAGAAGCAATGATAGGTTTGTTAAGTAAAGAAAGCGAAAAAGTGGGCCATAAAATAAATGAAAGCAAAACAAAAATACTTACAAACAGTAAACAAAATATAATTAACTTAAACGACAGACCTCTAGAATACGTAAACAACTGCATATACCTAGGCAAACAGATATCCTTTCAAGACAAAAACACGGAAGAAGTCAAGAGACGTATAGCTCTCAGTTGGAAGAAATTCTGGAGTCTGAAGGAAATCTTAAAAGGAGATCAATCTATTCATCTGAAAAAATAGTGTTAGACACCTGCGTTCTACCAACCCTTAGCTATGGATGCCAAACATGGAGCTACACTACGAGAACTAAATCCCAAATAACAACTTGTCAAAGGGCTATGGAAAGAAGCACCTTAAAAATTAGAAAAATACAAGAAATCAGAAGTGAATTCATAAGAGAAAAAACAAAAGTAACGGATGCACTCCACTACGCACTTAAGTTAAAATGGCGGTGGGCAGGACATATAGTCCGATATACGGATGATAGGTGGACAACAAGAGAGACGAGGTGGGTTGGACCCAGCGGCAAAAGAAAACCAGGTCAACCTAGAAAAAGATGGGCTGACGACATCACTGAAATCGCTGGGAATCAGTGGATGATAACCGCAAAAGATAGAGAGATATGGAGTAAACAGGAGGAGGCCTATACCCAAAGAGGGATTCCTAATCATACATAATATTCATAACTTGAGAAAAAAAAAGATAAGGAAATAAAGAAGGCTTAATAATAATAATAATACGAACGGGGTCTCTCACTATGGGCCTCATAAGAAGGCTTAAGGTCGCTCAGCGTGCTATGGAGAGGGCTATGCTTACTGTTTTTCTATGAATCGTATTAGAAATGAGAGATTTGTATGTTATAAAATTGGTGGTCTTATCGCTGAATAGCGATCTTTACCAGACAACCTTTGCATGGAGTGGTTGATAATAACTGGGTGTAATCAATTCATACTAATATTATAAAATCGAAAATAACTGTCTCTCTGTTTGTTTGTTACGTTTTCACAGCTAAACGGCTGGACCGATTTCGATTAAATTTGGTATACAGATAGATTATGACCGGGATTGGGACATAGGCTATTTTTTACCCGACTATGCAGAAGGAGAGTAATGTTTTCATTGACAAACCACGCGTGCGAAGCCTCGGGTGGCTGGGACAGGATTTTAGATGGAGCTTGCCCAGACAGAACCTATTGCTACTATCCTCTCAAATTAGTTAACGTATGAATAATCTTATTAAAAACGGATGGATTAGTATTGCTGATGTATTCTTCTGATCTGTGTTATTCAATGCTGGTTTTAATTGGAGGTTGTAGTGGTGTGTGTGCTAATTCCTACTAATCATCACGTATCCGTTGTCTCTTCAGCGTTGATGATGTGTGCAAAGGCGTGTCACGGGATTTCTCGGCAGGAATATTCCCGTAATTAAATCTACCTATGAAGTATAATAGTATTATAGTCCAATTCTGGTTTCTTAGTCTGTCAAAACTTGTGATAAAGGATACTGGGAAAAAATATTATGTATGCATAAAATCAATGCAGCTTGCAATTAATTTCTTGCCTATTCGTCGAACTCTAAAGGAGGGTTTTGTTAGTTAGAACCAAAATAGATGTTTACAGAAGTTATGTTTTCAATACTACAATTAACTCTACGATGTAAAGCTGTACCTATGTAATAGGTTGGGGAAAAAGTTTTTTCGCATTATAGTATGTATGAATTTGTAATAAAATCTCCTGGGCTATACTTGGTCTATATTAGGTCTTCACGATACAGGCTTGGCCTAGTGTGCAGACCACCGAGTAAATCATTTAATTAATAAGCCCTCTCATTAAAAAAATAAAATACTATTTGTATCTGGCTGGTTTTGGTATCATTGAAAGTTTAAATTTTAAAGAAGATAATTACAAATTGAAATTAGGAAAATGTGTGATTTTTATTTGTTTTTCGTACTGTAAAGATGAGTGAATCTAATGAAGAAATTCGATACATTTTAAAATTTTACTACAAAAAAGGTAAAAATGCAACGCAAGCCGCGAAAAAAATGCGCGATGTTTATGGACCTAGTGCAGTGTCTGTGAGAGTAGCACAAATTTGGTTTAAGCGTTTTCAATCCGGAAATTTTGATGTCAAAGATGCACGTCGCTCTGGTCACCCTATTACGGATAAAATTGATGCCATTTTTGAAAAAGTGGAGCGAGATCGGTATATCATTAGTTACGACGTAGCTGAAGAACTGGGAATTGACCACAAAACAGTTTTGGCCATTTGAAAAAAACTGGGTACAAAAAATCTCTATATTTGGGTACCCCACGAGTTCACTGAAAGAAACCTAATGAACCGTGTACTCATTTGTGATTCTGTATTACGACGTAATGAAACAGAACCGTTTTTGAAGAAGCTGATAACTGGTGATGAAAAGTGGATCACGTACGACAAGAACGTGCGAAAAAGGTCGTGGTCAAAGGCCGGTCAGGCTTCACAGACTGTGGCGAAACCCGGGTTAACTCGCAACAAGGTGATGCTGTGTGTGTGGTGGGATTGGAAGGGCATTATTCATTATGAGCTGTTACCACCAGGCAGGACCATCGATTCTGAACTCTTCTGCGAACAACTGATGAGATTAAAGCAAGAAGTTGAGAGAAAGCGGCCGGGATTAATCAACAGAAGGGGTGTGGTTTTTCATCATGATAATGCTAGACCTCACACATCTTTAGCCACTCAGCAAAAATTAAGAGAGTTTGGCTGGGAGGTGTTAATGCATCCGCCGTATAGTCTTGACCTTGCACCTACAGATTTCCACCTGTTTCGGCCTCTTCAGAATTCTTTAGGCAGTGTCAGGTTAACAACAGGACTGGCAAAACTACTTGTCGCGGTATTTTGATCAGAAGCCCCAAAATTTCTATAGCAATGGGATAGTGTCCCTACCTACAAGATTGCAGAAAGTTATCGAACAAAATGGTACCTACATACTTTAGTTAAATGTAAATAAACTATATTAAAAAATGTTTTGAATTTTCTTAAAAAATGCGAAGAAACTTTTTCCCCAACCTAATATTTTATAGTTTCGTGTACCTTTAGTTAGATCGTAAAGGATCGACATAAAACATTTATTATTACGGGAACCGGAATACAGATGACGAAAGTGATCCACGACGTAAGCTTTGCTAAGATCTTTGTATACCGCATTAAAGCAAATCAATTAACAATCCCTTGTAGCTTTAATTAAAAGAACCAGCTTGATTAATAATGGAGCAAGAATTAGAAACTAAAAACTCTTAGTAAGGGCAAAGATGATAACTGAAAAACAATATGACAGTTTATCGGATATTTTACGAGCTTCCCGATTCAGTCGTATATATTTTACGACTCGTGACAACTGACAACGCCCCAGTTTTCAGTAAACTCACCGTTCCGTACGAGCTAAGAAACAATGCGAAACATTTTTGCAAACCAAACTGTTCAAACAAATTAAGTACGATAAAAATCTGTTGTTCTACATAAACCTCATTATAAATTTAGATTATTAGGACATTCCATGGACATTTAGAACGGAACTACTTATCGAGACAGAACTGGGAAGAGCATAGAACATTTCTCATCATCATCATATCAGCCGCAGGAGCGACTGATCTTGTGCGACCTGCACCCAACGGCTCCCAGCAACCTTTTTCAGGTCGTATTTCCAATTTTTGTACCTACTTAGGCTCACACTCTAGAAATACGCTTAAGCATTAATCGAGACTTACGCGTAGATCTTTTGACTGGTTTTAACTAGTGGTTCGCCCCGAACTGAGATCTTGCGAGTCTACCATAAAAACAAAAAAATATTATTCGTAATCTTTGACTATCAAAATAGTGCCACGAAATAAAAACCAACTCACTTGACCTACAGTTTCATTCAAATTACAGGTAACGGGAGTTCATGTTATTTGGATACTCTTTTTTGGGGTACAAATTGCAGTTATTCTAAATTACAGACTTTTGTCTATACATATTTGTGATACTTAAGCTACACGCATACCAAATTACAGCACTGTGGGGTCACTGGTGTACCCGCAGAATTTTGTCAAAGTTTAGTTTTTATTATGGCTAATAACTCAAAAACTACAAAAACTTTTGTAAAAATAAAAACGGGGTCGAAATGTACTAACGAAGACCTTTCATTTGACGTCTTATTTGACCTAATAGTCTCATTTTCATTTTTTTTTACCCCTCTTGAACCCCAATATCTCAACAACCCCCCAAAATTTTTAGCTCATTGAGTCACACCAAAATTGTGCCGTCATTACCTATATACCAAATTTCACGATGATCGGATAAACGCTTCGAAAGTTATCCTCGGACAGACAATCATACATATGTACATACAACGCCGATTTGCCGAAGTTGATTTGGAGATCTCGTTTCGCTCGATCAATAAAAGTACTATGCTTGAGTGTCGATTTAGTCACGTCATTCATAAACTGACGACTGACGACGATGCTTATTTAGGATTCTCCATAAAAACATTAGTGGAACAACAAACGAAATGGAATGATCATATGGGCTCACTGATAATGAACCTTCTTTTCCACGGAATGTTTTCAGAGCCTGTGGCCGAGAATCGTACTATTGGGAATCAATAGGATTAGATTAGTCAACCTTTAGAAGAAAATAAGAAAAGTTGGAAGTACGGGTAATGGTTATTATAACTCCTAGGTTACCTATACTATATCTGTTTGTTTATCGTCCTCTAGTAACTTCTCTAGATTTTTATCATAAAAACCAAAGTGTAGAAATATTTGTTTAATTAAATCAAACAAACAGGAAATAGCTTTTTTTGAATCCGTCTCATCTACACTTTTCGGTTGATTTTTACTCTATTTCTCCTGTGTGAGAAAACGAAATTAATGCTCAAAATGTGAGATAATATAACAGCTGTCCTGTTCGTGTCATGAAAGTGTCATCTTATGTCAATTTCAGGGTCAAGTGGAGGCTCACGCACGATGTCTCATAAAATCTTTGAAGCCGGTTGGACATTGCGCTACTATGAGAAAAGAATAAATGAAAATATAAACTAGAATGTAAATATAAACGTAGGGTAATTTAATTTAGTGTAATTTTTAATTAATCGAGAGAAGCGAGATCTCTAAATCAACTTGGGCAAATCGGCGTTGTATGTATGTATGTTTGTATGTTTGTTTGTCCGAGGATAACTTTCGAGGCGTTTATCCGATTACCATACAATTTGGTACATAGGTAGGTAGTGATGGCACAATTTTCGTGTGACTCAATGAGCTAAAAATGTGGAGGGGTTGTCGAGATATTGGGGTTCAAGAGGGGTAAAAAAAAATGAAAATGTGACTATTAAGTCAAGTGGGACATCAAATGAAAGGTCTGTATTAGTACATTTAGTCTCCGTTTTTATTTTTAGTAAAGTCTTTATAGTTTTTGAGTTATTAGCCATAATAAAAATTAAACTTTGACAAAATTCACAGGATACACCAGTGATATAAGTGCGTAAATGTATATAAGTATTCTATCAGTTATCTGGTTCCCATAGTACAAGCTCTGCTTAATTTGGGGCTAGATAGCGTTCTGTGAAATGTCCAGCAATATTTATTTATTATTATTATTTATTGCACCTTGGGGTTGAGACTGACGCAGGCAGGTCAGGACGGCTTGCAGCCAATAGAATCAGGGTAAGATTTATCATTATTATTATTATATTATTTACATTATTAGGGTAAGATGTCGTGCATCAATAATTATTATTGTCATAAGTCAAAGTACGTAAGTTTAAATATTGCGTATGATAAGATGATTATAAACGGTATTACTTAAATATAAATATTTTTAAAGGGATCTTTTATTACATCGTGTAACAAAACATGTGTGTTGCATGTCGCGTGACGGTCGGCCGCGGAGTAGGGATAAAGTGAAAGGCGCTCGTCAGAGCAGTCGAGGCCATCATGGCGGCGTCTATAGTTCGCATCAGCTGACCGTGTAGTGTATAGACTATTACTCATTTGTGTCAACGTAAATTTTTAGTTAAATGTCTATAATGTGAAACAAAGTTTCACTTTTACCGTGGTTTCATAAAACCACACAATCCTTTTTTTAAGGAAGATGTTTCACATCTGCCGGATGTACTTATGAAATGTGCCCTACGATGCACTGCCCTGCGTCCATCAAATAATATTCCCACTCAGTAACCATTATTACGTCGTCTTTCCATCTATTCTAAGATCATTAATTGGGTGCAGATCGCATAACATCACTGTGGAAATTATCTGGGAAATCTCTGTTCAGCAGTGGACGTCATACGGCTGATGATGACGATGATGAATTAATGAAAATTATTTATTGTTATGCTTTTAAGGCAATTAATAGTACATTGTTATGTTATACAAGGGCGATTACACTTTACATCACGAATGCTAGGAAGTTAAAAATTAAAAAATTGCGTAGATACCCGTGTTTTTTTCACTAGTTAGTTGATACGGCCTCTTTAATTTTTTTTCAAACCCATACTTTCCCACTGCTGGGTAAAGGCTTCCCCCTTTTTCCTCTACTTATAACGGTCTAGAGCCAAATCATTTTTATTTTTATTATTTTATTTTCGTTTCCTTTTTTATCATAATATTTTTTTTAGAAACAAGCATTGGTATTGGAAATTGTATTTAATTTTAGCATTTATGAATGTGGCCTCTTTTATTTTTTAAATAGAAATAAGGATTTGTCACAATCTCCATGAATAAAAACATTTTGAATTGTTTTTTAATTGTGTTTCATATTAGCTTATGGGCCTTATTCTATTTTCTTACGACCACAGCCCTATATTTATATAAAGCACAATGATGATAATATTATCTGATGAATACACAAGATGTGCTGCGCCAAACGAAGCAAAATAAAATATACTTGTTCAGTTTGACGGTAAACAAGAAAAAGGAAGGTACATTGTAAAGGTACTAAGGCAGTTAAAGAGTTATTGGTACGTAGCCAATTCACCGTTACTGCAGTCACTTATTATTTAGACTCACTCCGTTACTTCAAGTGAAGTGTGCGCAGCTGCCACGCCTATTATGATATCACAGACATGTGATTCCGTGTTTACTTGTTTTTGCTGGTGAAGCCTTTCCACATTGTAACGGCACGGATTCTCGTGACTAACCTTTTATACCACGTTTACACGCGCGAGTGAAGTGCGCTAATTTGTAAACGCCGCCCTCGAAGCAATCAAATACTTTCGTACGAAGCATTGGTTATTTTCTTGGTGGCCAAGAGAGAGCAAAAGAGGCCGTGGCAGACCATCAGCCCGGAGGGTGGACGCTAAAGGGTTCGTAAAGGGTAACACATGGATGCGAATAGCACAGGATCGGTTGGAGTGGCGTTTGAGCGAGGAGGCGTATACCCACCAGTGTGCTATCAGTTATACTGCCAATGATGATCGATCATTCCGATGCTCCGTTCCGTGTCCGCTCCGTAGACTTTGAACAGACCTTTATAATAATCGCTTGGGCGATTTATAACGTAAACGTGCAATCTGCGTCTGAATGAACACACGTGCTTGTTGATCTATTTTATAGACTTACTAATCTTCAGGGCTGAATGTACGGAGTGCCGTGTTATTTAGGTAATTTGTTTGCGGTTAAATGTTTAACGCTTTGTGTGTTTTAATGTAGGCTTTTGTTAATCCCTATTTGTGTCGGAGGGGGTGGGGGGTGGGGGGGGGGGAAGAGTTACCTGGCATAGCTCAGAACCAACCCAGTTAAACCAGTTTTATATTTAAAAAATACTGCGTCCATTACTAAAGTACTGCGACAAACAGGGGCACTTCTTACCTGGATCTCAATCTTCAAATATTACGACTTCTGGAATAGTTTATACCTTTTCAACAGGATATGCAATGCCATGTAGGCCAAGTCTTACTTGGACGTGACTTGCGAGGTAATACAATTGTTATAGGCAGTTGTTACCGCATAACACATCAGGTGGGCCATAGGAAAGAGCCGCCAAGCGATGATGCAGTCTACGATGGTACACGCTTGCCTAGAAGAAACCTATTCACTCGCGACTTAAAGACACCCAGGTCTCATAATATAAAAAAAAATATGAACCTTTAGTTTGTACCACGTGGGGTTCGTTCTCTAAGGTTGATATAACATCTTATTGAGCTATCTAAGATCCAACCTCGCGATGTAAATGAGGCAACAGGTTCGGCTTATAGCACCGATTTGATCTAATCTGAATTTACTCCGCCATTTGCTGCGAGTCTGGGTTTATAGGATCACGAATTCACGATGCTAGAATTGGCAAGCTGGAGTTGTACACCTAAGCCAGGATTAAGTCTTCCTATATTTTTGTTCCATACTTTTCATTCCATTGCAAACGAAGATAAACAGAATTTCTTATTTCAACAAGCTTTTTTACAAGTTCTTTATTAGAATAACCTCCTCTATTAGCTCGTTCTAATGGGCCCCACACACGTCAACGATTTCTTTGCGCAAGGATTGCGCAAGCCTCTCGGAAGAATTGGTTCAAATTTCTAGGCTTGTGCAAAACTTGCGAAAGCCTCTATGAGATGAATTTGTTCACATTTCTAGGCTTGTGCAAAGAAATCGTTGACGTGTGTGGGTTCCATAAGGCGGTCTTTTTAGTGTTCCGTACCCAAAGGATAAAACGGGACCCCATTACTAAGACTCCGCTGTCTGTCTGTCCGTCTGTCACCAGGCTATATATCATGAACCGTGATAGTTAGACAGTTGAAATTTTCACAGATTATGTATTTCTGATGATAGTTGTATGCTTAGATAATGGTACTACGTGCGCGATTCCGACTCGCACTTGGCCGGTTTTTATTTACCTCCTCATACGACATGACGCCGATATCTCCTTTATCTTATTCAGCTTATTCGCGGCGTTCTGCTCCCTCATATTCCTTCAATGATTTTGTTCTTATAAAGCTATCATGGTGTAAAACATGACCAACCATCTTTCCACTTATATTATATCTTCTATTAGAATGAATAACCAACTAATTAAAGTAAGTAATAGTCATTCTCCGTTGCCCGAACGTTGTTTCTCGACCCTATTATCAATGTCGTCTATAATATCAGATATAGTATGGGTGGTATGTAGCGATGGCGCATCGCGGAGCGTCTGGTTGTCCGATGATAGAATGGGGATAGTGGGATGGTGGTTATAATGATAAAATGGCCAAAATCTTTTTGATGTGAAACATCTATAGCCGCACGTAAAACCGATTTCTGGCGTGGCGAGGCGTCGCCACGGCATGCATGAACGAAGTCACTGATTAAACGAATTAAGTAGTCACGATTTGAAATAAATTCGTAAATTTTTGTATTTAATGAAAATAAATGTTTATTCAATAAATAGTCATCGTTATCTCGAAAAAAAAACGTAATATTTTATTTTATCATTATGACATATTTAGTTCCTATCACAAATATGTTCTTTTCTGCATATTACTTTTACAAAATAATGTCGATGTTTCACATCTGCCAGGCGTCCCGTGACGGCTCACATTTTTTTCTAATCAGATAGCTAATTTTAAGAATTTTCCACCGCCGTCTTTGAAGGCCGATTTTCGCCAAAGTAGCCCATTAAGTACTACTTTTTTTAATGATTATGAAAGCTAAGAGTCTTAAGATTATTAATTTAAAGTTGAAAATTTAAGTCATAATTCACCGAATGTAATTTTTTGACTTTACACCAACATTTTCATAGTTTTGATCAAAGTCACGTAGCTGATTATTTTATACATAAAAAAAACTCATCAAAATTCAAAAATAATTTTTTAAGTTGTTCAAGTAGAAAATTTTCAAAAATTCGAAAAAAATTTCATAACTCGAAAACTAAAAAATCGCGGAACATACATGGGGGTGATTCGGGTACCCCAAGGGTTGTTCTATCTCTGGACTTTCGCTTGACACTATTTTTTGGGACACCCTGTATATGCATTTTGCCTACCAGTATTGTCATTGTATTTTTCAAAGTTCGCGATCACTACTTAATTACTGGTTGAAACGGGTATTTACTAAGTCGAAACGTCGAGATAACAATTTATATTTTATATTTTTGTGTTGCAAGTTGCAACAGCTGGGGTCACGGGCGGAATGACGGAAATAAAAAAAGTATATACGCAATAAATACCCGTTTTAA
This sequence comes from Philereme transversata, assembly GCA_963924445.1. Taxonomy (NCBI): domain Eukaryota; kingdom Metazoa; phylum Arthropoda; class Insecta; order Lepidoptera; family Geometridae; genus Philereme; species Philereme transversata. Next base: position 8,029,824 of record OZ004343.1, read on the forward strand.
TCAGTAATTAAGTACATATTGTCATTGTCAGATTCGAACAGTTCAGGATAATCTGACAATAGGAGACATTCTCTTCATACCTTCGTACGGATCACGTGCTAGATCATATAACATACAGTTAGTTAGTGAGTACTAATATTTTGTAATAATTTTGTATGAAAGTATACAGCTGAACTTACACATTTTCCCACATTGAACAGCTAATAGGTCTAATTGCGTACTATGTTTGTTGGAGTTTCATTTCAACTCGCGAACTAACTAAATTGGAACAGGAGTGGAAGAGTGGGAGTGTAATCGGACCCCGTGAGAGTTTGCATGGTAGGAAACTACTGAGATGAAAAGTGCCTATTTGTGTAGGATAAATTGTTCTTTGTGTCATTTTATGGAAAACCAGAGAATTCAGCAGTGGATGTCTTTCGACTGACGATTATGAGGATAATGTGGCAAGGTGAACGAGTAGACGACTGAGACGCAAGTACAATTCCCGCTGCAGGGCAAATGTTTGTACTATGTGCAAATATTTGTTCCAGGACTGAATGTTGTGCTGTGTGTGACTAATATATTTGTCTTTCCATCCAACATTCTATCTCCTACCTAAATAAAGGAATCATTGTCTTTTCTCGACGTTTTCCGAGAAAGGTAAGCCGTTGGTATAATGTACAAGCTTCCAACTGTTAATAATTTTCAATACTTTGATATACATAACATACCTACAAGGCAGTACTTGGTGTAGGCAATGGTTAACATCAGGTGGTTAATTAGCTTGATAAACCTCTATGTTAAATAAAATAAATAAATAAAAGACATGTACCATACGTTTGCGTAATTTTTTTTTTATTTATTATAGCTAAGCTCTTGACCACTACCTTACCTGGTGGTAACTGATGGTGTGATCGAAGAAGGAGCACGCTTGCCTAGAAAGAACCTATTCACTTTGAACTTGAAGACTCCGAGATGATTATGTAGCTAGCTACTTTGTTAATGCAGTTCTTATCAAAGAAGTAAGGATTCCTGTAAACAATAGCGACCTCACAACGATGACTAAATGATCGTATTTTGCATTTGGCAACACATCAAGTGACCGCGCGTTCGCCAAGGGATCTCAGAAGCCGAGACTTAGTTGGCTTAACTTGGACGCTAACATGAAAGCACTCACGTGACCTACTTCTAGTAAAACTTTGCTTCCTGATGTGGGAAGCTCATTTATCGGTTCAAGGGGTTTGTGGGTAAGTTGTGATTACTGTTTGGTTATGTTACCGTACCCCTGGCACCAACAAACCTGGTCAAACAAAATAATTAGACCAAGACTGTTTCTGACAAGGTAAAAGAGAATCACGTTTTGTTAGTTTCATAAATATTAAGATGTTTATTATACTGATGCGGATGCTTTAAGGCGCGTGACGAACGATAGGTAAATACAATTATCGGGCGATATTTTGCATTGAATAATATTGCTTTATTGCGTCGTTCTCGAGTTTTAAAAAGAAGACAAAAGTCGACTTCTGGCTCCATGGCCCGCCTTAAAATCAGTCATGCATAAATATAATAAAAACTCCTTCGGCAGTAAAACAAAATACCAAAAATAATGAAATTATTATTTTTTTGATTTAGAACATTTTTCATACAAAATCCAACTTCAAACATGCTTTATCTCTGACTACTAATACAATGTATGTTAGAGGTCAATGCGCTAGCTTTATGAAACTCATTAGGTGTTCAGTTTATAAACGCTTAAAATGGATGAATGGATGCTCAGTTTCAGATATTTCGAAGTGAATTCAATGCTTTTTGGACTAAGCTTACCAGGAGGTCTTAATTGCCACTTTGGTAGCTATGTTACATTTCATTTCCGTTAGAGCACTCTCTATTTTTTGTCGTGGGAGACTTACCATAACTATTCGCTTCTGCAGAGAAAAAGTTATAGTACTTTCGTCAGTAACATACAAACGAAGTAGCAGAAACGTAGGCGTGTGCATTGGCTCGCGTGTGAAAAATCACTCTAACTAGATCTACTTCAGTTTCAAAGCTGCTGTATTGTATTTTATCAACTCTGCAAACGACCGCTCCCAAACTTTACCACTAATTGCGTTAGCTTTCCAAGCTTGTTTACTGCACAGGAGTTTATTCTGTGGGCAAAGTAACTGTTTGGTATTCTGAAACCTATGTATTTAGGTGATTAGATTTGTTCTAGTCTCTAGGAGTTAACAAGATTGCAGGCCTCTCCTCTGAAACTGTTTTAGTTAGATACAGCTAAGTATATCTAAGGACTGGGTCACTTAAATAGGGGTACTGTCAGGCTCTATATAACTTAAAACCTGGAAATGATATGCATGGAAAATCAATTGCTTTATTTGCTGGCTGTAGTTAGATATAAATGTGATTTTCCCCGCCCGTCAATATCAAAATATGCAAGCTTGCTTATCTCTTTTCAGTGTGTGTTCGCAGTCAGGCTTTTTTTATTTTTTAAATAATATTATGCACAGCTTTTGGAAAATCGACGCGGATGTGGTTGATGCTGCTGCTGTTTTGCGCTATAGCGTAATTCAATTCATTTATTTTATTTTCAGATGTTAAAAATACATATTTGTTGGTAAAAAACTTAATTATACATGTCAAATGGTTAGTAAAAGTGTGACATAACAACAGTTAAATAACAATATATGACAGAAAAAAAAATATGTGGTATGTGAGCATCTAGTGTAGGTACTGCGCATGTACCATACAACAATGGTTTAGATGCTCACAGTCGAACCTGTTTGCGAACGTACTCAGTATACCATTGGAGCTGGCCCGAATTCTGCGCCCCAGGGATGTGCACCGCTTGCGCATGGTACTGTAGAAACAGTCCACTCGCGCCTCGGCGAACATCCCCGACGCGCTGCAGACCGGGGCAGCCCAACCAGCACCCTGTAATACAATGAGGATTATATAAAAAAAAAATGGAGAAAAAGTGAAACAGTAATGTAGTGGATGACGGAGATCCAAGATAATATTTGTTAGGTCCTTGTGTTTGGCTTACCAAAGGAAGAGAGTGAGTGTAGATGGATACGTTCGCGTTTGCGCATCCCGCGAAACAAGCGCGAATCCTTTGTCGCTGGACTCAAATCCGCTACCACTCCGGTCCGATAGGGGAAGGCCGCGAAGCATGAACGCAAACACGCGAAGCAATCCACACTCTTGTTTCGCGACTTTCGCAGGCAGCTCGCGCGCTTAGGAAATTGCGCTTGACGTCAAAGGCTTAACAGCATTGAACATAATGCACCGCGCATCTGAATACGTGTGGGCGGATACATTAGAGGCGAACGAAATTCAAATTGACCTGACATGCATATAATATGCAATCCCTCTATCCACATCGAATTATGTAGATTATAATCATATCACTCGTAGGACGTCCACTGCTGAACGTATGCTAATTTATTTCCATCCAAAGGTTGCCTGGAAGAGATCGTTCTCAGTGATAAAGTCGTCTGTTGTATTGCCTGTTTAGTTTTATTTTAGTGTTATATTTTTTCTGTGTGGTAACAATAAAGAGTTTATCTTATCTTATCTTGTATGCCTCCTCCGTAGATTTTCATAGTGACCGATCTTGTGCTGCCTAATTATTGATTAAAACGGGTATTTATCGCGTATGTACCTTTTTTATTTGTTATCCCGACATTTCGGCTGTGTTGCAACAGGCGTGGTCACGAGTTGACATGTGCTGCCTGTACCCAACGGCTCCCAGCAACCTTTATTAGATCGTTTTTCCATCTTGTCCTGTGCTTCGCTTTCCAGTGCGTGCTCTTCACTCGATAACTTCTGTCTCGGTTCTTCGAGCCAATCTTGTTAATCCTCTAACTGGGCTATGATGGAAAGCCACCCTAAGCGTTTAATCTTCTGAAAACATTCATAGACATGATTGCGAATGCATCGTAAAAGTTCCAGTTTCAATCGCGTGGGTTTGAGATAAGTTTTCAAACTCTAGGAACTTCATTTAAGTATTCCTTTGCATTGAAACGAGCTAAATCGATCCCGACCTATAATGAAAGTTTTTTAATGTAACGTGTGTGTTAGTTTGTAGAAAGAAAGAAGATCGAAAGGAAGTAATGATATTTATATAATATAGTTTTGCCTGCGAGAATAATAGTATCGTATGGATCTATAATTTGCACATGACCTAAGTCCCTCCGACCGGGTAAGCGAAATAGTTTTAAAAAGGCAAAGGGTTCATTGGTTTTGCAAGCATCATAAAAGATCTAGGAGCTTCAAAAAGTTAGCCTTTTTAGCTTAGTTAGCAGTTTGTGTAAGTTTAGAACACAATAAACGTCACACACAACAATATTACAAATCAAAACATAAAACTAACTGATTTTAGCACAATTAAATCCAAACCAAAATTGTTCACTTCAAACTAAAGCCTGTGGGCACAACGGTTTTCAATTTCATACCTTGTCCGGACGCCTTTCAAATCATTATTGTGTAACAACCAGCCTGCAGTTTCAAATTACCTACAGTGTTGCCCAGACCGTTACGGTTTCCGTCCAGTTGCCCACCGAAACAAACCGTGCAATTGTAGCGTAATCAAAACTGGGAACTGTGAAGCGTTAAGTTCTATTCACCGTCAATTCCTGTTTGAAAACTTCGGTTCCGTTGGTTTTTCCGGGTTTGTGGGTTCCTTTCAATTTCCCGTTCACGGCGCTGCCAGGTGCGGCGTTTGGCGAGGATGGCGTTTGCGAAGACTTTTTATCTTAGTACTACAAATTATTTGTGTGTAAATTATCTTTTGCTACAGTGGTTTGTCGAGTTGTGTCTTTTAATTCTGCCCCGAACAAGGGTGTTTTTAGGGTGTATGCATGTTAATTTGCGCATCCTGCCTGTAGGCTTAACTGCTTGACGGATTTTGACCAATGTAATTGGAATCGTTTGAATCACGAGAGTGACATAGGCTGTTAGGAGATATGGAGTTTCAAGAAATCCAAAATTACGGCTGCAAGCAGCCATATTGGTGTTCCTGCGAAATGACTTTTATTTTCAAAAAAAGGCGAGTTTGGTATCAAAATTAAAAGACTATATTAAAAATAGAAGGGAGACCTTCCATTGTCACTTAAGCGTAAACTTATCGACATGCGTATTCTGCCCGGCTTTACCTATGGCGCCCAAACTTGGTCATTGACGGAATCTAAAAAGTCCAAACTCAAGGTTTGCCAAAGAGCCATGGAACGCAGCGTGTTAGGGGTAAAGAGAATCGACAGGATCCGCAATACCACACTGCGCGCGAAGACGGGCATCGCAGATGTTGGCGACAAGACTGCCAGGCTGAAGTGGGACTGGGCGGGTCACGTCAGTCGTATGGTCACAGACAAATGGGCAACAGTCGTCACACAATGGGTGCCTGCAGATGGGCGTCGAAGCCGGGGCAGGCCGAGGAAGCGTTGGCATGACGACCTCGATGCATTCCAAGATGGCTGGTGGGACGTGGCGAGGGATCGTGAGATGTGGAGGAACATGGGGGAGATCTTTGCCCAGCAGTGGGAAAGTATAGGTTAAAAAAATATATATTATACACCTATGTTATAGTTACCTACACCTTTATTTAATCTAAACTATAATATTAGAAACACGTAAAATTTGTGGTTTCTAAGTTTGTGTGTTTGTTGTAGAAGGTAATCTGGGAAACCACTCTTATTGAAGAGAGTGCTTCTATGTAATAAGTTAATAAACTTTGTAAATAATCGAATTATTTATTTTTTTGTGGTTACTTTATTTTGTTTATGTAAGTACATATTTCCCTTCAGCTAGTCTACACAGAACTGCTCTTCTTCTTCCCTCGTGTCAATGGCTGTTTGACTTCTAAATCTTATTACCCCAGTAGAGAGCAACTTCCACACCCCACTCTGTTGCCTGGTACAACTTATCAAAACAACGTTACTAACATAATCAGATAGACCTTCATTAGATGGGACTTAACTGAATTAAAAATGGAAGCTTTTAGTCGGATTAAAGAGGAAGGGATACGAGGCATGCCTTTTAAGTTATGTCGTTTCCATATTTTCCGGCAATTTTGAATTTGGAACTGTTCTATATTCGAATGTGTTTACATTTTGAATCTCAAAACAGTTGAAAGTATTAGGATTAATGCTATTGTTTAGTCACAGTTTCGATTTGAATCTGTCAGGTCACGTACGAAAATGAATCTTTCTAAGGAAAATGTTCGTGCAATAATTTTCTACAACTTTAGAAGAGGCCTGACACGGCTTCAGTGTTTAGAAGAGCTAACATCTGTGTTCAGTGATGTAGCCCCATGTCTGCGGACTGTCGAACGCTGGTATTTAGAATTCCAGCGTGGACATACTAGTGTTAGTGACAGATTTCGCGAAGGACGCCCAAAATCCGCCTTCACTGAAGATAACATCATTGCTGTGAGACAACTAATTCTCGAAGATCGTCATGTGACGTATCGAGAGATAGAGGCTCTATTAGGCATCCCAGGGACAACCATTCAGAAGATCTTGCATGAAGCGCTTGGTGTGAGAAAGCTAGTTTGCCGTTGGATACCGCATCTGCTTTCCGACGATCACAAGGCGGCCCGCGTCAGATGGTGTAAGAAAACTCTGCAAAGGTTCAACCGAGGGGAGTCAAATCACGTCTACGACATCATAAGTGGTGACGAATCTTGGATCTATGCCTACGATCCTGATACCAAACAACAATCTACAATCTGGGTCTTTCAAGACGAGCCAAAGCCGACTAAAGTTGTTCGTTCTCGAAGCACTTCAAAGAAGATGGTGGCCACGTTCGTTGGAAAAACCGGCCATGTTGCGACTATTGCACTTGAAGATCGTAGAACGGTTAACGCAGAGTGGTATACTACAGTTTGTTTACCACAAGTCATCGCCGAACTTCGAAAATCTAACTCAAAGCGACGCATCATCCTGCACCACGACAACGCAAGCTCACACAGCGCTCGTCAAACGATTGAGTATTTGAAGCAGGAAAAAGTAGAAATTCTTGACCATCCTCCATACAGTCCTGACCTAAGCCCTAACTATTTCTTTACATTTCCTAAAATTAAGAAAAGTCTTCGTGGTCAAAGGTTCCAGTCCGGTGAAGAAGCAGTCGACGCTTTCAAGACAGCCATTTTGAACACCCCACTTTAGAGTGGAATAAATGTTATAATAACTGGTTTGAGCGAATGGAAAAGTGTTTTAAGCTACGTTGTGAATACTTTGAAAAACAATAAAAAGTACTATAAGGTTCTAGATGTGTTTTTTTCTTCAAACGACAAAACTTAAAAGGCATGCCTCGTACCTCTGCTGGGATAATATTTAATTCGAGATAAAAGGTACGGGTACAAAAATTTGTCGCTTCCTTTATTCTATTGGGATTTGGAAGCAGAACTTTTAACAAAATAGATTTTAAGATAAAGATCCGGAAATTATGAAATACCATTATATTTAGTCACACCAATCTTTCTTTTTTTGACAGCCTGCTGTCAAAGCCTTGAGATATGTCATGATGCCAATATTGTGTAAGGCACCGCCGAGTGATGGCCGAGAGCAAAATACCATTTCCCGCATAGGGAAAGACCTGGATGCACAGGAAGACGGCGTATACCCAGCAATTGAATTGGCTATCATTTAAACTACCAATGATAATGATGATGAAATATGTAGATCAATAAGGAGAACTAACTGGTGTTGTGATTTTTTTATTAATAAGGCTTTATCAAGGTTACTTGAGTTGAGTATGTTGCTTCACTTCTTTATAATAACAAGCCAATTAGAGGGCTTAGCCAAGTTACATTCGATTAGCGATGACGCTAGTTGACAATTCCGAAAATGTATGGGATTTGATACATGCTATGGAAATATCACGTGATATATCGACAACAAACCTATATGGAAATAGAATCGATTCGAAGCGAATGTAACTTGGCTATGGGCCCTGATGTGAATGTAAGAAATTGCCACATTCTAATAACAATATTCAGAAGTTTTGAATAAGTTAACTTTTTAATATTGTCGTAACACACAGTCGATTTTCCTTTTTATCTATTCTTTGTTTCGTCGGTGATTCAAATATTGGCTCAATAAACAAGCTACTGGATGTACTCGTATTATCCTTAAAGCTTAAGAATTGGTATTGAATAAAACATCGTTGATTAGCCGATAAGTAATTCCTGCCCAGTACGAACAGTGTACCAATCTTGTCTTGTTAAAAAGTATATAGAGTTTTTCCGCCAATTTGCAGGTTTTTTATTCAGCACGCGTTTCCGGCCAGGGAAGGTTTATCAGTGGACATTGTGTCGTGAATGATAAAATTATTAGAAAAAATGAAGAAAATACATTTAGGGACAACGAACTAAGCCTATTTTATTATCTTACCTGGAAAAGAAGGCTTTGGGGTAATGTGGCCAATTTTTACTGCTCTATATTTTTCAACTCAAAAGGGAATATCAGTAAACCACCAGTAAATTAATTATGATATTTCAGTGGTATTCGACATTGTATCAAAAATGTTAACCTTACGATTCAAAATTGTTATCAGCGCCATCTAACGTTCGCAGCAGCACTACGTTACAGCAAAGCGAAGGATCCGAAACTTTACGCAAAGCTTGGAGTGCCGTTTACGTTCCTCGTTTTGCAATATAATGCGATAAGTCATCGAGAGATGTCGCTCAGAGGCTGAAACGTATAGCAAGTTTAGCAACGTAGTTTATACGTAGAGTGACTGTAGATATAATTATTGCATAGGAATCTAATCTCTGTCTTGAATTACGCTATTAATAGCGTTATGATTTATTCTTTTGCAGAAATCCAGGATCGTAAAACGGATTATCACATTTCAATACTGATTGCATTTTAAATAAGTAGATTAGTCGTGCATGGGAGATATAATATTCATTCTTATTGTTATGAAGTTTATACGTAGAGTTTTTGCATAACTGTTTTTATAATTCAAGAAAACTGAACAGCTTAGTCCACATAATAATATATACCTATTCAGTAGAGTAGATTATCATTTAAAATCTCGATAAATTCAGCCAGTCTTGTTTTTTATTTTCCAGAATCATTTGGTGGATTATAGGCGGACAGGCACATACGTCCATCCGCTTTGTGTTATTTGGATTTTCCACTAGTGTTCTTGCGGGATGTCAGTGAAGATCCTATTTTCCCCACCCTAGAATTAGAATTAGAATGAGCGCTTTTGCCGGCGGTTGGATTTTGTGCTAAGAGTCCTGTGTCTCTTGATTGCATAGGTTTCACAACTTATTTTTTCTTTTTCAGGTGACAGCTTCAAGCTGGCTTCGTCGGGCTCGGGTAGCCCGGCGCCGCCGCCGGTGCAGTGGCGCATGCGGAGAAAGCCAGGTAAAATATATTTTAATATTTAATTTTCACCCACGAAACGGATAAGGTGTATGCGTTTAGGGTTAGAGGTTGTTTGTGTGTCATCCATTCTTCCATTCATCTGCAAAACGGTTCGACCGAATTAGATACGGTTTTCTATAAAAGGTTTGTGATTCATCGGCGATGGTTCTTTGATAGGTGTTATGGTGTGAACTCGCCAGAGGGCGCTGTAATAAAGATTTTTTGATGATGTAATCTCAACTGTAAAATAAAAATTTAAATGTGGGTTAAAAAAAATACATGTATTTTTAAGAGTATTTAAGTTATAAATGAAAAATCTTAGGATATCACGTCTGCTGGATTACTTGGCCGGCCTCAGGGTGCCACAGGGTGCATTAGTAGGTGTATAATGTATATCAATTATAAGTCACAAGCTTCCGCCAGCGGCCTAGCACACCTGGTTTAACAATAAAAACATTACCCTCCAGCGAAATTTGAAACAGATTCCAACCCCACCAAATGGGTAGAATCCAACCAGAAAAAAAGATTTCCAACGTTTTTTTAATTCCTCCTGTACAAAAAGTTGGTGTGCCATTGAGTCAAACATTCTAGCCTAGTGTGTGGGGCCGTTGGATAATAACCGACCACTATTACAATTATTGTGTTATATCTATTTTCGGTTTTTAATTGTTTTTATGTGTTTCGTTCAAATAAATAAATTGTACTTAATTCAACTCTTTTCTCAATTCTGGGCAAGTCTTAAACATACCTTGGTTCTCAGGATCATCATCATCATCATCGTTAGCTCTTCTCATCTCCCTGCTGGGCATAGGCCTCTCTTCGTTGTCTCCATTTGCCTCTGTCTTGCGCTGTTCTAACCCACATACGACCTGCATTTTTATAATGTCGACCCATCTTGCCGGTGGACGACCTGCGTTCCTGGTTCCATCTCGGGGCCACCACTCAGTCAGTACCCTGCTCCACCTGTCATCAACGCGCCTCGTCACATGTCCTGCCCAACTCCATTTGAGTCCCAATATACGTTTGCTAACGTCTTGAACTTTAGTTGGCATGGGCGGCGTTCAGCAAGTTGGACGATATTTTGAAATCTACCACCGTTCCACAATGTCTGAAGACCCGCCTCTACAACCAATGTGTCCTGCCAACATTAACCTACGGTGCTGAGACATGGACGCTCACGAAGGAGACTGTGCACAGGATTAAAGTCGCACAGAGAGCCATGGTTCTCAGGATATTTAGTGATAATTATTTATATCATTAAAAAAAATATGGGTGGGTCAGAACAGCGCAACACAGAGCCGAATGACGACAACGAAGAGAGACCTATGTCCAGTAGTGGGATGAGGAGAGGCTTACAATGATAATGATTTAATTCATATCCCTAAACGTTTTTAATATATGAGACTCTATTATCAGTGTATTTTTGTATATATCAGTTCTTGATAAACGTCTTGTTTATGACAAATACTCCCTGCAAACAATAGGCCCCATTTTCACCAACTTACGTAATATGGACCTTTGCTGTTTTTCGAAATAAAAAAATGCTAACTGCACTAGTAGTCCACAGATTTATTTTGGGCGGCAGTGTGGAAAAATGATGTCAAAATAAACTCGTAAAATAGGTTTAAGTACTACTATTTCCTCTGAATCTTAAAATTTGTAGTTTTGTTGTTTTCGACCATAAAGTTCAATACGTATTTGACATCATACAGACAAGTTTATAATGTACCATGTATTTTGAATAAAACGAGATTCTATAAGACGATTCTTTAACAAACTAGTTCTTTCAATTGAAGTTTTTTTTTTTTTTAATTGGATAGGACTTCGTTTGACCACAATCTCACCTGATGGTAAGTGATGATGTGGTCTAAGATGAAGCACGAAGATCTAGAAGAAACCTATTGTTGAAGTGTAATGTTAATTCCAGTAAATTTTCAGTAACAATTTTCGTCGTGCCAACAACAGTGAAAGCGGTTGACTCTAGGCTGACTGCACTTGAATAATTAGAATAAATGTAGTTTTGCGGTTTACTTTACCACAAAGTGTTAAATGCTATCGGCTCTCGTTGAGATTGAAAAGGTTGATCTTCTAAGAATGTCAGGTTGTAAGGCCGTTTCCACACAAAATTTTCTTTCACGATATTGAACATGCGCAAATTGTGTACCTAAGAATTTAACTCACGACCTTCCGATTCATAAATATCGGAATAACTGCCCATAGTTTAACACACAAAATTTGGAAATTTATTAATTAACATTCCGTTGAAGTGCTTCGTTTCCCTATATTCGCTAATAATCTTGACGCTTGAAAGCTTGACGAGTGGAGGCTCTTTAACGAATTTGTTTCGTACGATATATCGTAGCTGGTTATGGATTTAGCTAGTACACCCGCGATGGAGCTACTTAAGGTGGTTCGATTCTAATAAAAACGTTCAGTGGCGATTCACTAGATAACTGAACAGCAGAAATGACTAAACATATGCGTATCGAATTAGTTACGTCTTATTATTGTCGCAAAATCAATAAAAATGCACACTTTCCGTGGCGGACTCTTCTGCATCTTAGCCGGCTATTCCCCCACTGCACTACAGAGGTCGTCCGAAAAAACCTAAAAGACGTAAATATAAAAAGGATTTTTAAACACAAACTGAAAGTAAAATGATATAATACTTATTATGTAGACATTTTGTACTCGGATTATACCAAGTTCTTTGCTTCGGGTGAATTGCTTCCCTAAAGTGACCCAGCTTCGATTGAAATCTGTGGTGTGCTGGAAGCTTCACCAAATTGATTGCGTTCCCCTCTTGACACCAACTTCTGAACACTTTCGGATAAAATTGCCAATGGTTCCAATGCTTTAATGGAGGACTTGATTTCGTGTCATCCTTTAGCTGCTTGATCAGTTTAGTCCTGAATTACGTTTTCGTAGTTACATTTTTCCTGCGTGGAAATCTATGAGTAATATATAACTATCTGGCTTATATAACTAGGCAGCTCTTAATCTGTAGAAAAATACATAATATATTTATTGCACACCATTAAAAATAAACATAGGCAATAACACTTGCAAGGTACAATGAGTAACCTTATCGCTAAAAGAAATCTGTTCCAGGCAATGAACGGACAGGATCTATGTGAATAAATGAGGATGGCAGCGTTAATCAAATAATTCTAACTTCAAATAATCTGTAATGTATGTTTGTATTAGATTAGCATGGAAAATTAAAAAGCAAGGCGGTAGGCTAGAGTTAGGCTTCGAATAAGAACATTGTTAGTCAATGTGGTAGCAAACTAAAGCCAAGGCGATAGGTTTGTAGGAAAGAGTAGGCACATTATGAGATGGTGTTGTCTTATCTGTTTTTCTCGATATAGTACATAACTTTGTGTTTGCAGTCTCTGACGCAAGATAATATTTCAGCGACGCGAGCTTCTAAACTCCCTCAGTGGATAATCCTACTTTTAAAAGTATCTCACGAACGGTGACTAGAGTCACCTCAGTAGGTATTATAAAGATGCTCTCGAGCTAAGCCCCTGCGCGAAAAGTGCAGCAAAAAGCTTACGGAGAGCTTTATATTTTCAACGTCAACCAAGATGACGCGGTGGTTCGTTCGCGTATATTCTCGCCAAAATGTTGTGTTTTTTAGTATTATAGCGCCTTATATTTTTTTAATCGGGCAAACCAACCGTACCATAGCTGAGCGTGTCAAAGAGCATATCGCAGCTGTCAAAAATCGCCAGGTAAACAAGTCAGCGATAGAAGTGACTCGATACCGAATCATTGGATTGAACTTCATGATCCTAAGGATTTCTCTAGTGAACGCCATTATTACAAAAGAATGGTTCGTGAAGCGATTGAAATCAAGAAATTTCCAAATTTCAATCGGGAAGATGGCTATAGGCTCTCAGCAACCTGCAACCCGGTGATTACTAGGTGTGCGCGTCGTGATCGGTCGTCTCAATGCGTATTTCACGTCTCATTTGTAATTCTGAAGACCAAGTGATGGTAGATGCTGCAGCTGCCATCACTTTTCGACGGTAGCTCCAAGTATTCCAGTCAACCCGTGACCATGACTGTTGAAACACAGCCGAAATGTCGGGATAACAAATAAAAAAGGTACATACGCGATAATACCCGTTTTAATCAATAATTATGTACACTATTATAAATCCCGTATTTATAATAATGTTTGAAATTAATCGCGAAAGTTTGAAAAATACTATCTTATTTTTTAGTTCAGTACCTATGATTAAACAACGTCATTTTGGCAGACATTGAGTAACACGCTTAATAAATAAATAGGTAACTTAAATAAATAATGCTGGACATATCCCACAGCGCCATCCAGCCCCAAACTAAGCAAAGCTATGGAACCAGATAACTGATAGAATACTTATATCCTTTTTTTTTTGTAAATACATACTTATAATATATAGAAAAATACCAAAACCCGGAACAAATATCTGTCGACAAAAGATTGTATTTTATGTGTTGCAACCAAATACTTCTTTCTATAACTTCAAAATTAACGATCTATTATTATTTTATTATCATCGTTTCATAAAATAATTTCGTGCTTCATTTTGCTCTTTGTAATACCGGAACTAAGTTAAGAGTACAGCAAGCACCAGAGTATATGTATGGATTTTAGAAAGTTTATTGTGCGAGTTTTTAAAATCGTATACAATATATTGTGTAAGAAATATCTCAAAAAATTTAAAATTAGTATATTTAATTATTTAGTCTGAAGGCAAGTAAAGAACAATTCTGTTTAAGAATTCAATTCTGCTACGTCTGAAAATGTAGTGAAAACCATAACTTTCTTTATTCAGGATATATGTAAATTGAGTTTCTAATTGTAGGCAGTTTGAGAATTTCGTTTAAAGTGGCATCCCTTTTAATTGTCTGGGCGTAAATTTATTGTAAATTCAGTAGGACAGTTCATTTGGGTGTAATGTTTTTGTTAGTTCATTTGTTGTTTAACAGATAATTTGCTGCGGGGTGGTGTAGTGTTACAGGGAACCGCAAGGAATTTCAAAATTCCTTGGTTGATTATATTTGAAAAGGAATTCTTTAACTTGGATTAAACGACGAACGGTGTTGATTTTAGAAAAGAGTAATATTTAATTTGAACTAGTGGTTCGCCCTGAACTGAGATCACGCGAGTCTCCTATAAAAACAAAAATATATTATCTTTGACAATCAAAATAGTGCTACGAAATAAATAACCAACTAACTTGACATACAGTTTCATTCGTATAACAGGTAATGGGAGTTTATATAAATTTGTTAATCTTGTTTGGGGTACAAATTGTAGTTATTCTGGATTTCAGACTTTTGCCTTTTGTATCACTTAAGCTACACGCATACCAAATTACAGCACTGTGGGGTCACTGCTGTACCCTGTTAATTTTGTCAAAGTTCAGTTTTTGGTATAGCTAATAACTCAAAATATACAAAGAATTTACTGAAAATAAAAAACGGAGTCAAAATGTACTATCGAATACCTTTCATTTGACGTCCCACATGACCTAATAGTTTTTTTTACCTCTCTTGAAACCCAATATCTCAACAACCCCGCCAACATTTTTAGCTCACTTAGTCACACCAAAATTGTACCATCACTATCTACCTATGTATCAAATTTCACAATGGTCGGATCAACGCTTCAAAAATTATCCTCGGACAAACAATCATACATACATATTTCATAAGTCACCATATTTAATCACTCTCGAGGACTCAATAGCCTTTAACGGATTGCGAAATTTTGGATATTTTGATAGGCAACCCTGCAGAAGCATATTCCTCTAATAAATACTCCTGCGTCTCAGATACGAGATTAGCCAATAACTGCTTTTGTCCGTCTGTCTGTCTGTTCTCGCCTACTGATTGCATTTTTCAAACGATTTTGACTAAAGTTAGCACACACGTTCCTTGATTTATTAAAATTTTTTAGTCGACCACAATTTTTATTGGGGGGAAAAGGAGGGAAGTTTGCTGTAGCGTTATTTATCGACGGATTTCAATCAAATTTGAGATAATCTGGAACTAAGGACTTCAATCAGATGATGATGTAGAATAACTATAAATGTGAAAAATAACTATAAACTAATAAATGTGAAAATATCAAAAGGGGGGAAAAGAGGGGGAAGTTTGCTGTAGCGTTATATTTCATTTTTTGTAGCGGATTTCATTTTTTTTTTTCGGAAAATGTATACATACCTATATCAATCAGACTACGCAGTCCTCTCCGCCTTCACAAGACGAACCCGTAGACACCAGATTCGACCACCTAGGACCAAGGGTACGCGAGTAATCGCTAAAACTTATACCAATATTTTGCTCAAAAGTCTACATAGGTAAGCCTATTGGAAAATTCAAGCACCTGAAATTCCATTTAAAATTGGACTTATGATTTTACGGTCGCAAGGTTAATACGCGAGGTCTACTGTTCTCACAGAACCACTACCTAGTAGTATAAATGCGAAAGTAACTCGGTTTCTTTGTTTGTTACCTTTTCACAACTTAACGGCTGGACCAGGGTTAGGACATAGGCTACTTTTTACCAAACTGCGCAAAAGGAGGGTAATGTTTTTATTGAAAAACCACGCATGCGAAGCCGCGGACGGGTCTTTTAGTAATGTATAAAAAATGCATTTTGATTAAATAACTTACATACACACGATAAACATAAAGAGATATTGTTGTTGTATTTGAACAAAATGTTTTCTTTGTATGTTTTGAACCTAACGTTCCTTCGGCAGTTGAGCAAAAGTTAGTTCACGAAATAAATGAACAGTTTGTACAAACCATTATGTCCAAGTATACAGTGAAACATTCGTCATAATTATATTGTAAGTCACGCTAATGCCTGTGCCATTATAATTAAGTTTCCGCTACTGCTGAAATTGTGACAGATTACTCCAGTAATCCACCAGTTGTTTTCTTCTGCAGATGCAGTGCGATTCTTGCAACCCGTGACTAAGTTCATGTGAACTTATGTCATTATTTTTACGAGTTACACATTAAAATCACTCTATAAAGTTTAACTAATTTGGGTTTCGTATTCTAATCCTATAAGGAACTATAAGGAACCCTTATAGTTTCGCCTTGTCCGTCTATCTGTCTGTCTGTCTGATAGATAACTTATCCGTGATAGGTTCATGAGAAGTGATAGTTATCAGCCGTTTTACTCGTAGATTATTAGTGCTGTAGAGTTGAAACTTGACGTGATAATAGGTTTTAGTGACGCCAAGTAAGCTGTTAAATAAAATAAAAAAAACTTGTATTTCTAGGGTACCTCCCCTTTATGAATGTTTAGGGTTATTTTTTGTTACTCAAGCATCCTTTCCTGTAGGGTATCGTTGAGTAGGTTTTCCATAAACATTATAAGATTTTCTCAACTCATTATTTTTAGAGGTCAAGAGACACCGAAAATTAGGTAGACAATATCTTTGCGCAATATTTTTATGGTGCAATGTGAGCCATGTGAGCCGCAGATGATCAATCATAATTGTAACGCAAATTATATTCATATCAATCATGTCTTCTTCAGTTAAGCGAGTGAGACAGATCAAAAAATATTATACAATAATATCCTCACACGCCACTATGTAAATTATTGGTGCGATATATATACAACCAGACTCCTCGAAAAAAAAGAAAGACGTGTGGCACTCGGAGACTGCCGCGGTAAAGCTATTGCATAGCTGTTTTTATCAACTTATGCAGTTATAATTATTTATTTATTTTATTTATGCAGTATTTTTTTCTTACTTTTATTACGTATTCGTCCGATTTCGGAGCAGCTCGTCTCGATTCGTGCAAGCTTCGTAGAGTCGTACCATTGAACTAAATACAAAGAGAAGGTGACCTAACGAAGAAACTCTAAGCAGGCATGAGTCACCAGATTGCGGGGCGAAGAGGGGGATTACGCATGCGCAGTAACGCCGATACAACCAATGCCACCTAGAGGCGAGTTGCTGAACTAAAGAGACAAGCGTGATATTTCAAAAAGTCATTAAAAGTTCTGCTATTCATCGATAGATGGCAAAACTAAAAAGTATCACCGCTGTGCCGGTCGGAGTCGGAACACCCCTCGTGTTAGGTTATTTTCGTTACGGAATTTCTGGATTCGGTCTCCACGCTCAAGGCCCGCGGTAGAAGCTATGCAATAGCTTAACTTGCTGTAAAATAACTTGTGGTCTATGTACCTTCTCCATGATTGCAAAAGTGCAGCGCGTAACTCTTAAATTATGACATAAGTTTACGTCAAGCGTAACAGCAACCTCATAGAATGGCCTAGCTGTAATTGATTCTGTAGTTGTGTTCTGATGATTAATTGAACAGCGGACTTGTAGTTTGCTGGTAAATATAATTATTGCTAAGCCCAATATTTGATCTATCTATCCATGGCGACGGACTTTGTTATGCCCATACAAGAAGTTGGCGTGGTGATAACGTTAGTTGCCTAATATATTCGTATTATTTGATTGAAGATCTTTCCAAGATTGAATAAGTTATCATGGTGTTATCACCATGGCAACGTTAGTTTGCCTAATATATTTTTTAACCCCTCATGCAAAAAGAGGGGAGTTAGAAGTTTGACGCCTATGTCTGTCTGTGGCATCGTAATTTCCAAACGGATGAACTGATTAGGGCGCGGTTTTTTTAATAGAAAGCTAGTTCAACTGGGGTGGTTCTTAGCTATGCCAGTTTTTAACCCCAACGCAAAAAGAGGGATCGGGAAGATGGGTTAGGTATATGTAATTTCAAAAAGGGTTTTTCCGAACGCTGAGTTTCCCAGCGTTTTGTAACTATACAAAATCTGAATCGAGACTTTAGGATGTTTTTTGATAGATTTTTCTGTTGAAATTTTGAAATCTATGTTCGAGTCCATTAACGCATATCTTTTATACCATTGTACCTTTATTTATTTATTTTAAATGTTACTGTAAAGAGTATATCAATCAATCAAACATTTATTACTTGTTTCTCGAATCAATATTAATTCTCCGTCGGTACGGAATACTTTAATAATATTAGGAATAATATCAGCCATGGACGTCCAATTGTCCACTGCTAAACATAGGCCTCCCCAATCTCTACAATGCTGAACATAGACTTCCTTAACGGAATACTTATGACAAGCAATAGTTTCATATGCTTCAGCAATTTCATATACTTAAATGAGTTTGATAACTTTTCCACAACATATTCTCCAATTCACCAATCTTTTTCAAAGTTGCTTCGTTCTATAGAACTTGTATTGATTTTAGGACATTGACACAATGCGACGCGAGATTTTCAAACCCCTTTGCCATATTGTTTGGTGGTACTTCATAATTATCCTCATATATTTTCCCCGAAGCTTAATTTTGAGTCAGTCTGACCTGAATCTAAATAGTATTTTATTGGGACTGGTCAGGAATCAAAGTTTGTGGAAAGAGGATAAATAAACTTTCCTCAATTAACCTTAGGCTCTGCTGCAGCAGTTACAAATTTTGCTCATTGAGGCTTGTTTCTAAGAACTTTACATTTTCTATACATCGACATAATTTATACAGCCCCTGGTGGCAAGATGGCTTCTAGCTGGATGAATAGATGCATGCTTCTGAAGTGCCTGAGGCAGGGTTTTAAACGGAGTAAGCACCTACACCAATACTTACTAAGCTTACTCCACAGGAAAGACAAGGCCAATTCCAGGCTAAGCCAGTTCAGAGTCAACATCCGTCAGTTAGCTGAAGGCTAGTGAAGTAGGAATGGGTATCTGGATAAATATCCGAATAACATACCAGTTAAAAATGTACTGGTTCATTTACGAACAGGTAGGTGAAATAAGGATATGATGATTCACAGCCAACCCAAATTATCAAATAATATACTGACCAAAATAATTCAGATTATTTAAATAATCTATGGAAAACTAATAGATAATAATAGCCAAAGCGAAAACAAAAACTTGGCCCTTAAAATGTAAAGTGAGAGTATCGTATTTATGAATGGGCACGCGGCAGCCACATGGTCATGTTTGTTGGTTTGGTTACTGTATAATTCCAGGTTTGATGACGTCACGGGAAACTCATCCAAACCAAACATCTGAGACTGTCATATTTTGGGAACGGTACGGTACCGGTGGCTTTTTACACTATTCTTTCAATGAAAAAAGTTGAATTTCCTAAAGTCGTAAAACCAGTATTGATTTCAATTATGTGTAGAGTGACTTAATTTTTGCATAATTCTTGGACATTCCCTTTATTGTTTGGTGGTATCGTATCAGTTAATCCCGCATTATGTTCAGCGAGAATTCTGTGCCCCCACTCTTAACTCAACTTAAATTTCAGTCGCATTATGATCTACTTAGAGCAGCATCACCGAATTTATATTTGTACAGAGCTCATCAACGAAGGAGTGTCAAAGTGTTTGCGTTTACGATTTTGTGCTTAAATACGGGCTTGGTTTCTTTAAAGAAACGCTTCTATACTTAATATAATACCGATTCTAGCTGTTAAAGTTAATTATAGACATACTCGTATCATCTGTCCAAGCAAGAAAAAAAATTGTCCGCATTTAAACTACCTACCCACTTTTTTTAATGTTGATTGGCAAAGCAGAGCCAGGCGTGGTGTGGTGGCGGCCGGTGAAGCAGAGCTCCTGAGAGATATGTCATAGGGCGGATTGCAGAAAAAACCTGGATGCGATCCACTCAGAATAAATTAAGAATTGGCATAAATCAAAGGGAGACATATGCCCAGCAGTAAATACATACTGAATATAACGATGATGAATAATGTTTATTGATTCTTTGCACAAAGGATTAGCAAGTTGAAGTGGCAGTGGGCAGGGCACGTAGCTCGAAGCACTGGCAGCCGTTGGGGCGGAAAGGTTCTCGAGTGGAGACCACGCACTGGAAAGCGCAGCGTAGGACGGCCCCCCACTAGATGGAAACACGACCTGATAAAGGTTGCTGGGAGCCGTTGGGTGCAGGCCGCACAAGATCGGTCGCTCTGGAGGCCTATGGGAGAGGCTTATGTTCAGCAGTGGACGTCCTGTGGCTGATATGATGAAGATGATTCTTTTCTTTGCTCTATTCATTCTCATTTTATTAATTAACTAGCTGACTCTCCTACGGCTTCGCACTAGTTGTATGTCAATAAAAACATTAACCTCGTTTGCGCAGTCGGGTAAAAAGTAGCCTGTGTCTCAATCCCGGTCATAATCTATCTATATACCAAATTTAATCAAAATCGGTTCAATCTTTTAGTCGTGAAAACGTAACAAACTGAGTTATTTTCGAATTTATAATATTAGTAAAGATGTTTATTGTAATTTGAATTTAGATAAAAAATAACTATTACTTATCCATTATTTGTTCTAGGCATCGCTGGCACTTTCCAGTGTAGGGTCTCCCCACCCACCAATCTTATGATATCTTATTAAAATATTACTGAAGCTGGATTTTCACTATGGGATATATTATATTTTCAGATATAAAATTTATCGCTAACCGTAATTTTGAATGGAACTGAGATGTATAATATACTATACAACTAACAATCTCGGGATATAATTGTACATATCGTCCTGGTACAAAATACCCTCATTTTATATCTAACATAAGAGTAACTCAATAAAAATCTCTCAAACTTTGTGAAAAAAACAGTTTTATGTTGGTTCTGTAAAATTGGCCCAAATGGATTTATGAATTCTGATAATTAGGCCGACGATTTATGTTATATCTCGTTGTGAAAAGTCAGCGTATATGACTATATGAGTTAAACCTATTTCCAGCCAGATAACACGGCTTTTGTAGAAAGTCATTGCTCAGAGCAAATTCGTACATTCATACATGAAAGAAAATCCATTTAAGCCGTGGTATTGTTGGATATTCTCTGAATATAAATTATGGTTTTCTTAGGTTTCTCTTAGTAAAAGCCTAGAATAAATAAAAAACGTTTAGAAGTAAAACTCCACGTGCCTAGCAATTATCATATCAGCCATAGGATGTCCACTGCTGAACATAGGCCTTCCCCATATATTTCCAGAGCGCCTAGGCTTGTGCGGCCTGCAACGAACGATAACATTTATCAGATCGTCTTTCCATCTGGAGGGGGGCCGTCCTATGCTGCGTTTTCCAGTACGTGGTCTCCGCGCAAGAACTTTTCTGAGCCAACGGCCGTCAGTTCTTTGAGCTTTGGTTTGTCTACGAATCTCCTCATTTCTGATTCGATCTCGTAGAGTAACACCAACAGCAGCTCATTTACACTCAAATCAAGCAATACCGAAACCAAATCAAATACACTACTACATAATTATCGTGCCCGTTGTGACGTCAGAGGTTTCTATTAGAAAAACAAAGTTTCGCGATGTTGCATCGCCAAAACGCGAGCTCATCGGAAGCTTTGCAAAAAGTTGCGTGCGACGTTAAAGCTTTGTATTTCCGAGGAAAAAAAATCATCAAGGTTCATACAAGTAATACCTAAATGAATACGAAATCGCATCGCATTTTTTATTTTGAGCTTTGAGTTTTAGCCTTGATTGAATTATTGTTTGAGGAAGCAGATGAGATAGTGGTACTGTTGTAAAGCGGATATCTTGGGAGTATCGGTTCTATCCGCTAATATTAGTAATAATTTTAAAGACATAAGTGACGGGCAAAGCTGTTCTCTTGAAGATAATTTATAAGTGCGTGCTTACGAGCTCTAGGAATTGCTTGTGCTTATAATTTATAGGTTCTCTTTTGAAATGACAGTGTGCAGCTGGCCTAAGATCTGGAATAGCATAAATTCTGTAAAGGAACGTTTATTACAAGCTTTTATTAAACTTGCCTTTGCGGCCTTTGAGGCATTTTAGGTGCCTAACGTGCCTATGGGGATTATTTTAAAAACTTTCTGGTCGAAGCTACGTGTGATCTGAGAGCCCATGCTTATCTGGATCAACGCATATGTATTGTAATTCAGCGGGGCAATGCAGCCAGTGCCTTGGGGACCGTTCCGTCTGCTAATGATCTGGAGCAGTTAAGTTATCTATATATTGATTGCAACGGTTTATAGATGGCTGAACTTATATTCTGTATGTCTTTCGACCTACGCTTCGCTTTTCAGTGCGTGGTCTCCACTCGATAACGTTTCTGAGCCAACGGCCGTCAGTTCTTGGTGCTATGTGCCCCCCCCCCCCACTGCCACTTCAGTTTCTTAACCCTGTAATGAATTCTTAACGCTCTAATAATAAAACGCAAACATTTGTCCCGAGGCGGGATTCAAACCCATCAAAACGAAGTGTCCCCAAGACACTAACGGTATTGCCATACCTAATTGTAATGCATGTTTATGTGGACTATATTTTTATGACAACATTAAAGTGGTTCTGAAAATATCGGCTTGGAAAATCTTATTATGCAAATGTATGTCCAGAATTCTTTGTTCTAAAAACCTCATTCCATTCTCTTTGTCATTTTGGTTATGTACTGACTATTTGCCTTTTTAGTCTCAAGTCCCTTGTGTATTTTAAACACATTTTATTCCGGCGCGATTTTAGCCCAGAGAACAGGTTCTTTCTTTTGGATAAGTCCCATCTGGTCCGGCCCCGGAAGCAGGCTGGATGGGAAAAAGAGTGCCATCGAGCCCGGTGATTTGTTCACCGGGCCCGTTGGCAGTTTTTTTGTGTCATCGGCCCCGGCAGCACGCTACCCGGATTCTGGCCCAGTGACGAGGCGGTTGGGAAAAAAGTGCCATCGACCCCGATGATACGAGTATTAACAAGAGTGCTCCATCTTCGACCACACAATCAGTTACCATTGCCATCAGACGAAGTGTGCTCAAGCGATTTAATATTTTTGTTAGAAAAATAGAGCTAATATTCAGTATTACTAAAAAAACTATTTGTAGTGCGGAGCACAGAAGTTCTTGGCAGGTAGTAACCATTCAATTATTCCCATTAATAATCTGTTCAAAGCACTTGATTAGATCATTAGTATGCATTATTCAAGAATGTGCCGTTATTTCTGCCGCCAAGCAGTAATGCGCACTTTGTTGTGTTGAAAAGTTTTGAAGGGTATGGGTCCCAGTGAATTTACAGGCACATAAGACATTTCACCTGCGGTCCAAATCTACTAATTTGTAAGAACACCGATTATGGAGCCGTCATCATCATCATCATCATCAACCTATAGCAGTCCACTGCTGGACGTAGGTCTCTCCCAGGGTGCGCCATTGAGCCCGATCCTCAGCTCTTCTCATCCAATCCTTGCCAGCCACAGCGCGCAAATCGTCACTCCATCTAGCCGGAGGGCGTCCTACACTTCGCTTGCCTAGACGTGGTCTCCACTCCAGAACACGTTTACCCCAACGGTTATCGGTTCTGCGGCAGATATGACCGGCCCACTGCCACTTCAGCTTGCTGACCCTCTGAGCTATGTCGATCACCTTGGTTCTCTGTCGGATAACCTCGTTTCTGATTCTATCCTTCAGAGAAATTCCGAGCATAGCCCTTTCCATAGCTCGCTGAGCGACTTTCAGTTTGTGGACCAGTCCCACCGTAAGTGTCCACGTTTCGGCTGCGTAAGTCATCATCCAGCCATCATCATGGACCATCATGGAGCCGTACCATTATTTAACTATTACAATTGTTGTTCCTGTCATAAGCTGCCAAATTTTAAATGGTGTTTTCATATCAACGGCGGTCATTGAAGAAAGATGATGTTAGTAGAATACCAAATGCTATCAATAGTAGCCATTTTGCGACGATATTATTGTCATAGTGAAGCCATTGGTTTAGTTTAGTGGAATGGGGCAAAATTTGTCTCAGGATGATTTCGTAATGCAATGTCTTGTAGACCAAGTTTAAGTCGGATGGAACCAGTGAGTTAATACAATTAATAAAGGCAATGGTAAACGCTAACATCAGGCGGGTCATGGCCTTGTATCGTCATCTCATTTTATAGAGAAAAAAACTGGTAATTTTTAATTAGCTTAGTAATCATTTTAGCCTTTTTACGTAATCTTTTGGCAAGGCTCTTTTTGTTTATAAACACACCCATAACTAAATAAAACCGGACACGTGCGAGTCTGACTCGCGCACCGAGGGTTCAGTATATTATTTTCTGAGAAATAACTACAAATAAACGATTATCGGATTTTTTCCTTCACTTCTGCTGTGAGACCTTGCTTCTTGCTTAATTTCATGATTCTAGGTCAACGGAAAGTACCCTATAGGTTTTGATTTATTGGCGACTGTCAATAGATGGGGGATAAATGGCCGTATTTTTTGATTACGTTGATTTAGAAGCTTTATCTTTTTACAGCTCCAACGGGCCGTAATCCTTGATATTAATTTCAAGAACCCTAAACATAGAGTTAAAAGGTGTAAGGCTCGGTCGACACGAACGATTATTATAATAAGCTTTACAAGTAGACAAAACTGATATATGGCTCCGAGTGAACACCACCGAAAGCTCTTTCTAGTTGTTAGTTTGCGATTTATGAGACAATACGTTTTAATTAAGGCGTACGTCTGCATTGAGTGCAAGTGGTCTACTGAGAATTGATTTATGATTACCGCAGTTTAACGATGCCGTTCCAAATGCCTATTATGAATTTTTTATTTGAGAAATGTATTGAAAACCAATGTTTACGCTAAATACGTTTCGATGCATAACAATATTCAAAAATTTGTAAAGAGCATTTCGCGAGACACTTTCTTAGTTTAGGCATAGTTTAAATTGTTATTTATAATTAGATAATCACCAAGACAATGAATGCAGATTTATTATTATTAAGGGTATTAACATTTTATGACATAAAAAAACTAGAGGTTTCACACGATCTCGCGTGTCTCCCAGAAAACAAAAAAAATATTATTTATAATCTTTGAGTAATAAAATAGTGCCACGAAATGAATAATCAACTAACTTACCTATAGTTTCATTCAAATTACAAGTAACGGGAGTTCTTCTTAATTGGTTACTCTTTTTAGGGGTCGAAATTGCAATTATTCTGGATTTCGGACTTTTCCCTATATGTATTTATTTGTGTAAAGCTACACGAATACCAAATTTCAGAACAGTGGGGTCGAAATGTACTCATGAATGTCGAATCACCTTTCATTAGGTATTTCACTTGACCGGATAGACCCTTTTTGTTTTTTTTGTACCCCTCTTGAACCCCAATATCTGAACAACCCCCCAACATTTTTAGCTCATTTAGTCACACCAAAATTGTGCCATCACTATATACCAAATTTCACGATAATCTGATCAACGCTTCGAAAGTTTGCTTGGACAAACAAACGTACATACATACAACGCCGGCTTGCCCAAGTTGATTTAGACGTCTCGCTTCGCTCTATCAAAAACACACGTACGGGAGGTTCATAGTGTTTTTCGTTTTTTATTAATACAAGTTTATAGGTATGTTTTAGGTTTATTTAAAACGATAGTTTCCGAAGTATAAAAGAGAGGTGAAAGAAGGATAATACAGATTACAGAGGTAAAGACAGATAGATAACTCTTTAATTAATTACCGCACAAACAAAAAAAATACCTTATATACCACCTTATTAAGTTTGTCAGAATAAATAAACCTATATTCCGAAAAGTTTAAGCTGAAAGTAAATGTAGGTGGCTAACCTCGCGAGATATCTCAGAAACACTAACATAGTTACTGCAGCCAATCTTCAGTTTTACGAGCGAAAGTTCCATATCCAAGTTTATTTTGGAGCAAAGCTGCGCTTGTGAAATAGATAAAGACTTGTGAAAATAACAAGTGGGGTGAATGGCTCTTCAATCTTGGTGCAAATGTTGTCAAGTACTAGTTGCTGAAATTCGGTTTTTGTCACTTCAAACATTAGGGGTCCTACCACAAAAAAAATTAAACACTGTATAGTGCGTGTTTAAAAAATTCCGATCCAATAATTTGTAAGGAATTTTTTAATGATAAATCCATCTCTACAGATGGATGCGAAGGCCGAAGAGCCGTGATGGCCTAGTGGGGTGTACCACGACTTTGGAGGTGGTGAGTTCAAATCGCGGCAACCCATTGATTTTTACTCGAAAAAATTTATGTGTGCATTTGCACGTGCTCAAAACAGTGGAAAAAAAACATCGTGAGAAAACCGGCTTATCCTAGAACCGAAAATTGAAAGGCATGTGCCATCGGGTAAGTATTCTTATAAGCGGCGATGGCCTTGTAACCTGTCACACGTCTATGCAAAAATGACATGTATATGTCATCGTTATGTTTGGACTTGCCCCTGATTCCCCCTTGTGGGATATCTCTACGGGTCTATGTACTGAGTAAGAGATGTGAGGA
Source organism: Philereme transversata (assembly GCA_963924445.1). Taxonomy (NCBI): domain Eukaryota; kingdom Metazoa; phylum Arthropoda; class Insecta; order Lepidoptera; family Geometridae; genus Philereme; species Philereme transversata. Next base: position 8,056,480 of record OZ004343.1, read on the forward strand.
CGTCCATCATGGGGATTAATATAGTCGTGAGCTATATTTTTTTATTATCTAATCTTATATTATAACATATAAAAATCTCCCGTCACGGTGTTTGTGCTCGCACTCCTCCGAAACGGGTCGACCGATTTTAATGATTTTTTTTTTTGTATATTTGGTAGGTATGAGAGGTCGTAAAGTATTTTTCACCCTCCTATCCCCACCTTCCATGTTTTAATCGTGATTTTAGTATTTTTGTATGAACAGTATCCATATAATTTAACCGTCGTTCATTGACGTGAAGTCATTTACATGGAGTGTCGCGTCACTGTGACAAGTGTGTTTTGTATAGTTTTTATCCCGAAGTTCCCTCGGGAACGGGAAATTTCAAGCGACGCGAAGCCGCGGGCGGGTCATGTAGTTATTATTATAGTAATCAAGAGTTAGGTACGTACATTTGATTTATTATAATTTGATTTGATAATTGCTTATCATGATTTGAATTCACACAATGTTTTGTTTGCGCATTGTTTCTCTGAATTCTGGGGTCAGCACCCCACTCTTTATGTAGTTGTGACACTATTCCACAAATCCCTTCGATTCGGAACAATCATAAGCCCAGTGGAAAATTTCATATCCGAACCCTCAAACGAAAGTGGTCGCTATTTCTAGAGTCCTACAGTTCAGAATAGTACGATTGGAAATAACACGAATATATTTTTTCAGCATCGGATGGGATAAAGGTGTGAAAATGAAATTGTTTGATATTTACTGCATGAAAACTACCTGGCCAGTTTTAAAATGTTTTTTTATACTTATTCGATTGAAATAACGGACTAGGTAAACTACTTGAATAATTCACAGCACTAAATTTATTGCTGCGTTTGTTTTTTATAAAATAAATAAAAATATTTTATTTCAGATAACACAAATCCATACATTGTTAGTTTGTTACTTAAATACTAGATTAGTAGGTACACACACAATAGGAAAAGAAATACAACACCAAAACAAAAGGACAAAAGGTCTTCGCGCTGAGAGTGACCAACCTAGGTCGGTTTGATTACTCTCAACACGAAGCACTTCCATATCGGAGATGTAGCTCTGTCCGACATGGTGTTCAGGATGCTGTTTTGACTGCTCCGCGCTCTGTGAATCAGGGATGCAGTTTTCTTGCGTAGGATGGCTTCGAAATCATCCGTTTGATATTCTGCAAACATCCATGATGCACTGCAGAAGCTGGGCAGTCCCAACATCATCCTGAAGATATCATTATATTGAACACGCAGGGTCTCTAGCGGCTTTTTGGTGTGGCTGACCCATAGGTTTCCCGTGTATTATGTTTATGTACATAAGTAAATTTAAAATTGAATTATTTCGAAGTCTTCAAGTCCACAGTGAAGAGGTTCTATTTAGGCAAACGTGCTCTATCTTCGATCTTCACAAAACTTACCATCAGATGAGGTAGTGGTCAAATGTTTGAGTATCAATATCAATATATTGAATCTAAGTGACTGTCTTATTTTCAAAAACGACCTCAAAAGTTCGTAACTTCTGTCTCCAAAATCAATCAAATATTCTAAGAAAGCAAGTCATAACTTATCTAATATTTTATAAAACGTTCATCCCCATGAGAAAATGTCCTAAGAAGTATATCACTATGAAAAACCGCACCATTTTCCGCAGTCAATCAAAACAAACTTCACAATGTAACTTGAGAAAATATCTTGAGGATAATTTATTAAAGTCCCAATGACTCATGACCGAGTCCGTAAACGACTCTAATTTATTTAAAACGATATTATTTTCAAAGGATCTTCATTCCGCCATCTGTCTTGCAAAATGACTGGTCTATCGTTATTTTGGTTCTACTTTATTAAATATCGTCAGAGGATCTGGACTTTGTGAAATCTGAGCCAGTGCCAAAAAATCTCTACTCAGAAAATAATTTAGGGCGTCCTTAGTAACTTAAGAAGCACAAAGGCTGTTTCAAGTGTCTGGTTCTAGTATCTACATTAAGAAATGGGGAAAATGAGAATTTATTACCCTTCAAGTACCACACACGAGAGCAAATACTCACGATACCAAAGAATAGCACAGTTGTCAGTTTATCACACGATAGTGTCTTGTTGGATTGCCTTAATTCTTAACGCTAATGTCATTCTCGAGTACTCACGATACCAAAGAATAGCACAGTTGTCAGTTTATCACACGATAGTGTCTTGTTGGATTGCCTTAATTCTTAACGCTAATGTCATTCTCGAGTACTCACGATACCAAAGAATATCACAGTTGTCAGTTTATCACACGATAGTGTCTTGTTGGATTGCCTTAATTCGTAACGCTAATGTCATTCTCGAGTACTCACGATACCAAAGAATAGCACAGTTGTCAGTTTATCACACGATAGTGTTTTGTTGGATTGCCTTAATTCTTAACGCTAATGTCATTCTCGAGTACTCACGATACCAAAGAATAGCACAGTTGTCAGTTTATCACACGATAGTGTCTTGTTGGATTGCCTTAATTCTTAACGCTAATGTCATTCTCGAGTACTCACGATACCAAAGAATAGCACAGTTGTCAGTTTATCACACGATAGTGTCTTGTTGGATTGCCTTAATTCTTAACGCTAATGTCATTCTCGAGTGGTTTCGACGAATCAACGATACTTTTGACTCTCCATGGAGCTATAAGGTACATAATTAAAATATTACATACATATATACGCGCAATAAACATAACCCTCCTTCGGCAGTGGGGCTATAAAGCTTGTAATACATATCTTAGCCAATGCCAACATTGTGTAGAGATCGGGGTTAGTTTCTACACTAATCTTGGCAGAATATGCATTTCTCTACACAAAAAAGTGAAAATTCTCACTTTGAGCACAATTTTGGCTGACCCACATCTTTCAAAGATATATTTCTTGATTTCAGTGCCAAATTCAACTTATGAGGAAATTATTACAAGAACGGCGTTTTTTTCACGAGATTTATTATTACTTTTGTAAGAAAAACCAGTACTTTACCATCATACAGTCTTTTACGCATATAATTTAATACCTACGAGTATATGTATAGATATAAAAAATATATATGGCTTTCCTCCAGGCGTTGTATATTATCATCCTCTTCAATAAAATATTATGTGTGTTTTTCTGAAGCTCATCGGTTATCAAAAAATAATGGCATATTTACATGCTTTGGAATTTGTTTACGAATTATTAATTAACTAGCTGTTGCCCGCGAATTCTTACGCGTAAAGTTCGTAAAGCGTAAAGTACGCGTACACTCCTAAATGTTGTAGGTAACCTAAAATAAAGCTAAACTCGCTATTGCAACTTGACAACCCATTTTTATCCCATGGGAAATGATTTATGGGATAAAAGGTAGCATATGTGGTAATCCAAGTTATAATCTACGTATATATCAAATTTCATCAAAATCGGTTCAGGCGTTACCACGTGATTGAGTAACAAACAAATAAATAAACAAACATCCAAACTTTCACATTTATAATATTAGTGTGATGTTTTTGTATAAATGTACTGTGAATTTTGAATGAATAGATTCAGTGTTTGCGTAAGTTTATTGTTACATACGGCAATGCCGATATTGTGGTGGCAGAACATTACATTTCCTTAGAAATGTTGGTTATCATGAACACACGGAAATAGAAACAATAAGTTATTACCCAACACCATAAGTGAAGTTATAGCTTCAAATACATATATTTAAACAATACAACTCGTAATAGAGTTACATAAGAACGATGTCGCAGAATTATAATGAAAACCGGTATTATTATGATAGTCCTAAAAGCCAAATACGTGTTGGTAAATCGACGATTCGAATAGAAAGCACGTTTTTGACCAGTTTCAGCATGTTCCTAGTTTTTTGTTTTTGAATATTTATTCATCCTCAGAACAGATTACAATCCACTGTTTATAACTAAACTTAAAATGTTGATCTAGATATCCAAATATGATATAATAGTGATTAAATTTTACGGAAAGAGGGTCACAATTTCGCCTACCAGTTTAAAGTCTATGCCATACAATTGCAATAGGCAACATTTGTAAGTTTTTTGAATGTAATGGCTAATCTTCGGAACTAGTAACCAAATTCTGAAAATTCTTTCACTAATAGAAAGGTACACTATCCCTGAGTGTTATAGGCTATATATTATTTTGATAAAGATCCGTACGAAGCCGGGGCGAAGACTCCGTAGTTTTTAATTGCGTGTCGTGTCATACAAACATTATTGATCGAGAAAAGCGAGGTCTCCAATTTAACTTGGACGAATCGGCGTAGTGTGTATGTATTGTTACGAGCTGAGGGTTCGGGATAAAATAATGGGAATCGAGTTCACCAAAATAACACTTTTATTTAACACTAAACGATGAATACACGAACTTGGTCACACGTATCACAACACACTAATTCACACAACTGTTGCACCACTTAAAGTCACCAAATTGTTCGCACGTATAGCTAAATCCAGACTGACTCGGGAGCAACTACTATTCACGCGAGACCCTTCCCACGTCAGTCCTCCAGGGCCTCGCTGAGACTAACTCACTCAGACTGACTGAGACTGACTGACTGTCCGGCCATCTCTCCGGCCTATTTATATCGCACACATTTCGATTGTTCGAGAACGATGTCGATCCTTCCAGGAAAGGGTCGGTCCCTCGACACAATGGCCACTCCACATTCTGCGAAACCACAAACAATAGCAACAATAACACAGCAAGACAAAAGCGTTCGAGAAGGTTCGATTATTACTCATTGTTTAACAGCCTCGGCGTAACAGTATGTTTGTTTGTCCGAGGATAACATTCGAAGCGTTGATCCGATCATCGTGAAATTTGATATACAGGGTTACAGGAAAAATCGTGCTAGATCCGTTAAGGGCGTGGAGTACCCATCATTTCTGACTTATTTCACTATGAAACACCCTACCCTAAACTTAACCCTTTTCGAGATATTCGACTTTTAATTTTTTTATTGAAAATTGCCGATTTTTAGGCTACTAAATTTATTTTTGTTTATTTTGTGTATCTTATTATTATTATTATTGCATTTTTACATGTGTAATAAGATGCTTTAAGACGTCTATCATTAAAATAGTGCATACGTACAGCTCAATAAGCTTGAGCGTCTTCAAAATTTTTGCATAAGGTTTATTTTCGGACTCCGGAAATACGACCACATCTCCGAATTTCGTAATAAACTCAAATGGCTCCCCATTCGACTTCGCCGGAATACTCACATCCTATCCCTCCTTTTTAACATCCTTCGTAATCCGTCCATACCTTGTTATCTGAAGGAACGCTTCGAGTTCCTTCATTGCACAAATTCCCGAACACTCCGATCCTCTGAAAACCTCCTTCTCAAAACACCGATGCATAGAACCAGTTTCTATGCAAACTCCTTTTCCGTCCAAGCTGTCCGATTATGGAATGCCTTGCCGGTCTCCATTAGAAAATCCCCCTCACCTTCCGTATTTAAAGCTAGACTCAAAAACTTTTACCTCCATGAAGAGTCGTGATTATTCAACTGATCTATAATATTATTGATATATGTATATATTAATATATGTATGTATGTATGTAAGTACATATTTATTTATTTTATATATGATACTTACTTATTTAAAATTATTTATGTACCTATTATTTATGTATTTAAGGTTAAGTAATTTTTCTTTTGCTATTATTAAGTTTATTCTTTTTACACCTCAGCCAATCTTCCATTAAGCAATGATCCTCTCCATCCAAAGGTTGTCTGGAAGAGATCGCTTTGTTAAGCGATAAGACCGCCCATTATACTTACATTTATTTGATTTATATTTTATTTTTATATCTGTTGTGTTTAGCTTGTAAGGTGTAATAAAGAATTTTCATTCATTCATTCATTCATACGTTAATTGAATAGACCGTAGTAGACAAGTGAAAGTTAAGAAATATAAAAAAATATTAGAAAGTTTATGTTTCTCTAAGGGATATCTAAAAAAAATATTATGGCAATTGTTCGGCAGATGTTTTTTAAAATATCTACGTTTCATCAGCTATCTAACGAGGTATAATAATCTAGGGTTTTATTCAAATGCATTGAAAAAAATTTAGTTTTATAGGCGACAGTGGAGAAGAAAATTTATACTTAGCCCTAAAAAGTAAAATAAAATAATAGGTAAGCATGAAATGTCATTTATTAAAGATTTTCACACAACTTTTTCTTATTCTACAGTTCATGTTCAACATGGCCGCCTCTATTTCTGATACATTGTCGCATCCTTCTACGGAGACCAGTCTTTACTACTCCAGTGGTTAACGTGGTCCTCATTTTATTGGCTGCATCCACAATCCTTTCTCGTAAGTCTTCCACAGACGAAACTGGATTCGGCTCGCTGTACACAAGACTTTTCATGCACCCCCACACGTGAAAATCCATGGGGGTTAGGTCCGGACTTCTTGCTGGCCATGGCAACGGTCCACCTCGTCCTATCCATTTGTTTGGATAATTTGTGTCCAGCCAGTCTCTGACACTTCTCCTGAAATGGGCAGGGCAGCCATCGTGTTGGAACCACATGTCCCTGATCAGGTTGAGTGGCAGATCATCCAGCAAATCACTTAAGTCTGCTCTCAGGAAATTTTCGTAGCTTTCCCCATTTAGATTATCCGGGAGAAAGTAAGGTCCAATCAAATGATTGGAGATAATGCCCATCCACACATTCACGCTGAATCTTCGTTGGGACCCCTTCACTCTTTTCTTATTGGGATTCCTTAGCTCTTTTTGGGCCCAGTAATGGGCGTTGTGATAGTTAGTTATGCCATCTTTATCAAATTTGGACTCATCCGTCCACAAGATATTTCTTAGAAAATCTGGGTCTTCTACGTCATCATTTAGCATAAATCTGCAAAAGTCCAATCTTCTCGCGGGGTCTCCTTCTTCAATAACGTGTACCGGCGTGTAATGGTACGGGTATAGGCCAGCAGTATGCACTGTAAACCACACTCTCCATTGCGAAAGTCCCAGATCACGGGCAACAATATTAGTGGAAGTAGTCGGATCCGCTCGAAAGCGTTGCACTATCTCATTGTCCTGTTCTTCGTCATCAATTCGTGGTCTTCCGATGTCTGTATTTCGTCTCAAAACAGAGCCAGTTTCTCGAAGTCTTCGATAGACTCTGTCAAAAACGGCCACATCCGGCACTCGACGACCGGGGTAGCGAGTTATGTATTCGTTGCGAGCTTGCGTCCCAACTACTTTTTTCCACGAAATGTAATACAAACCCTAGATTGTTATACCTCGTTAGATAGCTGATGAAACGTAGATATTTTAAAAAACATCTGCCGAACCATTGCCATAATATTTTTTTTAGATATCCCTTAGAGAAAAATAAACTTTCTAATATTTTTTTTTATTTCTTAACTTTCACTTGTCTACTACGGTCTATTCAATTAACTTATGCACTATTTTAATGATTGACGTCCTAAAGCATCTTATTACACATGTAAAAATGCAATAATAATAATAATTAGATACACAAAATAAACAAAAATAAATTTAGTAGCCTAAAAATCGGCAATTTTCAATAAAAAAATTAAAAGTCGAATATCTCGAAAAGGGTTAAGTTTAGGGTAGGGTGTTTCATAGTGAAATAAGTCAGAAATGATGGGTACTCCACGCCCTTAACGGATCTAGCACGATTTTTCCTGTAACCCTGTATAGCTAGACAGTGATGGCATTTGTGTCATTTTGTGACACCAGGATTGTCTGGTGTGACAAAATGAGCTAAAAATATTGGGGGATTGTTGAGATATTGGGGTTCAAGAGGGGTAAAAAAAAACAAAATGAGACTGGTCAAATGAGATGTCTAATGAATGGTCTTCATTGGTACATTTCGACCCCGTTTTTATTTTTAGTTTAATCCTTGTAATTTTTCGAGTTATCGGCCATTGTAAAAAATTAAATTTGCACCACCCACAGTGCTGAAATTTAGTATTCGTTTAGCTTTAGTGACACAAATATTGTCAAAAGTTGGAAATCCAGAATAACTGCAATTTTTACCCCTAAAATGAAACATGAACTCCCGTTACTTGTAATTTGAATAAAACTGTAGATCAAGTAAGTTGGTTATACATTTCGTGGCACTATTTTATTAGATTATTAGTCAAGGACTATGAATAATATTTTTTGGTTTATTGGGACACTTGCGAGATCTCATTTCGGGTCGAATTTGTAGACACTCGAGTGTCCGTTCAGTTATCATTGTTGAATAATCCGTGTGACTTCTGTAAAAATATAAAAATTGCAGATAACTAGATTATGTATAAAATAACGGCACTCAGTAACTAGCCCTACAACATCGATGCTATTTACTGTTCCGAAGTTCTGTTACTCTGTCGAGGACAATGTAATTTGTAGTCTTGTAGTTCGTTCGATAAAAATACATCGGATTTATCGGTTAAGCTCGGGCTTTTTAGGAAGCAGTGACCGTCATTTTGATGAGAGTTTCTGCTTAGTACGTATTTGTTTCACAATATACACTTACTAACAAATCGCTAAAAGTTAATTTTGTTGAAATTCAAACAATGCACTTACCTGGTGACCACAAGTAGACACTTTCCGAAGGTCACCAATTCCACATTGTCCACAGATTAATCATCGTCGTTTATAAATCAAGATAGAATAAACTTGAACTGACTTAAAGTGGTCTAATTGATTAATGTGTTGGACCGTTTCCGTTCGTTTTTTGTTTATTTTTTTACCCAATCAATCGAATCAACTTTCCTTTCTTGCCGGTCACGTTTTTGTTACACCGTGGCGGTAATAAGTACTACGTCCATTGAATATAGTAAAAGAGCCAAATTTGTTAAGACTAGAAGAAGTCGGTATACCGAATTCATCCTTAGGTTATTTTTTTCTCCAATTCGCTCTCATAAAGAAAAATTAACGGATCAAGAATAACTAATCAGAGACGCACACGGCCCATCAGCAGCCTGTAAAGCCTGCTCGTGTAATAAATAGTACATTACAATCATTATTATAAATACGTGATTTATCAAGTACCGTTTTATTGGTGTTTCGACCGACAATGATAGAAATCTAACTCCTGTTGTACTCCTGTTGTAAAAGACAAAAGTTTTTAACGTCATGTGGGCCATTGCATAAGAATGTACTAAAATCTACAAACATCCAACCTTTTTTCATACGAGACAAAATCATTGTTGCTTTAAATTGTATTTTAAGATTCTAGGACTTCTAGGACTAGAGGCTGGTTGGTAACCGATCCAAGTGGACCAGTTAAATGTGCCAAATCGAATATAGTAAGAGATCGTAATACCTAACCTTACTCAGTTGCACGTGAAGAATTCCCTTCGGATAAATCAATTTACAGGGACCATTTTTGTCTCCCGTCTCGTACTCGTGTCGAAACACAAATAGATTCTACGAAAGCTCAAATTGAATTTCTGAAAGCGACAAAGTATGTAAATTGAAACGTTTCGTCTTGAGACCTTTTCTTATTGTAAATAATATAGAGGCGCAGGAATCTTTAAAGTCGATTTACTATTACACTGCTATCGGCAGGTGAATTTTCATTTCGGTCTCATTGCATTTCTCGTTATTTATTTCGTAGGTACACGCGGAAGGTCACCTATGAGGTGGACCTATCAAATAAGCACTCCATAAGTATATGGATTACAAAAACGAGAGCTCCACAAATGTTACCTCCGTACCATCCCCGTGGACGACCTCCGTGGTGCAGTGGGCGAATAGTCGGCTGAGACGCAGGAGGTAGCGGGTTCGATTCCCACCGCGGAACAAAATGTTTGCATGATTTACAGATATTTGTTCCGGGTCTGGTTGTTTCTCTATATATTATAAGTATGTATTTACAAAAAAAAAAGTATATAAGTATTATATCAGTTATCTGGTTCCCATAGTACAAGCTCTGCTTAATTTGGGGCTAGATAGCGCTGTGTGAAATGTCCAGCAATATTTATTTATTTATTTGTTAGATTTAGAAGATTTGGTTCGGCAAACTGAATCCCCAGTTTTCTAAATTTACAGCAATTCTATTACTTCAATTTAAATACTTCGAAATAATTATTTTTAAACATTTGAAACTATCATGGTTCATACTATTATTTAAAACTCGCAAATGATGGTTTTAGTGAAAATAGTAATAATTTTTGACAAATAAACAGTGGTCTGTTTTTTGTTCAACAAAAATCATCTTTAAGATGCAGGAGGCCAATAATGATCATCGATCATCGGTCGTAGATAATCGAAGTTTATAAATTTACAACTCATGATAACATGTTAGATAATACTCGTTATAAAGAAAGAAATAAAACATTTTATTCATAAACCACACAGTAAATAGTTATCATAATAAATAAATATATAAATCTTGCTGGACATTTCATACAGCACTATCTAGCCCCAAACTAAGCAGAGCTTGTACTATGGGAACCAGATAACTGATAGAATACTTATATATATATTTTTTTTGTAAATACATACTTATAATATAGAAACAACCAGACCCGGAACAAATATCTATAAATCATGCAAACATTTGTTCCGCGGCGGGAATCGAACTCGCTACCTCCTGCGTCTCAGCCGGGTATTCGCCCACTGCACCACGGAGGTCGTCTGTATAAATAATATTAAGTTTTTATCTTAGATACTTATTCTTTGATTTCAGGTAATATACTTACCAACCAACAATGCGGACTTTATATGCGTGAGTATCTTTTTTATTTGTATCAAATAATATAGTTTAGTAATACCTAATAGATTTAACATTTTTCTCTGTTCAACTAGATTTTCTTTTTGTGGTTCTAGATTGATCTGCTGCTAAATCGAATCATATTTCGTTTCATATTATGATAAAATTATTACCTTGCCTCATCGAGTTAAGTATTAGACTACCATTCCCATTGAAATGAAATTAATCATCTTTATCAGTTACATAATCAAATTAATTGATGGTTGCGTAATGTCAAATTCACTGTTCATTTTACGATCATGAATATCCCTTCCTTGTGTGTCAGTAGTGTGAGTAGCATCATTGTTTATATTATAAGGTTATCTGCGTATATTTTAAACTCAGCAACAGCTTCGTTTTTATTGCCGTATTGTCTATTAGCGTGTCTGCTGTTAATATCTGTTTTTACATACGTCTTCTTATAGCTTTACCTTTATGTAGAAGCGAAGGCGTTCTGCGTCTTGTACTCTCGTCTCATCTCAACCACTCAGTTTATTATCCGTGTTTTCCTGCTTTGTCTGTGTTCAATATGCCATTACACGTTGTGTCCGACCTACGACATTTCTGTCGTCGAGTGCCCATTACGATCCTCGTACGAAACCTGTTTTAGCAGTTTCGTGTTTTGTTTTATATCTACATCATCACGTGCACAAACCGTCTACTAAGTTTTCCACAACGAAAATGCTTGCGAAAATAGCGACCTCTCCGGCTAATGAGATCAATGGTGTTGAATAATGGGAAAACTGCGTATGTTTATAATGTGCAGTTGCATAGTGATGTTTTGTTTTTGTGGTGTTTATCAGTTTTGGATCGAGTGTGTGGGAGTGCGGACGATGTAAGTGAGTACGGGGCGCGCGTGTGTGTCGGCGTGTCGGTGTGGGTGTTCCTGTGGCGAGGCGCGCCGACGACCGGCGGAGCGGTCGGCGCCAGTTCACTTCTGAGCGCCACGGGGCTGCCGCGCTCTCGCCGCGTAGAGCCCTCACTCGCGATCACACTAACTTTGTGCACTGGAAACTTTTCAAAGCAATTCAGGACGGTTCCGAAGGGCGCGCATCGCTTTCGTTTCCAATTTCGAGTAGCGTATCTCAGTAAAACTTGCCAACGTTCACTGTTGCCCGTATGATCGGATCGGTCGGTCTATTTTTGAATATTCTCTAAACGCTTCGGCGTCGTGAAGTTTTCGAAACGCAGTCCGCCGGTGCCGGGTTAACGGCCGCTGTGTGCAGCACGCCTGCACTTACGTCTCTTGTGTTTTTGTTGACGGATTTTTGTTGTTAACCTCCACATTCGTGCCCGAGAAACGTTATCTGTAAGTATGACCCCGGTTGATTTACGATACTGGCTTCTTTCGTTCCAATGTACCCAATCGTCATTATTTAAGAGCAATACGAGTATTATGCAGAATGTTACGCATTAGCAATATCCTAGTCGAATGGTTTTTCATCGAGATATGAACTTGAGTAGGCAGATATTGCAAGAAACAAAACTCGCTGTTCTTCGTATCGTGTCGTGGAATAAACGTGTGTTGAGTGAGACGACGTTTCATGCACACAAACGTACGTTATCATCATACATGTACCGATGCGTATTTATATGGCATGGCAGTGTAGTTGTCGTCTGTTCTGCGCCCATACAAATATAGTCAAGCATTACGTGAACTTATATATTTATATTGTTATGAGTGTTCTGCATAACACCATCCTGTGCCAAACATTGAGTACGATTGAGTTCAACTTTTTGTATAATATTTAGTGTCAGTTTACATATACCTACTGTATTGAAACTACTGATATGTAAGCACCTACTTAAATTATCAGCTGTTATATATAGGTATGTACTGATTTCGTGTAAGTACGCAGTAGGTTATATTCTATTGTTTTTGTATTTCCGCGTTGTAAACACACTAATATTTATTTAATGTTTACATACTCCATGTACTTCTTACATGATAATGTGATTTCAAGTGCAAACACCTAATAAACAATTATTTATTTACATTGCTGTTAGAGGTTTTGAGATCAATTATTTGTTAGATAGAATGTATTCGTTTGAACTAATATGGTCGAATGTTTATCTAAACAAAACTATTGTAGACTCTGCGTGTTGGATTTTCTTGCATTTTTACATAATTCAACATGTTTAGATTTTTAAGAAAAAGCATTATGTTTATTGTCCATTACAAGTTTACTTTAAAATAAACGGTTTTTATAAAATTTAATGGTTATAATACGTAAACAATGTTTTATTCGGATATTAGACGTTTCTGTATCGTCACTTACCACCAGGCAAGATCGTGGACAAATATATAAAATGTATAAAAACGAGAGCCTTAAAAGTAAACATTTTTTTTATTTATATTCTATTTTAACAAAGATTACAGTTATGTGTTCAGAAGTATAGCATCTAAAAACCACTGAGGCTTGTGCTGGTGCTATCGTGGGTTTAAATCACTATGTATTTTTACTTTGACAGATGACTGTCAACCAAAATAGGTCAAAATTATGTAAAAAATTACATACTTAAACATACATAAAGTAGGAGGTACCTAATTGCTGTAGTTAATATGTTATTACTACAATAAAATGACTTAATGGGTAGTGATTCAGCAACGGGTATTTGCGTATACTTTTTGATTTCAGACATTTTTATGGACAGAAGAGAGACGAATACAGAAGACGCAGTATTACAGACTAATTTCCTTAATAACTCCCAAGTGGCCACATTGCGTTTTTAGGGTTCCGTACCCAAAGGGTAAAACGGGACCCTATTACTAAGACTCCGTTGTCTGTCTGTTCGTCTGTCTGACTGTCTGTCCGTCTGTCACCAGGCTGTATTTCATGAACCGTGATAGTTAGACAGTTGAAATTTTCACAGATGATGTATATATGCCGCTATAACAACAAATACTAAAAACAGAATAAAATGAATATTTAATGGGGATCCCGTACAACAGACATGATTTTTTTGGCGTTTTTATAGATAATGGTACGAAAGCTTGTTTGGGAAAAGAAATTTTTCAACAAAAAACTTATTTCAGGTAATGTTTGCATGTTGTGTTGCAAATAAATTCTAAAAATGTGACTTTAAATCTCTGTAAATTTTGATCTTGAAAGCAGAAGCAGAGTTGCTGATGAAACACTGATGGAGGATTCACCTTAAGTGTCTTTTATAAATTCCCAGGGCTACTAGTACGATTATACGATTATTTTTTAATATTAAAGTACCTACTTGTTTTGTTATTCGTACACAGAAAATGCAAATTATATACCTCTTGTTACTCCCTAGTTACCTCTTGTCACGATAAAAAAGATCGTAGGATTCACAGGATTAGGGTCCGGTTTTCCGGTTTAATAAAATGGGAGGACATTTAAATTCCTGATTTTTATTTGACCAGACTCTAATGGGATTAATTTTTCTGGGATAATTACCTGTTTACTAAGCTGGGAAAAGGTTCTCGAAATTAACTACTTTTATGATAGATGACCTTAAAAAGGTAACCCACGTGAGCTTAAGGGTAGTACTTAGTAGGCTGATTTAAATAGTTTAGAATTAAATAATCAACCTAAAAGTTATATGCTATTAAACCTATCTAATCAGAGTCAGTTCTGGCGTTTATAAGTACAAATAGGGTGTCATGTTCGTGTCATAACTACGCACGTAAGGTTCCGTGGTTTCTTTAGTTTCTCTATGTTCTGTAGTATGTTTAATAATCGCAATCAAAATTTAAAAAAAATAGGTATTACACATTTTTAAGATACAACCGGATCCAAATCGTTAATGTTTTTTTTTTATTAATTTTGTAAGATTTTTTCTACCGATTTATGTTTATGCTTTATTTTATAGTGTTTAAGATTAAGGCCACAACAAACAGACAGCGATACCCTGAAAATATCTTATATAGGCTTTCTGTAGCTTAATCTCATTTACCCACAATACTAACTTGGTCTTTTTGCGGGGATAAGAAAGGTAAGGCGTGGGGTGAGATCTTGGATTCGGAAACTATTTATGTATGTTACTTAAGGCAAATCTCTTGAAGTTGCTTATCCCTTTCTTATGAGACTAGAAGATAGCGATGAACCGTTACTTATGAATGATGACCTTTTACCCCTTAGGGATACAGTGAAGATACCGGATAGTACTAAAATCAAAACAATTCCACAGCGTTTCGCGGTTTATCAATCATACAGAATTACAACACACACAAACACTCCGCGAGTTATCATTCTCGACCCTATTTCTTGAGCAACACGGTGCTACTTCTCAACAGTATAATTTATGTACCTACATGGCACAAATGTGTGGTAGTAATGATTGGAGACCTGCCTCCCTTGGAGGTCATGTGTCACAGATATGTTGGCTTCTAGATACTGTTTAGCGTTTATATGAATGAGTTGTCTTGATAATGTTTTTAATCGCTCCTCTATTTTTTACGTTCTAATTATTTAGCCTTATCAGATGGACTTGTCTATGAAACATTCGTCTGTAAGTTTGTTATAATCTTCTTTACATAGTATAAAATGAAGTCGCTTCCGCTGTCTGTTCGCTTATAGATCTTTTAAACTACGCAACGGACTATAATGCAGTTTTCAGCAATAGATAGACTGATTCAAGAGAAAGGTTTATATGTATAATACATATATGTATAACTCTGTTTGTTTGTTTCATTTACACTAAACGGCTGAACGGATCGTAATGAAATTTTGCAAGGAGATAGATTATATCCTGGGTAAGGACATAGTCTAGTTTTTAGCCAACTGCGCAAAATGAGGGTAATGTTTTATTGAAAAACCACCCGTGCCAAGCCGCGGGCGGGTCAGCTAGTAAATAATTAATAGAGATTTCGTAGACAGGTTTAATTTAAAAAAAATCTTTTGCCAACCATACGATATAGTTTGTAACTTTTCCGTTCGAAATAAGATGATTTCTTTATTGTCATTAAAAATACACAAATAAATAAAATATAATGTTTCATTAAACACTATTCAGTAATTTTTCAAAAAAGTCAGAAATAATCTTACTTCTAAAATTCTACTACGTGCTTGAAGGTACTGACGAATTATAAAGGTAAATTTAATAAATAAATAAATATTGCTGGATATTTCACACTGCGCTATCTAGATAACTTCTAGCAACTTTAGACCTATGATTGTCATTCATGATTTTGTTCGAAATGCAATGTAGAACATTAACATTAAATACAATACATTTTTTTAAATTAATCTTTATTTCCCTATTTTTCTTTAAGATTTAACTCGTGGCGTTTTTCTCTGTGGCCTTACTTCAGAATCCCCGCATACTGCCTAGAATAAAAATACCACGTGTGTTAATTTGTACCTTTTTTAATACGGATATAATAAATAATAATAAATAAATATTACTGGACATTTCACACCGCGCTATCTAGCCCCAAACTAAGCAGAACTTGTACTATGGGAACCAGATAACTGATAGAATACCTATATACTTTTTTTTTTGTAAATGCATACTTATAATATATAGAAAAACATCCAGACCCGAAACAAATATATGTAGATCATGCAAACATTTGTTCCGCAGCGGGAACCGAACCCGCTACCTCCTGCGTCTCAGCCGGCTGTTCGCCCACTGCGCCACGGATAATTATATAATAATATAAAAGTATATAAGTATTCTATCAGTTATCTGGTTCCCATAGCACAAGCTGTGCTTAGTTTGGGGCTAGATAGCGCTGTGTGAAATATCCAGCAATATTTATTTATTATTTATTTTATTTATTTATTATAATAATATATACATAATAATTGTTACACAGTAATAATAACATACAATCATGAAGTTACATACATATGATATTATTATACATTTAGTAGCCAAGATGGCCTATTATGTTAGTCTTTGGTTTCGGGACGTTACGGGAATCTAGACCATTTATCTCGCAAGGCAAACCATGTTTATCACCTTCGATATTATCATTTCCGTATTTGATACGTGCACAATATATTATCATATAGTTTATTGAGATTATACATGTATATAAAGCAGGTGACATCAGTGTTTATAACACGGAATGCGTTTACTACCTAATCTACATAAATTAACGATGGATCAGAATGTCTACCTAACGAACATCTAGACTAGCAGGCAATCAATTATTTTAATTATGCCTATTATTGATTAGTAGATAATATGGCCGTTAGGATTCTTATGAATTGCTTATATGTTTTTATAGTGTATCGATTATACGAATCCTATTCGGAATCAGAACACAAAATTGTCCCCAAGAATAATGTATCGGGATTTGGCACCCGAACCCGCCTATTCGCCTTGATGTGTCTTTCATCAGAGATAATCTAACACATATTATTTTTTACATAAATTACCTTTACATAAAAATGCTTTAAAACCTGTTTCAGAAGCATTCTAAAAATATCAATACTCTTTCTGTGGAAGCAATTAAATGTATTTTCTTTCTTTCTTTCAATCTTCGATCCAAACAATCACTTGTGTTCAGATCTGATTATCCTAACTTGATTTCAATGTAAAGTTGTTTTGTTTCCCTTACCCATTAGGCATCGCTTTGTCACAGGAGGACGCCTTTGAATGATGAATCTGTGATTACAATGAGCCTTTTCATGTATTGTGATACTAAATTGAACGTACATCTAGCAGTCACTAATTTGATACAAGATAGATGAGCCACAAAGATTGGTTGTGTTATCTAAGCGTACAAAAAATCTTCTTTAGTTACTAATAAACTTATTGTATGTATCTTTTTAACATTTAAACAGTGTATGACTTGCAAGTCCAAACGTCAATTCAATTCAGGTTAGGCAAGCTGAAGTGGCAGTGGGCACATAGAGAAAAAAGGTTCTCGAGTGGAGATCACTTGATGGAAAGATGACCTGATAAATGTTGCTGGGAGCCTTTGGGTGCAGACCGCACAAGATCGGTCTCACTGGAAGTCTATAACGGAGGTCTATGGCTGATGTGATGATGATGATTTCTTCTGATCATCATCATCTACAGCCCATAAGTACCCACTGCTGGGTGTAGGCCTCCCTTTGTAAACGCCACCCTTCCCGGTCCTGTGCTGCGCGCATCCAGGAGTTGCCCGCGACTTTCTTTATATCGTCGACCCACCGCGCCGTCGGACGTCCTGGACTTCTTAGGTCTGTTCTTGACCACCATTCGGTCAAAGATTTACTCCACCTGCCATCACCTCGTCTAGCCAAGTGTCCTGCCCAGTTCCACTTGAGTTCCACCACCCTTGTTCCGACGTCTTGGACTTTCGTCTGGCGTCGGATTTCGGTATTGGGAACTCGATCCAGCAGGATTTCTTTTGATACTCGACCAAAAGAATACGGTGTCACAGTGGCGGCGTTAGACGTCGACGACGTCGGCGTCCGCCTACGCTTCGCAATAAATGTTTTACAAGTTATTAAGAGTTTAGTTATTTGTAATTATTTCCGTACGCCTGAGTAGTATTTATCCATAGTCGCAGAGTCGGCAATCCTATTGTTTGGCTATTGATGCGGCGATCCTAGGCTCAAACGAACTGAAATTCAGTATGTAGTTTTTGTCATCATTTGATTAGTAATAAAACTCATACATTATAATTCAGCTCTTTCAATTTAACGTTTTCTTTTGGACTGGGAAATGGGCAAAGCTGATGTCGCCTACGTCCACGTCTAGCACCGCCATTGCGGTCTAAATTATTGTCAAGGTTATGTTTATTAGTAATATTGTGTGTATTATTGTCATGTGCCATATTAAAGGCCGTTAGGTTTAGTCTGACTACGTCGCAAAACCAATTAGTGATGAGACCCATTATATTTGCATAACGTTTGAAACTGGATGGATAGTAGGTGGTAGATGTGTTTCCATTGTAGGTACTATAGAAAAATATTATGAATGACTGAACACATCCTGACAAAGACATGGTGAAATATATTCACATAATCTTTTTTTGGAATCAGGATAAAAATAGATTAAAAATTAAACATGTGAGTAGCCAGCAAAGTTCAGTAAGATTCAATTAAATTATATAAGGTTCAATAATAATTATTGTGTTTTGTGTTCGGTTTTTAATTGTATTTATGTGTTTCGTTCACTTAAATAAATTAGATGAAATATTAATTTAGCTTATGCTATGAAAGGTATTTTTGTAGTGTCGGTCCAATTATCGTCAATAACGTAGAATTTTCATACTGTTCAGTACTCTTAGCCCAAGTTGCTATAAAATCGACCCGTTTAAATCCCATGATCACGTGCTCTTCCTGGCGGAGCTCATTAATTTTTCTAAGAAGATTGCCGAAACTGGACCGAAACAATATAAATAGCCGTTCATGATCATCAACAAACATACATTCATGAAGTTTCTGTTAAGTATCGTTTAATATACGAAGCCGCCGGCCTCATTTGTTCACATAGATCCTGTCTATCTCAAGGTAGCCTGGAAGACATTGCTTTTAGTGTGTCTTCCTTTGATTTAAAACAAAAGTTTCTATTGTTTGGTTATTTTTAATAGTATTATAGTAAAGATCTATCTAACATACACAATGTAAATTAAAAGATGTAATGAATTATTTTTTTACAAATTTACTTTTATTTGCTCACTTTTATGAAATACTAGCTGTTGCCCTTGACTTCATACGCGTTACACTACTAAATGTGTAGGTAACCTACAAATAAAGCTAAACTCGCTGTGGTAACTTGACACCTCACTTTTGATTTATCACATGGAAACTCCCTTGGGATAAATGGTAGCTTATGTGGTGATCCAGGTTATAATCTACGTATATACCAAATTTCATCGAAATCGGTTCAGCCGTTAAAGCGTGATTAGTGTGATTAGTGTGATACCCTATTTATAAAAGTGAGCAAATAAAATACATTTTGTCCTTTTGCCTCCTAGGTATGGACACGTCCCAATTATCCTAAAAAAATACGTAAAACGATAAACTACGCAGTACAATGTTGTAACATAGAGTATGTTTCACCATTTTCTCGGACTTTACGACTTTAGTAAACGTTTTACAATATTTACTTATTTATTTAATTCATTATTGCACAAACAGAAAAATGTACAAATGGGGGTCTTAATGCTAAAATAATTTTCTACCAGATTCTACAATATTGTGTCAAAGAGTGATTTTCTGGGTCCCATGTTCTTAGACGTTCGCCAATCTGTTTTTATAATTAGATTCGTGACTTTTATTGTTTGAAGGCTGCAGAAACTCGTGCGAAGGGAACATACAATGTAGCAAACGATAATAGTCAATTTGGCTCAGGACATAATTGTCGCAACGATTAACTTTTATTATCAAAAATACTGTAAATATTGATACAGAACATTTCAGGGCAATATTGCGTTGATGATCTTTCTCTAAACGATATTTGATGGTCGCTGTTGCTGTTACACAAACGGTTTCTTGGTAACCGTATTGAAGGTTATGTTTAGTGGAAAAGAAGCCTTAAGCGCTAAGTCGATGATACACGATCCGATGCGGCATCAAAATCCAATTGATTTACGCATAGCGTGTCGTATAGACGATCGTGTGTACCTAACTGAAGAGCACTACACAGGTGCCTCCATTTCTTATATACTTACAACAAACGGTTTCCTAGTACCCGGATTGAAGGCTATGTTTAATGGAAAAGAAACCTTAAGCGCTAAGTCGATGATACACGATCCGATGCGGCATCAAAATCCAATTTTTTTACGCATAGCGTGTCGTATAGAATAGACGATCGTGTGTACACAACTGAAGAGCACTAGGTAGGTGCCTACATTTATTCTATATTTACCTACCTTAAAGTTATCTCACATCATAACTTATTTAGTCGTAGAGTGATGTAAAGCTACTGTGCTCTATGAGTTGTCCTAATAGAACGCGAATCCACGATCATCGCTAGTTTGCGCGGTCTCGCAATCAAGCATACTGATGTTGATTTGGTGTTCTAACTGGCATTTGCGCGATCACTATATACTATATATATATAACTTAAATGTTTGTGTTAATATAATTTGCGAACATAATTCGTACGAACGCACTGGTCGCGTGAAAGCTGTTCCGTCGCGCAGCGTACGGGTTGTATTCTATTAAGACACATGAAACTTCTCATTGTGCGAACGTGCGATGATTGCATAGCTTATTAGCGCGATACGACACGATGATATGTCGTACCGTATCTTGTTCCATTGCCCTAAGATATTGTAATTCGAGCTCACAGATGTAGCATCGCAGTTCTTCGAAGAATTATACGAACAGAAATGTAATATTATCTTTCTCAAGTGTATGCGTGAGCATGGATGTCAACATTTTCTATTTAATAATAGAGCACATCTTTGACACACATACAGTAAATTATACCAAGTCACGCAAATCCATGCAACTGTTATATTGTTCGTAGTTTTCCACAGATTGTTTGCTGAGTCTCTACCACTCTGAATGATGAAATTTGAAGATCCAGTGGAAAATTTTATGGTGTAAGAACCTCGTGCAACATCAAATGGTTTTATCTTTATGTGGTTTGATGTAAATCAGTCGCTGACAGATTTCAGCGTCTTTGAAACTTTGTTTTGGCATAAAATATGAAACTGTTTGATGGTTAAAATAGATATTAAATTTCTACTGATAACGTTTGGAGACTCTTCGAAGGTCTGTTCTAAAAATACCCTGTTGCCAAAGAGCTGTGCAAAAAGAAAATGATAAACGCAAATAGTATAATTCATTTATCTCTCGGACGCTAACGAAAGGCCTTCGTGATACCTATTTTTTAAACTGTGTTGAGATGGTTCCGCCCTTGGGTCTTGCCTACCATAGAAAACCAGAACTGAGAAGGTACAACAACTTATTACAGTATGCTTACACTCCTTGTAACTTAAAAATTGCATTTGCATGATTTGTCCTTTCGTATTTATAAACATTTCTGAGTAGAGTACCGTATATGGAATAATAAATAATGCTAGACATTTCACACAGAGCTATCTAGCCCCAATATCTCGCTATTTGCTACACTACAGCTGGTAGACTGTAGTCTACCAACGATGGTGTGTATCTGGCGCCGTTTAAATGCTGTAGAACGGCAATAATTATCAGTTTGCGTGCGATACCCCGCCTCCTCTAGCCGACTACTTAGCTACGCAGTTGAGCCGGACTTGCTTCGCAGCAGAGTTGCATCTAAATAGTATTCATTGTACTAAATCTATTTATAAGAAATATGTTCTGTGATTTATTTTGCTGTACAATAAAAAGTTATCTTATCTAGTACTCATTTATCGATACGGTAAATTATGCTAGAAAGTGTATAAAGGTTTTGAGAGTAGTTGCGCACAAACAGTACAACATGGGTCGCTTCACACGCCTCGATACCGATTGTCTTGCTAGAAATACGACCTAATAAATAAATAAATAAATATTGCTGGACATTTCACACAGCGCTATCTAGCCCCAAACTAAACAAAGCTTGTACTATGGGAACCAGATAACTGATAGAATACTTATATACTTTTTTTTTAAATACATACTTACAATATATAGAGAAACACTCAGACACGAAACAAATATCTGTAGATCATGCAAACATTTGTTACGTGGCGAGAATCGAACCCGCTACCTCCTGCGTCTCAGCCCAACGCCCACTGCGCCATGGAGGTGGTGATAAGTGATGATGATGACTTTAAAAACGGATAGCGAATGGTGACATCAGCGAATTTTAACTAAGAATCTACTAAGGATTGCGATACGTGAAAGGCTTTGGGGGAGGCCTTTGCCCAGCAGTGGGAAAATATAGGCTAGCAAAAAATAAAAATAAATGTAAGCATGGAAGTATATTTCGATCTGGCAATCTCATGTTCCTTTCAGCTCAATACTAATATTATACATTCTAAAGTAACTATTCCTCTATCTGTTCGTTTCGATGATATTTAGTATACAAATGCTACTTTGTATTAACAAACCCCGCGTGTGAAGCCGCGAGCGGAGCTAGTTTCACATAAAAATAATCTCACTGAATAATAGTGTGTTTTATGTGTTATTTACGTGTCGCTTAGATCTAAACTTCTTTAAGCAAACATTAACTTAAAAAGTATCTATTTTTCTGTATGCCTTAGTGCATCTCTATTTGAGTTGCAGGTATAATTGATACTTTGAATTTTATGTGGCCAATTAAAAAATCGAATTATCTAGTTAAAAACTGAATAAGAAAATATGTGTGTGGGACGGCTCAGAACGTTACCATTAATTGATTGAGCGAAGCGAGTTCTCCAAATTAACTTAAGCAAATCGGCGTTGGATGTACGAAGCATGCCTTTTAAGTTCTGTCGTTTCCATATTTTCCGGCAATTTTGAATTTGGAACTGTTCTATATTCGAATGTGTTTACATTTTGAATCTCAAAACAGTTGAAAGTATTAGGATTAATGCTATTGTTTAGTCACAGTTTCGATTTGAATCTGTCAGGTCACGTACGAAAATGAATCTTTCTAAGGAAAATGTTCGTGCAATAATTTTCTACAACTTTAGAAGAGGCCTGACACGGCTTCAGTGTTTAGAAGAGCTAACATCTGTGTTCAGTGATGTAGCCCCATGTCTGCGGACTGTCGAACGCTGGTATTTAGAATTCCAGCGTGGACATACTAGTGTTAGTGACAGATTTCGCGAAGGACGCCCAAAATCCGCCTTCACTGAAGATAACATCATTGCTGTGAGACAACTAATTCTCGAAGATCGTCATGTGACGTATCGAGAGATAGAGGCTCTATTAGGCATCTCAGGGACAACCATTCAGAAGATCTTGCATGAAGCGCTTGGTGTGAGAAAGCTAGTTTGCCGTTGGATACCGCATCTGCTTTCCGACGATCACAAGGCGGCCCGCGTCAGATGGTGTAAGAAAACTCTGCAAAGGTTCAACCGAGGGGAGTCAAATCACGTCTACGACATCATAAGTGGTGACGAATCTTGGATCTATGCCTACGATCCTGATACCAAACAACAATCTACAATCTGGGTCTTTCAAGACGAGCCAAAGCCGACTAAAGTTGTTCGTTCTCGAAGCACTTCAAAGAAGATGGTGGCCACGTTCGTTGGAAAAACCGGCCATGTTGCGACTATTGCACTTGAAGATCGTAGAACGGTTAACGCAAAGTGGTATACTACAGTTTGTTTACCACAAGTCATCGCCGAACTTCGAAAATCTAACTCAAAGCGACGCATCATCCTGCACCACGACAACGCAAGCTCACACAGCGCTCGTCAAACGATTGAGTATTTGAAGCAGGAAAAAGTAGAAATTCTTGACCATCCTCCATACAGTCCTGACCTAAGCCCTAACGATTTCTTTACATTTCCTAAAATTAAGAAAAGTCTTCGTGGTCAAAGGTTCCAGTCCGGTGAAGAAGCAGTCGACGCTTTCAAGACAGCCATTTTAAACACCCCACTTTAGAGTGGAACAAATGTTATAATAACTGGTTTGAGCGAATGGAAAAGTGTTTTAAGCTACGTTGTGAATACTTTGAAAAACAATAAAAAGTACTATAAGGTTCTAGATGTGTTTTTTTCTTCAAACGACAAAACTTAAAAGGCATGCCTCGTATGTATGTTTGTTTGTCCGGAAATAACTTTCGAAGCGTTGATCCGACCATCGTGAAATTTGATATGTAGGTAAGTGATGGCACAATCCTGGTGTGACTAAATGAGCTAAAAGTAATGGGGGTTGCTGAGATTGGGATTCAAGAGGGGTAAAAAAAATCAAAATGACACCATTTGGTCAAGTGGAATGTCTAATGAAAGGTCTTCATTAGTTCATTTCTATCCCGTTTTTTTAGTTTAATCTTTGTAGGTTTCGAGTTATTAGCCATGATAAAAACTGTGTTGATGAAATTTACAGGGTATACCAGTGACCCCACAATGCTGTAATTTGGTATTCGTGTAGCTTTAGTGACACAAATATAGGGAAAAGCCTAAAATACAGAATAACTGCAATATGTACCCCAAAAAAGAGTAACCAACAACATAAACTCCCGTTACCGGCAATTTGAATGAAACTGTAGGTTAAGTTATTTGGTTGAATTTCGTGGCACTATTTTATTAGTCAAAGATAATTTTTTTTTGTTTTTTGGGAGACTCGCGAGATCTCAGTTCGGGGCGAACCACTAGTTAATTTTATTGGAGTTTTCTAATCGTTTTGAAATAAGTCCTCAGTGGTCCTTGTCATCAGTGGCGTCCATAGGTTTCGAATCCCGCATCTCTCTTTCTAATGATTCATATCATAAAATATGATCTGACCAAAAATATTGCAAAATTGGTCCTGCGCATTAGTTAAGTGATTTAAATTATATTTTTATTCATAAAGCATCGAATTCTTGATAAGTTCACCGTGAATTTATTATCCTCGTGCACATAACCTTGGTTATTTAAAAAAAGTTGCACGTGTAACCTTGGAAACGCATTGGAAAAATTCAATTTCGAGGAAGCCTATGAATATCAATTTAAAAAAACGATTTAATTTTCTAAACTGGTTGGAAGGACTATTGTTTGTACCTTTATTTATAAGCTGTATCATAATAATGTCCTTTGTTAGGTAATCATGACCAAAATTTGACTGGACTGACAGGATTCATTGTGGCATTTGTTATTTGTGGACAATCATAAAATTAGTTATTAACTTTACTTAGAAAACTTTCGTGATTTATTTTAATCATTATTATAAATACGGGATATTATTTATTCGGAGCGGATCGTACTCACCCTGATGAAGGTTCACGAATTGAACCGAAACATTGTCGGTCGAAACACCGATAAGATGGTACGTGATAAATCCCGTATTTATAATTAATTATTAACTTGATCGCAAAAAAACTCATGCTAAGGTCAATTTGTTATTTTTTGCTGAGATATTGAGTTTTTAATCGACTTCAAAAAAGGAGGATGTTCTCAATTCGTCAAATATTTTTTTCAGCGACAATTCTTTACCACCTTCTTCTTACACATCTTTTGTTAAAAAAACGGCCAAGTGCGAGTCGGACTTACCATTATCTATGATATCTATATGATATCTATGATTCTAGGTCAACAGGTCATATAGGTTTTCGACCCAAAACCTATAGGGTACTTCCGGTTGACCTGGAATTGTCAATTTTGATTAAAACAAGGTCTTACAGCACAGTAATGGTAAGTAATGGGAAAAAAGCGAAAAATAAAAAAAAGTTGAAAATCAAGGTAAATTTTGATACATACAAGTTTTCGCAAAAACCTAAATTTGCCCATATATTTTTATCGTGTTGACTCAGAACCTTTATTTTTAATCGCCTAATAGGGATTATAGACCTCAGTATCTGGTATAAATTTCAACTTGCTAGGTCCACCCGTTCCTGAGAGAATCGGCAGTGACACACGGACAGACGGACAAGAGAGTGATCTTATAAGGGTTCGTTTTTTTATCTTTTGAGGTACGGAACCCTAAAAAGGGGTAGTCTCATAAATTTGGTCAAGATCTGATGATGGAATCCATGATAAAATTATCAAACTCTTCAATTTGCAAAGGAATCTGCACAGTTTTTAGATTTTCACTATAAGTAGTCATTAGCAGTCATTCATAATCATTTACGTTTTATAATCTACTAGCTGACCCCCCGCGGCTTTGCAGGCGTCGTTTGTCAATAAAAATATTCCCCTACTTCTGCGCGGTCGGGTAAAAAGTAGCCTATGTCTCAATCCCTGTCATAATTTATGTATCTACCAAATTTCATCGATACAATAGGCCATAATACAGAGGCAATTCCCATACATAATTATCAATTTTTAATTTTTAAAGTTTTCAGCTCTTTTTATGGGTTTTGCCCCTGTTTTGTTTTCTTTTAAACCATCCTTGTATTAGATCGAACAAAACAAAAAAAAATCATTATAGCCGTTTTTGAGTTTTAGCGACAGCAATTGATTTTTTATATAAAGGATGTTTGATAATATACGCACAAAAATGAAAGGGGTTATTTTTAAAAAGCATAATTAATACATTTGTGAAATGTTTACCATCGAAATGTGTAATTTATTTTGGCATGTAAAACAAACTTGTATTAAACTCATGTTGTGCTATTGCGTAATGCTTGCCATCTAACCACAGATACTGTATTGGTGACGTCTCGAGATATCTTTTGTTGTCCCTTTCTAACCCAAAAGCCCGCAGCCATTTCAGCAAGAGATATCAAATCAGCCTTTATTATTGGATGTCGATTGCAAGAGTAGACAGTAAACTTTGTATCGAATTAATCACCTAAATTTAGTCGATTTCCTTTAAAATTTAATAATGTTACGAGCTGAGGGTTTGGGATAAAATAATGGGAATGGATTTCACCAAAATAACACTTTTATTCAGCACTAAACGATGAATACACGAACTTGGTCACACGTATCACAACACAATAATTCACACCACTGTTGCAGCACTTAAAGTCACCGAAATGTTCACACGTATAGCTAAATCCAGACTGACTCGCGAGCAACTACTGTTCACGCGAGACCCTGCTCCACGTCAGTCCTCCAGGGCCTCGTTGAGTCTCACTCACTGAGACTGACTCAGACTGACTGTCCGGCCATCTCTCCGGCCTATTTATATCGCACACATTTCGATTGTTCGAGAACGATGTCGATCCTTCCAGGAAAGGGTCGGTCCCTCGACACAATGGCCACTCCCCATTCTGCGAAACCACAAACAATAGCAACAATAACACAGCAAGACAAAAGTGTTCGAGAAGGTTCGATTATTACTCATTGTTTAACAGCCTCGGCGTAACACTAATATGACTAGTACTCAGAAGTAGGTACTTACATATATTGGATAGTTAAATTAAGCATGTGTGTGGACGTATATAAGTGGATAATGTAATAAACATGATGTATTACATTAGCTACTTATATGTATGTATATCTTTAGTGTGAATGTTTAGTGTGCGTGTATGGTTATGGTTATTGTGTAAATTATATTTATCTTAAGATTTGTTTTTTTATTGTAATTCTTTATTGTCAAAATCATGGTCATATTTAGTGCGATAAGTGATTTACGTCGTTAACCTATAAGTATTTGAAATATAAAATGTAAATCCTTTATTGGCTGTAAGTTTCATCATAATGTACACCTGTATTATACTAAGAGCTGTGAATTTTATTAGAAATAAAATAAAATGTTTTGAGGAAACCGTCACTTGATTATCGTCAGTATTTTACCAAACACCCTGTACAGAAGATAATAGTTCATTAATAATGAGTTAGTTTATTCAAACAATGTGGTTATAACAATTAGCACACCAGTGTTGTTTACGCCTTTTGATATATCATAGATTAACCACCAGAGTCGAAGTCATATCAAAAAGCGGTAGTCGAATATAGCGGGTAGATACATCTTGATGTTAAAGAAAAATGTAAGCCTGTGTTGTGAATGCATTTCGAAAATAGAAAAGAAGCCAAGCGCGCTTTTTGGCGTGATTGCCCTTATTAAATTCACAACTGAATCTCCATCGGTCAGACACCACAACCATACGAAAATGTATGGGTGTGATCCTTTACAGGTTAAGCATAGATTTTTTCATAGATAGTTTTTTCATTGAAAGCTATTGAAAAATCGACATTATTTCGTATAGGTTTGATGCGGCAAGTCCATTAATTGTTAGGTTATGGCTCTAGCAATATTTATACGCGTTCACAATGTTTCTCGTGTTTCGCTATGCTATGGTGATTATATGGCGGTGACCTCTTCTTTTAAAACCCATGCTTTAGGACACAGAATAACTATGAACTAAAGAACTAAGGCTAATGCCTTAAGACGTGCCTTTAATTCTTCATCGGGTGAACAACCTTCGGAGACGTCTTGTCTGGAATAGTAATTATTATTGTTGCTTTGAAAACTCGTGTCTCTATGTGTCAATGACCAAAAGGATTATCATAAATAATTTTATCTTGAAAAAGAGAATCGCTTTTGTTTATAAATTCTAGAGTTTATAAACCCCATAGTATGTCTACCTGTTGCTATGTGCAATGACATTCACACCTACATGTTGGACCTTACACACTTCTTACTTTCATTGTTATTATTAAGTACTTTAATTCTAAAAAACTTTCGTGGCTTATTTCAATCATTATTATAAATACGGGATTTATTACGTACCGTCTTATCAGTCAGTACCGTCAGTGCGAGGCGAGACGTTATTCGGAGCGGATCGCACTCACCCTGATGAAGGATCACGAATTAAACCGAAACATTGTCGGTCGAAACACCGATAAGACGGCACGTGATAAATCCCGTATTTATAATAATGACTTTAATTCTAGTTTGCAATTTAAATTATAACTTATGTACATAGCCAATCAAAGTGGGTTTTTTGTTATTTCTGTTTGACGAGAGTCCGAAGCGATCACTGTAATCCTCATAACACAGGCTCGCTAGATATCTAGTGTGAGAAACAGCTACGTCAGGTACTCTGCTCAAATATAATGCCTTACATGCCGCATCAAATTGTTTTATGTTTGTTGTTAGGAAGGAACATAGTGTGTCAGTGTGTAGCAGTAGGGTGACAGTGGCCATATATTTGAAATTCTTTGTCTCTACCGTGCATTTAATAAGTTAGTGAATATATCACAGTCAAAAACCAGCTAGTTGTGCCTCTTGCCACCTCTGGCGCTACATTTTCAGTTTTTAGCAATGTCACCAAAACACGATTTGATAATTTCTCTTCCGATTGAAGAATCTTTCTTTAGTTCCACTTTTGGTCATAACATTAATCTTTGAACTTGACTCGACTATAATTATTGTACTAAGACTTATCCATTTGATAAATGTGGAGGTCATCAAGATACTAAAATGTAAACATAGATCAAACAGATAAGATGAATTATTTTATTTTTATTCTTGACACCTCATATTTCTTCTTGTAATTATCATATTATCTTATTAAGAGTGGATATTTCTTTCTCAACCCGCGGCTAATCATTTAATTAATATTGAAGTAGATTTAGATCGTAACCGGAAATATAAAAGGCTACTTTTTAGTTGTATGTCAAGGTAGGTTTGCGGGCGGAACTGCATATTTGAATGTGTTTGCGAACGCACTAAAATCTACTGTGCGTCTAAATAATTATTACATACATATCGCGTTACATTATGTTGCGTTGCACAAGACTTTAGTTAGATCATGGCCCGTGGCTTTGTTTGAGTTTTATATCGATAAAATATTTTGTATTATGTTATTATTCGACTGCGCAGAAGGAGGGTAATGGTTTTAGGGTGTGATTTCCAGCGAAACAAAATAAATAAAAACCTATCGAGAAGGTATCAAAATGTAGGTATTTAAAATATCATTTAAAAAATACATACATGTATTTAAGACATATAGGTAAAAAGTAGCAGTTTGCGATAATATTCCGCTTTTACGACCCAAAGTGAAGACGAACTTGTGACAAAACAAATAGATAAAACAAAATAAGTTTTGGTTAAAGAAGATCCCACAATGCTTGAAAACCCGTCTGTATAACCAATGTGTCCTGCCAACAATGACTTACGGTGCCGAAACATGGGCTAAGAAAACTGTGTACAAAGTACGAGTTGCACAGAGAGCCATGGAGTGCGCCATGCTTGGCATCAACCTGCTGGATCGAGTTTCCAATACCGAAATCCGACGCCAGACGAAAGTCCAAGACGTCGGAACAAGGGTGGTGGAACTCAAGTGGAACTTGGCAGGACACTTGGCTAGACGAGGTGATGGCAGGTAGAGTAAATCTTTGACCGAATGGTGGTCAAGAACAGACCTAAGAAGTGCAGGACGTCCGACGGTGCGGTGGGTCGACGATATAAAGAAAGTCGCGGGCAACTCCTGGATGCGCGCAGCACAGGACCGGGAAGGGTGGCGTTTACAAAGGGAGGCCTACACCCAGCAGTGGGTACTTATGGGCTGTAGATGATGATGATGATGATGAAGTTTTGGTTATGGTAATTATATTTAAATTGAATAATTCTGTAGTTATAGTGTAATACAGATACGAGTACCTATATAGAGTTTCGCAAGAGTCGGATAGGATTGATCAGTTGTGGAGGAAGAAAGTCACATGATGGCACACGGGACCCACATCAGTCCTATCTACGTAGTGAGTAGAACATACGAGGATAGTTAAACTAGTAGGTAAACCAACGTGTCTGTAGTCTGTACGTTATAATAATTATCTGTATTATTGTATGTTTGACCTCGCTATCGCGACAAGCCTCCGCCGTCATCTGACTTATCGTAATGACGCGTCATTAACTGTTACTGTTGATTGTACAGAGGTTTACAATAATAAAATTAAATGCGTTTGTAAATTTCACAAATGAGTTTTCAAATAAACTGGTAACGGTGATAAGAATGTAGGAAACGTAGATCTTCCCAACCCTATGAGCAATGCTTGCTAGTAGAACAAAAATCCTGTTTCTTCTGAAAGCGTGTCTCAAGAATCTAACAGATCTTGCAATTCGACGATTTACTTAAATAAATTACGTTTTGGACTTTTGATTTGCCTTTAAATTGGAATAATATTGTAGAGTATTTTTGAATTGATAACTTCTTTAGGCGCGTTGAGCATTTTTTGAAATGGGAAAAAATCATTGAACTCGCGATACTGTTACCGACACCTGTCACTGACACTGACTGTTACTGACACCTCTGTATGCTCGTATAAGTATCTGTAGTGTAGTCTGCTTTTATTCAAGTTTTCACATCTGCCGGCACTCCCGGAGTGCCACTTTATTTTTTCTATAGTTTGTAATATTCTTGGTGTATCTCAAAGGTTACCTCTTAGCTAAGCTTCCTTCATCCGATTTTTTTCCGTTTCCATGGAAACGTGATATTTAATTTAACATATTTAAAACTGTTTAAATGTACATAGTTTGAGTAAGTACTTATTCGCCCCAAGCTACTCATCTTCATGTAACTAGTGGTCTTGTTTCTGCTTTATTTTGTTTGGGTGTTTAAATAACTTGTTTATACCGAATACGAGGGTTTCTGACCTTGTAAAATGTATGTTAATTAGCTTCTTTGTATTTGAATTTTATAGTGGAATAATTTATTATGTAAATCTTTGTTTTTGGTCCATAAAATCTCCGGAATTCTATTCACTAGACTCGTCGACCTTTACTGCTCATTTGTTAACTTTCGGTAAAGTGTAAATCCCAACATTATAATAAGCATTAATAACATTCACCATTTTATCAGCGTATAAAAAACGTGTTACGATTCTTCTAAAAACTAAAACCGTAATGTATGAAAATCCCTTACAATCCTGCCCGGATAACTTTATCTTGGTTTCTGTGACGGTTCATTTACCGGTGGTATTTGTTCTTCAGGGTATTAGTAGGATCCGTGTAGGTCCTTTTTTCACACGAAATAAGGTGTCACAGAAACCCTACAGCAGTATGACTACTATTGTATACCGCTGAGTGAAGATTTGTCAACATAATAATTTAAAACAACGCAAAATAAATATATTTGCATTTGTATGATAGATAATAAAGTTATGTTCGTTTTTTCATAATATTGAACTAAATACGCGTCACCTGTTGACGAGAATCGAATGGTCTCGTGTGTTCAGAAATATATATAAATAAATATTGCTGGACATTTCACACAGCGCTATCTAGCTCCAAACTGATGGAACCACAGAACTGATAAAATGCTTATATACTTTCTTTTTGTAAATACATACTTATAATATATAGAAAAACAACCAGACCCGGAACAAATATCGTAATTCATGCAAACATTTGTTCCGCGCCGGGAATCGAACTACTACCTCCTGCGTTTCAGTCGGCTGTTCGCCCACTGCGCCACGGAGGTCGAGAAATTAACTTTGAAACATTGTCTTTTTTTTTTATAAATTTTGCAGGTAATGTCTACACAGTCCATTCCATCCAAAGGTTGTCTGGTAGAGATCGCTAATTAGCGATAAGACCGCCAATTGTATCCATAGATTTACGTAGTTGTTTTTTTTATATGTATTTGTTTCGTGGTGTGCAATAAAGTATTATCTAATCTAATCTATCTAATCTATTGCTGGACATGTCACACAGCGCTATCTAGCCCCAAACTAAGCAGAGCTTGTACTATGGGAACCAGATAACTGATAGAATACTTATATACCTTTTTTTTTGTAAATACATACGCCTTTTAATTACAAACTCCGAATTTTAATCTTAAACATTTTGCTTACATTGTTCGCCTATATTGCGACGAACAGATTAGATGAATGAACGGTTTAACACATCTAATATGACGTTATTCCCCGAATTTCATAATACAAAGCTGCGCAATTGAAAACTGTTCACGTTCGAATAACGAGTTACAAAAGATCAAACCACCATTGTCTAAATCATAAATGGGCCATAAAGTCCTTATAACTCGTAAGCACTATTCGTGGCACGGACCACACGTGTGCCCACATCTCATTAATGCAATCGATACGCCCTCACTGAACATTACGAACGCTATAGCATTACTTTATTGCTTTGCGAACCGGTTGAGTTTAGATGTGTATCTGTTTTGTACAATGTGTTGTGAAACCAGCCGTAAGGTTGTGCTTATGACAAAGCTGAAAACCGCGTTTGCGTCATTTCCCTTCTGATATCAGAATCTCTTTCGCCGTTTCATGTTTTTCTCGCGAGTGATAAGCGCTCAGCATTATTACATACATAGAAAATTGATGTAATTTTTATGCCGTCGCGTAATTTGACGCAGCCAGCTGACTCAGCTGTCCGAAGGCTGCATTAAAAGAACATTATAAGTGCATTAGCCTCTCGGGTTTTTGATTTATGAATTTTTGACTTAGGTATGACGATTCTGTGTTACTAAACCGCGTAGCTTTGGATATAGACTACCTTTTTCAGTAGTATATATATCGGGATATTGAACATGACCCCCGCCTAAAGTGACGTGATGGATCAATCAATATTTCGCCTGGATATTAATTATGGTTTTTATTGAGATTTATTATTGAGAAGTTTAAATTCGATGGTATTAACCAAGATTAGTAACAGGTTTTTTACCAATAACAAAATATAAAAATCATTTGATTGATTTCTGAGAAATCGCACGATCTGTATAGATTGAGAAAGCTTAAATCAAATTAGTTTGAAACCTTAATCCCTAGTTTTTTGATTTATTTTGGTGTTTTAAAATCTCGGACAAGTTTTTTTCTTAAGAAACAAGCATCCGCAAGCGGCTTTGCATGCGTGGTTTGCCAATAAAAAATATCAATAGAAAGAAAGTCTCGATCCAGGTCATAATCTATCTACATACAAATTTTATCCAAATCGGTCTAGCGGTTTGTCGTGAAAACGTACAAACAGGCAGAGAGAACTTACATTAAAATTTATAATACAAGCTTCAGCTAGCGGCTTCGCACACGTGGTTTATCAATAAAAAGTAGCCTATGTCTCGCACCAAGTCATAATCTACCTGTAAGTAGGTATAACAAATTTTATAGACATCGGTCTGCTGTTTAGTCGTTAAAACGTAAAATACAGTCGAGAGATACAGAGTTACTTTCGAATTCAATC
Organism: Philereme transversata; assembly: GCA_963924445.1. Lineage (NCBI taxonomy): Eukaryota > Metazoa > Arthropoda > Insecta > Lepidoptera > Geometridae > Philereme > Philereme transversata. The sequence goes on from OZ004343.1 coordinate 8,090,790, forward strand.
AATCAACTTGGGTTCATACACAAGCACACAACAAAATATTAATTTTTTACAAGATTTTTGTCATCTAGATATCTGAAACTCTTTAAACGGTTGTTTGGAAAGATGACGAGTTTTTTTTATTTTATTTATCAGTTAAGTATCAATTGAAGCATTTTTCTGCCTTGGTTTTCTACACAAAGCGTTCTTCAGAAAGCGTTAACTTTCTCCACAAAAAAATACGTATAAATGGCGTTGCTAAAGTAACACTACAAATATAGGTAGGTAAGGAACCCTCGATGCGTGAGTCTTACTAGTACTTGACCAGTATTTGTTTTTATTAGTCTTGAATTGTAGTTTCTGCTAAGTATGATATTTTATGTATTTGTGTAACGTTTGCTACCTACGCTAAATTTGTTAAGTTTCGTTTTCTGTAAGCTAGGAAAGTGTGCCAACTCAAACCTCAAATATTTTTGATAACCTTGAGGAAAAGTCGTAGCCATCCTAATAATAAACATATTTTATAAACCTTGGTTTCCCAGAAGCAGCTACATTCATGTTCGCAAATTTCAGCCTTACATCAAATTTGATGTTTGACAAGTATCTAACTAATACACTGTATACGGCCATAATATGACGGACACCATTTCTTAAAACCCTATTTATTCCCTCGACAACACGAGGGCACGACCTCGCGCGTGACGTCACGCCTCAGATGAATGAACATCCCCCCAGTGACCCCTACCCTGACACCCTGGTCAGTTTTACACGAGCGATGAGAGCCAATAACTCAGCCAAAACAGCTGTCGATAAGTCGAATCGACTTTTCCCAATACATGTTTTCGGAACGCCGAGTGACAAAATTTGGAACAGAATATTATATGGTTGGATGTAAGTTGTAACAGTTCTTGTGAAAGATAACTCTAGCAATAAACGGCTTAAAATAATCATCATCATCCACAGCCTAACTTCATCCATTGCTAGGTGTAAGATCTCCCTTAGTTTGTGCCGATCATTACGATCCTGACCAGTCATAACCATGTACACTCATCAAAACGAATCAAGCATTTTTTTTTCATCACTCAATTAAGGGGTATGATATAATAACCCCTATTCTCTACTCTTTGTTTTAAACAATTTAGCTGGTGATAATGGTAATGTAGCAAGTGAATTTCATTAAGGACTGGGCAGTAAAATACAGAGCCTGAAAACTAAACGACGCTTGAAAGTATGGTCTGCTAAGCCCAATGTCATTAATTGCGAAATAATCCACTCTGTTCGAAAGCCAACTCAATTTGCGTGCCTGTAATAACCGAGCCGGTTCAAGGGTCTGTTCTGGCCTTTAGGGAGCTACCACATAATTGCATTTAGATCTATTGAATATGACGTCAATCCTTACACGTTTATAGAAATTTTATTAAGTAAATTAATCGAGTGTTTGTTTTATTGGTCGATCTTGCCAGATTATGGTTTTAAAACAATATCAGTTTTGACTTGTGGTCCATATGAAATTGATAAATAGCGTTGTTGTTTGTTTTAGGAATTTGTTCAGAGTGTTAATGAAAAGGTATTGAATTGATCCAGAATAGACTGATTAACTTTGAGAGTTTTGTTGAAGTATTTTTGAAACATAATTTCTGGATAAGTCCAGTAATTACAACAGAAAAAATACAGGCATAGGAAATCTTGTGTGCAGTACGACGGAGGTCTTTGCCAAGTTCCCTATTTGGTTAGCAGTGAGTCATCCGAGCCAAGTGCACATAAGGATCGAAGCTAACTGTTGCCATATGGAGACCGACTTAATCGTCTCGATAAAAAGGGAATAGAACTCGCGTTTAAACTGATTCAACCTCGAAAAAACTAACTGACTCTTAAGTATACGGAAATCCTGATTATATGTTTGATATTCGGGGTAATAACTAAAGACTCTAAAGTTATAACATAAGACGACCTCCGTGGCGCAGTGGGCGAATAGCCGGCTGAGACTCAGGAGGTAGTGGGTTCGATTCCCGCCGCGGAACAAATGTTTGCACGATCTACAGATATTTGTTCCGGGTCTGGTTGTTTTTCTATATATTATAAATATGTATTTACAAAAAAAAGTATATAAGTATTCTATCAGTTATCTGGTTCCCATAGTACAAGCTCTGCTTATTTTGGGGCTAGATAGCGCTGTGTGAAATGTCCAGCAATATTTATTTATTTAAGTAACGTAACATGTAATTGCACCAGTCCTTTTAGGACAGGTCTGATATGTATTCGCTCCTCATATCCCATCTGTCATACGGATCGACAGTTTTGGAGCCGCCATCGTCATAGTAATCGCCCGGTTATATTGGGATACGAGTTTTATCAAAGGATTTTCTTTAAAAAAAAAATAGAAATTTCAGATTATTTTCTCATTGGTACGAAAATTATTGCAAATTCCAAGAATCTCTTCGGTTGTTGTTCTCAATATAAAGATAAGTAAGATAACGCTTTATTATAAAACAATACAAAAAAAAACACAAATAACGATACACGCAGAAATGCAAGTGGCGGTCTTATCGCTACAAGCGATCTCTTCCAGACAACCTTTGGATGGATTGTCAAAGCCGAGGTTTAGTAAACAAAACACTATATGTACTTACAAGATAAATTGTTTTTATATCTATTGACTTGCAATTCATCGCAGAGCCCTTCTCCCTGTAAAGGAACTTCGGCTTAACTAAACAACCAACAAAAACGTTGCTCACAAGCCCTACAGGGTATTATGACGTAGTGGCTCCCTAAAAAGGTAAGGGCTTCGAAGAAACACGCTTACTTCGGTTTTTTACACTCAACGTAATGTACATACTTGTCATGCTACTGAGTAGGCGGTACCTTATGGCTTTAATGACATTCTAAGAGGGGCTATTTCAATTTAAATTGATAAATAGAGCCTGATTCTGGGCCCCATAACCTGCGTAATAATTTTCTCATGAAAAGTGCACCAAATTCCAGCGGCACATATGATAGAACACTAGGTGTGGTAGTCGGACGGTGTGTTTGATATGCGTGATAAAAATATCTATACAAATGTCCTGTTGAAATATACCTCTTTATAGAGACCGTAGGGCGTGGCTGTAATAAGTAACTTAAGCAGTAGTATATTTTAAACTTTAGCGATCACTTTACATCATTACGCGATTAATACCAGTTTAATATTATTAATTAAATATGAAATACATCAAAAAGCACCAAAGTTACTTGCGCTTTTAATAACTACAATTCATACAATACAAATATTACTGCGTGACAACTGATACACACACTTAACACTGACAATAAGTATAGCATCATTTATTACTTTAGAATGTTCTTATATTAGCAACACACGCTTTCATAAAGTAAACGGAAGAGCGATATGATTGTCCTTGTTTAGATACCTACATGCGTTTGTGTGTGTGTGAATAGATTCATGTATGTACATACGTGTGTGAGCGTCTTGACCTTCCGCACCCGGTCTGTGACCGCTTTGAGCCGAATAAACCGAAATGAGTCGAATTATCCTGCGAGTACTGTTAGCAGAGGTCTTGAAATGTAGTTTAATTGTATGGTTGTTAGGCCTGAGCGACATCTCCTGCAGTTCCTGTAGCGACTCCGCCATCAGGACTATGCCATCTGCGAATCGTAAGTGTGAGATTTGCTCGCCATTTATGCTAATGATCTCTCTTTTTCGTCTCACTCCTCTGTGCAATTGTATGTCAGGCTCAAGCCTAACAACCATACAAAAATGTATTGGCGTGATCCTTGACGGGAATTTCGAGTTCAAAAGTAGTAAAAGCCACTGCCTCTGTGCGGTGCTGAATGAGGAAGCTTTTTAAATATTTTTATTGTTCCGCATTCAGTACCAATCAAATTTTAGGTATTATTGCTGAATATGGAATACTCCAGAACTTCTACATGTCTAGGTCCGTAATAAAATGTTTGGTAAAATCTTCATAAAGTATATACATACGAGTAGATCCGAGCTGTTGAATATTTGCTTCCAATTCCCACATAACCCGTGATGTCGTACAAATATTGCAAACATAAAATTTACTTGAATTTGAAACGAAAGAGACCAATTTCCACTTAAGTTAAAGTCTGTCGATAGCAATGCCTCCTAGATATCGGTGTCATAAAATCTATTTAAGAACCTGTAGAGTCATGTAAAATGCTAGCAGATAACTGCATTCACATAACCGTTTTGTATTAGTAACAGTTTTAAGAACCTCTAACCGCAAACGAATGGTATAGCTATTGCCGACTTCATTCCATCTTGGATAAAAATATGTGCCGAACTGGGTTTTTTTTACTAGATCATTTTCCCGTCTTCTACAACTCGATACTAGTTATTACACTATTCAAAACCATGTTGAAGTAGTAGAATCAAATTAGACAGGTTTAGATTCAAATGTTGTCTGATTTCGATTTTGCTCAGGCAATTATAAAAAAAACAGGCTCTTACACATTTTTATAACGATGTTTATCTTAATGAATGAACACTTCCAAAAGGCTTTGTTCTAACGCAAAACAAATTGCGGAAACTCAACAACTCCTTTAAAATTATTCGCCGACGTTTCTGTTTTTTGTTAGCCTCAGTAGAACGGGGCATACTACAATTTTCTTTTTTTTTCTCTTTCAGTTGCATTCGACGCCCATGTAGCCTTTCACGGTGATGGCTACGGATGAGTTTGATTTAGTGGTCCTTTTGTGATAGTGAATGGTGCACCATAGTGTTCTGCCAAGTTAGTGTAGTTGCTTGTGCCAGTGATGTGACAGTCTATGGAATCGTGTGGCATGTTCACGAAGCACCACAAGCCCGCTGAGCGGTGCCACCATCCCTCACATAGGGGGTGTAAGAAGAAAAAACAAGCCCCCCACACGCCGTGGAAGTACTTGATGAATTGCCCACTCGTTAGAAAATGTTTTGGTATAGTATTTTTTTTAATTTATTTCTTATGGATGTGGTTTAAATACTCGTTCTCAATGAAACGAGACTAAATGAATGCCGTTTTTATGTAAATATTGACGGGTAACCGGATCGGAGCAGCTAAAACAGCTGATAGAAACCATCGAGGAGTACTTCTCCTTATGACTAATATTTAATTAAGATTGATAACGACATTATTGTAATAATATACTACCGAAGCATAATTAATTACTTACCTAAAACACGTGAGCTTGCGTATTATATAAAATCAATCAATTAAACACGATGAATCATTGATTTTGAGCTTTAAGATTTATATTTATTTCGATATCAAATCATTTGCTAGAAATAAATTGCATTTATGTAGTTTATAAAATGTTACGATTAAACAAAAAAAAATTAGGTGGTCAATAAGTGGTTTAACTGTGCAATGAAAATAGAAAGAACGGTGGACGTCATCAAGTAAAGTAAGGTACGATCACACTACACCATCACTTACTAATATTTATTGAGTTCAATGCTTTCTAATGGAGGCCAGAGGCCACACACGTAAAGATTTCTTTGCGCAAGCCCCTATGGAAAGAATTTTTTTAAATATTATAGAATATATATCATAATCATAGAATTATATTCTACTGACAGACAAGAACATTCTTGGAAAAAGTTAGTTCCAATGCTGGTGAGTTAGAACTAAAGTTCGCTGCAGCGCTAAAACATTATTTATGGGATCTAACCAAAATATTAAAACATGCAGCGCTAGATCGCTTATAGAGTTTAGTTTACTCGCGACCAAAACGTTGTAAGCGCCATGAAATTCATGGCGCTTACGCGTTCCGTTCAACATAGTGTAACAATCTGTCGTCTTTATAGATTTTACACCACAGACGTGTGACACAGCTTTTGTACCTACTAAAGTTCATTAGAATTCATACTCTTATTTCAAAATGTATAATAGTTAAATAATTGAAAATATGTTAAAGTAGAAAAGTAAAATAAAAATGAATTGTTATGCGTTTATTTAAGCTCTAGTACGTTAACAATAGTTTGAGATCGAACTGACACCTGATGATTCACTTACATTTCTTGATGTATTTTTGCAGTATCGAATTACGCACGTCGTCATATTTTCCGACCTTTGACAGATATTATATACTAAAAAGAAAGATCATAAAATAAATATTAAAAAATATCAAACTGGCTTGAAAACATTTACATAAACAATTTAAAACACCACGTCAAGTCCGTGTTCAGTCACATATTTTTACCTACAACCGGTTTTGTAATGGAATATCTGCATATTTTAGCCTATGATTTTAGATGGCGTGGCATTATATTAAACAATTATTTTTTTCTATTGTTGTGTTACGATATTATTAACCTATTTATTAACTTTAACAACCAATAATTTTACTTACTTGACTACTGAATTGTTATTTATGTCCCAGGTTCATACTTTGATTCGAATTCTAATATTAATAGTGCCGCTCCGTACGCGTCCAAACTGCGTGAATGTCGAAGCCGCACTGAAGTAAGGTGTACGGACTGCAGTACAGTTCAGTGGAACAGAGTGAGTGTACGGATCGCGATATCTAGTGCGTAGTACATATATATATATCGATGAACGAACCACTTTTTGGTTTATTCGTTTTCTACAACAATAGTTAATTTTGAAGAGCCTGCGAATTTCTAATGCAATCACATTAGTCTGTTAAATGTGTTTTCGCTCAAATCATTCTTGACCAGCTCAATAGAACTTTTTATGTTGAGTAATTACCTAAATAAGTATAGAACATCTGTTGCAATTAAAAACGAGATTGCATCATCATTGACCTTGGAACTTGTTGGCAATTTTCTATGGCATGGCATTTGTTGGTGGTTGTTTTGTCATGATACCTAATTTGCAAATAAAATCGAGTCAATTCTCTCTTCAAGCCTGTGTGCCTCTTTAGTAAATGCCTGTTATTCAATAATTTATTAAATTCATTCTTTTTTCGCATTACCTCACAAGACTAATGTGAACAGGTAGGTATATCTCTGACGCTTGGACGCTCGGCCGTTGAACGAATACGACCTTGCCTGCATTCCTTTGCTGACTGATCGCAGTAACGGCACAGAAGAAATAACAACAAATATACAGAAGCTTCACTTATATCATACATCATCATCAATCTATAGCAGTCCACTACTGGACGTAGGTCCCGATCCTCGGCTCTTCTCATCCAATCCTTGCCAATATCATACATAAGTAATCATAACCTACAGTTTGGCACAAAAGCGGGCATCAAGACAAATCTAAAAGCCGTTGTAATAACGAGTAGTGCATGCATTATCCTACATTTCTCGGAATTCGATGTGATTAAAACGAGTTTTAATAGTTAAGATAAGACTCATTATGCTTATTAATTTTTAATAATAAGCCACTCAAGAAAACAACAAGTAATAACGTTTTTGGATTTTGTGTTTTTAAACTGTGATTTGTGTTACTGGAATACATCATTTTATGTCAAATTATTTGTCATATTGTTAACTTTTGTCATTCACTGTACTGAATCACACCATGACTAAAAACCGGGCGATAAAAATATATATATAATTTTGAAATCGCTGTCTCGTCTGACCGGGCGAGTTGACGATTGACTCGAACCATGGTGCCTATGGACCAGGTCACCGTGGGTGCAAAATGTCACGTACTTTGTGAATGAATTAATGTAAAATCTTTATGATATTCGATACTGGCATTAATAATTACATTTGATATTTGACATCATTTGTCTACTCAGCTGTGCAATGATATTTATCTTTACAAAACATCCACTTTGGCACTGGCTTACAAGACTAACCGCTAAAAAAATAATAAGATGTAGTTTGGGTGTCGTATTGTTGCTTGCTCTTAAAGGGTCCTTTTTATCACAACCGTAACGTGTGCTCTCTCTAATATTGTGATTATAACGCGGAAGAAAAACAATTTCAGTAGTCTCACTGGGTTTACCTCTACAATGTTTCCGAGAAAAACCCTGCACTTTGTAGTCCACGGGAGAAGATTAATCTCGTTTTTGGACAATTGTTCGCTAGAAAAGGGTAATACTGGATTCCCGGTGCTAAGTTAGCAGAATCAGCAGATGTTTGCCCAATGTTCATTTGTCAAACACGGCGCGTCCAATTTGAGTGGAATCACTAGTTGCTTCTGGCAATATTGCTTTCTACCTCATAGTTTCACCACAGTTTCACGAAGATTCATTAAACTGCCATACTGCAGCGCTTGTGCTGGTTGCCCTAACTCGTGAACGCTATTATTAATATATAGAAAACACTCACATCCAGAACTAATCTGGAAAAATCTGTAGATTATACAAACATTGTTCTGCAGTGGGTATTGAACACGAAACCTCTTGCGTCTCACCAGTGTTATCGCCCTCTACGCCACGGAAGTCGTCGGGTATTGTGAGGTTCAAAGTTTTCCAAGACGGACAAATTATTTCATACTTCTCAAAATAGCAAACCAACTGCATTTACCCAATAAAGGAGCCGAATAATTTATGAGGAATCATCTAATTTCCTCGTTATCTCTAAGTGAATTGCCACTTCAGTTCCTGGCTGGCTCTAGGTTACGAATACCAATACTGGAAAAGCGTTTTAACGAGATTTTAATGTTTTCGCTTGCAAAATTTATGGCCACCGGCGCCAAGACCTATCTCCAAGAATTTTACTGAGTAATTTGCACGTCTGTGTTTATAAGGGAAAAGTGCAAGCGGTCAGCTATTTTTAACCGATGTTTTAAATATACAGTGTGTCCCTGGATAAAGTGCAACCCCGAAAGGGGGTGAAACTAGATCAAAAATTATCGACAAAAAAATAGAAAAAAAAAATTAAAAAAATTTAGTATATACTTTATTGATGAATTAAAATTTTTATTGCTCACTAATGACTCTATTTAATAAAAAAATGATTTCTTCCAAAGTAGTAGGTCTATTTTGTTAAAATAAAAACCATAATCATGTCAGATATGTGACGATGACGATAAAATAACAAATAACTCACAAACAAGTGGCTATCGTGACTTAAAGTTTAATTTTTGTATTAAAATTACATTTTTTAGGCTGTTTTTTTCAAATAAACTCCAAAAATCTTAAAATTAAGCCTATAATACTAGAAATTTTTATGACTTTTTATTATTGTCTATCATAATAGCTTTTAAATAAAATAAAAACCTACGTTCTAACATAAAAAATGTGCTGGCTAGGAGCATTTAAAGTTGACCACTGATTACGTCACCACTCAGGTAGAGACCCTTTTTTAACTTATATTGTTGTAGATTATGGTCGCTGGGCCTGTTCTATGAAAGATGAAGGGTGGGGATCGAAACAGGACTCACAACAAGGCACGCCAGTCGCTCCGATATTCTCGCCGCTGCTACCGCCTACCGTACCTTACTGCGCCTTCAAGTTTTTGTTACGTTGTTTTGCTTTTGTTTTGTTTTTGACTTTTTGTTACGTTTTTGACTGTACTTTGTTGTGTTGTGGAGATGCCGCGATTGACTGAGTTCTCTCCGCGAGAAATCGCTGACATCCATTATTATTATGGTATGTCACGTGGACACACAACAGTCGCTCGTTCTGCATACATAAATGCGTTTCCGAGCAGACTTATACCGTCAGCACGAAATTTCCAAGAAGTTCACCGAAAGTTATCCAACATCGGACTTGGATTAGCAAGAGATCGCCGTGAGCAACAAGCTACCATTATTGACCATTCCATAGAAGAGGCCGTTTTAAACGATTTGTTTGCTGATCCCACAACCAGCATTAGACGCTTAGCTTTGCGTCACGGTATATCAAAAACATCCGTATGGCAAATTTTGAAAAAGAAGCGATTGCATCCATACCATTATCAGCGAGTACAGCATTTGCATGAAAATGTAGACAATCGTGCAAGATGCGTAATGTCTACGTGGATTCAACAAAAAATTAGAAATAATCCACAATTCCTAAAAAAAATTTTATGGATGGATGAAGCGAAATTCACCCGGAATGGAATCACAAATTGCAGAAACTTACATGTATGGTCCGAGGAAAATCCACACCTAAAGAGGGCGTCTACTTTTCAAGTGCAATTTTCAGTTAATGTATGGGCAGCTCTAATAGACGACACGCTGATTGGGCCAGTTATTTTACCCGCAACATTAAATGCCGAAAGTTTTTTAAACTTATTAAGAGACGATCTGCCACTACTGCTGGAAGATGTTCCGCTGGCTACAAGGCAACAGATGTATTTGCAGATGGACGGATGCCCTGCGCACTACGGGCGCAATGTGCGAAGTTTTTTAAACGAAAACTACGCTAATAGGTGGATCGGCCGGGATGGACCAGTCGGGTGGCCGGCACGTTCACCTGACCTGACACCCCTAGACTATTTTCTGTGGGGTGTTATGAAACAAAGAGTCTACAGAACGACCGTAGACACCGAGGCAGAGTTACAAGATCAAATCATGCGATGTGCCGATGAGATAAGAAGTGACCCAGAGATGGTGCTTAGAGCCACACAACAAATCGCTCTTCGTGCGGCAATGTGCCTACAACAACAAGGAAGCCATTTTGAGCATTTAATGCATTAAACAAAACCCTTATTTCATACTTACATGTAATAAGTTAAATAAAAATGTTGTAACTAAAATTTGATTTTTAATACTACCTGAGCAGCAAAAAAAAACGTGTCTCTACCTGAGTGGTGACGTAATCAGTGGTCAACTTTAAAAGCTCCTAGCCAGCACATTTTTTATGTTAGAACGTAGGTTTTTTTTTATTTAAAAGCTATTATGATAGACAATAATAAAAAGTCATAAAAATTTCTAGTATTATAGGCTTAATTTTAAGATTTTTGGAGTTTATTGGAAAAAAAAACAGCCTAAAAAATGTAATTTTAATACAAAAATTAAACTTTAAGTCACGATAGCCACTCGTTTGTGAGTTATTTGTTATTTTATCGTCATCGTCACATATCTGACATGATTATGGTTTTTATTTTAACAAAATAGACCTACTACTTTGGAAGAAATAATTTTTTTATTAAATAGAGTAATTAGTGAGTAATAAAAATTTTAATACATCAATAAAGTATATACGAATTTTTTTTTAATTTTTTTTTCTATTTTTTTGTCGATAATTTTTGATCTAGTTTCACCCCCTTTCGGGGTTGCACTTTATCCAGGGACACACTGTATATAAACCATCGGTTACATAAAATATATAAATAAAAAAATTGACAGTAATAAAATGGAAATGCTCAGTCCCAAAAATTGCATTTAACGAAACGACCCTTTCGAAAAATAAATTCTAACGGCCATTCATTTATTATACGGGAATCATCATGTACATTTTACCGGTTTGCTACGTACGACCGACAATGTTTCGGTTTAATTGGCGATTTTAACAAACCATCGGCTGAGTGCAAACCGCTCCGCGCTTCGTCTTACCTCGAAGTACGGGCACAGTTTTCTTATCTAATTGTTTTTACTTTCTGATAGTCCCACTAATATTATAAACGCGAATGTTTGTATGGATGTATGTGTGGATGTATGTTACTCTTTCACGTCGTAACGGCTGAACCAATTTTTATTAAATTTGGCATGTACGTAGATATAATCTGGGTTAACACATAGCCTACGTTTTGTTGACAAACCACGCGTGCGAAGCCGCTGGCGGAAGATAGTGTCAAAATAAATTAAGAAATAAAGAAAACACTAACTGAAATAACTTTGTAACATCAATATGAATACGGGTGAGAGTGCTAGTATAAATAAAGTGATGGCTTATATGCAAAACAAAAAACTTACAATTTATTCGACAAAAATTATGCCTTTACGTATTGGTAGCTTTAGCGCTACTTTATGTGAAGTATGATGATATAAACTACTCCAAACAAAATAGGGCCCACCCAATAAAATATGATTTAAATTAAAATAAAAAAAAATACGTACAATTTATTGCAAGTTTAATTTTAGAAATAGGTTAACACATTCAGAATCATAACAATGCCTTATTTTTGCCAAAAAAATCGTCCAGAAATGCGCGTTTTACACATTAACTTAAAATTACACGGTTTTCCAAAACAACACGTTGAAGACACGAGCACATTTTTTTTTAAACATGTTCTTAGGGTTGCTTCAATGCCTTATGTTTAGTAACGCGTAGGTCCTCCCCTATTGCGCACACACTCTCTGAGTCGGTTTGGAACACTCTCTATAAGGTGGATGACGTTTTCACCTGGAATTTGCCCCCAACACACTTTTAAAGCAGTTATCAACTCCTGTCGGCTATGAATTTCAGTGTGGTTGTCTTTAAGGCTTCTTTTCAACTGGTCCCAGATATGCTCGATCGGATTCAGGTCCAGACTCATGGCAGGCCAGGGTAGAACTGCGATACCAGCTTCGGAGATTGCACGTTGGGTCACTCTGGCAGTATGAGGGTGAGTGTTGTCTTGCATCAGAATAAAGTTAGGGCCTACTCGCTGTGAATATGTGATCACATGAGGTCGGATGACATGCTGAACATAGCTGGCGGCCGTTACATTGCTCTCATCCAAAATCACTAGCTCGGTTTTGCCCATTATGCTAATCCCACCCCATACCATAATACTGGGTCCACCAAAGCGGTCAGTTTCACGAATACATGGTTCTGTAAAACGTTCTCCAGGTCGTCGCCAAACTCGTACGCGTCTGTCATCATTAAAAAACTTTACTTTAGATTCATCTGTAAAAAGCACTGTCCTCCAATTATTCATGGTCCATTCGAGGTGATCACGTGCAAACCTTAATCGCGCTGCACGGTGGGCTCTGGTCAATTTGAGCCGAACAACTGGCATTCTGGAGCGTTGTTGGTCTTCATGAAGTCTGTTGCGAACAGTTTGGTCACTCACTCGCGTTCCAATGGCGTCACGTAAGCGGTTTCTCAATATGCGTGCAGTTACAGTTCGCTCGCGACGTGCAGAGAGTCGGATGTATCGGTCTTCTTGGGAGGTTGTCGCTCGGGTTCTACCTGAACCGCGCCTCCTACTCACACTACCTGTCTCTTGAAAGCGTTCCCACACATTTCGAATAGCTCGTCTTGACACACCTAAGCTTGAAGCTACCGATCTTTGCGAATTTCCCTGCTGAAGCAAAACAATGGCTCTAGTCGCGGATTCCGTGTCCATGTGATGTCGAGAACCAGGCATTGTTTATGCAAACAGTAAATTAATCGATAATTAAAGGTAAGGTTACGAAAACTTCTTCGTTAGACACAACAAACCCCACTGAGCAACAATGTAATGGCATTCACAGATTCTGCGGTATATCGTAAGATTTTGTTTCTTGTCTACCCACTTAAGAACTACCCTAAATGTGGCGTTTAAGTGTTAATTTATGATCAATAAATATGCCTACTTAACATTTCCATACATCAGTATGCCAATAACTCGCAAAAAAAATGTGTCGGGCAAAATATAGAAATATTTCAAGTGGGCCCTATTTTGTTTTGAGTAGTTTACTTTTATTATTATATATTTTTTAATATTTGTTTACTACAAGCTTACCTCCGCGGCTTCGAATGCGTGGTTTGTCAACAAAAAGGAACATATGTCTCAAACCCGGATATAATCTTATCTGTATACCAAATTTTATCGAATTCGGTCCAGCCGTTATTTTTGAATTTATCATATATTTTAGTATATATAGTATATTATGTAGAGTAATATCAGTATATCAAATCACACCAAATCAAAATGTTTTTATTTCTGTAAAAATATAGAACTATAACAAGGTTGTTGGGATCTTCTTTCAAGTATATATACTTGTGTCAGAAGACCCCGAAGTATATAGATGTTCCTTTGAACGAATGTGCCAGAAGCAGCGGTGCCAGAAGAGTGGCAAAGGGTAGTTAAGCGCGCCACAACCCTGACATGACGACCACGGCCACTCTGCCACGAGTGCTAAGACTAAGATGAATATCAGTATAGATGTAACGTACTACGGGCGGTACTACGGTTCGTTGAAAAGTTGTTATATTCTCTTATTACCAACTAAGAATGGGGTGTATATACTATTACTATTTTGTAGTAGTAAACGATTATGTACTCTTAATGTTTTTATTTCGAAAGAGCTATCACACACAAGCACAATATATTTGTCGTTTACCTCCCGGCAAAAGCCTGACTATTTGTACACTAAATGAGTTTTCTCTCGGTCGACATAGCAAACAGGCTCGGAAATTGGTTCTTTCTCGACTCCCATCAGATTACATGTATTATTGACATAGCATTGGGGCTAGGATAACATTACGAGTGTATTATTATTCGGTTCTGATTGGTTTTCTTTAGATATTAAAGGAAAGTCATCTCTTTTTCTATTGTTCTATAGTTTCATACTTTGACATATACTAATAAAGGCATTAGTTTTATCAGAATAATACATATATAACATCCAATTTCAAATAGCCTTTATTAACACCCATACCCTAGTTTTACAATAAAATAGTTACATATAAATTAGACATCAGTATTCAAAAGATTGTTTTGCTTTTCTGCTTCGAAATGATCTTCCTCTTTTTCTTTTTCGATTTCTAGGATACCATTCTGTTACGGCGCTAGCCCATTTCTCCTTTTTACTTCGGATAGGGCCTCTTCCATTTTAGTTTTTTGATTGTGCGAGTGACATCCGCAATATTTGTTTTTCTAATAAGATTAAGATTTATTTTGCCTTTTCTTTTTGTATTATATGATGCTTCTTTCTATATTAAGTTGATATTGCCAGACATGGCCTCCAACGAAAGTGAATATCAAAAGATTAGAGACATTTAACATTACGTATGATTTAATTTCTACACTCCTTTTATAATAATATCATGTCATAATATTGTATTCTTCATAAAGTAACATTGAACTATAGTCTTCTAAGGCACCAACCTTCATTTCATAACATCATTCTACCTTTTCGGGCTTTGTATCGTACTAGAAGGTTCTAAAAGGCAACAATGATCAACAATGCCTACGTGTTAGTTTTCGATATTTTGATACGCAGTTGACGATTTTGCCCGTTTGTACATGAATGGTGTTAAGTATTCTATAACAGTATGCCAGATTGCTTTACCTTGTCGCCTTGAGGGGCACGTTGCATATTGCAACGCCCGCAGGTATATTATAATAAACTCCTTATAGAATCTTGATGCTCAACATTGTCTTGCAAGCTTCGTTGTTGGAGTTCAACGTTGTGCAGTTTATATGTATATTTAGAATTAGACTTGTTATGTTATAGCGGAGAGAATGTAATTTAAAACTTATTAAACTTTGTAAGTAATCTAATACCTTTTATTACTTTCAAAGTTTGTGGTTCTTTCATTAGTAGTATAAGGACCATATAAGTTTATGACGATCCCTTTCGGACTGTATTTACTCTTTTCCAGTGACGTTTATTGTTACAGCCTTTTCAGTTTCTTTTGCTTCTGTTTTTATACTCTTGGAAATATAATAGGTCGGATTTGACGAGTGTCAAAATACTACCAACGAAGAACAGAACTAAATTATATACATAAATTAAGTACATTGAAATATCGTCCGGTCGAAATATTGACTCAGGATTAACTAGTGTTTCTAAGAGTGTTTACAACACGTATAAAGTGAAACTTGGTGCTTATTAATTATACTCTTTTTATATTTGTTCGAGCGAAGCGAGATCTCCAAACCAACTTGGGCAAATCGGCGTTGTATGTTTGTATGTTTGTTTGTCCGAGGATAACTTTCGAAGCGTTGATCCGATCATCGTTAATACATAGTGATAATAGTTAATAATAGTGATGGCACAATGTGATGTGACTAAATGAGCTAAAAATGTGGGGGGGTTGTTGAGATATTGGGATTCAAGAGGCGTAAAAAAAATTAAGATGAGACTATTAAATCAAGTAGGACGTCAAATGAAAAGTCTTCATTAGCAAATTTCGACTCCATTTTTATTTTTAGTAAAGTCCTTGTAGTTTTTGAGTTATTAGCCAGAATAACTGCAATTTCAACCCAACAAAAGTAAATCATTTTGCATGACTCCAGTTACCTGTAATTTTAATGTAACTATAGGTCAAGTTATTTGGTTATGCATTTCTAGGCCACTATTTGGATAGTCAAAGATTACAAATAATGTATTTTTGTTTTTATGGGAGACTCGCGAGATCTCAGTTCGGGGGCGAACGACTAGTGGCTAGTGTATGGATAAAATCATTATTATTTGGCATTATGTGGTTGATTTTTCGATTTCTTGTGTAGACGCTCGCGCTCGTGCAAAGCATCACCTATAAGATTTCCTTTAGTGAAATACCAACGGTCGTTAGTTATGTACGCAGATATTTGCTATGACTCACGTTAGAAAACCCAAACAAGTCTGGCGTGACGAGAGAACCAATTCCAATCGGCGATGATTGATGAATAGTGCAGGCGTCAAAGGTACGCAATTACGCTATCGTAGGGATATCGCGTTCGAAGAACAACATTATTTATTTTATAACTCAACATGTTGTTATGTTTCAACAGTAAAGATTGTTTCTCACGACTTCAGAATAATAAATATGTGGGTGAAATAATATGGGCGAAGGTGTTAAATTATTTAAGACTTATAATCCAACAATAAAACGTTCAAGAAGTAAAACTTGCAATAAATAGAGCAGAGGTTTAAAAAATATAAAAAAGAACTTTATTATGTTTGTAGTATAGCAGAATTTATCTTTAGCTCCCACTCTACTGTAGGGTTATGAAATTCTTGGCTTGAGTTTACAGGGGAAAGAAAAACAGCATTGTTTGGAAAGATAGGAGGAGAATATTAATTTGTAAACAATACTTACGTGACAACATGTGTTGCGTATGATATTAAGACTAGCTTTTGCCCGTGACTTCGTCCGCGTAGAAGTTGAAAATGGTTCTAATAGAATTTTTAATTGTTTTTTTACGTTATAATTTTGTTATAAAATATAAATTATTATGTTCAAATGTTTGAATACTTATAAAATATAACAAAAATTGCGAAAAACAATACACATAAATGTTCTAGTCCTTACTATTTCAAATTTCGAACTCTACGTCCCTATGAGGCCGTGTCCTAAATGTGCATAACCTCTTCAAGCTTAGAAACCTTCAAATGAGGTACGCAAAATTTGAAGTAGATTGGACCAAGGAATCCCATACAAACTTTGCCCCCCTTTTTCACCGTCTTAGGGGTAAAATTTCGGAAAATCCTTTCTTAACGGATGCCTACGTCATACAAAGAACACAGCCTCCAAGTTTCAGGTCTTTACGATAAGCGGTTTAGGCTGGGCGTTGATCCGACAGACAGTCATTCAGAACAAAGCATTTTATATGTACTATAGATATAAAAAAAATATTGAATCACTCAAATTCAATTATCTTCTTTGACAAACAAGTTCAACATTGTGTACTTGTAAATGAAGTAAACACCGTGATTTTACTAAAAACTTATAAGTTAGATTAATATTATAAATATTCAAGTTTCATTATATTATTCTCTTGTTCGTAAGAAATTCTAATACTTAATAACAAAAAAAAGTAATTAAGTTTGCATCTTCCAGCAAGTTTAGTTTTACTAAATTAATATTTCTCTCTGTTATCTGATTCTGATCTTATTTGCAAAGTTTCAGTAAAAATACCTAATTAGGTGAATCGTAAATATTGATCGACCTTCTTAATGTGTATCCTTGAATATAATATTAACACTTTGTACTTAATCACTCTACATATGTGTCTTGCTGTATACATTTCTTCTAATCAGAGAATATCTTATTTGTTACGTTGGTTTCATCCGTTAAATATTCTTTAGAAAACATAAATGTTTTATAGAATAAACTTAATGTGCTTTTAGATAATGTTAAACCGAGATCGGAGAATATTGAGGTAACTGTTACAAAAATGCTGACAGCATTACAACAATTTTTTTTATTATTCCCCGACAAACTCTGGTTGACTAAACTGCCGAAGCGAGACTTATAGCTGCGTAGGCAGCAGACTCAGTAACGTCTTATGAAGTCATTAATTACAATTTACCTTGCAGACAAGCATACGGATAGATAAAATGGCACTTAGGCCCACGCTTGGCCTGGAATGCTGTGACCTAAATATACAGTTCAAGTGAAAGTAAATAGTTTCGAAGGCTGAAATTGCTTAACGCAGGGATCTAGCTAAATTTCTCTATGAATTTATCTCACTGATCACAGAACGTATTAATACTAAGTACTGGTTGCACAGGGGTCCAAATTCGATCGTAATTCATTTATTTTTGATCGAGCGAAGCGAGATCTCCAAATCAACTTGGGAAAATCGGCGTTGTATGTATGTATGTTTGTTTGTCCGAGGATAACTTTCGAAGAGTTTATCCGATCATCGTGAAGTTTTGTATATAGGAAGGTGATGGCACAATTTTGGTGTGACTTAATGAGCTAAAAATGTTGGGGGGTTGTTAAGATATTGGGGTTCAAGAGGGGTAAAAATAAACCAAAATGAGACTATCCGGTCAAGTGGCACGTCTAATAAAAGGTATTTGTAAGTACATTTCGACCCCGTTTTAATTTTTAGTTTAAACCTTGTACTTTTTAAGTCATAAACTATAATATAAACTGAACTTTGACAAAATCCACAGGGTACACCAGTGACCCCACAATGGTGAAATTTGGTGTGCGTGTAGCTTTAGAAACACAAATATAGGCAAAACTCTGAAATCAAAAATAACTGCAAATTCTATTCCAAAAAAGTATAACCAAATAATATGAACTCCCGTTACCTGTAACTTGTATGAAACTGATCAAGTTATTTGGATATGTATTTCGTGGCACTATTTTGATAGTCAAAGATTACGAATAATATTTTTTTTGTTTTGATGGGAGACTCGCGAGATCTCAGTTCGGGGCGAACCACTAGTTTTAGCATTCCCCCCTCCTTTTTCCAATTTTCCAATTGAACCGAAACATTGTCGTTCGAAACACCGATAAGACGGTACGTGATAAATCCCGTATTTATAATAATGATTGAAATAAATCACGAAAGTTTTCTAACTTGGAAATTATACATACGAATCCTGTTCTTGAAGTTCCAGTATTTAACTATTTGTTCGGCCTCTACCGTAATGTAAAACCGTATGTGTAATGTAATGTAGTGTATGATCAGCTCAATGCCATTCAATAGTTTAGTAATTGTTTACAAGTCACCGGGTCAATCGGTTAAATGGAAATGTGGTATTCTTTACACGATATGAATACTACAAGTACATCTGCCATTACATTAGTATACTCTTTTAATATTACTTACCTCTAGCGATTGGTATCTTTAACAGTACAATATTCTTGGATTACTCACAAAGAGTTCTTCGTTAAAATAATGAGACACAGAACCACAGTGAAAAGTTCTTGCTTCACAATTGTTTTTCAAAACTTAGCCCGCGCTAAAAAAGAAAATTAATGAATGTAAAAAAGAAATTTGGACAAACATCCGGAGAACAAATGTTTTCAACCCTAACGATACTGGTTTTTGTCGAACAATAGCCTCGGGTTACTTGAGGATAAATAAACGCCATTATAATAGCGTTCTTTTATCGATTGCTGTCATCATTTTTACGTACCTATAGCGTAATTCTTTAAAATTTTAACTATTTTTGACTAACGTATTGTATTTTTTTAAAGTGTTTTTTCATGAATCCCGTCCTATCGTAACTAAAGACTTGCTCCGATGCCTACTGAACAAAATGGCTTTCAAAATAAACTTTTGAGGGAACTACACTACTAAAGACGAAGATGCAAAGGTTGTGTAGAAGAAAACACTATTAAAGAGAATATTTTATTTGTGGCTTTGTCTTTTTTGATTTATGTGTGCTATTTTGGGGCGTATTATTTTAATTAATTGATTCATTAATTAACCCTATTTAAAATACCCTTTTAACATATTTATTGATTAAAACGGGTATTTATCGCGTATGTACCTACGTTTTTAATTTGTTATCCCGACGTTTCGGCTGTGCTGCAACAGGCGTGGTCACGGGTTAGTTGGAATACTTGGAGCTACCGTCGAGAAGTGATGGCAGCTGTAGCAACTACCCTTAATTGGTCTTCAGAATTAGAAATGTCCTTGTTCATATTACGACACACTACACTAACCGTATCTACGCACTGAGACGACCGATCACGAGTTGCTGCAGATAAATACCCGTTTTAATCAATAATTATGTACAGTGATCGCGAAAGTTTGAAAAATACGCTTTTAATAGTTGACCACTTTTGATTATGCTCTATCTTATTATCAATTTGGGACTAGGTACTTAACTGAAAGGTAAAACCCGGACCCGCAAACATCGACGGTACATCTCGGGTTACTCGCGCAATAAATCAAGACGCTTAACAAATTGTGTCAAGCGACAGCAATAAGATAGATGTAGAGCTTTTTTATATTAATAATTGGAGAGATTTATTACTGATCTTCCAATCTCCCTACAGAATGAATGAATGAAAAATTCTTTATTGCACAAAATAAGAATAATCTGTACCTACATAGGCGAACTTAATGCTAGATACCATTCTCTTCCAGTTAACCTTAACAAGTTAACAACCATAACAAGTTTGTAATAAAATATTTTTTTACCTGTATATTTTCGCTTCGCTTAAAAAATACTTTTCTATTTCTTTATAATTATGCTCAAATTAAGCCAAAGATATACGAAATTAAAATGTTTATTTAGCTGTTATTCTGTTTAAGTGTACGAAATATATACGAAATTCAGATGTTTAGTTAGCTGTTCTTCTGTTTGAGTGTAAAATTAATTAAATTCTAGGCTAGCGTTGAATTCAATTAATTAAATACACATCCAACACTTTTGCAGTAACTGATGGAGTTCTCTTCAATATTGAAATAACAAAATAACAACGATAGTAAGTTGCTTGTTTATTGATTCAGGGGATCTTCTAGCGTTTCAACATTAAGACTAAACTATTTGAAATTTTAGAATAACATATTGACACTCCGGCCTTGCTTAGGTCATCCCTTGTGCAGATTAAAGGGCACAAGGTTCAGGAAAGCAGGTGGGAAATTAACTGAATATGGGTTCCGTATTCCCCATTTGCAGACGCTCTATAAAGGTTAACCAAAATCAGGCGATGCTTTGTAGAAATGCCTTCCATGTTCGTCCAATCAATAAATCATGGATCGGCCATCCTTTTAAAAATAATAAGCCATTTAAAATAGACATCGGTACCTTCACAACTATACAATACTAAAAAACTACTGAAAAAACAGTAACTATAGTCATCTCTTTCATCTAACAACTTAGCAAATTATTTTTGAAATATATATATACCACTAATGAAAGCTATAGCTATAGTACTTATCCACTGCACCCACAGTAGCCTACTGCCAGCCCAGAAAAAGAGTTATAAACTTCACTAAGTGGCGCTAAGAAAACCCCAGTGCATACAAACTCAGCTAATTTATTTAATACAAACGGCATTGCAGTGGTTGGTCAAAGCTTCACGATCTGAATACACAACTGAAAGAATAAATCTAGAAACCGAGGGCAATGTTTTTTTAAGAGTTCTGGTATTATTCTGCCTTGTTCCTGAACTGATGCAGAGGTTATGTAAACAACACATTTTGATAATTTGATAGAGCTGTAACTCCAACAACCTTACCGATGACAATGCACTATTACTTTGTCAACCTGGGGCCCAATTCTACTAAACCAATCGCTTCACTATGATAATGGTGAATCGTCGCATAATGGCCCCTAGAGATACCTTTTGGCATTCTACTACCTAACACAATCTTTTTTCAATGACCATTGGTAATTTGGCAGATTTGGCAATTTGGCAGAGAGATTATAACAGGAACAACAATCATAATCATTAAAATTAGTGGAGTGCTCCATAATAGTTTTTCTTATAAATTAGCAGAATTATTATTTGCTCAAGTTTAATTTCATAAAAGTCTGCATAGAAAACTAATACATCAAAAAGGTTTTACGCTTATTATGATCAGCTGTTTGTTTGAGCATATTTTGTTAAACGAGAAGAAAACTCCTACGCGACAAATAAAATTTCATATACCTACCGTAAGCTGCCTCTAATCAATAGTTATAAATAAAATAAATAAATAAATATTGCTGGACATTTCACACAGCGCTATCTAGCCCCAAACTAAGCAGAGCTTGTACTATGGGAACCAGAAAACTGATAGAATACGTATATACTTTTTTTTGTAAATACATACTTATGATATATAGAAAAACACCCAGACACGGAACAAATATCTGTAGATCATGCAAACATTTGTTCCGCGGCGGGAATCGAACCCGCTACCTCCTGCGTCTCAGCCGGCTATACGCCCACTGCGCCACGGAGACAGTCACGGATAGTTCTTGGAGTTACTCGTATATCTGACAAATGCCTTTGTAAATTCAATTATCCTACGTTGAAAACTTAGCCTGTCTTTGAAGAATTACTTCGTGAGACGTGGGTTGTTTCGAAGGTTTCTATCCATTCGATTTGTAAGTCAGTAAGTTGTCTGCTTTCGAAGAGGGATCTGTTTACGAATGTTTATTTATTTTGACACATCGCTCTTTGTTTTTGGCATAAATACTAATAAAAAATAAATTGTTTTAATAAGAAACTGTAATACAGTACATCACATCACAGGCTGTGAACTTGTAATGGCCTGGATGGTGGTGGCAGTTCGGCATTTCTTATATTGTAATTTATCTAATTTAATGGTTTTTTAAAGTATACAGAAGTAGGTTAAGTGCCTACTTCAGATTGCCATTTTAAGGATATGTAATTGAACTCAAAAAAAAGGCAAGTTCGGCCAAGCCAATATTAAACTTTTAAAAGGGTTTTGTTTCTAACTCGTATTTCCGATGCATGATAAAAAGTTTTCGACCTAATCTTTTAACATTCCATCTTTCTGTCGTCAAAAAAAGGTTTCCTTTGATTTTTTTTGTACGTAATCTTAACTTTAATAATAAAAAACTGATTTGTTTTACGGTTAGTATTCTTAAGTTAGTTAACGCGTAAAACGCGATTTACGCTCGTGCGTATAGCGTAATGTTTAGAAAAAAAAATACAGTAAATATAAAACATCTGTGTCACACTTAATAAATTCACTAAATAAACATGATACCTAAATGTAAATTAGAACATAATTAATAATACAAAAAAACTGTAAAAACACCTACTCCAATTCTACCTATTGTGATACTACTACTACGCCGTAAAGGGGGTTGGTAGAGGGGCGGTGCAGAATGATTTACTTCCACTAAACTACTACACGTTTTCATTCATGAACGGCCCCATTCGCTTGTACGATTTATCAATGACAATTGGGGTTTCGTTGTCATTTTGTTTTTCTATTTCCGACCCGACTACAGTTTGTGTGTTTTGTTGTTGATATTTTTTGTGTAGCGCTGCGCCAGTAACAAACTGCCGATAGGCATTTCATTTCTCGTTGCAATGTTATGCTTTAAAAAATACAAGAACAAATAATTTATTTATAATTGCGCTTTTTACATAATACTTTTAACAATGGCTCACACACAACACGATCTGCTTTCCCTCATTTTATATAGTTTTTCCGAATTCAAGTTTTGATTATTTGTACTTACCTATATAAGATGTGACTCCGAGTTTATTCTCCAAATTATTTCTCGCAATATTATTTATTTTATTAACTATAGTTATTTATATACCTACCTACTTTGAGACCTAGATTGCAACAGATTTGGCATTAGATAAAGATTGGAGATTTGCTGCTAAGCCTCTACGACTTATCTTCTTCACTTTTTGGATGGGTGACTCCAAGTGGCCTTTCTGATAAGTGCTTCCGTGTTTTAGACACATTTAGATGTTGGTCGCGGCTTAAAAAGTCGTCGAAAAATTGTGAATTTCTACGAATTCTCTTATTATTATGTTAAATGTCGATATTTATTTTGAAATTTTTTCCGTCTTGGCACAAAACTCGTACGAAAGAAGTACTTAGAAGAAGTATCTTGTTAAATCTTCACATGCCCTTCCGTATACTTGCGCCCGCTTTTAAGAAGATTAAAATCTGCATAACTGAGGCTCTTGTTGCTCTATTGTCATTACAAACTTTTAAGATCGCAAAACTTTTTGGGAATATGCTTAATAAAACATACAACCAGATTTATGTGGTTTTCTAAACTTTTAGGATCTAAAAATTTGCGATGGTTAGTTTAAAATGGTCCATTGGACATGTCAAGTCAACTTACTATTTAAACTATAGGTACGGCAGATTTCATATTACCATAACTTAAAAAAAAATATTCTCTGCTTTCTATCGACCCATTTCCTAAATTCTTCAGATGCCAGTACTGTAAATCAACCGATCTGTGTCCAATCAGTGAATAAAACAACTCATTTGTGCTAAAAATTGTACCCAGTGAAGTGTCAAAATGCATTGAAAGAGTGTTTAATATAACGCCACTTTCACGTTGGTGAATGCGTGTGCCAATAGCGCTGGCCAACTCTCATTACTGTGTGGGGGAGTTGGTCGCTGTTGGCCGTCAAGTTGGGCCAACCATTGGCGTGCAATTCCCCGTGTTGTCGGTTTTTGAAAGTGGACTGTGCCCTGCCCTAATGGAGACTAGAGCGGGGTAGCGCCCGCATGGGGCAAACGGCGAGCATGTGTCGCCTTCACGGATCATGTCTTCACCACAAGAAAAGTATGTATTCACACTTAGTTTTTTCTTGTAATTTTCATACATATCTTATAACTTAGAACGTACCGTAGGTCTGCACCGTGATTAACTGCTATTGTTCGTCGTGTGGAACAAGTCTTTTTAGTCAAAGTTACTTTGTCACCCTGGGGTTGGCCGTTTGGCTACGGTTCCAATTTTTCATTGAGTAGCCAAACGACTGACATTACTGCGATCTGTATAGTTCTTTTTTTCTCTGAATTTTAAAATGTGAGTCAAGTCAATAAGTACAATGGCTCTTCTATATATTTTGCTAGATATAATAAATTGTAAGATATCATTGTTATGACAAGTAGCATTCTTGTCTCAAATACCCGCGGCATCAGTACTGGTGACAAAAACGCGGTAGTGATAAACTAAAAAAAACTGATGTATCGTTGCGTCTCAACCTATATTATTCATTTTAGGTACGAAACCTATCTATGAAAATGAAACGTACTTACAATCCAAGCCAAATAACGTTTCAAAAAAGGGGAAAATCCATACTAATGTTATAAATTACAAAGTGCCTCTCTGTTTGTCTATTTGTTACGTTTTCACGACTGGATGGCTGGACCAATTTCATTGATATTTGGTAAGTATACAGTTAGATTAAGATCCGGATAAATAAATAATTGGAAATAATTAATTGGATTGGGGCATGTGCAACTTTTTGAGCTTATTCCACGAACGGCAACGATTTGATGCAGACCTATTTCAAACGCACCAATATTATTCCACGAACGGCACAGATTAATATTTTGGCTTGGTGCTTTTCGTGGAATCCTTAAAATTATTTAAAATGTTTCCACGAATGGCACCTACAATGTAGTAGCTTCTAATGATGGGGGTATTTTAACCTGAATGCGCAGAAGGCGGGTAATATTTTTATTAACAAACCAAGCGAAGCCGCGGGCGGCAGTTACTATATAATATAAATAAATAAATAAATATCGCTGGACATTTCACACAGCGCTATCTAGCCCCAAACTAAGCAGAGCTTGTGCTATGGGAACCAGATAACTGATAGAATAGTTATATACGTTTTTTTTTGTAAATACATACTTATGATATATAGAAAAACACCCAGACACGGAACAAATATCTGTAGATCATGCAAACATTTGCTCCGTGGCGGGAATCGAACCCGCTACCTCCTGCGTCTCAGCCGACTATACGCCCACTGCGCCACGGAGGCAGTCATAAAAGTAGCTAGTATAAAGTATAGGCTATATTTTTCATGTTTCATGTAGTGTTTCATTACATTTAAATAGCGCAATCTTCTGCTGGCTAGAATAATTTAAGGGCTTAACGTAGAGTTCGTCGTTTCGTAGATTCGAAATGTTCACTGGAAATGATTCGTTTACAAAACATAATGGATTCTTGAAAGAGTATTTGTTCTACATTTTCATATAAACTACATGTGTGGGATGTTCTGTTGTAACAGATTCTTTGAATTGCTCATAATGCACATAATAAAATACTTTAACCTTGACAGAATAGTAATGAAATCGTCTAGTTTGCTGATTCTAAGAACGGAAGTTATAGTTCTAATAGGTATAATATTATTTATCAGCAGAGCAAAACCCTCCATTCCCTTCTACCACTTTTACTCCCTTTCACATTTAACAAGGTTGCCTGGAAGAGATCGCTTCTAGCGATACGGCCGCCCTTTGTATCTATAATTTAAAAGTGTATTTTCTTTATTTTTAAAGGTTTGCAAGAAATAAATTATCTATCTAAGCTGAGACAGCCAATTTGCTTTAGTATAAAGTTCATTCCACCATCTCACTCTGGGTCTTCCACGTCGCCGCCTTGCGTTGAGTGAGATCCATTCTGTGGTTTTCTTCGCTCAGAAGTCGGCTGGCGTATGGCATAATTATGTGTCCGGCCCAGTTATACTTCAGGCTGGCTGCTTTCTGAACGTCAGCGATCTGAGTTTAAGAGCGTAGTACATACATACACAGTGTTTTTTTTAATTGAGGCAGTATTGGGAAATCTGAAACCATATACAGATAAGCTGTCTTGGGTACCATTATGGCATTTTTTATGAAAACAATTTTGGTATATTAAAGTTAATCTTTTGGCCAAGCGTGAGTGTTTCATGAAAATTTGAATATTTATATTATGTGAAGCAATAGTTAATTAGGTACAACCAATTGTATGATTTTTTTTAATGAAATTTTACTAACTTTTTCTGACCAGATTTTATTTTTCCTATACCTACTATAAAATAATACTGATAGGAAACTAAGTTGATTACTATGATAAAATAATGTACTTTAAGTATTAATTTTCATGGAAAACTCACGCTGGACCAAAAATTTTACCATACCAATTTATTTTTTCGCATAATATAAAGGCCAAATAGAATCTCAGACAGTTTCGCTGTATCTGCTATGATTTTGGATTTCCCCATACTGTTCCAGTAAAACAAATCCAGTATATATCTATCTAGTTCGATTAGTTAGTCTAAAAACTTCAGCCAACGTATTTAAACAGACGTACAAACACGTTACAGTAAAGTTAATGCTTACAGTACCTACCATAGATTAAACATATTACCGATATATTCAATTTCTAGATATGCAATCAACTGAATTTCCGGCTTATTTCCGTCTTTCCGTGTTTAGAAATTGTACCTGCCACTCTGCTAGGGAGGGACCCAAATCTCGCCCTGTGTTGGTTCTGACAGATCTTATAGGATTGGATTGGATTAGACAAAAATTAAGATTAACAAGTCATGCCTATGGATATAGCCTGGTATTCATAATCATCATTTAGTTTGACTATAGGACTGAAAAGAAAAAAATGGGATGAAGTAGTTGAAGAAGATGGAAAGATAACACACTAGATATAACGACGATCTGATAAAGGAGATGTGGTAAGATCGGTCGCTCTGGAAATCTATGGAGGATGCCATGTTCAGCAGTGGACATCCTGCGGCTGATATGATTATGATGAGTTGAAGAAGATTAGGTAAAAGTGGCAGTGGGTGCAACCTCCAAGATCTGCAGAAAGATTCCGAAGAGAAACCACGGAAAGCGAAAAGTAGGACTGCCAAATGAAGATTTATGAGAGCCGTTGGTGGTACCATCATACCTATTTCTGCCGCCAAGCAGCATTGCTGTTTCGGTTTCAAGGGTATGGTCGCCGGTGAAATTACAGGCACATGAGACTTTACACCTGTATTCCTCAAGTTGATGGACGCAGGGCAGTGCATCAAAGGGGATATTGCTAACGTGCGTGACCTATGAGGCAACTCTCTGTTATAGGCGATGGTTACCACTTAACATCAGGTGGGCCATAAGCTTGTTCCACCTCTGTGCAGTATAAAAAAACTAGGTTGTAGTTAAACGCTATAAAATAAAATCGGAATAAAATATTGCCTAACATTACGCCGATATCGCATCCCATATTCGGAATTTATTGGCCATAGTTTGGTTGGCAGGCCTGTATCACTGGAAAACTGATCTATGTAAAATAAACTCCACGTGCTGAATTTAAATTCAACTAGCTTATCCATGTTTATTCTAATTCTGAAAAGGTGGATTGCCTCATAGCTCTATTCGTCTAATCTTTATGTATTTACATTATAACTATGTTTAGGTCATGGTTTAACTTGCGTTGTGTACTTTGATCAAAGAAGTCGAAGGGTGTTATAAAAAGCCTAGGCTTACTTAACAGTATAACTTTTCCAAAACGTAACTAAAATACTGTTTATTTTTACAAGCTTACAAGCTTTTTATTAACTTGCAATGTATGTATGTTTGTCCGGATGGAATCTTGCAACTGCATTTTAAACCCATTCCCCACAACCGATTGAGCTGAAATTTGGAATACATATGTAACTTCGGTGACAATGCAATAATATGGTACCATGGAAGTGGTCTCATGATGGAGACGGATGCTAGACAACGGAACTTCTGAATGGATAGTTGTAGGCTACTAGTGTTTGGGCTCATTTGAATCTGCTTGCGGTTCCGATTATGAATTTTATAAAAGCTTGTTTTGAAAAAGTAATTTATCAACAAAAAAATTTTTGGTCCAGAAATAGATTAAACCCCTGTTTGACACTGGTATTTCTTCTGTGCCATTGTTTGGTCACCTGCGGTTAAAATTTGTAACGCTGTAATTGTACTCTGGGCGCTCGTTCACAAGTCACATTAGTAATAACGGTTCAATTACGTTATTTAGGATAGCTAATATTTTATGATGTTCA
Source organism: Philereme transversata (assembly GCA_963924445.1). NCBI lineage: Eukaryota > Metazoa > Arthropoda > Insecta > Lepidoptera > Geometridae > Philereme > Philereme transversata. The sequence goes on from OZ004343.1 coordinate 8,119,665, forward strand.
CAATAAAAAGAAACGGGAATAAAACTGCAAACTGTTCAAGGCTAGCCAATTCGCCTACTGTCTATGATGACGCAAAACACTTATTAAAGTATTATTGAATCATAAATAGGAATTTTAAAGTTATTAAACAAATCATAAATTAGAAAAACAACTGAATAACAGTAGACGTATTTTACTTCGCATTTGTCTTCACTCATCACTTACATGTTTTAAAATGTGATAATTTTAGTATTTTTTGTTATACTACATGGAGATGGCTCACCTGATGTTAATTCGTAACCATCGCCTGTTACAAAGAAATGCCTCGTAGGGCACGCACCTTAGAAATGTGGTCTACGATGCACTACCCTGTATCCATCAACTTGAGGCATACAGGTGTACTGCGTCATGTACATGTAATTTCACCGGCAACCATACCTTCCATACCGAATTTGGTAATTTTGGTTAATAGGAACGAATGACTGTTTGAATGAATAAATAAATAAATCTTCACTTATTCCCATTTTGTGGTACAAAAACTAAAGCATCATTTTGTATGAAATGCTAGTTCATTTTTTTCAGAATCTATTTGGCTGAAGCCAATTCTTTTGTTTTCCATCCGACGTGTTCCGATTCCGACCGAACAAATAGCCCACACTTTTTGTTTCTGTTTGTGTTTTTTGCTTTGTCCGTAACCCATTGTGTTTTTATCTGTTAATTTTACGCTTAAACCTCCGCTAGACTAGTGGTCGATTGAGGTACGAATCGTAAAAAAGTATCAAATATTTCAGGTACCAAGATAAAAAAAAATCTGAATGTATCTTGGTAAGCGTTTATACGACGACGTCGGCGTCTTTTACATACCTTTTCCTAATGATTCGTGTAAACGCTTTGAAAACCATTTATCTACAGGCTGTTCTCCATTTGTATTCAGCGCGTTCGCGTTTTTCCATTCAAGTGAAACTGACACCGCGAAAATTTTCCTCTTTTCGTTATAATGGCCACGTAATGTGCACGTCATGGGAATGCCGCTTTTATACGATGGTGTAATGTCTGGTAATGGTATCTGACATAGCCATTATCCTATTATGGGAGTAATTCTCACTCCTTATTGTTGAAAGGTTTTGAATTACTTATGATATCAACATTATCATTACTCTCGCGCAGGGAAAGAATATTTTGCAGCCTGGCTGTTTATTTATTCACTGTACGAAAACAGTTCTTTTGAGATACTATGAATTTGTTGTTTTGAGAGGAAAACACTAAACAACTTTTTTACTAGCATAAATTTTCCCACTGTTGGGCAAAGGTGGTGGATTTTGCCCACAACTCCTCCGACATGCGGCAGACATGCCCCGCCCAGTCCCACTTCAACTTGCCTACTTGGTGCTCAACGTCCGCGATTTGTGTTTGGGAGCGCAGTTCACTGTTTCTAATGCAGTCTGTTAATTTGACTCCTAGGATACTGCGCTCCATAGCTCGCTGACAAACCCCGAGTTTGGACTTTTGTTGATCCGTCAAAGACCAGGTCCACCACCGAGTGGATCCCAAAAGATAGAAAACCACCACGTGGCAGACCGCGACGCCGATGGAAAGATAAACTCGACTCGTACAGGGAAGACTGGAGCACATACGCGCATGATAGAGTGGAGGGGAAGGAAGGAAGGGAGGCCTTTGCCCTGCAGTGGGACAGTACAGGCTCCAAGTAAAAAATGACAATAAAATGGGCAAAGGCCTCTCCTAGTCGGCCGCGAAAGCGTTGGCGCGACGACATCAGTGAATTCGATAGGGAATGGTGGGAATCTGCTAAGGATCGCGATAGGTGAAAACATTACTTCCACAATTTTTTACTTTGTATTTCCTGTACTGAGCCTCATTAAAAAATCCGTGTTTCTGCAGATTAATTTCTGAATTCGTGTCGATAACACCAGTTTGACAAAACGAATAGATAATTACTTACTCAACTTTAAACTTATTTCCCAATAGTCAAAACTTTGTTAATGATACAATGATGGATAAAGTTTCAACGTAAGCCTTACCGATAATTGTACCGTTGGATCGAAAAGTTCTTAAACAACCATTTTCGTAAACATTCTATGTAATAAACTGGAACTCCTAAAATTGGAGAATTCAGATCCGTTCATCTGTCATGCATGTGTCGTGGAGGTATAGGCAGAATCCTAAGTTAACTAAATATGATTAAAGCAAGAGAGCTTAGTACATGTGACAATTATTGACCTACGTTCTCATGCCGAAATATCATTTTGTAGTAACTTACGACTCATCATATATTTATCTTCGTTTGGGTCACAAACAGCATTCAAAACATCATTGATCTTGAATGATAATACCCAGTCAATCCAATTAGCAAAAAAGCTTTCAACAACTCCTTTACTTTGTGGCTCACTGTTTGGGATTGTTGTGAACGTCGCTCATTAGTGGGGTAATCGAATCGAATAGATACACAAAGATTGTTTGAGGTTCGTTAGTGCCACCTGCCTCAAAGTCATCCACAAAGCGATCTTTACTTGGGATAAAACTGTCTGTACCCCTTGTAGAGTCTACAAATTACAACTTTAAGTGACACTGCATGGGGCCAATTCCTGTAACTTAAAATAGTAAAATTATAAAATCGATTTAGTCTCGTTATGTTAAATGTCCTAAACGGTATTCACGAAACTGACAATACAATGGTATGAGTTGACTGGCATGCGATTAAAGACTTTATTTTATATCAATCTAAAATTGTAATATTACTGGAGCAGAATGCCAAAATATATGAATCAATTCATAATCCAATATCATTTAGGTCAACTTTCGTTGTTTTTAAATTGTATTACGTGGATTGGCCCCCAAATTTTTTTTGATTTTTAATTTTTTTTGATTGGAAGGTGTAAATTTGAATAATAGATAATGTATTATTTTAATCGTATAAACATTCTGATTCTTAGATATTTAAATTGCTCCAAATATATTTTTCCTAACCTCCCTTGATCCTTCTCATCGTTCCTCTCCCCGAAAATTGGTTCTGATCGTAGCATAAAATGTTGTATATTTTTTAATATTCGTATTCGCATGAATGGGGTTTTTTTTAACACATATAGGTCTTTGTTTCCACAATTTCACCTACTGGAAAGCGATGATGAAGTATAATAATAATAAATATTGCCGGACATTTCACACAGCGCTATCTAGCCCCAAACTAAGCAGAGCTTGTACTATGGGAACCAAATAACTGATATAATATGTATATACATTTTTTTTGTAAATACATACTTATAATATATAGAGAAACAACCAGACCCGCAATAAATATCTGTAAATCATGCAAACATTTTGTTCCGCGGCGGGAATCGAACCCGCTACCTCCTGCGTCTCAGCCGGCTATTCGCCAATGCACCACGGAGTATCGTAGTATAAATGATGAAATTGTTACGGGATTTTTGTACAAACATTTAGTCAAACATTTCCATTTATCAGCCCATTTTTCACATTACTGTGAGTTATGTTGCGTAGGAAGGTTGCGCTGTGAATAAATATATAGCAACTTCTAGAAAACCGTGTATTTGAGATGAATTACGAGATAAGTAGTAGTAGTATAATACCAGCTTTAGTACAACTTTGGAAGAGGCTTCTGTTTAAGAAAGTACTCTATTTATCTTGTCCCCTAAGACAACGCAATATAAAAACTACTCAGATTTTGTCACATGAATAAAGCTTTTGTGGACCCGCAGAATAAATAATAGTAGAGCAAAATATCTTTATCAGTAGGTTGGGAAATGTGGGTAATTTACAAATGCCATAATAATTTATAGGTAGAATTGCAATAAAATAAGGTTTCCCTCTCTTGCATGCTTAGAGGTACGATTCTCATTGTTTTTTTTTTAACTTGCCTTGAAATTATCTAACTTAACTATTATCTTGCAACTGAATTATACAGGGTGTTTGGTAATATACTGACTATATTGAAGTGACGGTTTCTCAAAACATAAAAGACTTCTCGAAAAAAAAAACTACTAGTTATGTTATTAAATTTTAAAGAATATTGACTAAGTTTAGGTGATTAATTCGGTATCAAACTTACTGCCTACTCTTGCAATCGACATTCAAAAATAAAGGCCGATTTGATATCTCTTTCGGAAATGGCTGCGGGTTTTGGGTTAGAAAGGGACAACAAGAGATATCTCGAGACGTCACCAATACAATATTTGTGGTTAGATGGCAAGCATTATGCAATGGCATAACATAAGTTTGTATGTCTATAAAGTTATATCTATAAGTAGTCTATAAGCAACATTAGTCTATAAAAACGGCAAAAAAATCATGTCTGTTGTTGTTTTTAGTATTTGTTGTTATAGCGGCAACAGAAATACATCATCTGTGAAAATGTCAGCTGTCTAACTATCACGGTTCATGAGATACAGCCTGGTGACAGACGGACAGCGGAGTCTTAGTAATGGGGTCCCGTTTACCCTTTGGGTACGGAACCCTAAAAACCGACGAATTGAGACCTCCTCCTTATTCTTGAAGTCGGTTAAAAACAGAAGACGGTAAAGTGTTCCGTACCATAGCTGTACGCATTAAGGTTGTATGTGATTTTAATGAGGTTATGGACAAAACCGTGATGGTAATAGGAAATTAATAGGCTGAATTAGGGAAGTAAGTAACAAATTATTATCATAATGTCCATCATAAAAGACTTTACGATAAATACACAATTTAAATCGAACTTAAACATTGGATACAGTTTACGAGGCAATAATATTCTGTTTCCTGTTGAGTCTTGAAAATGCCCTTGAGACGTTCCTTCAATAAACAAGTGGCAATGGGAGCGATGGCAAAGAAATAAAATCACAAGGAAAATTGTCACGACATTGGAATCGCTTGGCACACTAAATAGCCTCATTCATAAAGGTTACCTAAAGTCTTTTAACACGCTTGTTAGCTTTACTTGTTGTAAATAAAAAAAAAGTTAGGAAGTCGATTTTATGTAAATCGGATGACAATACATTAATTTTGTACCATCATGGAGCCAGGAGGTGGAACGCTTCAATAGCTTTTAAACCCTCGAATTTGGTCTCATTTGGTTTGTTATGACAAGTCCAATACATTACACTTGGTTACGAGAGTCTGATGATGGAGCCGCGTAGCGGAAATTAGACCTATAATCTACATTTGGAGAGTGTGTTGCGGTGCTTTTCAACCTGATCCCACCAACCCCATTCTATCATCGGGCAACCAAACGCTCCAAACGCATAGACATACCTCCCATACGCAGAAAGCGGCACTCTTCCACCTTTATTAGTAGTCTGTGTTTCCTGATAACTACAACCTAGGGATCTTCAAGTCGCGAGTGAATAGGTTTCTTCTAGGCAAGCATGTACCATCGTAGACTGCATCATCGCTCGCATCATCAGGCGAGATCGTAGTCAAACGCTAGCCTATAATTTATAAAAAAAAATAGTAGCTACTATTCGTAGTCAACCACTCGAATTTAAACTCATTTAGATTGTTTTTATATATCAAGTGTAATGACTAGTGATCGGATATTCGGATGCATATTTACCTAAACTTCAAAGTTGGCTAGTATTGATAGCACTTTTTTATCGAAAAAATTTCGTGATTCCGGGATTAACAAATTTATCACTTGTTATTTTTTTTATTTATTTAATTACTAAACCTAAACATTCCTTAAAGCTGCATAGGTTTTTATGGTATGTCATTCATACCTCATATTAGTCTAAAGAAATTCACATTCTATGAAAAAACCCACACTTTGGCACATACGTATACATAATGCATTGTTACAACGTAATACGTACGTACGTTTGCTTTGCCCTACTTTTACTGTCAGTAATTTTTGTTGAAGCGAAAACAACCTTGTAAGAAGTGTCAGATCGGGCCTATTAGACCTCAGAGAAAATAAGCATTTTGTAAGTGTGCGAGTGAGATGGCAAATTCTACCTGCTTCATATTTAACATTAAATTAATATGCATCCAATACCGGGATCCCAGGATTTTATATTTAATAAAAATATTCTAAGCAGCCGCTTTCATAATTTGGTACCCAAAAATCAACTTTAGGTAAATATGCATCCGAATATCCGATCGCTAGTAATGACACTTGATGACGAGGGCCTGACGATGGAGCAGAGTTGTGGAAAGTGTAACTCTTCAATGGCTAGCTACTAACCTCTCGAGTTTGATCTCATTTGGTTTGCGTTGAAGAGCCCAATACTGTTTCGTAATAACTGACTGCAAGAAGCGTGTTTTTAAGTCTTAAACAATAATAAATCCTTATTTTAGTTAAAATAGATTTTGTCATACTCTGACGCATGATATTTTACATCAGATAGAACAAAAAAAAAAGGATTGTGTGGTTTTATGAAACCACGGTAAAAGTGAAACTTTATTTCACATTATAGACATTTTTCCTCGTTTGCACAAATGAGTAATAGTCTATACACTACGCGGTCAGCTGATGCGAAATATAGGCGCCGATTGGCCTCGGCTGCTCTGACGAGCGCCTTTCAATTTACCCCTACTTCGCGGCCGACCGTCACGCGACATGCAACACACAGACGAAAAAGTTTGAGACGATGTGATAAAAGTTTAACTTTAAAAGTTATTTTAGCTAAACAATGCTTTGTAGTTAAACAAGCCTTATAAAATGTTTATGAATTAGGCCAGCGTGAGCAGGTGTACCGGGAATGCGCGGTTGTTTTATGTGGTGAAGGCTACGGAAGACGCGCGCGTCAAACGCACTCCGTTTGCCGCGTCTGCGGCGCGAAAAGATGGTGTTATTTTGTTACTACGGTAAGCTTTTAGACACTTGGTCACCAACTCGTTTCTTTTAAGCTTATAACGCTTCGTCTGCATGCAACTTGTCTAAGATTCTGTGCATCCTAGCGATATCTATTTTATTGTCAAGTTAATTTCCTATATCGAACGGGGTTTTTATGATGAATTAAATCTTTAGTTTACGATGCTATAATTTTTCTGAGTTATCGGGGAACTCGTTATGAATCGGTGATCAGATATAAAACGATTAGAAACGGGATAAGAAACAAATATTTTTTTAAAGTAAAACCCACATTCGTTATAGGATAAATTAATAAACTTGTTATAGATATAGTGGAACAACGATCTGCTAAAGCCTGGAACCTTTGGGTATGCTAATAAAACCCAGGCGTGCCTGTTTTCTGCGAAACGGAGCCCATTTCATCTGGCTCCTACTTTCCGTAATGTACCCGTGCCGATTTCTGACCACCTCGTGCTTCTTGGTATCTCATTAACACCCACTCTCAATTTTGGCTCATACATTGAGTCGAAAGCCCAGCTGGCCGCTAAGAAGCTTAGAATACTTGCAAAGGTGAGGCAATACTTCACACCGGGAAAGTTGCTCAACTTATACCAAGCACAAGTCCGATCATGTCTGGAGTACTGTTCTCACCTCTGGGACGGATCAGCGAAGTACCAGCTAGAGGCTCTAGATTCAATTGAGAGAAGAGTCAAGAAGCTCATTTGCAATGACGAGTTAGCAAAAGCAAGGCTCCACAGCCTCGAGCATCGTCGAAAGGTTGCAAGCCTCTCGGTTTTTTATCGGATACATTTCGGAGAGTGTGCTGCGGAGCTTTTCAACGTAATCCCACCATCCCCATTCTATGATCGGACAACCAGACGCTCCGCGTTGCGCCACCGCTACAAGTAGACATACCTCCCATACGCACAAAGCGGTACTCTTCCACCTTTATTATGCGCACCGCCAAGGAGTGGAACGCCTTGCCTGAGTCTGTGTTTCCTGATAACTACAACCTAGGGATCTTCAAGTCACGAGTGAATAGGTTTCTTCTAGGCAAGCGTGTACCATCGTAGACTGCATCATCGCTTACCATCAGGCGAGATAGTGGTCAAACGCTAGCCTATAATTTATAAAAAAAAGAAAAAGAAATAATTATATGAATTATGTAATTAAAGGTGTATAATAAATTGCCAAATACATTAAAAGAATTACCATTTAATTTATTTAAAACATAGTTTACAAAATGGTTGGCACGATACTGTTTTTATGACAATAACAAGCTTCCGCCCGCGATTTCTCATGCGTGATTTGGAAATAAAAACGTTACCTTCCTTTTGCGCAGTCGGGTATAAAGTAGCCTATGTCTCAATCACGGTCATAATCTATCTATATACCAAATTGAATTGAAATCGGTCAAGCTGTTTAGTCTGTTCAACAGACAGAGAGTGTTACTACTTTCGAATTTGCAATATTAGTATGATATATTTATTCTTCAAAAATGACACTTAAACTCTTATTTCTTTTTACTTCTTAACAAATAGATGTAGACGTTATTTTACATTTGAATACAAATTTGCTTATTTAGCATTGGCCCACTGCAAAATTGAATTCAACCACTGCCATTGGGTAAAGTCTGGATATCGATGATGATGATGATAATGAGTGTACCTACATTATTGACTGGTTTTAGATTTTTGGTCTAGGAATCAACATAAAAAACACAAAGAAAAAAAGTGGCAACTTTGTTACGGGCAGACATCTAAATTGAAGGTTATTGAAAGAATTTATAATTAAAGAAAACAGTTTATAAATCATCTTATCTTATTACACGCAATATAAATACGTGTAACTGCAAACAATTCTTTACCCGTACTTTTGAGTTTTGACAATTACATCTTACCCTAAAGCGCGCTAGATGATTCACATCAAACACCTTTGAAATGGGATTAGTCAACAACCCGTAACTCCATATAGTGTAGTTTATTTATATATTATTTGTATGTATTTAAGTTTATGTTTATTATTATACATAATCAATAGGTATATATGATTTTATGGGTTCCGACGTCTTTTGGTTTTTGTTTATCCTGTCCATCCAAAGGTTGTCTGGAAGAGATCGCTTTTAGCGATAAGACCGCCCATTGCACCGTTATTTATTTCCTTTGTCACTGTATTTTTGTTTAGTGTGCAATAAAGAGTATTTCATTCATTCATAACCCGAAATAACTGAATTGATAACTCATTTACGTCAGTGAATAAACTTATGATTCCGAATTGCGTTCTTTCAGAACACCGAATACTAAATACACCGAATGAATTTCAGCGGAGCTTTTTGCGAAAGCAATTAAAGAGCCGAGCTTTTGACCTTTGACCTTTTTCAGCATACGAGTATGAATAATGTTGAATGTGCGGATTCTTAAACGGCTTAAGCTGAAATGTTAACCTATGCCTCTTATGACAAGGCAGATGGTAATGACGTAAGGTTAGGGTAAATGTAAAGTTAGAAAATCAGCCATAGGTACACTAGTGGTTCGCCCCGAACTGAGATCTCGCGAGTCTCCCATAAAAACAAAAATATATTATTCGTAATCTTTGACTATAAAATAGTGCCACGAAATAAAAAAACCACATTACTTGACCTACTGTTTCATTCAAATTACAGGTAACGGGAGTTCATATTAAGTGGTTAATATTTTTTTGGTGTACAAAATGCAGTTATTCTGGACTTCAGACTTTTGCCTATATTTGTGTCACTAAAGTTTCAACATTGTGTGGTCACTGTGAGTTTTGTCAAAGTTTTGTTTTTATTATGGCTAATAACCCAAAAACTACAAGGTATAAACTAAAAATAAAAACAGTGTTGAAATATACTAATGAAGATATTTCATTTCACGTCCCACTAATAATCTCATTTTCATTTTTTTACCCCTCTTGAACCCCAATATCTCAACAACCCCCAACATTTTCATCTCATTTAGTCACACAAAAATTTTGCCATCACCTATGTATCAAATTTCACGATGGTCGGATCAATGCTTCGAAAGTTATCCTCGGACAAACAAACATACATACATAGATACATACATACATACTTACATGCACCGCTGATTTGTCCAAGTTGATTTGGAGATCTCACTTCGCTTGATCAACTAAAGGAAATCTTACTGGCCACACACGTAAAGATTTCTTTGATCAAGCCTGGGCTAGATCCCATCGTAACAGCCATAAGACGTTCACTGCTAGATATAGGCCTCCCCCATAGATTTCCAGAGCGATCGATCTTGTGTGGACTACACCCAATGGCTCCCAGCAACCTTTATCGGGACGTATTACCACAATAATGTACCTATATAGTGGAAAGACACATTAAGAGTAGTAAGGTTCCGTGTGAAGGGGCTCGCCCGGGGAAGTACTCGCACCATACCTATTTCTGCCGCCAAGCAGCATTGCTGTGTTTCGGTAAAAAGGGTATGGTTTCCGGTGAAATTACAGGCACATGAGGTTTTATACAAGTTGGTGGACGCAGGACACGTTTCTAAGGTCTGTGATCACCGAGGCAATAGTTTGTTATAGGCGATGGTTACCATTTAACATCAGGACCATATGCCTGTTCCATCTCCAAATAGTATAAAAAAAAAACAAAAAAAAAACAAGATTATACACAGAGCTTAACACGAATATACGTCCTATTTTATTAGCTAGTTGCCGCGCCCCAGCTTCGCGCTGGTTTTTATCAAAATTTAAATATAGCAGCAACTCAGGGATAATGTAGGTTCCTATTAGTGAAATTATTTACAGAATCGAATCAGTAGTTCAGAGATTACCCCCTACGACCAAACAACTCACAAATACCTCTTATAATATAAGCATAGATTACATTATTAGTTTATCAGTGTAGACTAGCTGTAACCAGCTACTACGTATGCGTATAACCAACAAACGTGTATAACCGCCGTTTTTAACTAACTCTAATAAGTGGTGCCCAGAAGGCCAATTCACGTAACTTAAAATAGTATAATTCAAGCTTCGATCTAGTCTCAATGATGTCATACGTCGAGCTTTTACCACCGCCAACTGCGCCGCCATTTTGGAACCAAGTGGTCTCGTGCGTGACGATGGTAAAAGACCTGACGGAATGACACTAATTCCGTGGAAGATGGGACGGCCTTTAGTGTGGGACGCCACTTGTGTTGACACTTTAGCACCGTCACATCTTTCCGGAACACAAAATAAGGCTGGTGCGGCGGCTGAATCGGCGGAAAACCTCAAAAGGCGCAAATATAGTAGTCTAAACACATGCTTTATATTTGAGCCTTTTGGGGTTGAGACCCTTGGACCGTGGGGACCGAGCGCCCACAAAATGTATAATGAACTTTCAAAACGCCTGGTCGAGGCGACGCGTGACCAAAATGCTGGCCAGTATTTTGGCCAACGTTTAAGCATTGCCATTCAACGTGGCAATGCGGCCAGCATTCTGGGCACGCTACCCACTGGCAGCGGCTTGTTAGATTAGGGTTTTATATATAGTTTGCTTTGTATATAGGTTTAGTTGCATAAGAATTAAATAAAGCTTTCCAAATTAAATACAACCTCCATGACACGTCTCATATTAAATTGATATAATCTGTATTGACGTGATGACAATACAACGCGGCAACGGTATGAGTTGACTGACATGCGAATATAGACTTTATTTATACAGTTTTAATATTTAGATGTTTAAATTAAGTTTTCTGTCTTGAAATTATACTACTCTGTTATATCTTATTTGCTCTATTTTACTTTTAAATCTAAGTCCTAAGCTCCTAATTGCCTCTATTTATATATGTTTTGAATGTGTGAGTATTGTTTTTGGGAAAAAGCTGTTTTCTGTAATAGAGGAGTCTCTACTTCGTACCCATGTTTTATTCGAAATAAATTATTTGTATTTATGTTAAGCTGATATTGTAATATTAGTGGAGAATGCAAAAAAATTATCTTCTATTCATAACCCAATCTTGTTTGGGGCAACTGTCGCTGTGTTTTTAAAATTGTATTACGTGAATTGGGCCCCAGGTGTGGCCCCCTAGTATGTAGCGAGCGACCAATCTTTTGCTTAATATCAATATTACTAAGTGGCTATTTTACCATCTTTGAGTAACGCTATCTAATGGATAAAAAATATATACGTCTTTTGTTTTCACATGAAAACAGATAAAGAGAGAATGATTTTGATCTGCCAATTAAAGTGACTCGGAGGTCGTGAAATAGACACTTAGTATTCAAATACTTTTAGAATCCTGTTTTTAGTTGTCACTTTCTAGTCATCAATAGATCTTATCAGCAAATGGCATTCCCAATAAATAAACTCTTATCTAAAATCTGTGATTGTTATCAGCAACAACAGGGTTCAAAAATCAACAACAATTTCCAGTCAATATTATAAATACGGGACTTACCACGTACCGTTTTATCGGTGTTTCGACCGACAATGTTTTGGTTCAATTCTTGAACTTTCATCAGGGTCAGTGCATTTTCCAGTGTTCACAGTATTTTTGATATTTATAAGTTTTCTGATTCAGATTCAGATTCATTTATTCCACAAAGATACCACAGTACACTTGGAAAAGTCAATATTTTACATACATAATAACAATTTGAATATAGCAATATAAACAATAAAAAAGAAAGTAACTAATTTAAACTAACATAAAACATTGTGTACGTAATACAAATTTACATCTCAAATAATAGTAATCTCAAATAATTTAACTAAATAACAAAAATAGTATATAAAATAAATAAATTCACAGTGTACTGAGATCATCAGCAAGTGCTTCGTCAATCGTATAATATGATTTGTCCAATAACATCTTTCTAATTTTATTACTAAAGTCGGTATGACTTGTATTCCGCAGATTATGTGATAATTTATTAAATAATTTAACACTTAGACATAAAAAACTTTTTCCAACTTTAGCTAATCTGTGTGTTGGAAGACAAATATTATTTTTATTTCTAGTATTATATTTATGAATGTCACTATTCAATTCCAATTTATTTAAGTTAAATTTTACATACATAAGATTTTGATATATGTACTCTCCTGTCATCGTCATAATTTCTAGTTGTCTAAACTTTTGTCTACAAGATTCTAGATTTTTCATGAGTAGGATTGAACGTAATGCTCTTTTTTGCAGTATAAAAATTCTATTTGATTGGGAGGCATTACCCCATGCAAGGATATATCCGTGATAAACCATTTTAGCTGTACTTATATCGCTTAGTTGTCTCATCGTTTTTATTGCGTATACGGCTGATTTTAATCTCCCAACTAGACTGTCAATATGCTTACTCCAAATTACTTTATCGTCAATATATACCCCTAGAAATTTGATGTGATCAAGAGTTGTCATGAAATGTTTATCAATTATATTATTTATTAAATTATCATTAACATTATTTCCATGTCCTAAAAAAAAATTTACAATATTGGTCTTTTCCACATTAAGCATTAAATTATTAGCATTGAACCAGTCCTTAAAGTTTGATATTAACTTATCTAATTTTGTACATAGGTTTGTTCTGTTCTTGTCACTTACTACCACAGTAGTATTGTCAGCGAAAAGAACTATGTCCGTCTCATTTTCTACACAAACTACGATGTCATTTACATAAAGGATAAATAAGAGAGGTCCTAGAATGGACCCTTGTGGCACACCCATTGCAATATTTTGTGCTCCGGACTTTTGCCCATTGCACTCTAAAATTTGTTTCCTATTATCTAAGTACGACGTGAGAATAGATAGCTCTCTATCCCTAACACCGTAGTATTCCAACTTCAATAAAAGAATTTTATGGCTGACGCAGTCAAAAGCCTTTGCAAGTCGCAAAAAAGGCCGTATGTGTTTTTACGGCTGTCCAGGTTCCATAGAATTTTCTCGATAAGAGAGGCTATTGCCTGAGAAGTGTTCTTATTTCTCTGAAACCCAAACTGTCTGTTATTTATTATATTGTTAGTTTCTATGAATGAATATAGCTCATTGGTAATATATTTCTCTAAGATTTTACTAAACACGGGCAAAAGTGAAATAGGTCTATAATTATTTAGGTCAGAATGAGAACCTTTCTTGTACAATGGAATCACTTTTGCTAATTTGAGCACGTCAGGAAAGGTACCACTATGTATACATTGATTTATTACAACTGTCAAGGGTGGTGCTATTTCATTTTTAATTTTTTTAATGAGTAGAGTAGACACATCCCACAGATCACATGAACTTTTACATTTTAATTGATTAATTATTTTAATAATACATGTCGGGGTAATATCTTTAAGCATAAACGGACTGGAATTATATAATGTAAACTTTTTAATATATTTCATGGCTTCAATGTCTGAATTCATTAGATCTCTGGTCAATGTTGTTGCTATTTGAGCAAAAAAGTCATTGAAATGGTTAGCAATATCAGATGGTAACGTAAGAATTTCATTTTTATAGCCTGTTATATTTTCTATTATTCTGCGATTTATGGAACCTTTGCCAGTTTCCTGCTTTATAATTTTCCAGGTAGATTTGATGTTGTTTTTAGAATTAAAAACTTTGTTTCGTATATAAATTCTTTTGGCTATAAGGCAACAGCTTTTAAAATTTTTACTGTAGAGACTTATGTGATTTCTAAGGTCTTCATTGTTTGTCAAAGACAATAAATAGTAAAGATCTTTCATATGATTTTTTGAAACTCTTAGACCCACGGTTGCCCAATCATTAAAGGACTTCTTCACTTTATTGCGTATAGTTTTAACAGGCATAGCCCCATTTAGTACTCTTAAAAATTTTACAAAAAAATCATTAAAACATGTCAATTTACAATTTGAAAATTCATTATTAATATCTAACTTAAGAAGCTCAATAGAATTATCATTCAACATTCTCTTTTTAACAATATAATAATTTAAATTTTTATCAGTATCGTCACATTGACAATTTAATGTAACAGATTGTGCGAAATGGTCCGATTGTATACCAATTATCACTTGAGCATTTGCAACCTCGACATTTGTAAAAATGTTGTCAATACAAGACTGAGTATTTTTAGTCATTCTTGTAATGTCAAATATATTTCTTTTAAGACTATAACAATCTAATAAATCTACAAGTGACATACCGTCATTTCTACCATTTTGATCAGAAAATGAGAAATGAGCGTTAAAATCTCCACATACTAGGTACTATGTCTTTAGGTACTTTGGTTTTTTTTGTAAGCATTTCCAAACACAATTCTAATTTATTCAAAAATACATTGAAATTAGCACTCGGTGATCTATATACTACAACAATTAAAAGCTTTTTTGTTTCAATACAACTTATTTCAAATTATTTTTCAATATTTAGTTTACAAATATCAGATCTTGATTTCGCTTTAATGTCTTTTTTTACAATAATAGCAGTACCACCACGAATAAACAACTTTCTACAGCTTGCGCTTACTATCATATAGTTGTCAATCACATAACCAGTTATCTCTTCCTCCTTCAACCAGGTCTCCGTTACACAGAAAATGTCTATATCTTCTGAATAAATGAAACGATTTTTATACGCTATTTTATTCTACTAAATGGCAATACGTAAAATGATATATCTATACATATCATAAAACTGTAACTGGGCAAAATTTATATATCTAATATACTTATTGTTAGTACAAGCTGTTGCCCGCAACATCGTACACGTTACACTACTAAATATGTAGGTAACCTAGAAATAAAGCTAAACTCGCTTACCCAATGAGACCTGATTTATGGGATAAAAATTAGTCATGTGTTGATCGAGGTTATAATCTACGTACATACTAAATTTCATCGAAATCGGTTCAGCCATTACGACGCGATCGAGTAAACAAACAAATATGTAACAAACTTCCAAACTTTCGCATTTTTAATAATTCGGATGACAATACACTAATTTGGTGGCATCGAGCTGATTTGATCATGGAGCCACGAGGTGGATAACGGAACTCTTCCATGAAATAAAAAAAACAAAAGGTAATGGATATATATACACCAAACCACAATTACCTAGGACCGACATGTAGCTTTATAAAGTCCTTATAATAAAGTGGATTAAAAAAAAACAAAACAAACTAAGCAATTACAAATACTATTTGTACTAAAAACGGGATATTTACCATGATTTGTGAGTTCTTGAGTGTCCCGATATTTCGACGCAGTTGCATGCGCCATGATCACGGGTAAACTGAAGTCTTTGCGAGTGGATAGTTATTGGCAGATATATCGATCTACACTCTTTCTTAGTCTCTTGCTAGGAATGAATTCAGTAATACTATCACTACTACTGGTTTCATTCTCGATCATAACTCTATTCCGACACGCAACACTCACTGTATCAGGGCGCGTAATTGACACTACACTTCTTCGGTTCTTACACATTCTCACCACAGGATTCCAGGCTCCAGATAGTTGAAAACCATCTTCACGATTGAAATTCTTGTGTTTGGTAATCTCAATTGCCTCTTGAACCAGTCTTGGGATGTAATGTCGCTCAGTTGAGATTACTTGTGGGTTGTGTAGCTCGATCCAGTGGTTTGAGCCTGAGTCCAGCAGATGTTCCGCTATGGCAGACTTTTGTCTGTCAATATTCTTCACCGCCCTGATATGTTCCTTCACCCGACAAGCTATTGTGCGTTTGGTTTGACCAATATAAGAACTCCCACAGCTACAGTCTATCTTATACACTCCTGGTTTTTCTAGTGGAAAGCAATCTTTTGGTGAGCGCAGGTAGTGTGTAATTTTCTTTAAAGGAGTAAAGATGGTCTTCAGTGAAAATTTTTGTAGAATGTTTGCGATTTTATCTGTCACTCCTTTAATATATGGTAGAAAAGCAGGTTTTCGTTCCACCCTGCAACTGTGGGGTTTAGGTCTTGGTCGAAATGGTAAGGACCGCAATTTATAACCATTCCTAACTAGAACATTACGGACATGTGCCAATTCACCCTGAATGTGGTCCTCATCGCACAGGTCGAATGCACGATTGGTAAGTGATGTTACCACCGAATTAAGATGTCGAGGGTGATGGTGTGAATCAGCATGTAGGTATCGGTCCGTATGTGTAGGTTTTCTGTAAACTGAATGGCCCAAACTACCATTATCTCGAACCTGAACCAAAACGTCTAAGAATGCCAAACGACGATCACATTCTTTCTCGTACGTAAACCTAATTTTACTATGTACGTCGTTAAGGTGTGCCAAAAGGAGTTCCACTTCAGCCGTGTTTCCTTTCAAAATACAGAAGACGTCATCTACATATCTTTTCCACAACTTTATTGGTAAAGGGGCAGACGAGATGGCCATATTCTCGAAATACTCCATCCAAATGTTGGCCACCACGGGAGCAACAGGACTTCCCATAGCTACTCCATCTATTTGAAGATAGTATTGCCCCTTATATATGAAGAAGTTGGTGAAAAGAACATGCTCCAGAAGCTTGACATACTCTGCCGGGATACGGTCTTGCTGTATTTTCGCCTCAACTACCCTCATACAGTCAGCCACGGGGACGTTCGTAAAGAGAGATTCTACGTCAAAACTATCCATCATCTCATTACCCTGTACCTCTGTCTCCTTAAGTATCTGTATGAAATGCCGCAAGTTCCTTACAAAAGACGATGTACGTCCCACCGTCGGTTGCAATACTTTAGCTACATGTTTCGCTAATTCATAAGTAGGAGAATCAATTTGACTCACAATAGGTCGTAGCGGAGCATTCTGCTTGTGCACCTTTGGCAGACCATACAGTTTAGGCGGCTGGACGTTTCTTTGACGTAAAAGGAAACTGGTGACTTCCTCACCTATAGCATGATGACACTCCTTGAAATTACAAATACGTTTTTTAATTATAATAAAAAAACTTTTTACAAAATTAACTAAATTAAATTAACTACTCATATAAAAAATACTAGCTTCTTCCCGTGGCTTAGCACGCTAGGTTTGTTGATAAAAAGTAGCCTGTCATATTCTTTCTATGTGCTTATTTCTTCGAAATCGGTTCAGATGAAGTTCAGTCGTGAAAACATAACAAACAGACACACAAGACAACATACAGAGACAAGAGTTACTTTCGAATTTATAATACTCGTAATTGTTAATGTGATTCTAAAACTCTTCAATTTATAACAGAAAAATTGTATTTGTAAAGAAATAGGTCACATTACAGTGACGGCGTAGCATAACAAGCTTACTTAAAAGAATGTATTGTAAGGCGTTCTTTATCCAATTCTCTACTTATTCTAGTGTAAAGTTGTAGCACATACTAAGAGGTTAGACAGAAACATCTAGGTATATTTAACACAAAAGTGAAATATAAGTTTCTTTTAATTTGAATGAGATAGAATCTTGCAAAACTTTCAAAAAGATAATCGCATCACCCTTTAATTATCATTTATCGTGTTATCAATTGAATTATAAAATCATTTGACTTTCAATTTATCATGATTTTATCATGACTTTTAGAAAATCTGGAGACAACTCTTAAGAAATTAATGATTGGTTTCACATTTATTTATTTTGGTGTTTCGCAGAATCTTTTTTAAATCCAAACTAAACAAAGCTTTACTACGTAGCCGTAAAAACAAATAAGTTTTAAGAAAGCTGAGTAAATAAGTGGAAAAATAAAACGGAAGATTGTTTCCTTATTAAACCCCGATGCAAAAAGATGTTATAAGTTACGCGTGTCTGTCTGTGGCATCGGTAGTTCCCAAACGGATGGACTGATTCAGACGCGGTTTTTTTAAAATAGAAACTGGGGTCTTTCTTTGCTATGTCGGCTTTTAATCCCCGACGCAAAAAGTGGAAGGTCGGGGGTATTTCAAATATTGTAAAAATTTAATGATTCTTACTCGTACATAAAATATGCACAAAGCTAATTGTGCTCTTGTCAATAATAATGTCATTCATTATTTTGGTTGAATTTTAAGTGCCGTCTCAATGGCTGTTTGACTTCTAAATGTTATTGGCCCAATAGAGAGAAACTTCCACACCCCTCTCTGTTGCCTGGTACAAGTCTTCTCGTGTGCAGGTGGTTGGGCATAGAGGACATGAGAGCAGGTGGGCCTTTGTTTGTAAGGTGGGTCGATGTAGCCCCACTTGGCTAGATTGTCTCGGCAGCGGCCAACTTGAGTGCGCAACCAGTTTATGGACTTCCAAATTGGAATCATTGCAGCTTGAAGCCGGAAGGAAGATGCTCCGCTGGTGGAATGTAATCACGAGGGGCAGGGTGATAGGAGGGTCATAATTCAAGCCTCGCTACTGCTGGGCTTTTGTCCGTGGGGTTGGTGGATCGAAGGAAGTTCTTACGGCTTTTCAGTCGGGCCGATGGTGGTTTAAACGTTGAAAGCGCAGAACTCATTTTTAGGATCTGTCTAGGTCTGTCTTTCAACTTTGTAGTGCGCAACTATCCCCACTTTTTTTGCTGATGCCTTTAAATCCTTGCCGCTAGCTATAGCTATAGCTATCTTTTCGGCAAAATAAACCGTCATGTTAGCCTGGCTGGTATGTCTATTTTATAAAACTCGACTCCAATTTCACATACCCACCTACGTAGCTTGGTATGCAAACAAATCAGAACTTTGTAGGTACAACTATTTATGCAACGTTTCAAAGCTCCCGAGTCCAGCATTAAATGGGCATTGCCTTTGGGGCGTATTGGTATGCGCTGTTTGTTGGTGAAATGTCCAGTTTTTATTTTGTTTATGTAAGTAGAAAGTTTTGATTTTGTTTTGCAGTTGCATGTGCTTGAGATACTAGTACTCTAAGTGTCAAGTGCAGGAGCCACGTTAAGCTGACATCATCATCATCATTGTATCCGCCATAAGGCGTCCACTGCTGAACATAGGCGTCCCCCATAGATTTCCAGAGCGACCGATTTTATGCGGTCTGGAAGCTGACATGCCTGGTTTGATCCGTGGAATCAAGACTTCCGTTTCCTGCTCTGCTAAGAATATAAGATAATTCTTAATTGTATCTTGCTGGTCCAGAATTTGTGATATAGTTTCTATTCTCACCTAAAAATTTTATATTATATCACCGTTGTTTTACGAAATTCCTATGTACAACAATAGCGCTTAAAATTCTGATTAAACCGAACCCGATAAAACTTTAATCAACAATATTCGCTGATTTAAATAAATAATTTCCATGCAAATAGTGTTCTGCTGATAAAATGTCGGAAAATAGTGTTGAATATGTAAATTACGTTCATATGAAGCCAAACAAGCAATTGGGATTCAGCTTCATAACATATTATTATCAAAATGTGGTTATTTTCGATAAAACATAGCGAGCGAATGCGACTTAATCCATAATTAATGGGTTGTCGTAGGCTACTTTAGAGTTCCAGAACCAAAAAGCGTAAATAATTAATCGTCCGTCCATTATTATAATGTTCTTACTTGATATTATCTATGAATAAATAAATAAATAAATATTACTGGACATTTCACATCTAGCCCCAAACTAAGCAGAACTTGTACTATGGGAACCAGATATCTGATAGAATACTTATATACTTTTTTTTTGTAAATGCATACTTATAATACATAGAAAAACATCCAGACCCGAAATGTAGATCATGCAAACATTTGTTCCGCAGCAGGAATCGAACCCGCTACCTCCTGAAGATGAAAACCATCTTGTTTGATGTCCATTCAACCGGTATTCAGATGCTTTGAAAGACAATAGTGTACGAAACTCGTACTAGCGTATGAAACCTTTGTTGGTTCTTGGAAGCACATCAACACTAGAATTCTACATGACTAGGTATTGTAATAAACATTCAATTAGCTATAAACACTAGTTCATAGCCATGTGTCCATTTCAATTAGGCGAAAGCAAACGTTATCCTTTTGTTAATTAACATCACGCGATAAGACCACAGAGTAAATAATAGTAAACAGCTGATGGTATAAGATCCATAGTCCCAATTAAGGAGTTCTATGATCGCTATGCTCCGACCGTGCTACTTGGAAATAAGAGTTGCAACGTCTTCAAGTCTAGTTTAAGGTGCAAATAGCTGATGGGCTTAGAGCTAAACCACGTTTTTATCTATGACTAAGATATTTTTCGTCTCATCTTCATGAGAAGCATGCAAAATATAGTTCTTCTCCGCTTGTTACATGACGGTATGACGGTGTTTGAGATTGTAATATTATAGACCTATAAAGGACCTTATATAGTGAAAGAACCAGCATTCAATGCAACCTACAAAGATTACTTACATCTAAATGTCCCTAGATAATAAAATAAAAAGTACATAATAACATTTCGTATTTCAGAGTTTGCTTTTCAGTTTCGCGAACGTTATCTTTATTCATTCTTTGTTTTGCAATGTATTCTGAATAAATAAAAATGTATTACTAGTTTGGACAAGAACAATAAAACTCTTGAAATCACGGACCCCGACCGTCCTCAACTTATAATCTAACCCTGGAGGAACGTAGCCTTTGTTCGGAAGGTCTGCTTCTTAGAGGGAAAGTATACTGTTGAGCTGATCTTTGTAACGTCTTATCTAATCTAGTCTAAAGATCTTGCTGGATCCCACTGCTGGGCAAAAGTTGTTTCCCTTCTTTCTTTTATCCCGGTTGAGGGCTTCTGTTGACCAATTCCCCCGCGCGGCCTTACGCCACAAAATAATAGGTACAGAAGTTTATCTATTCTAGTTCGTGCTTACGCCTTGTAGTTTTTATCCTACTTCCTAGCCCACAAGTCGTCGTGCATTCGGCAAACGCGTCCAGCCCAGTCCCACTTCAATTTTGGGCAGCTTTTTGGGCAACATCGGCGATTTTAGTCATGGAGCGTAGTGTTTCTAATGCGATCAAGTGAGTTTAAAACCCCCAATATATTTCGCTCCATCCCCTTTTGTAACTAAGTATAAATAATTATTCTGTAGTATCAAAGTGATGCTCGCGAATTACAAGAAAATGTCCGACTCTCTAAATTTTATAGCTTCGATTTGTAGAAAGATTTTAGAACGTCATTATTGACTAGTTTGTTTCGTTGTTCAAGAATAAGCAGCATTCAGCTCAGCGAACAATTGAAAGATCGTTCGCAGCATATCTCTGATGTAATAAGGCACCTTAAGGTGAACGACCTTGTTGCACAAGTTTTTTTACATATTAAAACTTTGAGAAAAGTAGGGGAATCGTTTTTCGAGAACCAGAACTTACCAGGAAGATTCTTCCTTCCTTTCATCTCAATGCTTAGTTTATGCCTGCAATACTGATTTGTATTGGCAGGTGTTCATATACTTTAGGCTC
Source organism: Philereme transversata (assembly GCA_963924445.1). Classification (NCBI taxonomy): domain Eukaryota; kingdom Metazoa; phylum Arthropoda; class Insecta; order Lepidoptera; family Geometridae; genus Philereme; species Philereme transversata. The sequence goes on from OZ004343.1 coordinate 8,141,755, forward strand.
TGTGGCTTATTTCTTCTCTAAAAGACTGCTCTATAAAGTTGTGCCGAGGGAACCATGTTTATTTTATTTCTGAATTCGAGTAGTTGTATGTTATGCATAACAATTTTCTGATTTATGCTTTTGAAGCCTTACATTTATTGCGTTTATTTTTAATTTTTGTGCTTTATAAAGACATTTTTTTCTGTTATATCTTTTCTCCAATAGTTTTGGGGTTAAGATATATACCACAAAACAGATTTCCTATTTTGTGAGCCATCAGTTTAAATCGACTCTCTCTTTTCTTTGACAGAGAGAAACATTGATAATCCGATTGCAAATTACACTGGGTTTTAAAACATATGAGCCATTGGGCGTCTACTTCTAAACATGGAGCACCCCCATAGGTCTAATAAACTTTCTTGATAGAAATTTTTCATCCATATAGATTACTGAAAATAATCCTTAAATTTCAAAGAAATTTTTAATATAGCCCGTGTTATTCCACAGTCGAGCGAGATGCATTTCTCAGTAGAGAAACCTGTAAACAATCAACAAGTATCGCTTGAATAGTTCTCGCAACCTACCTGTTCCAAAACATCGCCTGTGTGTGAGATGTTATGTGTAAGACAATAAATATTAAATATTTTTACAAAATAGATAGGTATAGAAGTTAAGTTTAGTTCAACGAGCGATAACAGGCGCACGCACACATAGACACGCGCGTACGAGGATCTCGTATTTAAAGTTTGGTATTTTAACCGGTCGTTTGGTAGCTATGCTCTATGTACCCTCATGGTGAATGTGGGTCACTATAATTAATTATGGTTTAAAGGCGACCTAATAAGGATTGCTAGGAGCCCTTGGGTGATGGCCGCGCAAGATCGATCGCTCTATGTTCAGCAGTTTACGTCTAATGGCTGATATTATGATGATGATAATTAATAATCCATGTTTGTTCCTCGGCTTCGACATATTTCTGTGTCTATATTTTTGTACCCAGATCGGGACAAACCGATCAGGTAATTACGTATGCATATATACATTTTGCAGTCATTTAAAATGTCAATTTCGTGTTCGCCTATAGGTAATTGACAAAAGCATTAGAACAAAACCAAACCAGTAATGTAATATTCTATTATTGATACTTAAGCTGTTGGCGTCCCTATTTTAAATAAACAATAAACAGTATGTTTAGCACAGAACTATCGCAAATGTACAAACAATGAGAGCTGTGCGTAAAGTCAAACTGTAGATGCTGATTACTATAACACAACTTAATTGTTGAAAATTCTTTATTACACAAAATAAATTAATCTATACTAGGCGAACTTAATGCTCTTACTAGCATTAAGTTCCCCTAGTATATAGTATATATTCTCCATCTGTTAACTTTGTTTAATGAGGAAATATATATATACACTTTGTAGGAAATACAGTGTCCACAATTCAATCTCTTTAAACAAATTTACCCAACCTATTTTCTATAATGTTTAACTAACATTTTAATTTGAAAACGTGGGGAAAATTTTAACTGACAGTTTGAATACTTTTGATTTTAACCATAGAGAAGTACTAATAGACTGGGAAAATTTCAACATTAATTTTATAATTGCCTTTATCAAATTCCTAAAGGATAAAACTGTATTTCTCTCTTTTAGATGTGTTTTGGTGTATGTATCGGGTGTTGTGATTGGCGGGAACCTGAAGTGCCAAGTAATTATTTTATGTTTTAAAATTCTTACATATTTGATTGACGATTATGAGTTTGGGTATTTAATTTTATTTTTATTTCCTTTTCAACACCCGGCCCAAAAAGTAAAGGTTACATTAAATTAAAAAAACTCCCGACACTTGAAAAACTGTGAAAACCACGTAAAACTGACATAGTTAAGAACCACCCCAGTTAAACTAGCTTTCTATTTTAAAAACTAGCGTCCGAATCGGTCCATCAGCTTGGGAGCTACAATGCCACAAACATACAGACAACCCAGAACCAACAGACAGACTAAGAGAGACCATAGGCGTCAAACTTCTCCCCCTTTTTGCGTTAGGGGTAGTAGTAGTGTACTTTAGCAAACGGTCCTAAACAGGTCGGGCCCTTTCTGACCCATTCGTAATCTGGTAGCGTTATCCAACTCTAAAGCCTATCTCCATTGTTGCAGGTCTACAGTTGCGGAGCATAGAGGAGCCGGCAGGTGGCGCGGGCGGCGGTGGGCCCGTGTCCACCTGCTACGACGCGGAGTGTGCCCGCACAGAGGCCTGGCTCGACGAAAACCAGGAGTTCGTGCATGATTACTTTTTGAGGCAAGTCATACCCGGCAGACCACAGACTTTTGACCGACGGACAGTTTCATCGGTTGTTTTATTGCCGTGAAGATGTTACAGGGCGTGCGCAACGATTTAGAACCTGCTAAAAATTTTTTTTTTTTTGCTGTCCGATACGACTGAATTATCGGCAGATCGTTTTGTTTGTTGTCTGCAGAGCCCCTTCAATCCCTTAGAATGCCCTTAGATTCAAATTTTGCTTGTCATCCAAAGTGTAATGAGGTTTTTTATGAAATATGTAATACGATTTAAAGAAAACCGAATACCTAAGCGAATGTCGTATACGTCAGACCACTTTTGCAATTCAAAGCGCTTACTACCATTAAGATTCGGAGTGCTTAGAATTGGTTATAAAATACGTTATTTATTCTTTATTATCATTCGGTTTTTATATATTGTTTTAGTGATTGAATGCATTAACTAATAATTTAAGTAATAATCTCCCAAAACGGGATATTATTCCAAAAAGATGATCTGACTATTTTTATGCTGGACCCGCTGCTGGGCAGTACATATAATCACCATAATTATTCGTACATAAACAGTTATACACATGATGTACCCTCATTTCCTAACATCCGACTGTAGACAAGGAATTATTTTATATTAAACATTGATGCGCACATTAAACAGGTTTTTATTAATGTTGTTTCCATGTTCATTTAATAATGACTATAGCGTAGCATTAAGAGTATAAAGGCTTTTACGAGAGTTTGTCTTTTACATTATAATGTGAATTTATACCTCCTCAGCGGATAAATTACAGCGGAAAGTCCACTCTTTGATAAACAGCGCAGCAAATAAGTCTTATTTTCTTTGCTACGATACGCACGTCTACGACGATATTGGAGAACGCGTAGAGGACGCTTGGTCAAGTTATCGGAGGAACTACCAAGAGCTACCGAGAAACCAAATGGCGCTAAGAAGTATTACACTAAATCTTCGCAAAAAATATGTGCCTAGTGAAAGCATCCAAGACTTCCGCGATATTTTTTGCAAGTGTGCTGGGAAGATGACAGATGGGACTAGAGGTATGACACTCGTAAAACACGAGGGGTGCTGACGAGACATTAGTCATTGCCAACTAGGTCGACGACATTACGAAGATCGTCGACTAGACAGCGATGATGTCACAGTAAATAATATAAATTCAGTAGCTAGTTACAGACATTAACCATGCATATTTAGAACATACACCACCATTCTCAAAGTCGGAGGGCATCATACAAAAATGTTTGTACTGTATCATTCGAAATTAACAAATCAATGCATTATTTACTAAATTAAGTTATCAATCAAAACCACTATCAGGGTGGAATGTGTATATTTTGAGAAACTATGGTTTTGTACTGGTTGTGAATCTTATGACGTTTACTAGGGTATTATGAAAGTACCAGTGAGGTTTCTTAGCGATGTTCTACGCACGTGTTACACCTTCATGTTATATTTACGTTACTCGTACATAATTATCACACATATGATACGAAGCCGGTTTTTTATTTGTTTCTGCTTTAATTTTTTTGGCCGTAACTTCCAGTGTATAGGCCACTCTAGCAAGGATATTAATTATCTTTCTAAACTTCCTCTGAAGCAACAATACTAGAGTGCAATCTTGATTTCATCATCTCCTTCTTTTCTATACTTTGCCTTACTTTACCTATTGACGTGGGATCGAGGTAGATGACAGGTTTATACCCTCATATTTCTTGCCTGTCACACGGTAAATAATATACATCGTTACATAAAATGTATCGAATGCTTACGTATGGCTTGTTTTCGTAATAAATCAGCAACAAATTGTTGCCAAGGTCAAAACACGAGAACGTTACTTGATAACTGATGACTAGAGGGTTTCGAAGGACAGGGTTAAATAAAACAGCTATTGAGACATTTATGTGCGGATAACCTTTGTACAAGGGATTGTTGGAGAGTTGACGATTCCCGCATTTTTTTGTGTACTTGTCTGAGTCGCGAAACGGTTACTTATCCCTCTCTCTTCCGAAATTAATTTTACCAGTATTGTAAAAGTTACCAAGACTATAATTAGTGATTAAAACGGGTATTTCTCGCGTATGTACCTTTTTATTTGTTATACCGACGTTTCGACAATGCAAAAGACTGGAGTACTCGGAGCTACCGTCGAGAAGTGATGGCAGCTACAGCAACTACTCTCACTTGGTCTTCAGAATTAAAAATTTCCTTGTTCATATTACGCCAAACTACACTATCCGTATCTTCATACGCGATATATACCCGTTTTAATCAGTAATTATGTACAGTGATCGAGAAAGTTTAAAAAATACTATTACCAAGATTAAACTTTGTAATTAACGTGATAGCATAAGAGCCAGCTAATTACCCGACTTCAGTAAGATTGTGATAGCTAATAAGGCTTTGATGACGAGATGAAAGTTGACAAAGACAGCCTTATTATTCGTTAACATTTTCCACAAGTTTTTGAAATGCCTTGACGAGATAATCAATGTTAATTCTGCTGTTGTTTTTGATAAACTTTTGAATAACCTATTTGTATGGATATGACTAATTAGAATACGTCGCCAACTTCTCTTAATAAGTTAAGTAAGAATGCCGTATTGTATGGCATACTGATTTGATTTAGGAATGAGTTTTTTTCTGAGCCCCTCGCTTTGAAACCTTGAAAGCGTTTACGTTTCCCATATGGGTTCGAGGCAAGACAATGTTAAATAGATCTCAGTCTTAGTAGCATGCAGGCAAAATTTATTTCAAGCTGAGATACACGATACAAAATAGATAGGGACAGAATTAAAGCTCGTAAAGTAAAAAAAAATACTTATAAAAGTTAATTTAATATAGATTACTTTAGTATACTTACATTCTTTATTTAATCAAATGCCTTTATAATGTGGCCGTTTATTTACATATTCGTTATTTATTGCAAATATTCTTACTGGTACGTAGTCAAAAACTGGTAGTGCTTTTAAAAACATTGTTGACCAATGCAATGCTTCTATCAGCCATACACTTCATAGACTCAATAGAAACGAACTGACTTAATTACCTTACTTATTTGAAATTTACTGTAGGGCTGAGCTAAGGCCAATCAAGTAGAACAAGACTATACGTAAGCAACTTAGAGGATGTGGCTTCTGTAATTTTTTTAGCAATATTTGGTGCATGTTAAATTTCCATTAAATGGAAGCCTGTTTCAAACGGAGTAAAATATGTTTTATTCGTATTCTTATCAGTTCTATCCATTAGTAAAATTCTAGATCCTTTTTAGCACTTAAAATGTTTAGTGTTAGCTTTATTCTTACTAACATAACTTCTATATTGGAGTTCAATGACTGTTGAATATGCATTTAGAAGTATTTTAGTAGGTATATGAAAATAGTAGGCATATCTTTGCTTTTGTTTTATGCAGTTGTTAATTGAACTATGGTAACATATAATTACCTACTTTTAACACGAGGTTAAAATATTATTGGTCACAGTTAAGCGTTCCGTGGTTAGTACGGCAGTATGGTTGTGTCTTATTAATTTTGAAATACAATTTTAATTTTGCAATTTTAACACTAGCTGTCCCGGCCGCGGCTCCTACGCGTGGATTGTCAATAAATACATTACCATCCTGTGCAATGTGGTAAAACTATTTTCATCAAAATGTTCTAGTCCTTACCATTTCAAATTTTGTACTCTACGTCCCTATGAGGCCGTGTCCTATAAGTGCATAACCTCTTTATGCTTAGAAACCTTCAAATGAGGTACTAATATAGTACGGTAACTTTCGAGACATTCCAATTTTAAAGAGTATTTTGGAGATTGGTTTTCAAACATGTGTCAAAATAAAATGTAATTTAAATCAAAAGCGTATTGATATCAATTTCGAAGCAAATAACTGCCAAAATAACTTTCTACTCCTTTTTAACCCCGTTAGGGGATGAATTTCAATAAAATATGAAACACGTCTTCCATCAGTTCTGTTAAAAAAGGTTTATGCAAAATTTGAAGTAGACTGGACCAAGGAATCACGTTGTCCCATACAAACTTTGCCCCCTTTTTTCACCCCCTTAGGAGTAGAATTTTGGAAAATCCTTTCTTATCGGATGCCTAAGTCATACAAAGAACACACCCTCCAAGTTTCAGGTCTCTACGATCAGCGGTTTAGGCTGTGCGTTGATCCGTTAGTCAGTCATACAGGACAAAGCATTTTATAAGTATAGATTATATGAACTTTTTACAAACCTTACTGACCTATGTAGATCGACTACTGCTCATGGACTAAACACGATTAGGTGCGTTACTAAAAACAAAATTACTCGAAACCCTAACAAATAAAACTGCTGCATCTGTTGGAAATACAGATAGAGGGACGTGGGATAATACATGAAAATGAAAAAACAATATTTGCAGCCGAAAACTTATTCATAAAAATACTTAAAAAGCTTAAGATGCCTGGTGTTTTATGGGTTCCCAGTTTGACTACGGAACCCTAAAAAATGGTAGTGCTTTAAAAGCATGTTTGACTATTATTTTATGGTGATCTGGTAATTCAAACTTGAAATTAAATGAATGACTATTTTAAATAAAACCTAATATATTAAATTTCATTCGTTTCCTTATCAGTTTTATCCGTTAGTAGACTTCTTGATTGTTTTAAGCACTTAAGTCTGTCTAAAAATTAATAACATCAGGTGAGGTTGTGGTCAAACGACATCAATAAAAAAGTCGTGATAAAAATACCATTTATTAATATTTCAGTAGATATGCAGGAAAATTTATATTAATTTTATTTAAAGTATACCTATTCATTATTTTGATTGTATAATTATGGTAAAAACTTTTTCTTTTAATTACTAGTGGCCAGTATGGTCGTAATTTTTATTGATCGTGCAAAGCGAGATCTCCAAATCAACTTGAGAATATCGGCGTTGTATGTATGTATGTTTGTTTGTTTGTTTATCCGAGGATAACTTTCGAAGCGTTGATCCGAATCATCGTGAAATTTGATACGTGGTAGGTAGTGACGGCACAATTATGATTTGAATAAATGAGCTATAAATGTAGGGGGGTTGTTGAGATATTGGGGTTCAAGAGGGGTAAAAAAAATGAAAATGAGAGTATTAGGTCAGGTGGGACGTCGAATGAAAGGTCTTTATTAGTACATTTTTAGTTTTAGTAAAGTCCTGGTAGTTTTTGAGTTATTAGCCATAATAAAAACTGAGCTTTGACGAAGTTCACAGGGTACACCAATGATCCCACAGTGCTGTAATTTGTTAAGTGTGTAGCTGAAGTCTGAAATCCAGAAAAATTGAATTTTTACTCCAAAAAAGTGTAACTAATTAACATGAACTCCCGTTACCTGTAATTTGAATGAAACTGTGGGTGTCTGTGGTGTGATGGTTAAAGATTACGAATAATATATTTTTTTGTGTTTGTTTTTATGGGAGACTCGCGTGATCTCAGTTCGGGGCGAAACACTACTAATCTTTATTTTAGCAATCGCCGCTCCTTCTCCATATAAACTCTGACCATGCCAAATCTCACACTGATCCGTGCGCGCACGTTTTATATTCATGTATTTATAAACAAACAGAAAAAAAAATGTTTAATTCATAAATCTATCATAACTTGTTCTTTAAGTAGTCCTGGTGTACATTAAAGCGTTATTCTATTCTAATCTAAATCATGAGTAATAGGCGACCTCATCGCTAAAAGCGATCTCTTCCAGGCAACCTTTGGATGGACAGGATCTGGGTAGGAAAGTTGTAGATAAATGAAATGAAATAAGCCAGCTGCTAGACTTAACCGCATAAACTTCCTAAGTTTAATGAAATGAATGTAGCTGGCGTACGACGTAGGCAGTGCGTGCTACTAATAATATAGGTCTCGTGCACAAACAAACAGATGATGATAATCGTCTATATGCTCATTTATTTTCATGAATGAATGCTTCATTAACGGTGCTTAACCAGACATGCGATCTCTGAAAGGTTATGTAGTATTGTGACGTGGTTCATTTGTAGTGTCGTATTCACAAGAAAACAAATAAATAATTAATACTGGACATTTCACACAACGCTATCTAGCCCCAAACTAAGCAGAGCTTGTACTATGGGAACCAGATAACTGATAGAATACTTATATACTTTTTTTTGTAAATACATGCTTATAATATATAGAAAAACATCCAGACACGGAACAAATCTTTAGATCATGCAAACAAAGTAACGAGTATTTGTCTTTTTTATTCATGAAAAAGTTACATACTAACAGTATTACTTTTTGGTTTTTTGGTACATATTTAGTTTTTAATGGAACACAAGAAGCTATCAGTCAGACGGTGAAAAACTTGGGAATTATCATGGACACCAAGCTGTCATGGGTGCCGTGTATTGCTGAGATCAGCCGCAAAATGTTTGCTTCTTCAGCTTCGTTACGTAGACTTCGTAACTTTTTACCGACCGCCACCCCGTGGGGTGGCCCCACGGGATTGTGCGCTTGCACAATCCTTTAGTCCGAAGTCCAAATGAGCAAACTTGAGCGCTTTCAAAACCTTTGTATTCGGTTCATATTCGGCTTGCGCAAGTATGACCATGTCTCAGAATTCCGCGCAAAACTCAAGTGGCTCCCTATCCGTCTTCACCGGAATGCACATATTCTATCACTTCTTTATAACATTGTCTTTAATCCCACGTCACCTTCTTATCTAAAGGAGCGTTTCGAGTTTTTGTATCAGGCACACTCAAATCCTTCGTTCTTCCGAAGCTCCTACAGCTTTGTACTCCGGCCCATAGTTCACAATTTTATGGTGACTTCTTCACAGTAGGTACAAGTTGCGCGACTGTGGAACGCCTTACCTTTGTCCATAAGGTCGTCCCAATCTCTTCCTATTTTCAAAGACAAGGTATACAGCCATTTTCTTTCGTTGTCTCGTAACTGCTAGTTAGTGTTTATGTTATGTATCCTTCGTATTAAGTAGTGTAGTTTATTTATATTTTATTTGTTTGTATTTAAGTTTATGTTTATTATTATACATAATCAATAGGTATATATTATTTTATGGGTTCTGTTTATGTATGTTTTATGTATGCTTGCCTAAAGGTACTCTTACACCGCCGTCTTTTGATTTTTGTTTATCCTGTCCATCCAAGGGTTGTCTGGAAGAGATCGCTTTTAGCGATAAGACCGCCCATTGTACCGTTATTTATTGTTTATTTCCTTTGTTACTGTTTGTTTGGTGTGCAATAAAGAGTATGTCATTCATTCAGTCAATACATAAAGCACTGTCGAACCCTAGAGGTTTGTCTCGGTGCTTGAGACACTGGCGCCGCTATACATTATTTATATACTTGCTTAAAGACCTGTCACCCTTACCTAATTATTTTATATATACATAATTTTATAGTTGTACTAACACGATTACAACCTACCTACCCACTCAAATTACCGTCTACAAGCTATTACCAGTGTAGAACTATTATGTGAAGACGCTTGGGATCTTTCAAGTCTGTAGCAATACAAATAGTGAGTATTCTTTGTGTTCAATCCAACTTTAAGTGGGACTGGGCTTGATACGTATGTTGAATGCGCGATGACTTGTGAGTTGTGTGGCTAGGATAACTACCGAATGGGTCCCACAAGGCAGAACACCGCGTCGGCGGCCCAGGCGCAGATGGCAGGATGAACTTGATGCGCACAGTGCAAACTAGTCGACAGAAGCCCTAGACCGGGATGAGTAAAGGGAAGAGATGCCTTTGCCCAGCAGTGGGATCTAGAAGGCTCTTTACATTAGATTGGATAATTAAACTAGTGTATAGTCCAACGGTCAAATTATGATTGTACTTAATTGAACACAAAGGGTAAAGGATTGTTATAGCCTAGTAACCAGAAACAGTTTCAGCGCTTGTTGCAGAAGCTAATAACTAGGCAAACTTGTTATTCTACTTGCCTATTTTACCACCTTTGAGTAACGCTATCCAACGGATAAAAATATGTACGTCTTTTGTTTTCACATGGAAACAGATAAAGAGAGAATGATTTTTACCCGTCAATTAAAGTTACTCGGTGGTCGTGAAACAGGCCCTAGGTCTGGCTTCGAGTAAGTTAAGAAGATACCGTACATATAGCAAATGTATAGCATTTAAAACGTTGTTATTAATGTAACAAGGGGTTTTTTACCTGAAAGTTCTTTACTAAAAAAAACTAAATAAGTTTAAATAAACAAATAATAATAAATATTGCTGGACATTTCACAGCGCTATCTAGCCCCAAACTAAGCAGAGCTTATTACTATACTATGGGAACCAAATAACTGATAGAATATTTTTTTGTAAATACATACTTATAACATATAGAAAAACACCCAGACACGGAACAAATATCTGTAGATCATGCAAATATTTGTTCCGTGGCGGGAATCGAACCCGCTACCTCCTGTGTCTCAGCCGTGTATACGCCCACTGCGCCACGGAGGTCGAAGAGGAGTTTAAACGAGTATTTTCGTTTTTTTAATAAAAAATTTATTCAATTACAATTCGTTTCAAAAATATTCAACTCTATTCTAGAAATATGCTCAAGCGTTGATTATTTTTCTATAGCTGTCAAAAATATATACTCGAGTCTCGATTCCATCTTAGATTGTGTTCTGGCATAGAACCTAAAGTGATTTAAATGATACGTGCAGTAAGCCCTCACCGCAAGCGTTAGCAAGCAAGCAAATACGAGTAGTAAAGAAAAGAAAAAATATATTATAGAGGCTCGCATGCAAATGCTTGAAGTTTTATTCGCAAACGATTGCTAGACTCGGAGAAAATGTTCACAACCACGTGAACGTGAACTTCCAAATCGGAGGACGTGTACCTCAAATAAAATAAATTATCTACAGTATAATACGTTAACCATTACTCTAATTACCTGGCAACTGTATGCAAACCTGGGAAGCAAAGACATGTATAGTTAAATTCCTTTATGAAGGGCGTTCGTTGAAAACGGCAGTCTCTTCACCTAATTGTTTAAGTGGGTTTCTTTATTAATTTGCACGTTATTCGCTTTAAGTAGTATTTTAATTGATTTAAATTTAGTTCCATAACTAATTCATATGCTTTTATTATTGTTCAATACTATAAGTTAAATTATCTTATCCTATGTATGTATGTATGAATGCAGCGTATAACGGCCCTGACTAAAAAAAAATAACTAACAAAGGTTGCTGGGAGACGTTGAATGCAAGCCGCATAAGATTGATTGGTCTCTCTGGAAATCTGTGAGGGAGGCATATGTTTACAAATTCAAAAAAAAATCATAAATTCTTTATTATATTTCAAGAACTGTGGGTTACATGGGTTGGGATCTCCTCTGTTAAGTTGCAATAACCTGTATTAGAGGAGTCCCCTTTTGCGTACGTTAATCTTAAGGTATAAACATTGAACTTAAGTATTTTAGTAAAATTATCACATATGAATTACATAATTATTGGACAGATTTAAAGATATACATAGATATAAATAGAGAAGATATAAATAGATAAATAATAGAATACAAAATATAAATGATCACGTAGGTACAAAGTAAACAAACTTGTAATTATGTACGAGTATGTAATATATGTTTAGCAGTGGACCTCCTATAACTGATACGTTGTTCATGAACCTGTTTTCCAGGTATTATGTTTGTTATAAAACTTTGTTTGGGAGCGAATATCCTAACTTTAATATTGTAAACACAATAATTTTTAATATTATGTAAAATTACGTAATCATAAGACGCTTGAAAAGTCAAGTTAAGTATTTGAACCAGTCCGTACATAAATTAGTTTCTTAAAAATCAGCTTAAATACGGTGTCTAATTTTATTGAAAAGATATGAAAGTATTTTCTGTGTATATCCGTAATATTATCGAAACATATTTATTCCTATGCGGTTTTTTGTCTGAATACAGTTGAATCTTTATGTTAATAAGCTTCCACCCAGGCTTCGCTCGCGTCGTTTATCAATAAAAAGTAGCCTATGTCTCAGTCCATGTCATAATGTATCTGCTATATACCAAATTCCATGTAAATCGTTCAAAATTCATCGATATTAAATAGTGTAACAGGTAAAAAAAAAAGTTACTTCCCTAAGCTTCTAATTTCATGTACCTAACGCTATCTTTTGTCAACAGGAAGGCGACGAGGCAAGTTGTGGATGAGTGGTTGTGCTCGCACGCGACTCCGCCGAGCGCCGAGCTCGTCTCTCCCTCCAGAGCTGGCTCCGGTTCAGGAGCTACCACACCTGTCAGGTACAGCCACTTTATCATCACCAGTTTCTGAGTGTTAGGGGTAGGGATGAACCAAAATCAGTGCTTGATTAGTCCAATGCTGGAGTAGGTCCCTAGGTGTGCCACTGAGCCCGATTCTCAGTTCTTATACAATCTCTACCAGTTACAGCACGCAAATTATCGCTGCGTCTTGCCGGGGGGCGTCCTACACTACGTTTGCCTAGACGCAGTCTCGACCCCAGAACACGTTGAAAATAACGGAGTGCTTGGTTGCAACCTTTCAACTGATTTATTTGAGACAAGTTAATCGTAATCAATAAAATAATATAAAAAAGCATAGCTCATTTTGAATCGTACGGTTCTAAAATACAGTTTTTGTGAGGTCATTTGGACGATGGCTCGTAGGTACACTAAACTAAAAACTTCATAGAACCTGGATTGCCTCAACATTTATAGGCCACATGAAGCTGGTTTAGCAATTTCTACCCATCTCGTATACTATTATCAATAAAAACGCGATTTTTGCCATGATTTGTGAGTTTTCGGCAATGTTGCATGCGCCATGACCACGAGTACACTGAAGTCTTGGCGATTGCATGGTTATTGGCAGATATATCGATCTACCCTTGCTAAGTCTCCTGCAATGACTCTCTTTTGCATTGAAGGTTAGTTTCAAATCAGATCGCAGGAGACAAACCATGTTTTTATTTATCCTTATGTTGTCCATCTACGAGGCATGCCTTTTAAGTTTTGTCGTTTGAAGAAAAAACACATCTAGAACCTTATAGTACTTTTTATTGTTTTACAAAGTATTCACCGCGTAGCTTAAAACACTTTTCCATTCGCTCAAACCAGTTATTATAACATTTATTCCACTCTAAAGTGGGGTGTTCAAAATGGCTGTCTTGAAAGCGTCGACTGCTTCTTCACCGGACTGGAACCTTTGACCACGAAGACTTTTCTTAATTTTAGGAAATGTAAAGAAATCGTTAGGGCTTAGGTCAGGACTGTATGGAGGATGGTCAAGAATTTCTACTTTTTCCTGCTTCAAATACTCAATCGTTTGATGAGCGCTGTGTGAGCTTGCGTTGTCGTGGTGCAGGATGATGCGTCGCTTTGAGTTAGATTTTCGAAGTTCGGCGATGACTTGTGGTAAACAAACTGTAGTATACCACTCTGCGTTAACCGTTCTACGATCTTCAAGTGCAATAGTCGCAACATGGCCGGTTTTTCCAACGAACGTGGCCACCATCTTCTTTGAAGTGCTTCGAGAACGAACAACTTTAGTCGGCTTTGGCTCGTCTTGAAAGACCCAGATTGTAGATTGTTGTTTGGTATCAGGATCGTAGGCATAGATCCAAGATTCGTCACCACTTATGATGTCGTAGACGTGATTTGACTCCCCTCGGTTGAACCTTTGCAGAGTTTTCTTACACCATCTGACGCGGGCCGCCTTGTGATCGTCGGAAAGCAGATGCGGTATCCAACGGCAAACTAGCTTTCTCACGCCAAGCGCTTCATGCAAGATCTTCTGAATGGTTGTCCCTGAGATGCCTAATAGAGCCTCTATCTCTCGATACGTCACATGACGATCTTCGAGAATTAGTTGTCTCACAGCAATGATGTTATCTTCAGTGAAGGCGGATTTTGGGCGTCCTTCGCGAAATCTGTCACTAACACTAGTATGTCCACGCTGGAATTCTAAATACCAGCGTTCGACAGTCCGCAGACATGGGGCTACATCACTGAACACAGATGTTAGCTCTTCTAAACACTGAAGCCGTGTCAGGCCTCTTCTAAAGTTGTAGAAAATTATTGCACGAACATTTTCCTTAGAAAGATTCATTTTCGTACGTGACCTGACAGATTCAAATCGAAACTGTGACTAAACAATAGCATTAATCCTAATACTTTCAACTGTTTTGAGATTCAAAATGTAAACACATTCGAATATAGAACAGTTCCAAATTCAAAATTGCCGGAAAATATGGAAACGACAGAACTTAAAAGGCATGCCTCGTATGATAGACGATCCCGGATGAATGGTGCCACAGTACGCTGGTGCCCATCTTCAAAAAAAGGGACAGCAGTGCAGGACTGTAACAATTACCGAGGAATAAATCTCATATCGCATAGTATGAATATTTGGGACAAAGTGATACAGATACGAATGAGAGAGGAGAGTGAGGTTACCTAGAACCAGTTTGGTTTCATCCCAGGAAGAGGAACAACTATTTGGACTTTTCCATTTGTGCGAGAAAAACAGGCGTGCACACAAGAACTTGCACATGGTGTTCGTTTATCTGGAGAAGGCGTACGATCGGGTACCCCGAAAGATTCTGTGGTGGGTTATGAAAAAGAAAGGATTGACTGGAAAGCATTTACAGCTCATTGAAGCTATGTATGGAAGAGCCATCACAACCGTTTGGTGCGAGGCTGGAGTAACTGACTATTTCAATGTGGCTGTAGGCTTGCACCAGGGATCGACACTAAGCCCTTATTTGTTCGTCTTGGTAATGGATGTCTTGACATCAGACATACAAGAAGAGGCACTCTAGTGCATGCTGTTCGCCGAAGATATTGTTCTTGTCCAGAGCGGATTGAAGATCAGCAAAACAAAAATTGAGCATATGTTCTGTGACTTTGGTGGTCCCTCCAGTTTTGCCAATATTACTTTGGATGGTATCCCTCCCTACCAGTCCGCTCCGACTGTCGGTATCTTGGGTCATTGATCCAAAACGAGGGCGACATAGACCGGGACGTTAAAAATAGAATAAATGCGGGATGGATGAAATGGTGACAGGTTACAGGAACAACTTGTGATCCTCGAATGTTCCTTAAACATAGGGGAAAATTTACAAGACGATCATAAGACCTGCCGTAATGCATGGTTCTGAGTGTTGGACCACGAAAGAGACGGATGAAAGAAGAGTGCACGCGGCGGAAATGCGAACGTTGGATGGATGTGTGGGGTAACTAAAATGGATAAGATGAGCATATTAGAGGAAGTTTAGAAACATTGAGAAGTAAGAGGCTAGCGTGGTATAGACATGTCATGCGTGGGGAAGAAAATCATGTGACTAAAAGAGTGTTAGATACGAGTATGAATGGATATAGGAGTAGGGGAAGGCCGAAGAAGAGATGGATGGACTGTGTGAAGAATGATGTGGGTAGGAAGGAAGTGACAACGGAGATGACGGCTGATAGAGGATGTGGAGGAAGAATACATATTGTGCCGACTCCGCGTATTGTGGGAAAAGGGCAGGAAGAAGTTGTCCATCTGAATTTATAACAAACATAAGACATAACTTTGCTCTGAAAATACTGACTGATCCTATTTCTATATTTAGATCTTATGTAAGCTCAGAAAGTTTAGAACAATTGTTTTCATACATAACTCGAAGTAAATTTACATTCAGAATACAGAATTACGCGTTCGCATGCGTCCTGTTGATAATGTCCACAAGGAATTAATGAGAAGGGACCGACTCTTACTTGAAGAGGCTATTCAGTTAACAAAGTTGCCATCAGAAGATGCTGAGTAACTTGGGTCTGCCGTCATTTTTCATTTTTATTATACTATTCACAAACACCTTCACTTGTCATCATCGTCATCGACAGCTTGACTTCACTCACTGCTGGGTAGGTCTTTATTTGCTCCACGGTCCTGTGCCAACCTCATTCGGCAGTTTGAACCTGGATGAGGCTGGCACAAACATCTAAAGACTAACAAAAATATTTATTTATTTTAATTTTTCACCAATCTGTCTTAGTCTAGGGATGAGTAAAGTAAACACTAGAGATGGAATTATCATTCTAAAATCTGGCTTTCAGTCTGAACTACGAGTATCATAGGAAACTAGTGGGAATAGTTTAAAAGAAACTATAATTAAACCAATCAAAAGGTTGCACATAAGCTGCTTTGTTGTGAACTTGTGAAGTTGTATTTTAACATCTGAGTTGCTCAGCTACTTCTGACCATTGCTCATATCCTGAACAAATATACTATTAACACCGCATGCGACGCGGGCACCCGATCTGTTTGTTTAGGCGATCCACACCCAGCGAAATGCCCCAGTTGTCTAAATGTTTGACAATGTTAAAACGTGTAAACTTGTGGCATTTTCACCAACATGCGAAAATAATTTCCGGTTATATGAGGTGTTTAGTACACCGAGTGCGTAACACCATGCTGCGTTTGTTCACTGGCAACGCAGATGTAGGAAATAAATCTACTCAAATGGGATTGGACAGGCCACGTCAACCGAATGCATCCCGATAAGTGGGCCCAAATAGTAACCTTGGTTGCTTGAAGTCGGCAGGCGACGTTGGGGTCGCCCGAGAAAGCATTGAAGGGACGATCTCGACATGAGAGATATCGAACGATAGAGTTGGTTGGAAAGATCTGGGGGAGACCTTCGCTCACCAATAGGGTGTGTTAGGTTATAAAAAAAGTAGAAGCTTATAATTCATCAGCTGGTGTGGTAGAGATATGACAATCTAAACTTGCGCGCCCCCCTACCGCATCTGCTTGAAGTTAGCTCCACACACCAATGCGGTTCGGGGCGGCACGGTGGCCGCTGCTGCGTTTAGGTTGCCCGGCCGCTGCGCTAACCGCCGCCGCTTCCGTCGTTCTTTGATCACGAGGCGCGGTGCGGGACACGAGACGGATGGAGTGTGAAAAAGTGGCGCGCTGCGGTAGGCAACCGCCCCCGCCCCCGCCCCGCGCGGTGCCTCGCATAGGAAACATGATAGCCGCGGTCACTACGCCACGTTTGGCGTGTGAAGCTCCTGTGACTTTTTCTTTATGATTCCAATGTAAGTTGTTTGGCTGATATTTTATTTGTTGAGAAGACCGACAGTCTCTCGATCGAACTAAAATTTCACAAAAAATTTTACGTAGACAAACAGAGAATAATTTAAGATTTTGGTAACCATGGTACATATATGGTAGAAGATAGTTATGAACTGAAACTTAAGTTTGCAGCTATTAGTTGGTGTAACTAAAAGTTTACCAAGCTTTTCTTTTGTCTCTTATATTTCTGTAGTCGTTGCAAATGAGTCCATTTATTATTTTAGTGAAAGCGAAGTAAAGAGCTTATTCTGACTTGACAAATAGGAGAAATATTAGCAACGGACATAGCTGTCAATATGATGTGCGGGAATAAAAGTTACAGCGAAGTAAAGCTTTTATTAAAACTTTTATTTAAGTTATTATTTTATTAGTAAATTATTACAAAGAATCACCTTCAATTGGGGTTTTGATCTTCTAATGGAGGAAACCGATTGTACACTTTTTTATTTGGTTTTGATTGTAAATACCATTTTAATCAATCATTTTCAGATACAACTTACTCGAACTTAATTTCATAAAAGCTTTTTCACAAAAAAGACTTATTTTTAGTCTTGTGTTGGCATAAAATTGGCTTTTAACTTCTAAAGTAAGCCTGTCTACGAAACTTCCAGAGCTTTCCAAAAGTGAATGAATGGGAAGGATGTGAGGCTTAAGTTTCCTGTCTATTTTTTCAGCACCTAATTACTACAGACATAAAAAACCGGTCAAGTGCAAGTCGAACTCGTGCGCCGAGGGTTCCGTAGATACCCATTATACCGCCATAATAAAATCGGTATAATTTTTATTAGTGGCTACGTTTTAAGTGTGTGTGTGTGTGTGTGCTGTAATGGTTGAGTTGCTAAGGTGTGGTAACGATCGCTTTAGTCTTTACTGTAAAATGTTCTGCGCACACGAGCATAATATTTTCTTATATTTTTTTTCACACAAAAGCATAATTTTATTTATTTACCTTATTTGAGGTTGGTGCCGATTAAGCTTGTCCTCTAAATTGTATGACCGTCCATACAACTCTGAGGACTATCTATTTCTTTTATAGGCGTCAACTATGTATGTATGGGGACACCCTTTAATTTTCAACTATTTTTATTTATTGGAATTTTTCTTTTATTTGTGTTGTAAGTATGTATTTATTAAAGTAAATTTTGGTATTTACAAGTTATCGCGAAAATCTAAATTTGCCCATATCTTTTTATCGTGTTGACTCAGGACCTTGATTTTTATACACCTAATAGGGACTATAAACCTCAGTATCTGGTATAAATTGCAACTTGTCCCTGAGAAAATTGGTGGTGACACACGGACAGCCAGACGGACAGACAGACAGGAGAGTGATCTTATAAGGGTTCCTTTTTTAACCTTTTGAGGTACGGAACTCTAAAAAGTAATAAATCTAGCATTTGGAACTGAAACTCGTCTCTTAATCGAATCACCATTCTGTCAGGTCATAGGATCACATTCGACATGACCCTACACTCGCCTCTAACAGAATGGTGATTCGGATATAGATCCGCAGGATTGTAATATTTACAAAACTGAAATATTGAATATTAAAAAATTTGCTTGCTTAATGCGGCGAGAGCAATATTTTAGACTCTTTATAACTATCACCATAGTGCCACGAAATGCAATAACCAACTAACTTGACCTACAGTTTCATTCAAATTACGGGTAACGGGAGTTCATATATTTTGGTTACTTTTTTGGGGTACAAATTGCAGTTATTCTGGGTTTCAGACTTTTGCCTAATTTGTGTCACTAAAGCTACACGCATATCAAATTTCAGCATTGTGAGGTCATTGGTGTACTCTGTGAGTTTTGTCAAAGTTCAGTTGTTATTATGGCTAATAATTCGAAAACTGCGAGAACTAAATTAAAAATAAAAACGGGGTCAAAAAGTACTAATGAAGACCTTTCATTTGACGTCCTATCTGATCTTTCATTTATTCAACCTCTCTTAAGCCCCAGTATCTCAACAACCCCCTACATTTTTAGCTCATTTAATCACACCAAAATTGAGCCATCTCTACTTACATATGTATCAAATTTCACGATGATCGGAAGTTATCCTCGAACAAACAAACATACATACATATATACATACATATACATACAACGCCGATTTGCCCAAGCTGATTTAAAGATCTCGCTTCGCTAACTAAGACTGGGCTATTTACCATAATTTGTTGTTTTTGAGTATCGTGTTTTATACATCGATACAGTTTTGCATGCACCATTATTACAGTTAATATCCCGTTTTTAGTGAAAATAAAACGTAAGCGCCAGATTTCAACTATGCAACCCGCTACAGTGTCTCTAAACTACAAAGTGGTAAACCACTATGTATTTATCGAGACTGTGAACTATGTCACTAATTAAATATTACGTCAACGTGGAGTTCGAGTTCTATACGCTTGTGTTATTAAAATTGTCATGAACCAGGCCTATAAAAGCCGCGGTATCTGACCCAGTAAAGTTAACTTCCGAAAATGTTTTACTGCCTATTTTATGGGCTCTCAAGGAAATGTTTAATTAATGTAGAATCCGCTTTTCATTATTCGTTTAGGAGATCAAATTGTTAGGAGGCAGTTGAGTTTTGTTAAGCAATTTTTTAAGGGCATTTGTTTCTTCATTACTCAAAGTTTAAAAGTTTTTTTGAGAGTATTTTGTAAGCCTCCTCATTATGTACTTATTAAGTTTATTTTATTCGCTAATATTGCAATAAAATAGGCTTCCGGCATATTTTCATATTTTCAGATCGTAACTCTTTTCACATAACTAAGAATATCTCAGTAGAGGTAATAAATAATTATTATTACGCAGATCTCGACAATCTCGACGCTTGATTGATGCCCACATTTTTCAAACTTGGCATTCGATTGTTAAACTGAAGGATTGTTTATTACATGTGAGATCAATAGGAGAACAAACGACCACTCACTATCCGTACCATCTCATGTGCAACACAAATACATGTACGTACAACAAGACGACACGAGATTGATGATAGCTTTAAAGCGGACGGCTACCATGTTGAAAGTAAGGCGAATTTATTGCTTCTACACTGTTTAGCTTTAAACAGCGCTCATGTGAACCTGAACACTTTTAAAGTGAAATGCATTTTGCGTTCGAAAATGGTGTGTCATTTATATGAATTAGGAACTGTAAAGGTCTCATTATTCAATCCTGCGGGACTCCATGTATTTTCTGTACAATAACGACATAACGAGTATAAGACGTGTCATTTCGATATTTTGGAAACTGTATTAGTACTGAAACAATCGAATCTTTGATTCTGTTAATTGTGTAAATACTGCAGAAAGCCGTTAACCAAACTTACCTGATGTACCTATATATAGAATATTAATCCCTTCCATGTCCAAGATTAATGACACAGTTTATTCAGCAACTGCTATGCTTTGTGCACAATGTGCACATACACATTCTGAACACCAACTTCTTCAATAACCTAACACACGCTTATTGTCTTCCAGGAAGATCTCAGCGCACGAGTTCGAGCGAGGCGGTCTCCTCAAGCCCCTTGTTACCACAGTGGACGGCACGCCGACCTTTCTCGGAGAGCAGCCTTACGCGACGCCGTCGCGGCCGCAGCGGCGGTCGCGGCACGAGCTGCGGCAGCTAGACGAGAAGGAGCTTATATTCGAGCTCGTAAGTACAATCGTGTCACGTAGTAAGTTCTTCGGCGAACATCCATAAGGTTAATTGAAACTATAACCGGGGATAATACTGTATTAAGTGTGATCTAGAACAGTGAACCACTGTTAGGTGAGATTGCTTGAAGGGGTACGGTACGCCTGGTAATTTCTTAGTAATATACCTAATTCAATCAGTAACAAACATTTATGGAGTACGCGAGTTTGAACTCTTTATCTATGTGCCACGCAGAAAAAAACTAGGGATCCACTGCTAGAACATTTGGAAGTTGTCCATGGAAAAGGCTGATCAGCAACGCGACCTTGGGCTCAGGGTCCTAGAATCAACAGGTGTTGCTGTCTATACATAATCGTATCTATCTCGTATTAGATATTGTCTTTCATAACATAAGTTTTACTGGACGTATTTTGATAATTTTATAGATTAAAGAAGGTTGGTGTGTCTGGAAACATCGCTACATATGGGCAAAATATCCACAGACAAAGCACGCTCAACAAGAGTTTTGCGTAGTTGTAATAAAACCGATTGTTTGTTCCTATGCGAAGTCGCAATACCCCAGTTGTTATTGGCGGCGGCGAGCTGTGAAGACAACAATTAAATCCGAGCCACCAGGTTTCAATTAAGGCGGTGGAGCATCGCTAGCCGTTGTGAGCGCATGTTCCTCCCCTTTACTACTGTTCATTACGCTCTACCTAGTTCTAAATGCAAGTGCACAATAGCGCAAAACAGTGGGAATACTCGTAGCAACTCTTTGTTTTGATGTTTTTAATGAACTTGAATTCTCAGTTCTGGCAAGCAAAAAAGCAATGTGTCAGCCAACGGAGCGTAGGTTTATTAAAATGAATTTAGCGTAATCAAGCGCTCACCTAAAAATAACCTGTTCACTCTAGACTTGAAGACTCTGAGATTAAATTGGTCCAGTGAAACAGTACTAACAATTAATGTTGCAGCAAATCATTTGATACGGCAAGGTGGTATGCCTACTGGTGACAGAAATGTGGATAGACCATAGACAGAACAAGACTGTACCTTAGTATTTAATGGGGGTGATCTTTATATAAAAATTTTGCAGAATAAACACATCGCATATGAAGGCGTAATTTCAATGGCTAATTTGGTTTTTTTGGGTTGGAGTAGTATACTCAGTTTTTACTTCTGATCATTATTTATTAGTCTTTACATAGTATAAAAAGAAGTCGCTTCCGTTGTCTGTTACCTTAGATCTTTTAAACTACTCAACGGATTTTAATGCAGTTTTCAGCAAGATATAGAGTGATTCAAGAAGAAGGTTAATACGTATAACTAGCTTCCGTCAGCATCCAGGGGCCCGATTCTGCTAATTTAGAAGGAAAACGATTATGGAGCCATACCATTATTTAACGATTATGATTGTTGTTCCTGTGATAAGCTGCCAAATTTTCAATGGCGGTCATTGGTAAAAGATTGTGTTGGTAAAATACCAAAAGGTATCTATAGTGGACATTTTCCAACGATACCATTGTCATAGTGAAGCGATTGGTTTAGTAGAATTGAGCACCTGGTTATAATCTACGTATATACCGATGTGAAAGTAACTCTGTCTCTCTATCGGTTTCTTACCTTTTCACGACTTAACGGCTCGACCGATTTCGATGGAATTTGGTACCAATATACCTAGATATATTACGAATGGACTTGAGACATAGGATACACTTTACGCGACTGCACAGAAGGAGGGTAATGTTTTTTGACAAACCACGCGTACGAAGCCGCGGGCGGGTCAACTAGTACGTAATAAATTATAATATCTTTAATTAATGATCGTTTACAGTATCTTTGATATAAAGAAAAAGAAATGACTAGTACACATCTCCATTTATCGTTATACGAGAACAATCAGTATAACTCCATCGGCCATTCCCATTTCTTAAACAACTAAAGTAAAAAATAAAAAAAGTAATGAAATGAAATTATATTTTCGGTTCAGAAACTCCTTGAAGTGTTCCGATTTATAACTTGAATTTATAGAATAACAATCTGCGTCTGAGTGTGCGTGACCGTCCACTTTCCGGTATTTCTTAAAATCATTTCGCATTTCTAATTAAAGAAAAGTCTTTCGGTTTGCTTTATTAAAGTAATTTGTAATGAGTAATGTCATGCAGATCGAAAAGACAGATCTCTGAGAGAACAGCTTGTTCACAATATACAATTTAAGGACTCTAAATTACAGAGTATATATATGGGCCGTACAAATTAGTTCGGTCCGTTTTTTGTTGTTAAAAATATATTTATTTTTAAATCAAAATAAATTAATAGATTAATCAAAGTATTGTCCATCGTTGATTACTACTTTTTCCCATCTCTCAGGCAATTTTCGAATTCCATCTCGAAAAAATGATTTGTCTTTCGAGGCAATCCAACTTCCGATCCAATTTTCTATTTATGCAAAAGAAGTGAACCGGTGACCTGCCAAGTCGTGCTGCATCCGTCCGAATAACAAGTAATCCGAAGGAGCAAGGTCCGGAGAATACGGCGGGTGTGGTCCCACTTGATCCCACTTGAGTGTTTCTAAATATTTTTTGATGACGTTTGCGACATGAGGTCGCGCGTTGTCGTGCAAAAGAATAACTATCATGTCTTTGTTCGTATTCCGGCCGCTTTTCACGTAATGCACGACTCAATCGAATTAATTGTAGCCTATACCGATCGCCCGTAATAGATTCGCCAGGTTGTAGCAACTCATAGTACACAACACCTTTTTGGTCCCACCAAATACACAGCATGACTTTTGAACTCAAATTTTGCTTTGCTGTTGATGTCGAGGTCGGTGGTAACGATTCACCAGGCTTAGCGTAGTATTTGTTCTTCTTGGGATTATCGTAGAATATCAATTTCTCATCTCCAGTAACGATTCGATGTAAAAAACACTTTCTTTTTTGCCTTTGAATCAACTGCTCGCAAGTGAAAAATCGCCTTTCAACGTCTCTTGGTTTCAATTCATGAGGAACCCAGTATCCCTGTTTTTGAATCATTCCTATGGACTTTAGTCGAACAGAAACTGCTTGTTGAGTCACTCCTGAACTATCTGCAAGCTCCTCTTGTGTTTGACTTCGATCTTCATCGAGTAATGCCTCCAATTCTTCGTCCTCGAATTTTTTTGGTTGTCCAGGTCTAGGCTTATCTTCAACGCTGAAATCACCATCCTTAAAACGTCGGAACCATTCCCTACATGATTTATCAGTTGGAGCATTATCACCATAAACTTCCACAAGCATTCGATGCGCTTCCGCTGCACTTTTCTTCCAATTGAAGCAACAAATTAAAACCTCCCGCAGATGCTGCTTAGTTAACACAAAATTTGACATAATCAAAAAAATTAAAAACAAGTTCTTTTACGAAATTCGAAGTGATGGGAACGGAATGTTATTGACAGATGTCTAACCTCTCTGAAACCACCGAGATCAACTGTCACAATAAAACATTCAGGACAGCCATAGCCATCTTTTTAAAACGGACCGAACTAATTTGTACACCCAATAATTTAGGTTTGGCTATTTTCTTCTAAGTCTGTCATTAAAGGGGATAAATGGAAGAAAGACACTTAGCACAGTTGTCCGAGTATCATGCTGGTGAACGCACCAATTAAAAGAATCTGCTCTAGTTACAATAAGCGCGTCTCGAGTGTTGATATCTTTCACAATAGCAAGCACTCATTTAGACAAAAGAAAGAAAAAATAGATTTTTGGACAAAATTATAATATTGGTATATTATTGCAGTGATTATCTAATATTAGATTATTAAACGAGGAGATAAAGCAGTGTCTTGCGTCACGGGCGCTATATTGAATCCCGAGCGTAACGAAGCGGAGCGAGGAAGTTACTAGAATCTTGAGTGCAGAGAGGGATATAAGCACGCCCAAGATGCAGACAGCTTTATCCATGAGGAGAATACTCTATGGATAATACTAGGAGAATAATACTTTCTGCGAGACAAATTTTATCTTTAGAACAGCTTTTCGTACCGAGACTAGTTGGATTAATGAATACATTCTTAATGTTTCTATGGCTCAAATTTTAATACAAATTAAATTTAGTACAACTTTATTCCCGACTCAACCGTAGGGCTTTAATCACCTACTTTCGGTAAGGTTTACATGACATGTAATTTGACATATTGAGCAGGTGGTGTGAAAAATAACATTAAACTGAACTATCTTATTTACTAATTATTATGTTATCAATTATCACTGTTATGCATGTGCAAATTGTAGGAACTATATTACTTTTAAAAATTGTAAAAACTGTTAAAGCCGTTCAGATCTGTTCTACAATTATGTAGCGGTTGGTCTTTTCAATATATAAAAAAAAATTACTTATTCATTTTTCATACACGTGATATTACTTGTACTGAGTTGTACTACAACAATCATTCGTAATGGTCTAAGAGCTCGTGAAGATCGACCTTCACCGATCTGATAACCAGATGAGACATATTTTTTATCAAATATAATTTATAAACAAATATGCCTATAATTACGTGCCTATCTAACAGTGCTCTCTAAAAGTTTTTAGCTAGGCAACAGTACTATAAGTATGATTTTTTGCAGGCAATGATTTTGAAATATGACTGATTTTGTAATAAAGTAATCTAAAATTTGATATAACTTTCGATAAGTTAGCAGAACGATGGAGTCACCTATATTGACTTACCTGTTCACATCGGCTTGCCAGATACACAGAAATGAGTAGGCAAGCCTACTGAGGCATATTCTGTGTGTTAAAAACTAACAGTGAAATAAAATTCATTTGGTTATCAAAAGAATGAAAGTGATGAAACAAAAATCGATTAAAGTTAATTTAATTAAAAATAGCCGTAAGCACTTTTAGATAGGGAAGTAATTAGAGGCATATTTGTTTATAAATTATATTTGATAAAAAATACGTCTCATCTGGTTATCAGATCGGTGAAGGTCGATCTTCACCGGCTCTTGGACTATAATAGTCTAGTCTTGAATTGATGAAACTGTTCCTAGCCTACGGACTCTGATTTAAGTAGGTAAGACCAGTCCAAATAGAAGCTTCGAATTGATTTATGCCCTGGAATTTCCTACGTTCCAGCCGTTTGCCTTAATGTGAAAAAGCTAAGATATTTTCGGCTTTAACGCCTTATTAAGCAGAAAACTCTAGCTGTGAAACGTTTGGAACAAGGTTCACATTTTAATTGAAATATTTTTGCAGACTTCAAATAGATTTGTTCTCTGATTGAAACCAAACTTATTTAATGTATTGTTTGTGTTTCCAAAGACTAAACGTTGGTTTGGTCAGAGTATATTGGTTTCGAAAAATATCTTAACAATCTTTTTGAGAAGGAATATAGTCAAGATAAGCAGAGAATAACGGTTCTTAAGAAAACAAAGTGAATCCGTTCTAATTGATCTTTGTAGAACATGATCTGCAGTGGCCAGTATGGAAGTCCTTAAACAGGCTCCGCACCCAGGTTGGCCGCTGCAGACTTAGTATGTGCAAATGGGGATTCAGGGACCCTAACTTGACGCAGTGTGACTGCGGTGATCCCACGCAGTCAATGCAGCACTTGCTAATGTGCCCTTTATGTCCGAACACATGCACGATGGAGGACCTAATGGCCGCCTCGCCTGATGCCATTGCTGTGGCCAAACACCTGTCCAACATACTGTTGCGCCGAGGCTGTTAAACAATGAGTAATAATCGAACCTTCTCGAACGCTTTTGTCTTGCTGTGTTATTGCTGCTATTGTTTGTGGTTTCGCAGAATGGGGAGTGGCCATTGTGTCGAGGGACCGACCCTTTCCTGGAAGGATCGACATCGTTCTCGAACAATCGAAATGTGTGCGATATAAATAGGCCGGAGAGATGGCCGGACAGTCAGTCTCAGTCAGTCTGAGTGAGTTAGTCTTAGCGAGGCCCTGGAGGACTGACGTGGGAAGGGCCTCGCGTGAACAGTAGTTGCTCCCGAGTCAGTCTGGATTAAGCTATACGTGCGATCATTTCGGTGACTTTAAGTGGTGCACCAGTGGTGTGAATTAGTGTGTTGTGATACGTGTGACCAAGTTCGTGTATTCATCGTTTAGTGCTGAATAAAAGTGTTATTTTGGTGAACTCGATTCCCATTATTTTATCCCGAACCCTCAGCTCGTAACAATTTGGTGTCAGAAGTGGGATAAAATAATGCCGGTTCTACCAAAGGATAACGTGGACGGTGTCAGGACGAGAGGTCAACGACAACAGGAAATGGATGAAAGGCGGTTTGGGGAGTCTCCGGTTCAAGAAGCTCGGCAGAGTCGTCAGCCGATGGAGATGCAATCAGCCGCCACCGAATCATTTGGAGCACCATCATCATCATCATCATCCGTGGGCCAAGCTCCTGTGACAGGCGATCTTGCTGCTATTATGGCAATGCTTTGTCGTCAACAGGAAGAGCAGCGACGATGGCAAGAAGAGCAGGCTCGGTTGCAGGAGGAAGAACGCCGTCAGCATAAAGAAGAGAAGCGTCGTCAACAGGAAGAGCAGGCTCGGTTGCAGGAGGAACAACGCCGTCAGCATTAAGAAGAGAAGCGTCGTCAGTAGGAAGAGCAGGCTCGGTTGCAGAAGGAACAGCGACGTGAACAGGTGGAGCAGACTCGGTTGCAAGAGGAACAGCGACGTCAGGATAAAGAAGAGCAGCGTCGTCAACAGGAAGATCAGCGACGTTGGCCATAAGAGCGTGCTCGACTGATGAGGGAATCGTTCGGTTCATCTGGAAAGGAATTCCAGGAAGTGAAAGAACAGATAGAAATCATGAGAGCCGTGTTTTGGAGGCTGGAATTGGGCTCGACTGATGAGGGTATTGTTCGGTTCATCTGGAAAGTAATTCCAGGAAGTGAAAGAACAGATAGAAATCATGAGAGCCGTGTTTTGGAGGCTGGAATTGGGATCGCTGATGAGAAAGGGACTCTGCGTGTCCTGAAGTACTGGAGACGGCAATGTGGCTCCTCTAGTTGCTACATCTTCAGGCGCGAGGTGCGCCTAAAATTGTTCATGTTGATCGGCTGCCGCGATATGGGGCTAAGAATGTTCGGGACGAGCATGTTTTAGGAGGGGGCAGTGTTACGCCGAGGCTGTTAAACAATGAGTAATAATCGAACCTTCTCGAACGCTTTTGTCGTGCTGTGTTATTGCTGCTATTGTTTGTGGTTTCGCAGAATGGGGAGTGGCCATTGTGTCGAGGGACCGACCCTTTCCTGGAAGGATCGACATCGTTCTCGAACAATCGAAATGTGTGCGATATAAATAGGCCGGAGAGATGGCCGGACAGTCAGTCTCAGTCAGTCTGAGTGAGTTAGTCTCAGCGAGGCCCTGGAGGACTGACGTGGGAAGGGTCTCGCGTGAACAGTAGTTGCTCCCGAGTCAGTCTGGATTAAGCTATACGTGCGATCATTTCGGTGACTTTAAGTGGTGCACCAGTGGTGTGAATTAGTGTGTTGTGATACGTGTGACCAAGTTCGTGTATTCATCGTTTAGTGCTGAATAAAAGTGTTATTTTGGTGAACTCGATTCCCATTATTTTATCCCGAACCCTCAGCTCGTAACAATACTATTAATGGAAACGTAGAACTCTTGACACGCTAAGAAGAAGAAGAATTGATCTTTGTGATCGATTATGTTTTATGCAAGTGTCTCACTATGTTCTAATGCCACCTTTACCTGACGCTTCTAGCAGTTACCCCCAGCAATCCTTATCACATGCGTATTCGATATTAATTAATCAGACATAATGAGGTCAGTACGTGCAAGGCGCCAGACTCGACTCAACCTATTTATTATTCTGTATATACGATCAAACTTCCACTTTGCGTAATCATACAGCGTAGTATGCGAAGCTAGTAAACTTCACGAGGTAAATTATAGGTGCTCTAGTGAAATTTTTAGTTATTCCACTCCATTGAATGGGCAGATCATCCCCTGGCTAAACTGCAGTTGGTAGAACAAACTAAGTAAGCACAGGAATGGCAAAGAAAGTATCTTGACTAAATTTTTGTTAGAACATTTGTGCGCCTACACCATACACTGTACATGTACACGTATACTCTGTGTTAACGTAATCTCTAAAATTAGGCATCACTTGGTGCATCTTTCTATCTGTACTTTTGACATTAAAAAGTTAATAAAAAAGTATTTAAATACTTGAGTGACGGTTTTCATAATTATCTAAATAAGGGCTGTGTCAGTCTGCCGCTGAGGTTTGAGATAACGATTGATAATTACAACGTTAACATGCGCTCTGGTGCATATAGTTTAATTGAAGAGCTTTTATTTGGCTCTTCAATTAAATTATACATTAATTGAAATAGATTTAGAAAAAAAGGTGGTCTAGAACACAATTATTTGCAGAATTTTCATTAGGATGTTTTCGAAATAGGCTCATGTTCGTTTTGTATAGTGTGTATAAAAGTTTAGTTACAGAGTCCGCAGGTAAATAGGAAAGTAATTAATTAAACACACTCCTCCAAGCAGATTCCAGCGAATACCCTCGCTGTTACTAGATTATGCATGAATCGCAGACCCAAATCGCTTATATTACTTAACCGAGTGATATTACTGAGTCGAGGGCAAACGAATAAAGCTTGTCCTTTATATTGTTACAAATGAGTCCCACCTCGCAGTTTGCGGCATGCTCCCTGGTGCCGCCGGCCTGTGACTAGGGGTGTGTAAAATCTAAGTCTAAACGGTATTCAAGTGTTTTCTTGCCTTCTTTGGCTCCAATTCCTGATAAATGATAACTAACATCAAAATATTTTTTCAAGAATCATACAATATGATTTAATATTGTTATAAATATTTATATAGTGTTTATAAATATTTATTAATTGAAATAATATACAATTACTTGCACAGCACTACAAAAAACTGTTTAATCGTGTTGATACCGATTTATAGAAGCTACAGATCACAACGAGGCAGAAGTGTCCCCAAGACACTGGCTGCTTTGCTCCGCTGAATTGCAATGCTTATGCGTTGACCCATAATTAGCGCCAGCTCGCGGATCACACGGATTCAAACATTTATGTATGTTAATGTATAACGGAATGCTAATTTAATACAGTTCTGTTTTTCGGACTCGGATTGTGCAGCCCTAATTGTAGCTTTGTAGTATCCATCGGGATAAGGTATCAAAGTAAATAATGCTTTTGAGACGAATGAGATAGTGCCGAACTAGTAATAAATGGACAATTTGGACTTTTGAAACGTCGGTCGTCGTCTCGTCGGCGTCTGTTTGAAGTATGTATTTCATTACTTAATGATTTTAAGTAAAAAAGTTCTTAGGGAACGGTCTGGTCTACTTTACATAACGTTAAGAGATGACCAAATGTCTTTGTTACTAAAAATCATACTTAGGGCAGCGTACACAGCGCTTCACGCGAACTAGTTAAATTTTTCTGTCGAAACAGAAAACTGACTGAAAAAATCACGTTATAACAAAAAATTTACACCATAATGAAACTTAAAACTCCTGAACTAGTTACTGAAACGTATTTATTAGATAGTTCTACAATACTCGTAGTTCGCTTAAGTTGGGTGGATAGTTTGTAACTCAAAGTGAATCTGTGGGTTTAGCGTAGTAGCCTAATGCAACGTGGGACGAAATTGAATATCGGCTATCCATGGAATTCGAATTGAAATAGTCAACTAATTAAACCGGATATTGGTAAAATGATTGGTAGTACCGCACTACCTAAGCTTTGCTTATTTTGTCGTACAAAAATGAAGTGGATAATCTTGTAAGTATTTTATTTTTAACATAGTGCATATTGTATGACATACTTTTACCAATACATCTTTAATTCATGTGTGATATTTGATATTATTCTGCTATTTAACATATGTTCACATATCCAACAAATACGGTAGGTACTCGTATACAGGGTGTTTGGTAATATATTGACGATATTCAAGAGACGGTTTCTCAAAACATAAAAAAAGACTTCTCGAAAAAAAAACTACTACTTATATTATCAAATTTTAAAGAAAATCGACTTAGTTTAGGTGATTAATTTGATATAAAGTTTACTGCCTACTCGTGCAATCGACAGCCAAAAATAAAGGCCGATTTGATATCTCTTTCAGAAATGGCTGCGGATTTGGGTTAAAAAGGGACAACAAGAGATATCTCGAGGCGTCACCAATCCAGCATCTGTGGTTAGATGGCAAGCATTATGCAATAGCATAATATGTATAAGTTTAATGGAGTGTTTGTTTTTCCATGCCAAAGTAAATTTCACATTTCACAAATTTATTTAGTATGCTCATAAAAATAACCCGTTTCATTTTTGTGCGTATATTATCAAACACCCTATATAGTAAAGTGAATACTTTTAGATATCAGATCACGTGTGTTCGATTTAGTCAAAAGCTCAATCTGAACTAGATGTTCCCTGAGTCAACGGGAATCACTTTCGTATTCCTTGCAGTTCTCCAAAATGACGGTTATATGATTTATTTAGTCAGTTCATGTTATGAAATGCCAAATGTCTGTTTAGCGAGTGTTTTGTGTTGTGTTACGTCGTTTCCAGTAATTATAATTCTTCCTTGACAGCTACTAAATTTGATAAACGGGCGCCAGCCATCATACATTTAATTGTTATTGGGCCTTTATGTGTAACTAGTTGACCCGGCGAACTTCGTACCGCCTTGACATGCATATGACGCGGGCTGCTAATGTACGTCGCCTGTAGAATTGTCAATCAACCATCATTAGCTGCATCAATGTATGAGAAAAAGAATTTTATCATAATTTTTTTTGCGTTAATTTTTCCGATATTTTATAGTTATTCTGCTATTCGTGACGGAGACAAATATAACAAATCAAAAACCATGAAAATCGGTCCAGCCGTTCTCGAGTTATAAGTGTTCGAACAAATCCGACTTTGTTTTATATATTAAGATTTATTGAATTCCTAAATATTATGTCAGTTTTGTACTGCTCCCAATTGAATATCCGGGCGCAAAAGTTCAAAGAGGCCTGACCCCAAATTAAGTTAATAGAGCAGTAGAAACAAAAATGGTACTGTTCCCAATCCTGGGAATTGCTCGGCTCGGGCTTTTAAATAATATAAGAATATAATGGACAGTGCACTTATGGTCCCTGTGATGTCTCAAAATTTGGGTGTAGGCTTTGCACTTCAACAAACGTCTACACTGGACAAAGAATAGAATAGAATAGAATAGAATAATCCTTTATTGTACACCAGGAATACTTAAAAAACTAATTAAAGCTAAATAAAGTACAATGGGCGGCCTTATCGCTGAAAGCGATTTCTTCCAGGCAACCTTTGGATG
Source organism: Philereme transversata (assembly GCA_963924445.1). Classification (NCBI taxonomy): domain Eukaryota; kingdom Metazoa; phylum Arthropoda; class Insecta; order Lepidoptera; family Geometridae; genus Philereme; species Philereme transversata. The sequence continues at coordinate 8,174,155 of OZ004343.1, forward strand.
GAAACTAAATAACAAAGGTCAGTTTCAAGAGACCCTAACCGAATGTATGAATAAATACTAAAAGGTTTGTGCTACGAGTTGAAAAGAAACAGTAGGTTTAAAGAGTTGAATCGCTTAACTCCTCGCATTCAGTTTTGCTGTGCATTCTGTTGGAAAAGCAACGAGTTCCATGTGGCTTTGAAGCAACAGCTGATGCTGAAAATTCTTAGCCCCGTGAAGAGTATAAATAAACTCGACAGATAGAACAGAAAACATTACGAATATTCTTAATTTTTTTGTGTAAATATAGAGTTATGTGAAGTGTAGATATGGTACTATACCATTTTTATATATAAAACAAAGTCGTGTTTGTTCGAACACTTATAACTCTTAAACGGCTCGACCGTTTTTCATGGTTTTTGATTTGTTTTATTTGTCTCCGTCCCGAATAGCAGAATAACTATTAAAATATCGGAAAAATTCACGCAAAAAAAAAAAATTATGAAGTAAATTCTTTTTCTCATACATTGATGCAGATAATGATGGCCGACGTATATTGAGAGCCTGCGTCAAGGCGGTACGAAGTTCGGCGGGTCAGCTTGTATATGTATATATGATATTGTATACTTAAAAATTGACATGTGTCATTAACAAGAGTGACATAAATAAATATGAGAGACTAAAGTCAAAGTCAAAGTCAAAGTCAAATATTTTTATTCATTAAAATCACAAGGATCACTTTGAAACGTCAATTTTACTGCCTGTTCCTTCGCGACCAAGCCAGGAAAGAAAGGCAAGAAAACCAGGCTGGTTGTTTTTTTTTAATGATCCTTTTACAATAGGTACATAATACAGAAAAGAAATTACGTCTAAATTGTAACATTTTGAACGAGTTGGGGCAGTTTCAATCCCAAGCTTCTCTATCATCTAAATAATCCGATATTTTATAGTAGGCTCTTTTATAAAGATTTTGTTTAATTACGTTTTTAAATTTGTTAATTGTCAATTTTTGTACATCCCTTGGGAGTTTGTTATAAAAGCGCACACCTTGCCCTTTAAACGATTTACTAACTTTATGGAGTCTACATGTGGCAACAGCGAGTTTATCTTTATTTCTAGTATTAAAATTATGATTATCGCTATTTTTCTTAAACAAATTAATATTTTTGTGAACATACATTAGATTTTCATAGATGTATTGACAAGGGAATGTCATAATATCTATTTCTTTAAACTTATTGCGTAATGATTCTCTGGGGCCCATATTATAAATTGCACGAACAGCCCTCTTCTGCAGCACAAAAACGGTGTTTATATCTGCAGCACTCCCCCACAGCAGTATACCGTATGACATAATGCTGTGGAAGTAGCTGAAGTAAACTAGTCTAGCTGTGTCTACGTCTGTAAAAAGACGGATCTTTTTGACTGCGTATGCCACGCTGTGTGTTCTTGAATAAGACAATTTCTTTAAGGATTAATTTTATATCGTTGTGTGGTAATCTATCAGAACTTTCTTAATTACGTTGTGTTTAATGAAATCGTGACGAAAATAGATGAACTTACATAAGTAGGTAGCGTATCCATGTAGGCTATTATATTTTACTCACAGCTTCGCTTGAAACTCAAATGTAGACCTACGAGTAGGTATGTGTTTCCAGACCACGAACTATTTCTACTTGCTCCATATTTCTTCAGATTAGTTGAAGTTATGGAATTGTTTTGACGACCTCCGTGGTGCAGTGGGCGAATAGCTGGCTGAGACGCAGGAGGTAGTGGGTTCGATCCCCGCTGCGGAACAAATGTTTGCATGATCTACAGATATTTGTTCAGAGTCTGGTTATTTCTCTATATATTATAAGTATGTATTTATAACAAAAATGTATATAAGTATTCTATCAGTTATCTGGTTCCCATAGTACAAGCTCTGCTTAGTTTGGGGCTAGATAGCGCTGTGTGAAATGTCCAGCAATTATTTTTTATTATTATTTATTTTGTAAATCCGTCTGCATTTTATTTAGATTTTTGCATTTATAATTTTTTCAGAGTAACCTTAATCGTGCATAGTTATTTTCATGTACAAAGTGATTCAAACAGTGACGTACAAATAAAAAAACAATTATGTCAGGGGATGTTTGAAAATACCTCATTTATGTTACGCAATTTTTGTTGTTTTCTTATCTCTTACAGCTCTAGTTTCAGATAACCCTGGGTGTAAAGAATTATTTTTAACGTGTCTTTTTGGACGACCCTTTTAATTATTGATCGAGCGAAGCGAGATCTCTAAATCAACTTGGGCAAATCGGCGTTGTATATATGTATGTTTGTTTGTCCGGGGATAACTTTCGAAGCATTTATTCGATCATCGTGAAATTTGGTATATAGGTAGGTAGTAATGGCACAATTTTGGTGTCACTCAATGAGCAAAAAATGTGCGGGGGTTGTTGAGATATTGGGGTTCAAGAGGGGTAAAAATTAACAAAGTGGGACAATCCGGTCGAATCGCACGTCTAATAATAAGTCTTTGTAAGTACATTTCGACCCCGTTTTTACTTTTAGCTTAAACTTTGTAGTTTTTAAGTTACTAGCCATATAAAAACGAAACTGTCAAAATTCACAGGGTACACCAGTGACCCCACAGTGCTGTAATTTGGTATGCGTGTAGCTTAAGTGACACAAATATAGACAAAAGTCTGAAATTCAGAATAACTGCAATTTGTACCCAAAAAAAGAACCAATTAACATGAACTCCCATTACCTGTAATTTGAAGGAAATTGTAGGTCAAGTTATATGTAGGTTCATCATTTCGTGGCACTATTTTATTAGTCAAAGATTAAGGCCGGCTTGTACAATGATCACTTAACGTATTTAGCGACTAAACATGTTTAAATTTTACGTATTTGTATGATTTGACAACTCCTTAAATCATATTTAGCCACTAAATACTTTTAGGCATCGTTGCGCGAATCGCCAAGAATTTTTTTTTGTGTTTTGGGAGACTCGCGTGATCTCAGTTCGGGGCGAACCACTAGTTATAATTTAATGATCTCCAAAACTCACTTTATAAACAATAATTTTCGAAAACTACTCCCAAAACGTATCATTACCTACCACTATTACCCTGAGAGAAACTTTACCCATCATCTCAAACTGAGTTTAGCTTCAAGCCTCAATATTGATTGATTTACTCACGAGGCTCCCAGCCTTAATACTTGCAAAGTCTACTCGGATTACTGGAGCATGCCCGTCCTATGTATAACATCGATAATAATTAATCACTCCGTGTTGATATAACCGCAATAACGAACTGCCGATTTCATGTGTAAATATGCTATGCATATCGTAAAAATCATCTTGAGAGATTCTAGTTGGTATTTCAAAACAAGCAACATTTACATAGTCAATTCGTTGAATTTATAGCGTCAATTTGTACAGCTAAACCCTGAGGGTGTTTACGGAATTTACGCCTGGACTTCTGACTTACAGTTGACACAACTGGACGAAGATACTCGCACATAAAGGAAATGATCTCGGAAATCAAATTCGTAGCTACTGGAGTCGACTGGCAATAAATGTAACATAAGCCTCATTTGTGCGATACCTATTTTACATAAAGTTTTTTGGCTGCTTAGTGGCGAGTTAAGTCAATGTTTGATTAAAATTAATAGCTTGAAGATTACAAATATTTAATGTCTATCTGGTAGTACAGATTACATATTTCCCGATTAACATCTAGATTATATCCGCTCGGTTAGATATTATTACTGATACTTCACTACGAATATCAGTTATTTTCTAAAAATCTGTGGGCGCGTTTTGATTTCGAATTTAGTTGACTAGCACCAGTAAGCTCCAACTTCCAAACGAACTCGCCTCGCGTCAACACTCCCTCGTCTGCGATGGTCGTGGGTGGACAGAGCGATTCGAAGTTTGTTGACATGTCGCGACTGCATCTCGGAATACGCTTAGATATGCAAATTTTATTGCACATGGTAGATATATTTCTAAAGTTTACTTTTAGGATATTTGCACTTTTCAAAAGTTCGTTGTCGCGAATTTGAATGGCGATATCCCTTTTTTATATTCAAAGGACGTCAATATATGCACTTAGATTAAAGATGCATGGAATTTGTTAATATTGCACTTTGTGAAGTTGGGTTTTATGTAAATAGATAATAGTGTTAAAGTGTGTAAAAGTGTTATCGGGAGTATATCCCTCAGAAATCAAATTCCGTTAATGAATGTTTCAAAACGTACATTTTTAAAACAGTTAAATAATAAAAAAAAACGGCCAAGTGCTAGCCGGACTCGCGCACGAAGGTTACCTTTATCTATAAGAACTTGTATGAGCGCCCATAGAACTCAGAGGGCTCAGAGATCTTAATTGGCGTCAAGTATGTATGTATGTATGGGGACACCCTTTAGTTTTCATTTTTTTTTTATTTTTTGAATATATCCTTTATTTGTGCTGTAAGACCTTGGTTTTTGCCAAATTTCGTGATTCTATGTCAACGGGAACTAGTAGGTTTTCAACCCAAAACTTATAGGGTACTTCCGGTTGACCTAGAATTGTCAATTTTGGTTAAAATTCAGTACAAATAAAGGAAATATTCCAAAAATTAAAAAAAAAATTAAAACTAAAGGGTGTCCCCATACATACATACATACTTGACGCTAATTAAGATCTCTGAGCCCTCTGAGTTCTATGGGCGCTCATACAAGTTCTTATAGAAAAACGGAACATTCCGTAAAATAAAAAAAGTTGAAAATTAAGGTATATTTTGGTACTTACAAGTTTTCGTGAAAATCTAAATTTGCCCATATCTTTTTATGGTGTTGACTCAGGACCTTGATTTTTATACATCTAATAGGGACTATAGTCCTCACTATCTGGTATAAATTTCAACTTGCTAGGTCCACCCGTTCCTGAGAAAATCGGTGGTGACACACGGACAGACAGGCGTAAAAGAGAGTGATCTTATAAGGGTTCGTTTTTTTACCTTTTGAGCGTACCTCAAAAGGTAAAAAAACGGTAAAAATAGATTTTCGATTCTCCATGTAACATGTACGCTTTGGTGTGCAACCTATACGATCTTTAATATTTTGTGTTTTTATAGGTAAAAGACATATGTAACGAGCTAGAAGTTCGAGTACTATGCCACAAGATACTGCAGAACGTGTCGATACTACTGGACGCGGATCGAGGGTCCCTGTTTCTGGTGCAGGGAGAAAGGGCTGCATCTCCTCATCCACAGAATGGCAGGTCAGCGCAAGCTATATTTTTCGCAATTTTTAACCCAGATGGAGTATGAACATACGGTCTGCATTTTGCATAAACACATCTGCTGTAGTGAACGACGAAAAGTTACTTTTCGTTATTTTATTATTTAGCCAGATGTTATTTATTTACTAATGTTTTGTGTATTTGTATTGTATTTGGATCTTTCTGGAAATTCTAAAATGTACAATGTATTTAGGTCAGTGCAACAGATGTTTGTGTCAATTGAAAACTAGGCAAATCGAATAGTTGGTAAGGAAACTCGAATATAGCTTAGCTTGTCGTTGATATGTTGCGAAGCATATACGCTATGTTTACACCTTGGTCAACAAACTAAACTGTAAAGTGATACATTTTCATCACAAAAGGCCTTAATGGCCGTAGTGATACAAAAACCGGAAAAGCTGCATTATCTTTACATAGTATAAAATGAAGTCGCTTCCGCTGTCCTTAGATCTTTTAAACTACTCAACGGATTTTAATGCAGTTTTCAGCAATAGATAGAGTGATTCAAGAGAAAGGTTAATATGTATAACTAGCTTCCGCCAGCGGCTTGGCACGCGTTGTTTGCCAAAAAAAAGTAGCCTATGTGTTAATCCAGGTTATAATCTACGTACATACCGATTTGAAAGTAACTCTGTGTCTCGGTCTGTTTGTTACCTTTTCACGACTTAATTGCTCGACTGATTTCGATGGAATTTGGTACCTATATACCTAGATAGATTATGAATGAACTTGAGACATAGGATACACTTTACGCGACTGCACAGAAGGAGGGTAATGGACAAACCACGCGTACGAAGCCGCGGACTTGTCAGCTAGTAATGAATAAATAAATTAAAGAAATTATAATATTGATGAAAAACACGAAAAAATTATTAATAAGATTTCCAAATGTATTTTTCAAAGCTGATGTCTTATGGTTGTTCGAATAATTGATTTAAGTTCGAAGACGTAAAGCTTTTAGAACCAACTTGTTTTTTTGTTTTATGTCTCAAATCATACAAATTGGCCTGTCTTTGTAAGTTTACTTCCAAACTTCGCCCTAATCCAGTCCAGATATCCTATTACTAGCTTCCTTCGTGTTCTCTTTTGTCATTCAATCTTCCTTATGACAATCTTTGTTAAACTTGTTTTAGAAACTTTTAAATTATACCTCAGTTTATTTGAAACCAAAATTACTAAGTTATTTTTACTAGATGACTTTGTCTGTCGTTTGTTATTTTAGTTAAATCGTGTTTGAGTAGGCTCGGATCAAATAGTTCTAAGTTTTTTTCTAAGAACACAATAATTTTACTAGTATTATTCATTGACCAATGCAATTCACGGTTATAAGGATACAATTGTTAGTTCAACGCATCATTAGAAAGCACATAACGTAATTAACATTGAAACGCATTTTTAGGGTTCCGTACTTGAACTAGGAAGGAGAATAGTTCATAATAATGTTCATACACAATGATCAAAATTAAATATGTGTGTTATAAAATGACTAAGATACAGCCGTACTGACTACACGGAATCACTGTGCGTGGTCCGACACACACTTGACCAATTATTATAACTAGCTTGAGGGTTTAACATTTTTAAGAGGTTCAAGTTGATAGTATCGAATATTTTAAATGCGGTTTTCTTTAACTTTGATAATCTTAGGCAGCGTTTTCTGGTAGCAAAGCTTAAGTATTTTGATTTGACATTAAACTTCTGAACTCCTAAGCTTTGTTGGTCAGCGGTGCGTATAAAATTATTTTCTATTTTCAAGTTAAGTCTTTGTCAAAGTTTCTCTTTTGTAAGTCAAAATTGTCTGTCTTCTCAGTTGTTAATACTAAAAGTTTGAAAAATATAAAATTGAGTTGGAATTTATGTTGACGTTCAAATAGCAGAGGATATATTGTCTTTAGATCTAGGTTTTACTATTTCGAAGCCACATTATGGTGCCTATTTTTAAAACAGATAAAATATGTGCCTACGCGCGCCATGTGGGAGTTCCCGTGTTTTTCTTCCCTCTCCCTTTGTTTTTTCAATCAAAAGTATTAATAGTGAGAGAGTCTATTAACAAAACACAGGGAAGTCCATTTTTAGCAGCAGAGTACATTTATTTCCAAAAAAACTAAGAACATTTAATCTACTTGTTCTGTGGGGAGTTTATCTTTTTTCTCGTACATTACCGTGCAATTATGTAGTATCTTCTCAACAGTCATAAGAAATGTAATTTTGATCCGTTTTCTATATCTTCTGTTATTACCTAATACACAAGAACATTACTTTTTCTGCGCCTATTACACCTGACTTTCCACAAAGCGTGGCTTTCATTATTACTTTTCGTTTTTTGAATATGTAAACGTAATATATGTGTGATCATTTCGATATACGCTAGGACCAAGATTGCGTGACAGGATGGCAATTTCCTGCGAGGAGATGAAAGCGAAATAGGTCGAGCATTGTTTTTTTCATAAGTTGCGAGTAAAGAGTATCCTACCTTTCTGCTATTTTGATCCGTCGAGATTCAGACTTTGAAGGTACAAATCTTGTGCCGTATGTTGTTGAAATGTAAATTTCACGGCATATGATTTATAAACATTATAAAAATTATAAATGTGGCGGCTGCATGATTCGCTGCAAACACCTTTCTCTTTAAATGCATTTCGTTTGACGTATTTAGAATTATATTTGCACTGTCTTCTATAACTTATTCGTAGTACAAGTTATTTGACGCCTAATTGACTACAAAAAATATTTTGATAGTTTCAAACCACTACAGCATTTGTAACTGAAATTAATAACGCCGCCGTCTCAAATTAAAAACCAAATGGACAACAATGCAAAAAATCTAGAACAGCTTTTTCCAATATAAAACGTAGAAAATCGAATGAGGATTTGCACTTGAGTGCAGCCGACCCGTTTGTAATCAGAATTTATTGCTTCAGGAACGAGTTTCTACCGGGACGGATGCTTTGTTTAATCCCAACCGTCTGAAATTCAAGAATCTTAAAAACTATCCTCCGTTTAATATGGATAATCGCTCCGAAAAGAGACTATAACATTTTCAGCCGTTTCCCAAAGCTTTTTCCTGTTATTAATTTATTGCGGCGGGAAGTAAAGATTAAAACGATTTAATTCTTGTCCAGCTTTTGTTTTGTTCTCTCAATGCTTACTCGTTTATTCTTTATCGTTGTAAACTCTACGGAACGTACGAAATGTTTATAGCTTGTCATCCAAGAACTTTATTCATGCTGCATGTAGTATTTTTATTACCTTTGCTTTCATTGTAACATTAATATCTCAACCATTTTTGCTGCATTTCAAATTTGCATTTATAGAGGTTTCTCGAAGTGCTAACTTCAAAGGCTTACAAGGTCTTGCCTGTCGCGTGTTACTACTGCTTACAGTGTATAATAAGGTTTGTTGTGGTCAATTTAGGTTTAATATTGCTAGGGTGAGAGGAATTCAAATCTGGGAAAATTGAGTGGTTCGAAGTTCGTCATATTGTGACTAATGGAATTAATATTGTGCTGTCGAGCGCGTTTATTTTTTTAAATTTAATTTCATGGAATTTATTTTTACAATAACTCTAAAATTATGAAGAATTACAAATTGTATTTTAACCCGCGACCATCGCGCTTTTGATAAATAAATAAGCCGCCAATGCATTTTTTAAAATTTAAATGTCCTAATGTAACTGGTGAGCAAAGCGAGCCCCAACAATTTATTTATTTATTTATTCAAAAAATGTCTAAGCAATTTTAATAAAATGCTTAATTATATGTAATAAACATTAATATAGCAGTGATTTTAAGTATTTCATTCTATAAAAAATAATCTGGAACAGACTGCTAAGTAAATTGCTTTGCCATAAAACAATGTTCATAATGTTTGTTATAGCCGCAGTCAGTCGCGCCCTATTTTATCTCACTACAATAATGTATAGCCCCATACAATTTTACAATATACCTATGGTACTGTCAGTTTTCCCTAGTTTTCGTCAGTACTTATTTTACTCTATTATTATTGTCTGTGCTAAAATAAGGCCTACCTCAAAAGTAAAACGTCTAAATGCCTAGACTTTAAGCTTTCGTTTCCAGGGCCGGAATGAAATGTTGAGTATTAATTTAAGTCTGAGTTTTTCAATTACCTTGTTTGTGTTTTTTAATGTTTTATTAACGAGCCATGTAAGTTTTCATCATATGACGTCCACTGCTGAACGTAAACCTCCCACATACTCGTAGATTTTCAGAGCGGCTTATCTTGTGCGGCCAGCATTCAGCGGCTCTCAGCAACCTTTATCAGTTTCTAGGTTTTAACTATCTTCAACCATAGATCTATCTAAGAAGTATAAAATCAAAACTGCATTGAATTTGGAGCATCTGCTTCTTCCGAGTTAGGCCGACAAATATACATCACGCACTTAAAACATATTTATATTTTATTCGGGGTTAACCTGGTAGAGTTTGCTGCGAAACTTTTTAATTTGATCCCACCATCTCCATTCTATCATCAGACAACCACACGCTCCGCGGTGCGCCACCGCTACATGGTCACGGACATATGTACCTCCCTCCCATACGCACAAAGCGGATCTCTTCCACCTTTATTATGCGCACCGCCAAGAAGTGGAATGCCTGGTGTCTGTGTGTACTGATAACTATAACCTACGTGCCTTCAAGTCGCGAGTGAATAGGTTTCTTCTAGGCAAGCGTGTACCATCCTAGACTGCATCCTCGCTTAACATCAGGCGAGATCGTTGTGAAACGATCGAACGAAAAAACGAAAGAGATCGGATCGCTCAGTGTTTTCTACCGCCTATATAATGGGGAATGTTCTGAGGAGCTATTCGATCTGATCCCGTCGTCGAGATTTTACCACCGCACTTCTCGACACGTAATAAAGCTCATCCACATATCATCAACAATTGGGTATCGCGCACCACACGCTTCACGCGATCTTTTCTACCCCATACTTGCAAGATGTGGAATGAGCTACCATCTGAGGTTTTCCCGTTAGGCTACGACATGGCACGCTTCAAGAGAAATGTTAAAAGTTTTCTACTAGGTAGGGAACGCATCGACAATACCCCGGGTGTTGCCGGTGTCAATAGGCGACGGTGACCGCTTACCATCCGTGGTGGGCCGTAAGCCTGTTTCCCCACAAATAACATAAAAAAAACGCCTGCCTATAATTTATTAACCCTTAAACAAACACAGCGCGACAGAAGATTTATCTAAGTTAATACGGATTTACCTCACATTGGGAAAAAAAAATACCGACATTTGAATTTGAACTGACTTTGACGTAAAGCTAATGACGTTCGGAAAAAAGTGTTGCCATTTTATAAAAAATGTATATGTAGTTTTTGATGCGTTAAAATAATTGGTTGCATCGGTTAACGTTTAGGAATAAAATACCGATATGTATAACGTTGTCGGGTGGGAAATAATTTCCCTATATTTGAATAAGTGTTAAAAAAACCTACTTGTTCCCAAGGCTTATAAAACAAAATGATAACCTCGAAATATCTAGAAGAAATGTTACCAGCACTCTGATAATTTATAACGTGTATTGTACGCATGCTTGGATACGAAAGTGAAGTGATGAATCATTCGGTGGAAGATATTTTGCAGTATTGTTAAACAATGCAGTATTATGGATGTTGTGTGAACGGGCCGTGAAATGATATTTGACTGCCTCCGTGGTGCAGTGGGCGTATAGCCGGCTGAGACGCAGGAGGTAGCGGGTTCGATTCCCGCCGCGGAACAAATGTTTGCATGATCTACAGATATTTGTTCCGTGTCTGGGTATTTTTCTATATATTATAAGTATGTATTTACAAAAAAAAGTATACAAGTATTCTATCAGTTATCTGGTTCCCATAGTACAAGCTCTGCTTAGTTTGGGGCTAGATAGCGCTGTGTGAAATGTCCAGCGATATTTATTTATTTATTAAAAGAGTGAATGATCGCATACTTGGGGAAGAGATTTTGCGCGACGATAGAAAGCTTATTAAGTTATTGATCGGGCGTAGCGAGATCTCCAAATCAACTTGGGCAAATCGGCGTTGTATGTATGTATGTATGTATGTTTGTTTGTTTGTCCGAGGATAACTTTCGAAGAGTTGATCCGATCATTGTAAAATTTGATACATAGGAGTGATGGCACAATTTTGGTGTGACTAAATGAGCTTGATTGATGAGATGTTGGGGGGGTTGTTGAGATATTGGGGTTCAAGAGGGGTAAAAAAAAATGAAAATGAAACTATTAGCTCAAGTGGGACGGCAAATGAAAGGTCTTCGTTACATTTCCACCCTGTTTTTATATTAAGTCCTTTGGTTTTTGAGTTATTAGCCTTAATAGAAACAAAACTTTGACAAAATTCACAGGGTACACCAGTGATCCCACAATGCTGAAATTTGGTATTCGTGTAACTTTAGTAACACAAATATAGGCAAAAGTCTGAAATCCAGAATAACTGCATTTTGTATCCCAAAAAAGAGCAACCACTTAACATAAACTCCCGTTACCTGTAATTTGAATGAAACTGTTGGTCAAGTTATTTGTTTTGTGGCACTATTTTGATAGTCAAAGATTACGAATAATATATATTTTTGTTTTTATGGGAGACTCGCGAGATCTCAGTTCGGGGCGAACCACTAGTTTAATTCTACGCAGTTGGTAATTCTAATTCTAGGGTGGGGGGGAAATAAGATCTGCACTGGCGTCCCGCATAGGGGGTATCGTGCATTACCCCCTTCTAATCTGACCCCCAGATACACAGTTGCTTATACTTACTACTTATACAGAGTCAATTTGTTCCATACAAACTGCACTGTTTTAAGATATCGCAATGTCCCACTACTTCACTCGATGGCGAGTGACGGTGTGGTCAAAGATGGAACACCCTTGTCTAGAAAGAATCTGTTAACTGGACGAAGACTCGTAGATTATAGTGGTCTGGAAGAACAGACACCGGATCAAGTTCCGCCACTTACTCGTACTCTTTATAATAGTTGAAAATATTATATTCCGGGCAAAGTTTCTCAAAATTTTTGTTTTAATAACAAACTACAAAAAAATCAAGTGATGGACTGAAATAAACACATGTTTTTCTGAATGACGAGCCGCGCCTAGAAATATTTCTAATGTAAAAAAAAATACTTCAATGATCCTTTCTTATTGATATGGCAAACTGATTCTAAAAAAGAGCAGACCTCTGTTCTATGGCTACGTTGTTCGTTGAAGGTATATAGCATTCATAAAATATTTTTCCCCCATTAGCATTTCTGTACATATATTTTTCTGGAGTTTCACAACTCAACCCTTTGAGGTTTACACAAAATGGAGTTTTCACGTTAGGATTTATTTACAAATGTGAAATTGAGAACGTGCTTTTCCGCCAACCGCTGTTTGTTCGTTTCAATATCAAGTTTTGAAGTTTCGAGGTAAAACGGTCCTCTTTGATTGAAATAATTCTTATTTTGTTTGCAGTACTGTTTCTGAAGACAATTTCAAAGGCGTTTAGGTTTACCAAGACAAAATCCTTAGTAGTATCAACACTATGGTCAAATCACGTTTAACAAATTGCACTGTGATAACATAGAAATCTAGGATTTGAATGCCATAATTAGAAATAGTTTACAAACAAATAATCGCATAAATGTGTCAAAAATACAGGAATTACCTACTGCTATTCGTGGTATTTTTGTCCGAACGGTTGTTGAAATAACGTTTCTTTAAAATATTTGAAAGCAAACCCATTATTCGATTCGATGGTACAATCCACAAATGCCGGATTAACCTTGTCAAAATTATTTATGCATTGACGATAATTCGTAAGCCAAAAGAGTCATCGCACTCTGCCAAAATATTTCCATGATATTGAAAACAGCTGTGTTATTTTAGGAAGTTATTGAAATTATAGAATCGTTATTGTAAGAGAGTTTCGGTTTGATATTACTCTTTTTAAAGGAAATGCAGAATGTTGCGGCGTACTTTTTATGAAAATAGTGAAACGTTTCTGCGAAGAAGTTTTCTTGACTTCGTCTTTTCTGCTTGAATTCTTGTATCGAAGGTATTCGTTTTATTTTACTCGGTAATTTAGCAAGTCGTAGTAATTACATTTTCAAGTGACATCATCTTAGAGCTAAAAATAACATGGAAAAAAACATCCCTGCATAGCGGAACCGAATACTAAAGAACCTAAGTTAATAAATACAAGCACGTACAGACAACACAACCAACACCTACTTTATGTGAGATCTTCATAAAAACCTGAAAGTGATTTCACATGGAAGAAACACCCGCAAATCCGTTCCGAAGATAAACGCGCACCCAGTCGAGCGGATAACTTCATATAAAACCACTTACATCGCAATCGCAGTCCATTAAAGGAATAAAAACAAAAATTAATGGCTAGGAAGTAATACCGAGCTACCGCGTTATTTGGGTACAAATCGCTAGCCGAAAGAAAATGTATTTCTTGATACCCGGAAGTTTCTAGGTGTACGGAAGTTAATCGTTAATCTTTCAGTAAGAGGAAGTGGGAAAACAAAAGTTGTATTTTTGTTTTCAAAGAAATGTAATTGAGTTCACTGGTAGCAATTAGTTCGGAATACTTTTATCTTTGTAATAGATTTTGCAATTAAAATGAAAGTTTCTGCTAAAGGCAATTTCGTATTTCTAAGCCCGACTTGGCTATTTCGGATACGCAGGCCTGGCCCAGGCCAATTTAAGTGTTTCCAAAAACTTACCTAAACAGCTAAGTACTCTAATTAGTTTTTGTTTTAGTTGTGAAATAAGTAACTGTTTTCTTACATTTTAACAAACTGGATGGTAGGACGACCTAGTTAATTAAGGTTGCTGGCAGATGCTGGGTCCTGATCACAGATCGAATCTGATGATTCGATCTGTGATCTGATGAATCTGATGTGGAAATCTATGGGGAGGCATCTGTTCAACAGTGGATGTCCTATGGCTGAAGTGATGGTGATAATGATTTTAACAAAATAAGTTTTTGTTAAAGTTTCGTAAGTTCATCGAATCTCGACGTTTGGTATACCATCGACGAAGTGGATTCATATATAGCTTTAATAAATTAACAAATAACCTAGCTCATAAAAACTTTTCAAACTTTGTCCGATATGATTTAAATAAAAACTTTATTTTATATCTGCTAAAACTAGATGTTTATGCAAGAAACTAGCATCACCAAAACAACACCGCTATTGTTCAACGTAGACAAAAGCCCAAATGAAAGTTCTTCGTGTATTGTGTTCGTTTCCGTTCCGTCACGGTCTGGCGGCAAAACCGGCTGAGACGTACATTTGTACCTACTTGTACCAGACATGACCATCTGAGGATAATGCATAAACAAAAAAGGTCATGTTTACTTTTAACCCGTCGTCATTGAAAGGGCATGTCTATTGTGAAGCGTCGCTATTTAGCCCGTAATTAAACGTTGTCGAAGCTAATATAATCCCTACCGCTAATAAATCGACCAAAACAAGCTTAATGAGGTAAGAGTGTGGTAATTATAAACCTGACCCTCATATTTAAATATATATACATATATGTATATAATTTTATATATTTGTGCCAAGCGCTTGACCACTACCTCACCTGATGATTTTTGCTGACGACCTTGCAATAAAGTGTTAGTATTGTTATTTTATGAAATCCAAGACGTTGCATGAGTCCAGTGTAACAATATATTTGAGACAACAAATAAAATAAATAAATAAATATTCCAGGACATTTCACACAGCGCTATCTAGCTCCAAACTAAGCATAGCTTGTACTATGGGAACCAGATAACTGATAGAATCCTTATATACTTTTTTTTGTAAATATGTACATACTTATAATATGTAGAAAAACATCCAGACCCGAAACAAATATCTGCAAACATTTGTTCCGCGGCGGGAATCACACCCGCTACCTCCTGCGTCTCAGCTGGCTATTCGCCCACTGCGCCACGGAGGTCGTCAAACAATTATGCCTAAATATTACTAGACTTAATAATTATTACAAGATGTCTTACTACAGGCATTACCAACGCCGTTGTCCACAGATAATATTAGACAAATGGTGGGCATGAGTGTATACAATATAAATACATAAAAAAATATAAGTATATAAATGAACCTATATTATACCGGCAAGCAAGTACCTACCTACCTACACAATACAGGATCATATTTAGTAATGAGTAACTTAGTCGCTAATAATTGAAATGGAAATTAGACAATCAGACAGGATTGTCTGATTGATTGCTTTCTTAAACAAGGCGGGTGAGTTTGCAAAAATTTAAATTTCCAAGAAATTAACGTGATGGTGATGGTGAGAATAATGGTGATTTAGTAGAACAATTAACGTTAGACCAGACGAGACAGTAGTTTGTGGTGGTGGATGATGATGCCGTAGAGGGAAAGCTGTATGCGAATACCACAGAATCGATTGGAATAGCGTTTTAGAAAGAAGACCCAGCAAATGGTGATCACTTAAGCTGCGAATAATGATACCTATTCTTTCAGATAACTAACTAGGTACTTAATGATTTTTGCTTAGTTTTTTATCTCTGATTAGACCAATTCAACTCCATGTATTGCTTTTATATATACAAAATAATTTCTTCTTTCGAATCAATAGCAATCAAAATTAGCAATTTCACACCAAAATTGTGCCATCACTACCTGCCTAAGTATCTATCAAATTTCACGATTATCGGATCAACTCTTCGAAAGTTATCCTCGGACAATCAAACATACATACAACGCCGATTTGCCCAAATTGATTTAAGAGATCTTGCTTCGCTCGATCAAAAATAATTTGCATTGCATGTGAGTTAAATTAACGTACATACATTATTATGATTTAGTACTATCAACTATTATCCGTGTTCAACACTGGTTAGTGACCAAAAGCTGTCTAATTTAGCGCGGTCCCAATGTCCTGCCTGCAATGCGTAATGGCTGTTGCACAAAGGCTACCCAGCCCTGGGGCTTGCAAGATAAATTCATAGTCCCGTACGAGGCCTTGCTATAAAACTGTCGGACGCGACAAATTGTCGCTATTTAGTCGGGTGTAGAAAAAACAGAACGTCTTCAGAAAACTTGCTACTCAAAACTCCAGCGCACAGTAGCTTATTTTATAGCGCTTCTTTTGCTGTTCAAGCTGTCTAACAAGGCTGTGGGACGCGCTGCCCGTCCTTATAAGGCGGTGATCGTCCCTGCACACTTTCAAGCTGAAGGTGAAACAGCTTTCCTTATCAATTTCACCCCAGTAACATTTTTTGGCAATTGTTAACATATTTTTAAAACATTTTATCAATTTATCATGTAAGTACTAGCTGTTGCCCGCGACTTCGTACGCGTTACACTACTAATTGTGTAGGTAACCTAGAAATAAAGCTAAACTTGCTGTTGCAACTTGACACCCCATTTTTATCCCAAGGGAACTGACTTATGGGATATAAGGTAGCCTATGTGGTTATCCTGGTTATAACCTACGTATATACCAAATTTCATCGAAATCGGTTCAGCCTTTACGACGTGATTGAGTAACCAACAAGCAATCAAACAAATAAATAAACAAACATCCAAACATTCACATTTATAATATTGGTGTGATGTATGTGATGTGATTTTACAACTATTTATGTTTTTGAATTATACATTATTTACCCAAACATTATTAATAGGGCATTCATTCAACAATTATAATCTGTAGTTCACCGCACTCCGTTATAACTTCATTAATTTCTTTCCATCCAAGCGTTGCCTAGAATAAATCGCTCTCAGCGATAAAGTCGCCCATTGAATTGCCTTTTTAGTTTTATTTTAGTGCTACATTGTTTCTGTGTGGTAATTACAAGAAAAAGTTATCTCGTATTTTTTACCCCCTGACGCAAAAAGAGTCGTCGGTCTTTTAAGGGCCGTTGGGTTGGTGGTTTTTAAAATTAAAAAAATTGTTGTTTAAATAGGACGTACTATGCGCCTACACATTATGAAAAGAAAGTCCAGTTTTTGGACTGCTTTAAGCGAAAACTTAACTCCAGATTTTCTTAAAGATTTAAGTAGCAAGGAGAACCTATTTATTACGAAATATTGTTATAGGTAATTAGGTACCCTACATGAGTAAGAACTTTTTTATGAAGAGAAAATAATAGTTGTATTTATTTATTACTAGTGGTTCGCCCCGAACTGAGATCTAGCGAGTCTCACAAAAAATATTATTTATAATCTTTGACTAATAAAATAGTGCCATAAAATTCTAATCAAATAACTTGACCTACAGTTTGATTCAAATTACAAGTAACGGGAGTTCATATTAATTGGTTTCGTTTTTTAGGAGTAGAATTTGCAGTTATTCTGGATTTCACTTTTTCCATTTGTGTCACTAAAGCTACACGAATACCAAATTTCAGCAGTGTGAGTTCATTGGTGTACCTTGTGAATTTCGTCAAAGTTCAGTTGTTGTTATGACTAATAAGTTGAAAACTACAAGGATTAAACTAAAAATAAAAAGGGGGTCGAAATGTACCAATGAAGACCTTTCATTAGACGTCCCACTTAAGCATAGTCTCATTTTGATTTTTTTTTACCCCTCTTGAACTCCAATATCTCAACAACCTCCAAACATTTTTAAGCTTATTTAGTCACACCAGGATTGTGCCATCACTACCTACCTATATATTCTCTTTCTCTTGTACAGTATCATGTCTAACCCTTCTAGTCCTTCTTATATCAGAGAGCGCTTTGAGTATCTCCATCACTCAAATCCTCGAGCCTTGCGTTCCTCTGAGACCTTGCAACTTAAAACTCCTGTACACTCTTCTAACTTTTATCATAACTCCTTCACTGTAAAAGCTATCCGTCTATGGAACTCTCTTCCTCCACACATTAAAACGGCCAAATCCCTTCCCATCTTTAAAACAGGTGTAATTAAACATCTGTCTGCGCTACAATGCTGATTTCTCATTTTCTCATCTATCGTTACGTTATCGCTACTCTTGGTTTTATTTCACCCTTCTGATATGTACCTACTTATTGTATTTTATTTAATATACCTTTTTTATTATTAGTATGGAATATTTATGTACTATATCAATATGTATGTACCTAATCCATTGATGAATACTTATACGCTCTGTATTCAATATTAAATTATTTTTATTAAAAGCTACCGTCCTATAGCGTTCTCGTGAAATCCAGTCCATCCAAAGGTTGTCTGGAAGAGCGATAAGACCGCCACTTGTATTTCTGCTTGTATTGTTTGTTTTTTATATTGTTTTTTTTATATTAAGTGTGATTTACAATAAAGCGTTTTCTATTCTATTCTATTTTATTCTATATACCAAATTTCACGATGATCGGGTCAACGCTTCGTAAGTTATCCTCGGACAAACAAACATAGGTAATACATACATACAACGCCGATTTTCCAAGTTGTTTTGGAGATTTGACTTCGTTCGATCAATTATTACGTTTTGTCAGTATAACACATGTCATGATGCGACGATAAAAAGCCTGAAAGTCTCGTAAAAATCCCGATTCTCTACTGCAAGTCGCGCGTTATGTTAAAGGCATTAATATGAAATACCGTTCTCTCTTCCCACGTTAATGTGCCATCGATGCACGATTTAGTGCGTCCGAGGACGATGCATTGCTTCGTATTTAAAAATACTGCGCCATTGCTACGTTTTATCCGATAGGCTCACTGACCTTGTGTTGTGTACATTATTAGCCGATTTCTAGATTTAGGCCAAGAATCCTTCAGATGCACATATCATGATCTTGCGTTTCTAGTTAGAGGACTATGCTTGGTGTTTCTTTGCTTTTGACTAAATCGAACACACGTGATCTTATATCTAAAAGTATTTAAAAATATTTAAAAGTAAAAATGAAACGGGTTATTTTGATGAGCATAATAAATATTTGTGAAATGTTTACCATAGAAATGTGAAATTTATTTTGACATTTAAAAACAAACACTTTATTAAACTTATGTTGTGCATAATGCTTGCCATCTAACCACAGATACTGTATATTGTATATTGATGTATATTGGTGACGTCTCGAGATATCTCTTGTTATCCCTTTCTAAACCAAAACCCGCAGCTATTTCCGAAAGAGATATCAAATCGGTCTTTATTATTCGATGTCGATTGCAAGAATAGGCAGTAAGTTTTATATCGAATTAATCACCTAAACTTAGTCGATTTACTTTAAAATTTGAGAATATACCCGTAACTAGTAGTTTTTATTCGAGAAGTCTTTTTTTATGTTTTGAGAAACCGTCACTTGAATATCGTCAGTATATTACTAAACACCCTGTATAGCTACGAGTAATATAACACAACATTCTATATATCTATAATAATTTAATGGGCAGTTAATTTTCTACACGTGTTGTTGAATTAGAAATGTGTCAATGCAATTTACGTAATCATATAACTACGAATAATATAACACAAAATTGAATTGTGTGAATCTATAATATTTTAATGAGCAATGAATTCTCTACACGTGCTTTTCGAATTAGAAATGCTCTCAGTTCTATGCTATTACTGGCAAGCTTCGAGTGATTCCTAACTAATTTCAATTCAGTGTGCATTTACTTTATGATTGAGCGCATTGCAGTGGCAATAATAGTCCAACTCTAGACTATACTGTTCAACAGGAATTACATCCTGTAATTCCTGTTGAAGGCACTATAATAAAATCATTTTATGATGATTACTTTTGTTAGTTGATTGAGAATCGTGCACTCGAGTTTTAAGTTTTTGAGGTAATAGAAATACACCGGGTGTACAAAGACACATTTTTTTTTGGATTCAACCTTCGCCATCATGAAAATTATACGTAAAATAGGTAACAAAAAGCTTTAGTCTGTTAGATAGATAGATGATTGTTTATTGAATTAATACACTATCAGAAATAATAAAAAAACAAGTGCTAAGCTAGAATAAAAAAGCTATACAATGCGCGGCTTTATCGCTCACAGCGATCTCTTCCAGGCAACCTTTGTAAACCCATTTTATTTGTATTTTACACTATGGTGTACAATACTGCCAAAAAGTGGAATACTGTGCATCACCAAATTTCATGATTTTCCTTAAATTTGTGATAAAATGGTTATTAAATAATGTAGGTATCTTTAAGATCGTGTTAATCTGATCCTTGGTTCAGGTAAGGAACATATAAACAAAAATATCATGATTATTTTAATTTGGTAATTGGTAAATGTATTTATTATTATACTTTTAAATAATGCCGTTAATAACAGAAAGAATATAAAATTATTTACATTACTAAAATACAGAAACAACAGTTGAATCATCTAAAGACCGTTCCAAACGATCTATAGATAGCTCGACTAATATAAAACATAATTAAAAAAAAATACTGCTCCAGATCCACTACCAGGCGGAAGTGTCCCCAAGACACTGGCTGCATTACCCCATGAACCGGGCCCCATCGGGCGGCTTATTATAATTTGATTTATATTTATATTGATATTAGTGAGTTAACTTTAACAAAAAGTCACATATTACATACAAATAATAAACATTTAACATAATAACAATTAATAATAATTAATTGAATTGCATTGAAATTAGTAAATATAGATTTCTTACATTTTCCTATACATATAAATATATAAAAGTTGATAACTTCAATATTAGGGTACGTTTCCTCTCCAAAGCATGTTTGCTCTTTCCAGTTTCGTTTCATTTCATTTATTCATTGCGAAAATGGGTACAGGTACCTACAGTCACATAGCAACAGATGATAGATCAGATTTAGATCCTCCATATTCAGCTTATGAGCATGCTATATTATGAAATGTAAATTATAAACACGATTATTAAAATAAAAAATGTCAGAGGATAAAAAATAAAAACCGACCAAGTGCGAGTCAGACTCGCGCACGAAGGGTTCCGTACCATTATCTATGATAAATTGTATGAGTGCCCATATAACTCAGAGGACTATCTTAATTGGCGTCAACTATTTAACTAAGGCAAATTTTGGTACTTACAAGTTTTCGCGAAACATAGTGTTTAAAAAATCTAAATTTGGCCATATCTTTGGATCGTGTTGACTAAGGACCTTGATTTTTATACACCTAATAGGGACTATAGACCTCAGTATCTGGTATAAATTTCAACTTACTAGGGCCACCCGGCAGACGGACAAGAGAGTGATCTTATAAGAGTTCCTTTTTTTACCTTTTGAGGTATGGAACCCTAAAATTGTCTAATAATACAATAAAATGTCAACAAATCAAAAAAAAAAGTACAACGAGTACAATAAATCTAAACAAATGTCATGGAAACATAAACTCGGAAACATTCAAAATTCTAGCCCTGTATATTATAATTGTTTTCCATTAGGCTGCGTAGTGGGTGTAGGTAGTGTGGGATGTGATTCAGTACCTTCATAAAATCTTCATTTTATTGAAAGCATACTGTTGTCACCTTAATTTGTTTTGCTTATGTATCTTCTTACTTAGTAAAAGGGCAAAGAGTGAACCTTATTGTGTAAACTGTTTAAAGTTTTAATTAAATATCGCGGTTTTCATCAGCTTTACAACGGTCTGTGGCAAGGAGCGTACGTAAGCTTTTTTACCATAAGTACACAAGATATATAATGTAGGTATACAGATACATTATTTATACGAGGCATGCCTTTTAAGTTCTGTCGTTTCCATATTTTCCGGCAATTTTGAATTTGGAACTGTTCTATATTCGAATGTGTTTACATTTTGAATCTCAAAACAGTTGAAAGTATTAGGATTAATGCTATTGTTTAGTCACAGTTTCGATTTGAATCTGTCAGGTCACGTACGAAAATGAATCTTTCTAAGGAAAATGTTCGTGCAATAATTTTCTACAACTTTAGAAGAGGCCTGACACGGCTTCAGTGTTTAGAAGAGCTAACATCTGTGTTCAGTGATGTAGCCCCATGTCTGCGGACTGTCGAACGCTGGTATTTAGAATTCCAGCGTGGACATACTAGTGTTAGTGACAGATTTCGCGAAGGACGCCCAAAATCCGCCTTCACTGAAGATAACATCATTGCTGTGAGACAACTAATTCTCGAAGATCGTCATGTGACGTATCGAGAGATAGAGGCTCTATTAGGCATCTCAGGGACAACCATTCAGAAGATCTTGCATGAAGCGCTTGCTGTGAGAAAGCTAGTTTGCCGTTGGATACCGCATCTGCTTTCCGACGATCACAAGGCGGCCCGCGTCAGATGGTGTAAGAAAACTCTGCAAAGGTTCAACCGAGGGGAGTCTAATCACGTCTACGACATCATAAGTGGTGACGAATCTTGGATCTATGCCTACGATCCTGATTCCAAACAACAATCTACAATCTGGGTCTTTCAAGAAGAGCCAAAGCCGACTAAAGTGGTTCGTTCTCGAAGCACTTCAAAGAAGATGGTGGCCACGTTCGTTGGAAAAACCGGCCATGTTGCGACTATTGCACTTGAAGATCGTAGAACGGTTAACGCAGAGTGGTATACTACAGTTTGTTTACCACAAGTCATCGCCGAACTTCGAAAATCTAACTCAAAGCGACGCATCATCCTGCACCACGACAACGCAAGCTCACACAGCGCTCGTCAAACGATTGAGTATTTGAAGCAGGAAAAAGTAGAAATTCTTGACCATCCTCCATACAGTCCTGACCTAAGCCCTAACGATTTCTTTACATTTCCTAAAATTAAGAAAAGTCTTCGTGGTCAAAGGTTCCAGTCCGGTGAAGAAGCAGTCGACGCTTTCAAGTCAGCCATTTTGAACACCCCCACTTTAGAGTGGAATAAATGTTATAATAACTGGTTTGAGCGAATGGAAAAGTGTATTAAGCTACGCGGTGAATACTTTGAAAAACAATAAAAAGTACTATAAGGTTCTAGTTGTGTTTTTTTCTTCAAACGACAAAACTTAAAAGGCATGCCTCGTACTATCGCCGTTCCTAGAGGCCCGATGTAACGTTGTCAAAATACAGAGGATAGATATGGGAACTAGAGTAGAAATAAAAAATCGTTTTCTAGAAAAACCGATTCTTGAGATATTTTGATTAATTGTACTAAGAGTTTATTATCGTTTAGTTTAACTTAGGTTAAATTAATATCAAACTAGTTTGGCTATTATACGTAATTTGTATCGTTTTACATTCAAGAAAATATTGACGATAATTATAAGTAGATTAGATTAGAAAATTCTTTATTACACTGATAATATAATGATGAAAACCCCTCATTGTGGGCGCCATATCTATAATCGATTGTTATGTATAAAACATTTAAAAAAATAAAAGATTGATTCTGTTTATATAAATCTAAAGTTTCGATTTTTTATAATAATTGATTTTGTTTGAATCCCAAGTGGTTAAAACAATCGCAACTCTACGGCATTAAACCCAAGGATACAACATTGGAATAGCGTCGGATATCATAATAATTTTGGCATTACATAATACGGTTGATTTTTTGACTTCTTGTGTAGACGTTCGTTAAAAGTTATCACGGCGAGAAAAATGACAGGCGTCAAATCGGGCTTTTAGTAACGGCGTAAGTATATTTATTAGCATACGTCACAAAACAAGACAAACGCATTTTTTTATACCACTTGGAGATGGAACAAGCCATCGCCTGTAGCAAGGTATTGCCCGTAGGTCACGCACCTTAGAAACGATGCAACGATGCAATGGGTCAAGTCGAGGCATACAATTGTAAAGCCTCATAAGCCTGTAAATTCACCGGAAACATACCCTTCAAACCGTAACACAGCATTGCTGCTTACTTTCCTCGAGATCATTGGCAGATTGTCATGACTCGTGTTTAAGACGAAGCTGCGAACGAATACTAGTATTTCTAGTTACAAAGAAAATTATGCTTTGCCCTTTGCCTTGAAATTACTGAAGAAAAACAAGTTGTTATTAGCCCAGTAAATTGTTTATTTCTACGGTATCGATGTAATAGAACTTTACTTTCCTAAAGAAACAGATAACTGGAAAAACAACTACCTAACGATAGGTTAGTTTAGTTATGATAACCGTGTTCTGAAACAACAGTTTATTTTTAGACCAAAAATGGAGAAAATAATGAAATTTACTTGTATTGAAACCAATTTATGATTCAACGAAACTAATTTGGGTTAATTTCAACGTAATATACGAGTACAAGTGCTCTTGTGTCACGAATCCACCAATTTGCCTCTCTTTATTCCATAAATCAAGGCTTCATTGATCATTGGTAAGCCTAATGGGTGGAACAGTCAGCATAACTGCAGATAAACGAAAATATTTAGTGGCTTTAATTGAATTTTGAAACAACACCAAAAAAACAGGCATACAACACGAAACGAAACAAACGCCAACTTAAAATTTCCCAATAAAATCTTTTAGACCATTTTGAATCGATAATTTACGCCTTATTCAATTTAATTCATTTATTTACTTTACATGTCATAGATCCATATCTGGTAGTAAAAATAAAAAAACTTAATTAAACATGTCAAAAGGGTTAGTACAAGTTTGCTTAGTTAATTCAATTTATAATTTGTTGTATTAGACTCATTACATTCATATACACAAATAATTAAAATAAAATAAAATATGAACACAAAATAAGCATAAGTCATATAATAATTATAGTCAGGTACTTTCACTCGCAAATACTCATAATGCTCTTTGGAAGGGCTTGTGTGGCACATGGAGCTTACAGCAGTGGTTTAGATACGGACAGTCGAGGCGGTCTGCAATCACGCTGAGGAGGACGTTGGTACTCGCCCGCACCCGACGTACCAGGCCTTATGCCTCATCACCAGGAAGTATTACCCGGCTAGTATTTTTGATGTGAAACATCTATAGCCGCACGTAAAACCGATTTCTGGCGTGGCGACGCATGCCGTGGCGACGCGTCGCCACGCTATATTATGGTATATATATATACAGTCTATATCGATGGAAGAAAGCGATTTTGTCGTATCTCAAAATATCTAATTGTACACCAGAGCCAAAAAACTATTAAAAAAAAATCATAACTCGTACATTAATAAAGATAGAACGTTGAAATTTGGAAAATATTTTTATCAATCTAAGTTTTATTTGATACAGTTAATTGGAATGTCCTAAAGTTACTGCTTCATTGATTTTTAACTAGTTACAGCAATTGATGTTTCAATATCGAACAGCGGAAATTTTTGAGATACGCCATTTCCGCTTTCTGCCGTCGATATGCAGTAGTGTGTACGGTGTGGCGACGCGTCGCCATGCGCAATCGACACAATGTCGATGTTTCACATCTGCCAGGCGTCCCGTGACGGCTCACATTTTTTTTTAAAGGAGGAGGTTCTCAATTCGTCGGAATCTGTTTTTTTTTATGTACGAGTATGTTCCCTGATTACTCGAAGACGCCTGGACCGATTTGAAAAATTATTATTTTTTTGTTTAAATGTGTATACATCCCAGTTCCCAAAAAAATTGAGGGCAACCCTCAAATATTATAGGGACGCAATTCGGTTTTATGATTTTACCTTAGAACTCCGTCATTTCTCAACCGATTTGGAAAATTCTTTTTTACTTAAAAGGATATATTTTCATATTGATCTCTTAGAAATTTCAAAATAAGTTAAATAATTTGGTTAAGTTGGTTATAATTCTGTGTAAAAGTTACTTGTTTGTATATAACTTCATTACAGAGAGTCTATAATTTGGTCCTTAGATTTGGATTTTAGGATTTAAAAATGTTAGTCAACTTTTGATGCGGATTGTACTCGAACTGCGTGGGTAGGTAATTTATTACAATCCCGATCACGTAACCACCAAGCCTAGATAATTGTCACAATTTTGTTATACCTTTTGAGCAAAAATACTAAATTGAACCTTTATTTCCCGTGGCTTTTCTCCATAACGACCGTACTCTGGTAATATGGGGCCCTTTTTGTCTGTATTTTACTTAGTTTACTGTTCTACCTCTGAAAAGAAAATAATTGTTGGAATGTTACAGAAGACATAGGCAAGGCTGAAAAGCAGAATGATTGAACCCTTACCATCATTTACTCACCAGTAGCTAAATATAACCTTATACTGATTTTAGATGAAGTTGGCACCTTGATCGCGTAATTAACGTAGTTTTTAATAGATTCCCTGAAGTAAGCCCTATTCAACTCTCCACGTCGGATGCTTCCGGGCGACCTAACTTCAGTTTCGGCCACTCATACGTACACACTTAATACATTATTAAGTGAAAATCTTATGCTATACAAAGCCGTATAATGCGGTACTTGTCTTGTTTCCCTAGAATCTCATCTCACACATGTGAATTCAGTATCCGTCCCTCGGGGCTAGAGGGTACAAAACGCCACCATGTTGTAGGCATTTCCACAATGTTTGCTGACTACTCAATGACTTTTATTTATACCTTCTGGGGAATGCGACTTTTTCTGTGAATACTCGTGGGATTGGTATTACTCGCTTATTGAGGAAGCTAACACATTAATATCGTCGTGAATAGCACAAACTTGGGGGGGCGGGGGCTAATACTCAACAGTGGTTGAAGTCAGGCTTTGGATGATGATGATGATGATAAAACACATTAATAACATCCCCTTGTAAATCAGCAGGGTTTGTTGCTTGTGTATTCCCGGGAATTTTTCGCGTGAAACAAGCACAGATTGACTCATTGATTCCAAATGATCTAAAAGATTTTAAAACATAAAATAACGGTTTCCTGTAAGCAACTTTATTTTTCACTGCAAAGAATAACAAAGCTTCCCAAAGTTCGTAGCTTTCTGTATCTTGTTAATATTAAATTTGGCGAGTGATTTATTCTTATAAGGGTTTTAGATTTCTGATTCACATTTTACTTCATATTCATGTTTTGGCGTGTGGCCAACTAACATAACGTGTCAGGCATAAAATATCTGTTTGGCTTTTGGGATAAAGGGCGTTCAGATTACTTCAGACATATGATATAAGCTCGTTGTGCGCAATCTGTCCCTGATTTCACAGTTGGTTTAACTTTTGTTACGATAGCTTCGCAGCCGGATTCATAATAATCAGATTATACAACCTGTTTGTACGACATTAATTTAAAACACACATCCGGAATCGTATTAACTGATATTAGACGTGGGTTTAATATCGGTAGCTTCAATATTTATTCAGTAATCGACACATTTCCAATATAACATTTTTAACGTAAATCGGCGGCGCCTTTGTGACGATGCCGCTTAGTCAACTAACAGATAAGTACCTAATATACATACATGGTAAATGAATATGATTTGTTGACTTGTAACTTGGCGTTATAAATAATGAATTGTATTGTATTGTTTACCTATTTTATACAAGATGTTTCATTGGTATTTTAGAACTTAGCTAGCCAGGTTATATATAGCCAAGTTGTTTAAAAAATTATATTTTTCTATGGAAAATAATAATTTGCGCTATTTTTTGGTTGATTACTGCAATTAGTTTTCTTTATTGTAGGTACAAAATAAAAAAAAGGATTGTGTGGTTTTATGAAACCACGGTAAAAGTGAAACTTTGTTTCACATTATAGACATTTAACTAAAAATTTTCGTTGGCACAAATGAGTAATAGTCTATACTGCACGGTCAGCGGATGCGAACTATAGGCGCCGCCATATTGGCCTCGGCTGCTCTGACGAGCGCCTTTCAGTTTATCCCTACTCCGCGGCCGACCGTCACGCGACATACAACACACAGACGAAAAAGTTTGAGACGATGTAATAGAAGTTTCACTTTAATAAAGATAAAGATTTTGTCGGATATTTTATTTTGTTAATTGAAGTTGAAAACCACGTAACGACTATCTACATTTACATATTTATATTTGCTTTTAAATTATGAACATGTAATGGCAATAACGACGTTAATTATTCCATTACAATATAAAACAAATCCGTTATACATCAGAATATTTTATTTGCAAGCATACTGTAAAATCGTATTGTATTTGAATGATGTACATTATTTATTACCTCGCTGACCCCTGGCATGTTAAATTGTTACAGTTTGCAAATCGCCCTGACACAATACAAATTACTTCAGCCTCCAAAGGTTAAGGGTTTGGGTTAAACAATACAAGAAATTTGTAGTCGGGATTTTCCATTTATGTAAGTGTTGAAATAGGCCATTCATGGGCGTTAATTATTGGGTAAATCCTACGATACGCCTTGATCTTAATGAGTTCCAATGGAATCTATGTTAGAAGTTCTGAGCAGTCTATGTACTGTAGGAGTTATGAAGATGAATCTTGAGAGCATTCTAGAAGGAAAACTTTTGTGAGGATTTTGAAACCGCTGGTCTTTTTGACTGGCCTTACCAATTTCCTGCACTCCTAGTTATGTACCATCGCAAAAACAAGCCAAAAAAAGGTTGAAATTATTTTCACACAACAAACCGATAAAAGTTAAATAAAAATAAATAAATAATACTGCACATTTCACACAACGCTATCCAGCCCCAAACTAAGCAAACCTTGTACAATGAGAACCAGATAACTGATTGAATTTCTACTTATATAATATTTTTGAAGTGAAAACTTCTTTGGGCGCGTTGGGAATTTTTTGAGATTGGAATAAAACCACCGACACTGTTACCGTTACCGACAGCTCTGTATATAAAAATCTGTAGTGTAGTCTGCTTTTAAATTTTGAATACCCAAACATTGAGTGCTAAATTTTTTACTTCTGTCGGCACTCCCGAAGTGCCACTTTTTTTTGTAAATACTTTTGTATCCAAACCAAGATCAAGCAAACATTTGTTTTTGGTTTTAAACTTATAACACTACACTTTTTGCGTAACACGTAATTGATCCTCGTTTGTACTATCGAGTAATGGACCTTATAATCAAAACGTACCTGCTTGCTGGATGGTCCAACAAAATGGATGTGCATCGTTATATGCGACCACCGAAATCGGTACTCCAGCGATAAACAAGGAATAATCAAATGAGCAATGCTTCTTAGCTTATTCCTAATCCCGAGTTCACTAGACCGCTTCAGTGAATCGTTAGCTAACTAATCAAAGTGAAATGAGACCAAGACCGATTTCGATGAAATTTGAAATATAGATCTTTATGGTAAGAGTGAATCACGACGATTTCGCCCGATGGTAAGCGATGATGCAATCTAAGATGGACCACGCTTGCCTAAAAAAATCTGTTCACTCGCGACTTGAACTTGACTGACTTTAACCCAGGTTGTAATTATCAGAAAACACACATTTCACACAGGTTCCATTCATTAGCGCATAGTAAAGGTGAAAGAGAGCCGCTATATATTATATTTATATACCCAGTAGTGGGTGGATGTGGCCTGAGCAGATGATGATATATCCATGCCGATTTCGGCCACGGCGACTGCATTCATCCTAGAAAGGCATGTTTAACTCTGTTATAGGGGACGACAATACAATTTTCCGCCCTTTGATGCGCCCTATCGTGGCTTATATAACCGATTTTGTTTGTAAAGGTCCGACCGCATTTTTGCCATGTCAAAACCCCGCTGACGTATATGACGTATGACATATGAGATGGGCGTTGGCCTGAGCAGATAGACAGATGGTAGAAGCAAACTTCGTATGTATGGAGCGGGTCTGTGATAGTTCTGACTCTTAAACAAGTGCAACTCGAAATTTTCCTTTCCGACTTGGGAATCAAGCTGCTTTCATGGACTCCCATCACAGAATAAATGATAGTTGTATCGTAAGACGTACTACATCGGCATATCTCAGACACTACTACTTATAAAGTAGAGTAAGAGTAGTGAGTTCCTAGTTAAAGGGCTCGCCCGGGGAAGTACTCGCACCTTACCTAGTTCTGTCGCCAAGCAGCATTGCTGTATTTCGGTATGAAGGGTAAGGGTTTCTGGTGAAATTACAGGCACGTGAGGCTTTGTACGTCAGAAACGTATGTCTTAAGTTGATGGATGCAGTGTAGTGCATCGTAGGGCACATTTTTAAGGTGCGTGACCTACGAGCCAAGACTTTGCTATAGACGATGGTTACCACTTAACATCAAGTTGGCCATATACTTGTTCCATATCTCCAGGTAGTATAAAAAAAGTAAAGTGGCCAACCAAGGTGTAGGAGCTGAAAAATGAAGTGGATTGTTCCTTTTTGAATCGATGTTTTCTGTGCTTCTGCAGTGATTGAAATTACAGTGTCAATTAAAAGTTACTTGATATGTTGTGTCGCATTGACTTAAATGAAGTAGTATGTATGAAGTACCTATTATGAAAGTAACAGTCATATTTCGAAATAGTTTCCCGTTTTTCGAAACTTTAATAGCTTCGAGCGATATCGTATCTAAAGTCAGCGCTATAAAGCAAAAAGCTTACCTACACTGCGGGATGATTTGGCGTAACACAGACCTGGCCCAATGGAAACCGAGACTAAGGTCAAGGTCATGGCTGAATATGCGAACAGAGCCTTATAATAGAAGAAAACATCAGCATAAAATATTATGGAATCGCTTGAATTCTTGAAAAATCTATGAGGGAGAATTTCGCATTTATCAATTTAATTTGAGATAGCTACTTTCACATTGAATTTATATGCGATTAATTTATGTGCGGATACTACCAATATTAGTGTACTCGCCCACAATGGACGCGTTCGAGTGGTTTGATGCTTTAATTTAAAAGCTTTTCATAATAGCACATACACTTATTTTACGCATTAATTAATTCAATTGATAATTCATCAATAGCATTGACTAATTGTTTATTTTTTATTAATAATATATTATGAATAATAGTCACGCTTGACCTCATCTGATGGTTATTGATGGTACCTAAGTATGATAGACATAGAGCAAGCTTGCCTAGAAATAATCGGTTCTCTCTGGGCTTGAAGACTCCGAGATTATAGTAACCAAAAATATACACCCCACTCCTTACTTTAAAACAGATAAACAGAACAAAAAAAACAATATATTATATGTATTTTTCTTCTCAAATGTATACAGATCCAATTAAAACACGAAGAAGCTGTTTTAAGAAATAGTAGGTACATTTCCATCAAACATTGTATATCGAAAACTTGCAATTACTGATTACCAAACTGATTACTTATGGCAATGTCTCAAAGGTTAAAAATACGAAACAATGGAAAAGGTGTTACAAATAATGTCCTGAAATAGATCGAGAATAACGTATGATGGAAATAAAAGTGCTAATTTAATTTGAGACTTATTATTAGAATGGCGAGATGTTCTAAACCAATATTTAAGTGTCCATTTAGATCTCTGTTAGTAACGTAGGGCTCGTCCACATTGTCAAAACGAATAAAATCAAACCGCGAACGTATCACATCAAATTGCATGTTTTATCAAAATACTAACTACACCTAACTAATTACTAAGGATTAAGTATAATTACTAATTACGCAGGAGGTAGCGGGTTCGATTCACACCGCGGAACAAATGTTGTATAATATGATAGATATTTGTTCCGGGTCTGGATGTTTTTCTATATATTATATATGTATTTACAAAAAAAGTATATCTGTATTCTATCAGTTATCTGGTTCCCATAGTACAAGCTATGCTTAGTTTGGGGCTAGAGAGCGCTATGTGAAATGTCCAGCACTAAAAAAAATAAAAAATAAAAATAAAATCTAATAACACTAGGATTCCCTGTATAGTGGGCTGATACCTACTATTAACACGAAATCCTATGAGGAGCAACGTACAATTTTTATTACATATCAAACTTTTTAGCCCGCGATAATTCTTTACCACGTCCTATTTCAATAATTATTTTTTTGTTAAAATGTGGGTGTAAAAACTTTAGGAGTGGTCCCATAAAATAAGGTCAAAATCTGACGGGATCCATGAGAAACTCTTTAATTTGCAGACCGCCTGCACATTTTACTATTTTGTTTCCTGAAGTCGGTTGTTAAAAACTTACTTGTTTTTCTATTTGGTTTCTATTCTACCAATACAAACTGTTTTTTTTAAGCAATTTAAGATTAATCTATGAAGATTTAGATTTATAAACTTATTTAATAATTCACTGTAGTTTTAAGAAAATTATTGCATGCTAAAATTGGTTACATTTGAATACACCAACGTTTTTCGATTCACTTATGTGTAATGACTGTGTACAAGTTTGTAAGTAGTAAAGATACTGGTTCAATACGAGTATATTTACTTATATACCTAATTGTTTTGCGATTTGGTGAAGACGACGGTCCCCTAAAGACAAGCCAGTGAAATAAAACATCAATTAAGTATTTTCGATCAATACCAACTAGATTCGTGTACAATTAATAGATTTATTCGCTAATGTGGCACTATCTTTATCCAGTTGTTCGAATATATTGAACGGAAATGGAGAGTGAGTGGAGCCGTCACTTCAGGCTCACGCCACTGCCACTAAGATTATATTGAACGTGAGTAGCTCTTAAGAAAAGGGGTTCTGAGACATCGCTCTTACATAATGCCCTGTTGGATAGTCTGTGGTTAACTTGTGAAGATTTATGGTGTGGAATACTTTAATGGTCATAATAAGGTAGGTATATAATTTGTTGATCCACCGCAACAGTATAGTCGCGATCGTTTCGTTTCCAAAACTCTAATAATGACCATCCAAAAGTTGTCTGAAAAAGATCGGTTTTTGGGCATTAAAAAACCATTGGCTTTCTTTATAAATATTATTTGTTTCTTATCATTTAGAACATAGCTTGTTAGTAGATAAGAAATGATTGCATATTATTTTGCTTCGATGAGACTAACGAGTTGGAAAGCGTAAATAATAAAAAATCTTGAACTAAATATGAAGACATCAATTTTGTGTGGATAGAAGTATAACGCTGTCAAAGAATGACTGGCGATTTTGAAAGAGTTGACGAAAATATACAGGTGACCCGAATACGTCAGTCTCAGAGATATGTGTACCGAAGATTTATGTAATATTCTTGTGGCAATATTAAGAAGCTCTTCCTTTTGGACGTTTTTGGATCGTATCATTCCTTATATCTGAAATAAAATATCTTTTGTGGTTTTAGAACTATTTTTGGCTACATTGTGATGGTAAAGAGCTCAGCAAAAGAAAAATGATTTATTGAAATGTTGTAGAGCCTTCTTGTTAGTGGTGGTTACTTTGTTAAAGAAAAATAAAATCTGTGACTAAAATCGTACAGTAAGTCTGGGGAGAATTATTTACCAGCATTTATTATTATACTACGCACCGCAATCGTACGTCTCGTAACTTTAATTGAGATGTTACGTTAGAAGGCAAAAGTGCTAAATGTATTTTTATTTCATCAATACATTGAGTATAAAATCAATGACACATTATAATTTACATCGCATATGATGATAATATTGCTAGAGTCCAGTTTCGCTATTTTTTTAGGGTTCTTATGAGTAATTTACGTAGCTGTCCATGAAAAACTAGCGTAATTTTAGAAATTTGTTTATTATTGGTTTTTATAGTCAATGTATTCAATATTCAATTATTTTATTAAAAGCTATCGACCATCCTATATCGTTTTTATGAAACCCAGTCTATCCGGAGGTGTGGAAGTGATCGCTTTTAGCTATAAGACCGCTACTTTTATTTCCACGTGTCTAGTTATTGGTTTTCATAATGTTTGTTCATTTGTGTGTGATGCCCAATAAAACATTATCTATCTATCTTCACCGTAAAACTAATTCTTCATTCTGTTGGTCGATTGATAAATTCTCGACCGGGAATTCAATTGTAAATATAAATAATAAATACATATTGCTGGACATTTCACACAGCGCTATCTAGCCCCAAACTAAGCAGAGCTTGTACTATGGGAACCAGATAACTGATAGAAAACTTATATATATATATATTTTTTAAATACATACTTATAATATATAGAAAAACAACCAGACCCGAAACAAATATTTGTAGATCATGCAAACATTTGTTCCGCGGCGGGAATCGAACCCACTACCTCCTGCGTCTCAGCCGGCTATTCCCCACTGCGCCACGGAGGTCGTCAATTATGAGTTGAATGACTTTGATACTAATGAAATGATAGGCTGTACGGCGCCGGAGAAGACTCAACTGACAGCTCTACGTCAGTGTTTTCACTTATGTACAAGATCGCTTAGTAGTGACCGATTGTGTTGTTCTACTAATGTCAAAGTTTTGTTATTAGGAAAAAATATATATTCAGCCGAAATTCTCAAGCAGCACAAATATGGATGTCTCAACAGAGCTTACGTATTTGAGCCATTTGGGGTCGAGACCCTGGGATACCATCGCGTTTTCAAAATTATTTCTGGGCGTCTGGGCGAAGCGACGTGTGATCCGAGAGCTGGCGCTTATCTGGGTCAACGCATAAGCATTGCAATTCAGCGGGGCAATGCAGCCAGTATTTTGGGGACACTTTCGCCTGGTAGTGATCTGGAGTAGTTGAGCTATATATATTGTTTGCAACGGTCTTTAGATGATTCAACTGGTTATATAGTCTTGTAAGTAATTTAATATTTATTATTTCTGTTATATAATATATATCTATTTAAAAGGCATGTTTTATAGACCATTCTAATCTTAGATTCTTCAAGTTTAGAATGATAAGGTTTTATCTTCGAACACACCATCACTTACAGGAGCGTTAGTGGTTAAAAGTTTGTCGAAAAAAAAAATAGATATACCTACTTTAAAACTTAAACCAAATACTATTTTATTTTAACTTTAAATCAAATAGACTTGTAGACTCTAAGCAATCTATTAACGAAAACATGATCATATATATTTTTAAAGAAAAGTGTAAATTGTTTATTTAACTTGTTGACTCAAGCTGACGGGCTTCCTTGATCTTAACTGTAGATACTGCAACTCATGGTGTGTTACTGCAGATAATTTCACATAACGCCTTACTTAAAACCTTTCCGAGATAGATAGATACGAGGCATGCCTTTTAAGTTTTGTCGTTTGAAGAAAAAAACACATCTAGAACCTTATAGTACTTTTTATTGTTTTTCAAAGTATTCACAACGTAGCTTAAAACACTTTTCCATTCGCTCAAACCAGTTATTATAACATTTATTCCACTCTAAAGTGGGGTGTTCAAAATGGCTGTCTTGAAAGCGTCGACTGCTTCTTCACCGGACTGGAACCTTTGACCACGAAGACTTTTCTTAATTTTAGGAAATGTAAAGAAATCGTTAGGGCTTAGGTCAGGACTGTATGGAGGATGGTCAAGAATTTCTACTTTTTCCTGCTTCAAATACTCAATCGTTTGACGAGCGCTGTGTGAGCTTGCGTTGTCGTGGTGCAGGATGATGCGTCGCTTTGAGTTAGATTTTCGAAGTTCGGCGATGACTTGTGGTAAACAAACTGTAGTATACCACTCTGCGTTAACCGTTCTACGATCTTCAAGTGCAATAGTCGCAACATGGGCCGGTTTTTCCAACGAACGTGGCCACCATCTTCTTTGAAGTGCTTCGAGAACGAACAACTTTAGTCGGCTTTGGCTTGTCTTGAAAGACCCAGATTGTAGATTATTGTTTGGTATCAGGATCGTAGGCATAGATCCAAGATTCGTCACCACTTATGATGTCGTAGACGTGATTTGACTCCCCTCGGTTGAACCTTTGCAGAGTTTTCTTACACCATCTGACGCGGGCCGCCTTGTGATCGTCGGAAAGCAGATGCGGTATCCAACGGCAAACTAGCTTTCTCACACCAAGCGCTTCATGCAAGATCTTCTGAATGGTTGTCCCTGAGATGCCTAATAGAGCCTCTATCTCTCGATACGTCACATGACGATCTTCGAGAATTAGTTGTCTCACAGCAATGATGTTATCTTCAGTGAAGGCGGATTTTGGGCGTTCTTCGCGAAATCTGTCACTAACACTAGTATGTCCACGCTGGAATTGTAAATGCCAGCGTTCGACAGTCCGCAGACATGGGGCTACATCACTGAACACAGATGTTAGCTCTTCTAAACACTGAAGCCGTGTCAGGCCTCTTCTAAAGTTGTAGAAAATTATTGCACGAACATTTTCCTTAGAAAGATTCATTTTCGTACGTGACCTGACAGATTCAAATCGAAACTGTGACTAAACAATAGCATTAATCCTAATACTTTCAACTGTTTTGAGATTCAAAATGTAAACACATTCGAATATAGAACAGTTCCAAATTCAAAATTGCCGGAAAATATGGAAACGACAGAACTTAAAAGGCATGCCTCGTAATGTGTTTATTGCACTCCATTAAAAATAAACAAAAGAAAATGCACTTTTAAAACATAGGTACAACAAGCGATCTCGTCCAGACAACCTTTGAATGCATAGATAATAATATTGAGATAATACATAGTCACCACTCAGACATCTCTAAATTATCTATCTGGTATTAAAAATAGATCAATCTCAATGACAAATCTACGGCTCGCAAAGATTTATTACTTTTCGATTTGTTTGAAAGTAATATTACAATTTCAGGCTATCGAGGTCTGAAATTGTAATATTACTTCGAAAAGAATAATGGACTAACACATACTATAAAAAATCTGGACATGCGTTTTCCGTTGCCGTTGAAATTACAGGCACCTGTATGCCTCCAGTTGATGGCATTCTAAGGTGCATGACTTAGGAGGCAGTTCTTTGTATAGGTGATGATTACCACTTAACATCAAGTAGACCATATGCTTGCTCCGTCTTCAGGTCGTATAAAATATTAATTATTTTATTTATTTATGTATATTTCTTTATTAAGGACAACAAACAATTATACAAATAGATTACTTAATACTAATACTAAACAAGGTATTATAAGTATAATCAGCCCCGGTGTCCACAATTTGGGTTGACAAGTTACAAGGGCATAAAAAGACAAACAATATCTGTGGGTTACATATATACAAGAACAAGATTTTAACTTTTACTTTGACAGAAAAAGTAAATAATAAGTAATTATATAATATTTTTTTGTAATGTAAGTATATTTTCATGTAAGTTTTTTTACGATTCTTTGTGAAAATGTATTTTTTATAAACGAGTTTTAAATAAATATATGTGAATAATAAAAATGTAATGTTTTAGGCTACTGCTGAGCGTGATATTTTTACTACTCTTGACTACTACCGACTACCCGACTACGGCAAAGCCAAAAGGAAGGGTTATGTTTTTAGCAGTCTATGTATGCATGTTTGTATTTACCTATGTTCTACCGTAGCGCCTAAACTACTCATCCGGTTTTGATGAATGTGGTGTCAATCGATTTTTTATTATGGTCCGGGTGACATAAGACTACCATCGACATAGGTATTACATAGTCGGGTTTCAGTTTTGAAACATATATATATATATATATATATAGCTTGTTAATAAAAAAATTTTACTCGTTGTCTACAGATGTTTAGTATCAAAACTCTTCGACGTCTGTTCAAAGTCAACACCGGAACAGATGGAGCAGTTGGAGGAGATACGGATACCCTGGGGCAGCGGCATCGTTGGCTACGTCGCGGAGAGCGGGGACCCGGTTAACATACCTGATGCTTACAAGGTAACTTTATTACGAGCTCACAGAAACTTACTAAATCGATATATAAGTATATTAATACGTGAAAAGAAAACTTTATACCTCTTTTTAACCGACTTCAAAAAAAGGAGGAGGTTCTTAATTCGACTGTTTTTTTTATGTTTGTTACCTCAGAACTTTCGACTGGGTGAACCGATTTTGATGATTCTTTTTTATTTGAAAGCTGGTGCTTTTTCCCATTTTCCGTGTGGTCCCATTTCAATTTGTTCCAGTTCTGACAATGACATCCATATAATGAGAGAATCATATATGTAAGTTTGCATTAAGTATGTGCGCGACAAATGGACGAATAAGGTTAAGTTCATATGAACGCGCGATACCGCGCGGAACTATTAACCGCGCGGTACAAGGTCAAACTAAATAGTGTTTATCGTCTACATACCGCGCGCTACTGCGCGGTAATGTAGACGATAAACACTATTACCGCGCACTACAGCGCGGTACAGCGTGGCGCGCTCCGTCTCGTACCCAAGATCTTGTACCGCGCGGTCATATGAACTTAGGCTATCTCAATATCACGCCAACCGATTTCGATGATTATTTTTTTATTGGAAAGGATGTACTTTTAGGGTAGTTTGATGCGAGTTTTGTTAGGTTCTGATCATGGGATCCATGACAAAGTAACTGAACTCTTTAATTCTTAGGAGCAAATTATTATTTTGCTTAAATAAACTTTCCAGGTGGTCCCATTGACACCAAGTCATGTTCTGATGATGGGATACCAAAAAAATCGATGGCAACCTTCAAATTTTTTCTTATATCTGAGGTCAGTTATATTTTTTAAAAAAGATACTTATTGCGCGCTCGGAGAAATGTTACATTGGTATATAGATTTGGCAAGTTTAAATGAAGGAGGGGCGAATGATAAAAAAGAGCTAGAAAAAAAATACGGTTGAATTCGACCACTGTGCACTGGTAACTACTGATAACTGTCTCTGGTACCGGATTTTTAAATCACGCAACACTTCTAACATGGTTTAGATAGATGCTTAGGGCATTTTTTTTCTCATTGTTAAATGTTTATATTTAAAATCCATTCATTAGATTTCCATGTACTACAAAAAGAAAGTATATCAGTGTTCTATCAGTTATCTGGTTCCCATAGTACAAGCTTTACTTAGTTTGGGGCTAGATGACGCCGTGTCCAGCATTATTTATTTATTTTATTTTTTATTTATGTGTAGACTTTTAATTAGCCCTCAGCATTCAGGGTGTTTGGTAATATACCGACGATATTGAAGTGACGGTTTCTCGAAACATAAAAAATTATTTCTCGAAAAAAAAAACTACTAGTTATTTAAAATTTTAAAGAAAATCGACTAAGTTTAGGTTATTATTTCGATATAAAACTTACTGCCTACTCTTGCAATCGACATCCTAAAATAAAGGCCGACTTGATATCTCTTTCGGAAATGGCTGCGGGTTTTGGGTTAGAAAGGGACAACAAAAGATATCTCGAAACGTCACCAATACGGTATCTGTGGTTAGATGGCAAGCATTATACACAACATAAGTTTAATAAAGTGTTTGTTTTATGCCAAAATAACCCCTTTCATTTTTGTGAATATATCATGTTATATTATCAAACAACCTATATTATGTTGCAGGTTTATGATGAAATCGGGGTTTAAAACAAATTCCGAAAAACTTCTTCCGGATCAAAAACCCGATTTCATCATACACCTGTGACATATATATATTATATATATACTTCCTCAATGGATGTTACAATATATTTCTCAGTTAGTTTTACAATCCGTCAGTTTTCCTAAAACCGAAAGAAAATACCAGGTAAGCTTCGAGCACTTATCAAGCAAGTCTTCATTTTATTGACATTTTAGGAATACTAAAGAGAATGATTGACATAGCTAAAAGGGTTAGCAAGTTAAAGTGGCAGTGGGCAGGTAAATAGCTCGAAGAACTGACGGCCGTTGACGCAGAAAGGTTCTAGCGCACCGGAAAGCGCAGCGTAGGACGGCCCCCACTAGATGACCAGTACGTAAAAACTAGATGGAAAGACGACCTGATAAAAGTTGCTGGGAGCCGTTGGGTGCAGGCCGCACAAGATCGTTCTGGAAATTTATGGAATTTATACACGTTCGATTATAAATCGTCTCATCTAGATGTTAGGTTGTTCAAAGAAAGAGTTTCTGACCTGACTCTCACCCGAGATAAAATCTAAAAGTAGTTTGAATCTTTATCTAACATTTTATCACATCTTTAGATTGTGATCTTTAGTACAGATTAATTTGATATTATATGTGTATAGTGAAAGCCACACTATTAATTAATGAAATAATTTAAATTTATATTTGAAACTTTATACCGAAAGATTTAGATACATCATTAATATCTAAAAGACTAACCAGTTTAAATTCGTCGCTACATAAAAAAATACTAAAAAGTCTCTAAAATCCTGTGAAAAACGTAAATAAGTAATTGTTTAATGAACAACTAAGACTGCTGATTAACCAATTATATTTCAAGAGGCGTGTGAGTCTATTGCAAACATTTGTCAAAGCACGGATGTAAAAATGTCTGTGTGAATATTTTTCACATCGGTTGGCTTGCCTGATGTTTTATGATTTGGGTTGATGAAGTCATTCGGGATTATGTGTCGAGCTGGCGGTATTTTTTATGATTATTTTTTAGCTGTAAACATACCTACATAGGACTTTTATACTTAACACTGTTTTCGTTATTGGAGACTTTTGCTCGACAGAGTTATTGTAGAGGTAGCTAAACATAACATTAATTACATTACATTTATTTTTCATTTTTTCATTATTTTCTTTAACATTCTTCATCCCAATTCAAATAACTATAATTATCTGTGTTGCCACATAAACTAGGATCAAAACAGATTTCTCGATTTATTGTATACCAATATTGGTTTCCCTTTCTCAACAACTCATTTGAGCGGGTCATTTATTCAGTTCACGTAGGCTGGTAAGATCCCGTGCCTCATCTCGTATTTATGTTTATGGTTCGTCATATCGTAAAGATTTCCGACGTGCTTTCTTGATTGTTATATTTTGTGTCGCGTCTTAGTCTGATGTAATTTTTTTATCCGCTTCTGTGATTTTGAGGGCCATACAAGCTGTAGACGGTACGTAAAAACTTAGTGATATTTGTCTGCTGACTGTGATATAAAAAGCTTTTATTTGATTGCCTATCCAGGTTTTTTATACTAAGCTTATGTTTTCTTTTTCATTCTTCTTTTTGGTTTATTTTAATTATGCTGGAATGAATATCAATAAATAGTGTCAGGA
Source organism: Philereme transversata (assembly GCA_963924445.1). Classification (NCBI taxonomy): domain Eukaryota; kingdom Metazoa; phylum Arthropoda; class Insecta; order Lepidoptera; family Geometridae; genus Philereme; species Philereme transversata. Next base: position 8,215,252 of record OZ004343.1, read on the forward strand.
AATGAGTAGGTAAGACGCAAATATTGCACTATTTATCTTTAGTTCTACTGTGTCCTTTGATCACGAACCTATGTCATCCGTCAGTCATGAGGTCGGAAGGATTTTTGTATCCGTCCGACCCATATCTCATTCGCGCCGCTAAGCTGCAAAAACCATTCTATATCAGGAAGATTTACGGTTTAGCACAGATTTTTTATAGTTTTTGGTCTTTGACACTGTTACTTAAGTTTGCATACACTGAAAGAAATAATCAGGTGTTTTAACCTTTTTTCAACCTACATTTTAGGTTGATTTTTGCACCTACCGACATGATTTGTTGAATTAACAAAATAAAAATAGTCGAACTATAAAGGTAAATTTGACCTGATTATATATATTTAATGTAGTTATTTTGTTGACTCAACTTCGTTAACATGTTGACTTTTACTAAATTATCAGTTAGACTTACTTTAGATTCGAATATACCAAAAATGTTGTGTTGTAATAACCTCTTTTAGTGGTTGGTTTAACCTATTAATTTTTAACAATTTAATTTTTGTAGAAATAAATGAACTATAATAGTTAATTAAACATAATATTACGTTAACGCAACTTAAATAGAATCAACATTATGGAATTCAACCTATTCGTTTTTTCAGTGTATGAAACTGATGTAAATGCTGCTGCGCTGTGTTATTGCACAAGCAATTAATGTTGAAAGATAAGCTTCCTTTGAGCTTAAGATGTGGTGAGGAGCAAGCTGTGATAATTCTGATATTCGGATCATAAATCAGTCAACAGAAGAATATTGGTTTACCCATATTATAGTCACATCGGCACACAGATCGTTCGATCCTTCGGCGATCGGACGAAACGATAGTAACGGCAACCAAATTATACGGATTTCGTATCCAATTATACGATCTGGCAGCTCTGCAAACAACAAATTGAGGGCATTCTTAAATGGCGGTCTTGTACAATGTTTTTCTGAAATGGGTCGTGGTTCCATAAAAGCCTGTGAAGCGAAAAGTGTCGTCGATATTAAGGGTGGAGGTCTTTAGCGGCCTTACGTTTCACGATTGATTTCATTTCTTGTTCAGACATGATTTTAGGTCAAAGATAGAGCCTGTGAAGGCGTAAAAGGTCTTCAAAATCTTTTGAGTAAACGTAAAAACATACTTTACGTTCTAGTATTGGTAAACTAATTCAAAATCAAAATCATTTTGGAATCAACTTTTTTTTAATAATAGAATACTCTTTATTGCACACCAACAAAATTAAAAATACAATAAAAATACACAAAAATTAAGGTAAGTACAATGGGCGGTCTTATCGCTAAAAGCGATCTCTTCCAACCTTTGGATGGACAAGATAAAACAAAATCAAAAAGACGGCGGCGTATGTACGAGTATATTCATAAACTTACATAAACTACCTATACTTACTAATAAACTAAATATATATACTTACAAATATAATAATATATACTTATATATAAACTACAATAAAGGAGATAAACATAACGATAAACTAGCAGTGCGTAGACAAAGAAAGGAAATGGTTGTATACCTTAGCTTTGAAGATTAATATTGATTAGATAGACAGTTAGGTCGAAAGCCATTAAAAAGTAGTGTTGTTGGTCCTGTCGCCATTTACAAGAAGTTGGATGTATAAGATAAAGATCATTTGGAAACTTTTATTGTATAAAATTCGTTTATATCTTATTGAGAATCTAATCTTAAATTCCGATTATGAATCAAGGCGCTTCCACATGTACCGGCGGCTTAACTGCGCCACTATAACGACCATCCATGATATTGATTTTTGGCGATGTTGGTGGCACGTGTGACAGCACGTGTGATAGATCTTAGAGATTGTCTTTAGACCAGATCTGAAGATTAAGATCTTTGGCATGCAATTAACAAAATTAACATAAATGCTTATCGGTCATATCTAAATAGATTGTTTTTTGCTTTTAACAGAAACGTATGTTATGCAGTAGATGGATAGTATGCGGTGGTTAATATGATTTTGATGGAGCTTAGTAAATGTTAATTCCTGTAATCGAGATTACTTAGGCCGTTTACTACAGTATGGTAGCAGAAACCGAGGTCATTAATTGTTAATATTATTTGATATGGACATCGGCTCAATATTCATCGAAGAAACATGCTAAGTAAGTATCAAATCAAAAAACACTTTTTTTTGTGACAACACCAGTAGTACGATTAGAACAAACACACACAGAATACACAAGAAGATACTTAACACTTGTTACTATTATTATTATTATATTCGTCTTCGCCGGAATGCACATATTCTATCACTTCTTTTTAACATTCTCTTTAATCCCATTTCACCTTCTTATCTAAAGGAGCGTTTCGAGTTTCTGTATCAGGCACACTCTCGAAACCTTCGTTCTTCTGAAGCGCTATAGCTTCGAACTCCCGTCCATAGTTCACAATTTTATGGTGACTCCTTCACAGTACAAGCTGTGCGACTGTGGAACGCCTTACCTTTGCCCATAAGATCGTCCCAATCTATTCCTATTTTCAAAGTCAAGGTATACAACCATTTCCTTTCGTTGTCTCGTAACTGCTAGTTAGTGTTTATGTTATTTATCCTCCATGTGTAGTGTAGTTTATTTATACATTATTTGTATGTATTTAAGTTTATGTTTATTAGTTTAATCAATAGGTATATTTTATTTTGTGGGTTCTGTTTATGTTTAAAGGTACTCTTACACCGCCGCCTTTTGGTTTTTGTTTATCCTGTCCATCCAAAGGTTGTCGGGAAGAGATCGCTTGTAGCGCCCATTGTACCGTTGTTTATTGTTTATTTCCTTTGTTATTGTATTTTTGTTTGGTGTGCAATAAATAGTATTTCATTCATTCATTATCATCCCGTAGAGTCCCACTGTAGGGCAAAGGCCTCCCTTCCCTCTTTCCACGAATCCCGGTTATTGGCTAATTGGGACCATTCTCTCTCTTTTACCACTCTCTCACTCTTTTATTTCTCTCTCTTTCTCTTTTATTACTAACACAAATAAAAAACGTGCTAACTAAACAAAGAGCTGTAGGGCCTTACAGTTGGACTTTACAGGTGGAAAATAAATAAGTAGCTATACAAATGTTAGCTGAAAGCCAATGTTAAGCGTTAAGTTCGCTCATGTATATTATTAATGCAATAAAGATTTTCTGTCTACCTAGTTGCCTAATTTTTGAAATCACATTCTAGATTTTATTTGAATTGCGTGACAAGTTAATTTCATTGTATTCATGTGTTATTTAAATCCCGCCGCGGTCGTACAAAAGTAAAACTTATGCGACGCATAAAGTAGCCAAAGTACTAGATAAATCTGTACAACATAGCGAATTCACGAAGTTGGTAAGGAGGGATAGCATTCTTAAGCGGGCCATTTATTCAGCTTTATATACTATCCTTTATTCTGTGGTTGCACCAGATTACCTAATATGTGCTATCAAAAATGTAGGTTAAATTAACGACAGAATCCATAGAAATTTCCTCCCGTAAACACGAGGTTTCCCTTTAGAGACTACAGTATGGGGTCCTTAAAAAGGGAACTCATTTTTTTTTTACAGTCTTCAACACGCAAGTTTTGCCCTTCGGCCTTTGCCTGATATAAACGGCCATCGGCTTCGGTAACTGCTTACGTTCAGGTGGGTCGTATACAAAAAAATAATCATGGTAAAGTTGTTTCATTTGTTTGAGGGGTTAACTTTCCCTTAAAATCTTTATTGGTAAAAGAAGGAAAAATTAAAAAATTTGCAAATGTAATAGAATATAATTATTTATTTCAGACAATGTCCATAGGATATACAAAACATAAAAATAATTATCACAAATACAAATACCTAATAATAATTAAATTAAATTAAAATTTAAAGGTTAAATGCAATAAGTTAAATATATATGGATAATAAATAATACAGTTTAATATAAAAAATCAAATGTCTTAAATTAAAAATAAAAAGGAATATACTTTAAATCGAAAATTATTACGGTTATTTAAAATAAAATAAAATTCATAAAAACATTAGTAGAATTAATAGAGGCTGCTATTAATATTTTTTTCTCTAAAATGAATAAAATAATGAACTTGTAATACAGTAGAAAGTGAGTAATTATTTATCAACATTGCGCCGGTAAGAGTTTAATTATAGTTGAGTTACATCGAATCTCATTTGTCAATGTAATCGATGAGTGTTTCTCCGGGGAAATAAGGATCGGCAGGCATAGACGTAATAACCTTGACTACCTCCGTGGTGCAGTAGGCGAATAGCCGGCTGAGACGCAGGAGGTAGCGGGTTCGATTCCCGCCGCGGAACAAATGTTTGCATGATCTACAGATATTTGTTCCGGGTCTGGTTGTTTCTATATATATTATAAATATTATTTACAAATAAAAAATGTATATAAGTATTCTATCAGTTATCTGGTTCCCATAGTACAAGCTCTGATTAGTTTGGGGCTAGATAGCACTGTGTGAAATGTCCAGCAATATTTATTTATTTAATAACGAAATTCAGAATGTTAATTCCTACTTCCGTCAACATACACACCGTGCTTCGGAATACTATGTATGTTAACATGAAAGGAAGAAATTAAAAATCATTTGAATAATATTATTTTATCAGGAAAACTAGATTTTTGGATTGACTTTAAAAAGCTAGTTTTTTTAGACTGCGCCTACTAGCATTTACAAAATGCTGTAAAAGTAGGCGGAGTCTACTCCTACATTCTACTGTCTTGCTGTTGCAACACAGCCGAAACGTCGGGATAACAAATAAAAAAGGTACATACGCGATAAATACCCGTTTTAATCAATAATTATGTACAGTGATCGCGATAGCTTGAAAAATACTATTTATAAAATGTTTGAAATCTCCGGATCTTAGAAATCTCTAACATACGAAATCTATTTCGACGAGAAACAATAATAAAAAAGACTCGCTCGACTTACCAATCCTCAAAATATTACAGATCGTTACTCAGTCCTTAAACGTTTTCGTAAAATCCAGTCCATCCAAAGGTTGTCTGGAAGAGATCGCTTTTAGCGATAATACCGCCAATTGTAATGTTGCGTATCTAGTTATATGTTTTGTTAATTAAGGTGTGGTGTACAATAAAGCGTTTTCTTTTCTATTCTACGTAGAATCGTGAAGAAGGGTGATAGTCAGAAGCTAGTCTGTTTTGCCCACCTTTTGCATAATGTAGACAACGTACGTGATATTAACCTAAGGGCCTATGCACACGGCGTATTTGAAACGCACAGACGACGCGCGTTTCACGAACGCGTGCTTACGGCGCCGTAGATTGCCAAAAAAAACATAGGTAATAAGTTAAGAATCGCGTTTGAACCGCGTGCGTTGTTTGCGCGTTTAAAATACGCCTTGTGCATAGGCCCTAAGTAAAAACATAAAATATACTCTGAGTCCTAAATTGAGACTGAATCAATGATGAACGGGAAATGTTTCTGATCCTTTCGAGACCGTATGAAAAATTCACATCGATGAATAAAAGGCACTGTCGAACGCTGAGTAACGTTTCTCGGGGTCAGACTGATCCTTAAGGACGTACTGAGGTGAAGTAAAAGAGGCGATTGATGATTTCTACTCTTGTTCTATACGTTGTTTACACATTCTTGTTCACTTGTGTCGTCGCTCGTCGAAACGCTCGTCGGAATGTTCGCGTAGATGAGCCGACGCTAGCGTTCGTTTATACGAGGCATGCCTTTTAAGTTTTGTCGTTTGAAGAAAAAAACACATCTAGAACCTTATAGTACTTTTTATTGTTTTTCAAAGTATTCACAACGTAGCTTAAAACACTTTTCCATTCGCTCAAACCAGTTATTATAACATTTATTCCACTCTAAAGTGGGGTGTTCAAAATGGCTGTCTTGAAAGCGTCGACTGCTTCTTCACCGGACTGGAACCTTTGACCACGAAGACTTTTCTTAATTTTAGGAAATGTAAAGAAATCGTTAGAGCTTAGGTCAGGACTGTATGGAGGATGGTCAAGAATTTCTACTTTTTCCTGCTTCAAATACTCAATCGTTTGACGAGCGCTGTGTGAGCTTGCGTTGTCGTGGTGCAGGATGATGCGTCGCTTTGAGTTAGATTTTCGAAGTTCGGCGATGACTTGTGGTAAACAAACTGTAGTATACCATTCTGCGTTAACCGTTCTACGATCTTCAAGTGCAATAGTCGCAACATGGCCGGTTTTTCCAACGAACGTGGCCACCATCTTCTTTGAAGTGCTTCGAGAACAAACAACTTTAGTCGGCTTTGGCTCGTCTTGAAAGACCCAGATTGTAGATTGTTGTTTGGTATCAGGATCGTAGGCATAGATCCAAGATTCGTCACCACTTATGATGTCGTAGACGTGATTTGACTCCCCTCGGTTGAACCTTTGCAGAGTTTTCTTACACCATCTGACGCGGGCCGCCTTGTGATCGTCGGAAAGCAGATGCGGTATCCAACGGCAAACTAGCTTTCTCACACCAAGCGCTTCATGCAAGATCTTCTGAATGTTTGTCCCTGAGATGCCTAATAGAGCCTCTATCTCTCGATACGTCACATGGCGATCTTCGAGAATTAGTTGTCTCACAGCAATGATGTTATCTTCAGTGAAGGCGGATTTTGGGCGTCCTTCGCGAAATCTGTCACTAACACTAGTATGTCCACGCTGGAATTCTAAATACCAGCGTTCGACAGTCCGCAGACATGGGGCTACATCACTGAACACAGATGTTAGCTCTTCTAAACACTGAAGCCGTGTCAGGCCTCTTCTAAAGTTGTAGAAAATTATTGCACGAACATTTTCATTAGAAAGATTCATTTTCGTACGTGACCTGACAGATTCAAATCGAAACTGTGACTAAACAATAGCATTAATCCTAATACTTTCAACTGTTTTGAGATTCAAAATGTAAACACATTCGAATATAGAACAGTTCCAAATTCAAAATTGCCGGAAAATATGGAAACGACAGAACTTAAAAGGCATGCCTCGTACTACGCTTACACAATCGTCGAGAGACCGTTTGTAAAACGCTTAGTTTTGGGCTAAATAGCGTTGTGTGAAATGTTCAGCATTATTTATTTATTCATCTCGTCGCTCGCACGAATGTGTAAACGTAGTTTTAGTATCGCTGATATATTTATTTATATGTATTATGTATGTATGAGTCATCAACATAGAACTAGTAGACCTCGCGAGCCCTTATAATCATGAAATAACCGACACTTTCTCCTTTCGCTGGTATCAGCGATTAAATTTGATTGAAATCCGTCGATAAATAACGCAAACTCCCCCTCCCCCCCCCTATTTTCCCGCCAATCAAAAATCGCGATCAATAATTTTTATTAAATAAATCAATGAACTTGTCTGCCAATTTTCATCAAAATCAGTTGAAAAATGCGACCTGTATGCGAGAACAGACAGACGGACAAAAGGATTTTTGGCCAATCTCGAAACTGAAACGCTTCGCTCGCTCGGTCAATTACACTGACAATATGAAGTGGCCAAACAACAAAAATGTATAAATGGTAAATCTTACTGCTAGTAGGTATATTTAAAGATGACAAACTGCATTCATTAATATCTTATGCAGAGTCAGTGGGTAAAATAATTAGACTATTATAAAAAGCTAAAAAAATAATGTTTCCACATACGTCTGACTGACAACATAAAAAAAACCGGTCAAGTGCGAGTCAAACTCGTGCGCCGAGGGTTCCGTACCAATTGACCTCTAAATTATATGAACGGCCATACAACTCAGAGGACTATCTTAATTTGGCGTCAACTATGTTTGTATGGGGTCACCCTTTAATTTTCAACTTGTTTTATTTTTTGGAATTTTTCCTTTATTTGTGCTTCTTTTTGAACTACCATATAGTTTTTCGACCCAAAACCTATAGGGTACTTCCGGTTGACCTAGAATTGTCAATTTTGGTTAAAAGTAAGGTCTTAACCGCACAAGTAAAGGGAAAATTCCGAAAAATAAAAAAAGTTGAAAATTAAGGTAAATTTTGGTATTTACAAGTTTTCGCGAAAATCTAAATTTGCCAATATCTTTTTATCGTGTTGACTCAGGACCTTGATTTTTATACACCTAATAGAGACTATAGACCTCAGTATCTGGTATAAATTTCTACTTGCTAGGTCCACCCGTTCCTGAGAAAATCGGTGGTGACACACGGACAGACAGACTTTTTTTACCTTTTGAGGCACGGAACCCTAAATAGAATGATACGATGTCATTCTTATAAAGAGAAAACTTTGAAATTAAAACCTTTTCATTCGGTTATTTGTCTGCCCCTTTGGAAGTTCCTATGTCCATCACTGTGTAATACTAGGCCAACTTACCAATTCAACACCGCTTCCAGAATGTTCCTTGTAATAAATCTTCGGCTATCTGGCCCTAATACAAATTCAAACAGAGGAATTCGATAGGAGATGTAGGGTAAGCAATGAATCCAAAATCAGTTGTGGTTTCAAAAATCGAAGGCACTACTTTATATACGCCTCTAGAGAAAAGTACTGTTACTGTTTATAGGGTTCCGTACCTCAAAAGGTTAAAAAAGGAACCCTTATAAAATCACTCTCTTATCCGTCTGTCCGTCCGTCCGTCTGTCCGTGTGTCACCACCGATTTTCTCAAGAATGGGTGGACCTAGCAAGTTGAAATTTATACCAGATATTGAGGTCTATAGTCCCTATTAGGTGTATAAAAATCAAGGTCCTGAGTCAATACGACAAAATGATATGGGCAAATTTAGATTTTCGCGAAATCTTATAAGTACCAAAATTTACCATAATTTTCAACTTATTTACTGTTCGGAATTTTCCCTTTACTTGTGCTGAAATTGACAATTCTAGGTCAACCGGAAATATCCTATAGGGTTTGGGTCGAAACCCTATATGGTAGTTCCCGTTGATCTAGAATCACGAAATTTGACAAAAAGCAAGTTAAACGGTGGTCCCCATACATACATAGTTGACGCCAATTGACATAGTCCTCTGAGTTGTATGGGCGCTCATACAATTGATTATAGATAATGGTACGGAACCCTTCGTACGCAAGTCCGACTCGCACTTGGCCGGTTTTTTTATCATCATCATTATCATTACATATAAGGGTCGACAAATAAACTCTCCGGTAATGCAATTCGAAAACTTGTCACGAAAAAAGGGAAAATTGGTAGGTACAAAAAATAACTTCAGAATTATATAATGTGCGACACTGACCTTGAGAAAATACCTTTTTGTTTCTTGCACTAAGCCCCTTTACAGTTGGGTACGATTTTTGCCAATAAATAACCATTAAATAATATAAAAAAATAATTTTGACAAGTCGATAACCAAGTCGAGATGTAAGTCAGACGTATCGCAAATGGTGTACAAAATCATATAATTTGGGCTACGACTTCATCCATATTCATATTGGTTATTGAATAAACTTCTTTTTTCAGAAGAAGCGCGTAGAAAATCACTGAAATTTCATTATCTCAGCAGAGTTGTAAATGTTCGAATTTCACCCCTGTGAGAGCGCGTCTCGTATCTTTGCTTTAAATATTGTACTACCTGCTGTTTTATTTAGAAAACGGCGGCTTTTAAACCTGGTTCAGCTTTCTGGAACACGTGACCTAGTGTACCTATTCGTTTTGGTCTGCAGGGATTCGCGAAAAGATTTTGTACGGAAAGTTTTAAGAATGAAATTTTTTTTAGCATTGCAATGAATTTAGACATTTAGACAAAATTATATTGTGTGATGTCATTAGTGATAGTATTTAGGATGTAGAATGCTTATTTTTGAAATGTATTCATTAAAATCAATATCAACGATCCAGCTTACTGTATCCTGTACAAAAAGTACTTCAAATGAATTATTTACCTATTCCACAAAAATATTTCCATAATTCCGAAGTTCAAGGTCATTCATTCATTTGTTTGATAGTATACATCAAAATGATGGCTCATTCTGGCCGGTCTCCAAAATAATGACCTTGTCAAATGCGTGCTCACGTACTAACTATTTATGAAAACGATTTGCATACAGATGCCTATGTAAGATCGCACTGGGCAGATAGTGCATGAATTTGCACAGATGCTAGGGAACATCAGGGTTATAGATAGAGATGTTAGTGCTGTAATGGTGCTCCCACACAACGTTATATAACATTTTATTCTCTTAGATAAATGTTACAAAATGGTATCGTGTTATATATCGTTATATATCTGCTGTGTGGGAATACAGCAGTTATAATAACGTTATAAGATCACCAAAATACGACCAAGTACAAAAATACAAAAGAGAAAAGAGAACCAAAATACCATGTTAGTAAATGATGGGTTGTTTTATGTATGAAAGGACAGTGGACGATATGATTATCCTATGGCTGATATGATGATGATGAAGACAGGCAAAGTAATTAATAATATACGAACAAAAAATAAACATAGATTATCCGGCGTCGACAATAGTTATTTGAAAGGCTTTATTTTCAGGTTGTTAAATCACAATACTTCACACTTTCTTTAAAATTACTCTAAATTTAACCGATTTTGGACTCTGAATTTAAATTTGAATGTAATTTTTATTGCGAATTTTATCGAGTTACTGTAATTGTTATAACATTAAATGTGCCGAAACACACCTGCTGTGTAAAGGGATTTGGAGGAACGTGTCGAAATTGGCGGTCGACTGAATTGGCTCAGAAATGGGCACTAGATCTACCTAACTTTAATTGTGTTGAAATAGCCATCAGATCTTTCACATACGATTATATCGATTAGGTACGGCAATTACAAACTACAACTACCGACAGTTTTATGGTCGGAAATAGGCAAACATAAATAAATAAATTTCCTAATTAAGCGTTCATCTTTTTTTATGCGTGGGTAGTTTAACGTCGTTTGCCAGTGAGATGTATAAAGCTCAATGAAACAACCTGCTTAGTTAAAGACCAGTTTATTACCGGTTGCACTGTGAAAATCTTGCATATAGGGTGTTTGAAACTACACGCTCAAAAATGAAAGGGGTTTTTTGATGAGCATAACAAATAAATTTGTGTAATGTTTACCATAGAAATGTGAAATTTATTTTACCTTGTAAAAACAAACACTATGTTAAACTTATGTTGTGCTATTGCATAATGCTTGCCATCTAACCACAGATACTGTATTGGTGACGTCTCGAGATATCTATTGTTGTCCCTTTCTAACACAAAACCAGCAGACGTTATTTTTGGATGTCGATTGCAAGAGTAGGCAGTAAGTTTATATCGAATTAATCACCTAAACTTAGTCGATTTGCCTTAAAATTTGATAGTAATAAGTAGTCGTTTTTTTTTGAGAACGTTTTATTATGTTTTGAGAAACCGTCGCTTGAATATCGTTGGTATATTACCAAACATCCTGTATAGATTACAAACAAATTGTATGAGTTTTATTATGAACACCGGATTACTGTCGATTTTCGATCACTGTGCACTGGCAATGTGTGCAAATGCACTGTTTTTTTTATTCGACCTGTCGAGACTACTGTCGAGGAAGTGTCGACAACGTTTCCTCCCGTTCACTCTCGCAATCGCCGTGCTCGAGACGTTCGACAAGTGTATTTTTTTTGAAAAAGGATATACATCGATTACAAGCCTAAAACTTTGTATGAAATGGTTTCATTCACTTAGACCTAATGGAATGGACCTATGAAATGAGAAGTACTGCAATCCCATTTGTTGTTCTATGAATGTGCGCCATTTTGTTTCGTCAACTTGAAGCGAGTCGGAAAAAACTATCTGAAATCATAAACTGAAATGTATGTTGTATGTCGGTTTTACTGTATGTATGTTTTACGCCGTTATTTGTGTGTCACACGCTCGTGTAGTGGGCTTCTCGATTTTCTTTAGATAAATGTTGTTGTTTTTTGCCGGACTACCTAAGCGGCTTATTGTGCTCACTAATAGAATGCGTAACCCAAGTATGAGTATATTTCAAATAATTGTAGAACTCGTGTTTATTATACCACTCAAATAATGTCACATACTCATATTTTAGAGATATGATAAACATCAAAAGAAACTTTGATACAAACAAGAGGAAAATTGTTTGGATTTTTTTTACCCCGCCGCTAAAATATGGTTTTTGACGCTATGTCTGTCTTGGCATCGTAGTTCCCAAACGAATGGACCAATTTTAATATAAAACTAGTTTAACTAGGATGGTCAGTATTACTTACGGGTTTTTTATGTGTCGGGGGTTTTTTAATTTAAGACTAGTTGCATGCCCGTGACTTTGCCTGCAATTTTCTGGATCTTGACAACAGCGCCTTCTACCGGGTCCAATTGTGAATTTAAACAATTCAGAAACCCACTCAAATACACGAAAAATATTTCATCAAAATCGGTAGTCGTTATGTTATGACGTGCGTGACCAAGGGAAACAGGGATTCATTTTTAAATGTATAGATTTTCTTTATCGTAATACCTATAAACTGGACTAAGATGACATTTTCTTTTTGATTTTGTATCATTGTAAGGTATGTTCGGAAACCAGTTAACCAGTCACTCCTGAATCTAATTAAAACTATTTTCTGAATTATTCATTGGCATTCGTACGTGTAAACCATTTAGAAGTCTATTAACGCGTTTAATGCTATACCTATATCATACGTATTAAAATACGATAAGCCTTAAAAATAAAAGTTTGAATTGTATCCGTTCACACAGATCGGCTCGGAGAGGAGAGTACATTTTTATCGCGTTTAAAAAAGCGTTTTGGGTCATTGAAATAAGGTTGATTTGTTTTACAATGAGCGCGTTAGCTCGGCTCCATTTAATCTCTCTCTCTTCGAGTCGTTATCCTCAATGCTGAGGGTCGTGACCTCCTCCATGGGTGATTTTTTCCTTGACTATGTTTCGCCATCGTTGTCTGTTGGCGGCGACATGTATGCGCGATAAAAATGTACTCTCTTCTCCGAGCCGGTCTGTGTGAACGGACACTAAGTATTTCCTGAGGTATGCCATTTGATTTGCCTAGTGTAACGTAAAAAAAAGTAGTTGCAAAAGATATAACACTTATTTTTTACATTTTATTGCTAAGAATGTGACCTTCTAAAACAGATAGACAAAGACTACTAGAGAAAATTATAATAACAATGTGTAGAATAAGAGACATAAGGTTAGAGTTGCTTTGTAGCACGTCACGGAAAAATCCGTTTTATTTTCCGACTTAACCAACTAAGGAAAATTACATATCGTAAATGTTTGCACTAATGTTGCAGCTTTGGTTATTTCTGTATTTTCGTTTTAATCTTTATTTACTTGGAATAAGCGGCATTACTGCAGAAGTATTGTGTTGTGGATTCCACACGTAAGTTGCTGAAGAGCCACTATGTGTCCAGTCGCCTGGTTATGAAATATTTTATTTTTCCGCATAGTTCACACTAGCTTTCAAATGCATTTGCGTACGACTACATTTTAACGGAAATTTGAAAAGGAATTCTTCACTGGATAAATATGTAAACAGAATGAAGCAGAATAAAAAATAATGTATCCTGCAACAAAGTAGATTCGTCATTATCGTGTAGATTTTACACTTTTACATCTCAGTCCATTTACTTTAACGGTTTTCATTTAATACTAAGTGTGATATGCTAACCTTTAATGGAACGAGAAACTGGGTCATTGCGATTCTTAGTTTTGATTTCTGCGATTCCTGATCCAGAAAACTGGAAGTTGGATACTCCTTGGAGATGCTTCACTTCCTCGCAAGAAATAAAATTACTCCTCCGGGGAACTTGTCTCACGAATCGAATTTCATGCAGCGGTTTACTACTACTGACTTTGCAACTCTTTTACTTTTACTTCAACAATTCCCTTTGCGTTTGAGCATTTTACTTTTATAGATTATATCATGCGGAAGTGCTTTTGTCTTTGTGCCAAATATTCCATAAGAAGATGAGTTCACAAACTAGTTTGCATGAATCAGCTTTGGATTTTATTACTTTTATTTCCATAAATTATGAACTTGCTTAGGTTTTTTGCTGGTACATTTAACCTATTCACATGTAATGACATTCTAATGGATATAATCTCATTTGTGGATGACTAAACAGAAATGAAACGTAAGCGATTGTGACTCTGCATGAAGTTTGTAAATTTAATTTTTACTATTAACTCGGTGAAAAGTCAGCAAGATTTAAGCTTAATTTGATGGGATATCAAAATTGCCTGCATTGCATTGAGGATTTAGTTGGACGTTAGTTTAAAAGAGAATTGTTTAAAGGCTCGATGGTCAGCTGGCAGGCTCACGAAATGAACGATAGGTTCAGTATAGCTCCCTTTTGGCTTTCAGCCATACGCCCAAATGTGGTTTCCCGTAAGCCCGCAACGTTTATGTTCTCCTATTATATTGATACGTATAGTACGGTGTCTTGCCGCAAGACTATATTGAATCATAAATTTCACAATACGCAGTGGTATTTCTGAAATTGCATTCTTAGAATTTGTTGTGTTTGTTTAAACGACTTTTGTTACTGCAGTGCCTGAATATTCAGAAGAAACTCGAAAGTTATACGCTCGAAACTGTTATGGTTATGAATATGCACGCCTTTATATAAACCCTTTGTTTATTTTATTTTTTACATTTTCAACACCATGCTAAAGATAGTTATCACACATATTTACGTTGAAAACGGTGAAAATTGTTCTGGTTCTATACATTCAGATCATTCTTTACAAATAAGAAATAACAGAAGCTCCGCGATCTAGTTTCCGATGCGGAGTGTGTCGTTGAAGTAGCAATAACATGGAGAGCCTTAGTATGTGGAGGACAGTTGCGGTTTGCGGTCACTTGTTCGCCTCTGATTACTCTGGCCCTCTATTATGTTTCGACCGAGCCTCTTCAGGCCTTTGTAATAGCTCAATTAGAGACAAAGGAAAACGATTTCAGCAGAGGCATGATAGAGTCTGAAATACATTGTTTTGTTTCAGGATGAGCGATTCAACCACGACATTGACCAGCAGACCGGCTACAAGACGAGGTCGCTTCTCTGCATGCCGATTAAGGACATCAATGGAGAGGTCATCGGTGTCGCTCAGGTTTGTAACGAGTTTATTAATCAATTTCGGTTGTCGTCAACGGAAATTTAATTTCCGCAACTTTTGTTCCTAAACAAACCTGTTATTCCAATAGTTCATGTCCGCCGAAGATTTATTCAAAAGATTAATGAAATATTGTTTACTTCGATATCCTACACCAGCTGTGGAAACTGTGGAAACGAGGCTTTATGAAAAAAATAATGAAATCAAAAAAGTTTTTGCTACACCCGGATCGTATTAATAATACGAGGCAAAATTGAAATCGCTTCGTGAAATGGTGGTAGTGGAACTTGCAATTATCGCATAGCATCTGCCTGTTGGCTATGGCCCCAAATAGTGGAAAGAATTTAAAATGTCAGGGATGAATAAATGATAAAAACTGGAATGGCTATTGAATTTCGTATATCCATTATACATTCAGTTACGGATGAAATAGTTTGGCCATTTCCTTTTATGCCAAAAATCCAATAAGGTCATGCATGCCAGTCTGGCTTGCTGAGACATGTCAACAAAGTTGGCATTCTGGATGAAAAATATGAAATATACTACACAAATGTTTGGTCAGCAGTTGTAAGTTCAGCGAGCTATATTATGCAGCTGCCAACTTAAGCTTAGACTGCAATATCATTTTTTTATTCTCAGGTTATAAACAAGCAAAATGACAGCCCCTTCACGTCGTACGACGAGAAAGTATTCTCCGCCTACCTCCAGTTCTGCGGCATCGGCCTACGGAACGCTCAGCTTTACGAGAGATCCCAGTTGGAAGTGAAGAGGAATCAGGTCCTGTTAGACCTGGCAAGGATGGTCTTCGAGGAGCAGAGCACGATAGAACACATGGTGCTGAGGATACTGACGCACACGCAAAGTTTGATTCGGTGTCAGCGGGTTCAGGTGAGTCCCATTTTAAAATAAAAAAATCAGAGAAGTGTAAGTCTGACTTGCGCACCTAGTTCCGAATAATATTATTTAATTATTATTATAAGCCTGTTGTGTCCCACTACAGGGCAAAGGCCTCCCTTCCCGCATTTAATTATTTTAATTATTAATTATTTTTATGTGATATAACTACAAATTAACGAGTTTCTGTTTTTTTCCAACATTGAAAAACGCTTTTACAAGAAACATCCAAACTTCATTGTTTCTGTAGGCTAAACAAAGCCACAAAATAAGATCCATCAATCAACACAATTAGGCAATAGAATTGCTGTAAAATTATTGTCTCTACTTGCTTTTGCAAAAGAGATATTCCATCTCATTCGTCAGCATCAGGTGGTTTCTTTCTTGTTCGTCTTAGATTTTTATTTATACTAATATATAAATATATGTATGTATGTATAAAGTTATTTGTGAAATTGTCCACACATAATATCATTAATAAGTCATTATAGCAGCCAAAAATTTCGAACCGGAGGACGGGACTTTTGAGACTTTATTTTTTGAGATGGTTTTTAAAATCTTAATATTTCCCAGTACCTCAGTGTCATATTTTAGCAGCCAGCCTGTAGAGTAGCAAGATAGTAGAAATTCAAACTCTGCGATATAATGTGTATCTATCTACGTAGAATTTGATATTTATTTTATCATCACGTTAAAATTTGTCGACGCGCTAAAAATTAATCGGAGTACGAAGCCAGCGAACTCGACAAACCCGTAAACAATGTTCTAATATTAATTAAATCCAATATTAGACAAAGAGATAATTGATACGCGATACGTTTGAAACTTCCGTCAAAATAATCACAGTGGAAAATTTAAGCAAGTCAAGCATGTTCCATAGCAACATGCTTCCTAACTGTTCCGACATTATTGTTCAACATTTTACGCCTAAAATATATTGTCGTTCACGACTTATGGAAAATTTTATTTTGATATAAATTTCAAATATAATTTTCCTTACATTATTTATTATTTATTTTATATTTTCCAAATATCTCAGTCCTTAATCTCAGTTCAAATCTTAAAAGATATTTAAAAATAACACTTTATTTTATTTTAATTTAAGCCTTTTCATTTTCCAAATAAATATTATATATGTTTATCTATGTTCATTTTTTTAAATCTAGGTATATATATATAAATTAAATTAAATTTTTAAATTAAATAGTCATTTATTTCAGATATCCATGATCCATATGTTAATAGTATAAAGGTTCTTATAAACTATGTTAGTAAATTAAAGTGAAAAATTACATTAAATTATAATGATATTAAAATTAAAGTTAATTTAAAACTAAATCAAAATTATATTAAAATTAAACTAAAATTAAATTGAAATTATATCAAAATTAAATGAACTGAAATTAAATTTAAAAATCTATGTTGGTTTCTAGAACACAGAAAATAAAACATAAATGAAACAAGTATAAAATAGGGACTGGGTGAAAATAGAATCTGCCATTTCTTTTCTGCCAAGGGTGACTAATTGAGGAAATTACTTCCTTCATTAATCACCCTTCGCACAAAGCACCTCCAGAGCGGAGATGTGCAGCACTCAGCCACCGTCCTCAGGATGCTGTTGCGGCTGTCCCGAACTCTGCTCATCAGCGATGCCGTTTTTTTGCGCATGATGGCGTGAAAGCCATCTGTGTGATAATACGCAAACATCCCCGATGCACTGCAGTATCGGGGCAACCGCAACATCATCCGGAAGATGTTATTATATTGGATGCGTAGGACATCCAATGATCTTTTGGTATGTCGGACCCACAGACTTCCCGTGTACAAGCTCTGACAGTAGGCTTTAAAAAGCGTAACTTTAACTTGTTCAGAACAACGGGAAAATCTGCGGGCCAACATGTTACCTCGGACCGCCAATGCCCTACGCTCCCTCTCAATATCTTCATCGTCTTTAAGGTCATCGGCAAGAAAATGTCCCAGATATTTAAATTTCGTAACACGATTTAAGTTCAAGCCGTTTAGGGTTATATTCAGTGTATACCCGGGACATTTACCGACGGCCCTAAAGACCATGTACTCGCTTTTTTTCGCATTATAAATAAGCCCGTGCTCAACAGCATAGGCCTCGCAGACCCCCAACAATTCCCTGAGACCCCCCACCGTCGGGCTCAGCAGCACCATGTCATCGGCGTAACTAATGTTGTTAATGCTAACGCCGTTCATTCATCATATAAAGTTGTTGTTTTTTATTTTTGTTAAGAAGAGCCTTACTTACTTTTAAAATTATATTAAAAAAGCTCTTACAGGGTGGTTTGAAGCACCATTCAGCTGAATTTTAGTATACCCTATTTTATACAACATATTTTGAGCAATAAACGATTGACTTGACGATACTGAAGACTTTTGTTACATCATGTTTGATTTGGATGTTTAGCTCGCGCAATATCGCAAATTATTAATTAAAATGTATTGCATTCAAAAATAATCTTCTTTTCGTTCTCTTTTACCTTCCTATACGACATGAGAGCGTCCCTTCTCCTTTATCTGGCTCATGAAGCTTATTCGCGGCCTTCCTCTTGCTCGATTTTCTTATTTTACGTTCAGTATTTGTTTATTTCTAGTTCCCATGTCGTATAAGATAACCAATGATATTTTCCTACTATTCTGTATAGTTCATTATGCAGAAGTGAATTTCTCCAAAAAGTTAAGAGTTACACCCGTTTTCACTAATCATGAACAAAGTGACGCCTAGCTATGTAACCCTAATGTAAGCCTTTAGCATAAACTATCGTCTCACCAATCGATTTTCAATAGTTTAATCCTGAACTAAGAGTTGCCTAAATTTCGGATTTCTTTGTCTATGATTTTCATTTTATTTAAATTACTATATACTAGTAGTTCGCCCCGCACCGAGATCTCGCAAGTCTCCCATAAAAAAAAATTGTAATCTTTGACTATCAAAATAGTGGCACGAAATAAATAACCACCTAATTTGACCTACAGTTTTATTCAAATTACAGGTAACGGGAGTTCGTGTAAAGTGGTTACTCTTTTTTGGGGTACAAAATGCAGTTATTCTGGATTTCAGACTTATGCCTATATTTGTGTTACTAAAGCTACACGAATACCAAATTTCAGCATTGTGGGGTCACTGGTGTACCCTGTGAATTTTGACAAAGTTTCGTTTTTATTATTGCTAGTAACTTAAAAACTACAAAGTTTAAGCTAAAAGTAAAAACGGGGTCGAAATGTACTTACAAAGACCTTTTATTAGACGTGCGATTCGACCGGATTGTCCCACTTTGTTTTTTTTACCTCTCTTGAACCCCAATATCTCAACAACCCCCCAACATTTTTAGCTCATACCATATTTTACGATGATCAGATAAATTCTTCGAAAGTTACCCTCGGATAAACAAACATACATACACACATACAACGCCGATTTGCCCAAGTTGATTTGGAGATCTCGCTTCGCCTCTATCAATAAGTATTCAATTTACAAGTGACAAGGCTGACTGTGACTGACACAAACACATCTGTCAGTTTAGAGAGTTGCCTAGCATTGCACACCGCCTAACCGGTGACGTAATTTTAAGGAACGTATAACGTCTCTAGTCATATCCTAGTCATCATCAGTCTAGTCTCTAAATTGGTGAAAAGTTTTTAGCTCTGGGCAACTTCTTAATATTTAGGCATCTCCTAGGGTTAATGAAAATGGGCATAACTCTCCCAGGAACGTTTTCGTGTAGCTATACCAGTTCTAGTAGCTGCCTAGTAATTTAATTTATCACTTTGGCTGTAGTAAACGCACGATTTAACTATGTATGTACTTGTAATTAATTTAATTAACATTGTGTATAACAATATATACCTTTCTTGGTATTGTAAAACCAGGATTTGCTAGATTTCATTTAATCAGCCCCTCTTTCTGAGTGGAAAGAGTTTTAGTCTTCTTCGGAAAGATTTTGTAATGTTTAAAAATCTCGATTTAGTTTTTCTATGTTTTTGTCATTATTCGGTAAAACCAAAGGTACTTTAATTAAATTAGCTTTCGCACTGCGTGGTTATTCATCATGAAAAAATATTGATGCAACTGACTGAATCACGAATAAATAATGCAAAAGCCAATTCTACTAACTAAAAAAAATTCAGTCTACTCGACTGAAAGTTATTTTAAAATATACTGTTTAGAGTTCAACAATTTATTGAACCGTAACGAAATACGTTTACCCTTCATTGACGCATTTAACTTTTATTAACATTTAATGGCCATAATAAACGATCTTTTAGGGCGACTTGTGCAACGATTCCTAAACGTGTTTAGTGGCTAAATATGATGTAGATAGTTTTCAAATTATACAAATACATCAAATTTGTCTGATTTGTATGGAAAAATGCAAGCTGGGCCTGTATTTTTCAGTTGTATAGTGAACGGCACTTTACAATAAATGCAAAGTACGCCTAGTTTGCGTTAATAATGGGCATTCGCATGATAATATTTTTGTTTTGTTTATTAAGCAACTGTTGATTCTATTGTGAAGTAGGCATGACTTTTAAATTGCCGATTATTAAAATAATATAGCGTATGACTTTATAAATCCCCATGGTGGACATCCTTGGAACCTCGGATCCATATCTATTTCCGCCGCCAAGCAGCATTGCTGTGTTTCGGTTTGAAGGATATGGTTGCCGGCGAAATTACAGGCACATGAGGCTTGGCTGAAGTTGATGGACGCAGGACAGTGCATCGTAGGGCACGTTTCTAAGGTGCGTTACTTACGAGGCAATATTTTGTTATAGGCGATGCTTGCCACTTAACTCCAAGTGGGCCATAGGCTTGTTCCATCTCCAAGTGGTATAAAAAAATCTCTTACTCAGTACGCAAACCCGTGGAGATATCCCCCCACGGAGTAGACAGAGACAAGTGTAAACATTAAGTTTGATACATACCCACTTTTTGCATAGAAGTTAAGCATTCACGAGACAGATTGCAAGCACATCCCCAATTATTAGAATATTATCCCGAAGTTGCCATCGAATGAATGCCATGTATTGCTAAATTTAAATCGTCTATGCCTGTTATATGGGAAGGATTTTTTATTAAACCACGTCCTTTGTGTAACTGTTTACTTGATTACACGTTTAATCAACCGGATTGAATGGCAAATTCCACACGCTTTAGTAATTTGGCATCCTATTCAAACATTGTATAGAATAGGAATAAATCTGTTTGTTTTGTATTAAAATGGATATAAATCTGTCTGGGTTCAATGGCTTACAAATATAAAAAAACCTTTGCGATTTGGTACTTAAGTATTTTTTGTTCGATTATTTTATTCCAAAGAAGCTTTATGCAATTGGATGTGATTCTGGTTGATGATGGCGATTTATAATAATAATGATAAATCTGTAACTTGAAGCAATAATTAATTAGTTACAGTGCCTTTTTCACCACCTCTTATTTTCACATGAAAACAGATAAAGAGAAAATTATTTTTATCCGTCAATTAAAGTTTCTCGGAAGTCGTGAAATAGGCACACAGAATGGTAAAAAACTTTATATCTAGTAAATATGATAATAGGAACATATTTTTTTTATACGATTTGGCTATTTGGACGGAACAGGACTAGAACTTTAGATCAGAAAGGACATTTATTAGTGGATATTTGGATCGAATCAGGAATAACACATTTTCGGGCGAAGGCGAACAGTATTTTGGGTCATGATGATCCATGACATCATCATATCAGCCACAGGGCGTCTACTGTTGAACATAGGCCTCCCCGATAGATATCCAGAGCGACCATCTTGCGCGGCCTGCACCCAACGGCTCCCAGCAACCTTCGTCGTCCTCCACTGAGCTTTCCAGTGCGTGGTCTCCGCTCGAGAACCTTTTTGCCTCAACAGCCGTCAGTTCTTCCATGTGCCCTGTCCACTGCTTCAGCGTGCTAATCGGTGCGGATGCTGTGTCGGTGAATTTCGTCTAGGATCCCCTCATTTCTGATTCGGTCTCGTAGAGAAACACCAAGCATAGTCCTCTCCTTAGCACGCAGAGCAATGTTTTTATGTGTATTTTGGATATTCGAATATAGCCTTGCGAATCAGGATAGACTAAATCGAAATTAATACGCTGAATAGAATTTTGATTAGAGTGAGCTTCTACTATATTTTAATAAGTCAATGAAGAAATTTAGAGATATCAGTCATCGTTATAAAAGCTTTAATTTTTCCTATTGTTCTAGCCCCCTAAAATCTGTGACCATCATGTGATTGGTTTTAAGAACTTGCAAAAATACAGTACTTTTTTATTTTCGCATGTTTTTATAATGGAGGCACGTGTCTGTGGATGCTAGCTCAGAGATTTGTTACTAAATGAGTCCCAAGTTTAGATCGTCTGCCCTGTGGCTATTAGCTAGATTATTAGCTGTCAGAGCCACAGTATAAATACCTACTAGTGGTACAGCGTCTCGGTGTCGCCAGTTGAGCTGTGTTTAATCGACGCCATCTAATGATGATTGAAGTCTTGTACACATCATCTGATAGGCAAACAGTATCATAGCTCAATATATCATACATTTCGCTCAGATTGATGTAGGGGTGAAGATTCTCTTTGAGGTTATTGTGATGTACATATGTAGCAACCATCGCGGATCAAACCTGGTTTAGGATCGTGGAAAATGGAAAGTACGATGGTACGGTAAAACAGGTATACATGCAGCAGTGGGTTAAATCAGGCTGTAGAGATAATAATTAATGAATAAAAACACTTTATTCTACAACATAAAAAAACAAACATAAATATAAAAATTCACAAAGCAACAAGCAACAATGGGTGTCTTATCGCTTAAAAACGATATCTTCCAGACAAGCTTTGGATGGAGAGGATTTTTGTAATATTACATTAATGGAGGGGAGGGGGATAGACCTACATTAACAAAACAATAATTAAATTTTAGGAGAGCGCTGATGATTTACAATAAAACAAAAAGCATAATTAAGTAAATATACCTAATTTGACAATAATGTACTTACAACAAATAAAATAAAATAACAATATACATAAATATACATCTATAGTGATGCTATGACGTTTCTTAAGAGATAATAGCTTTTTACTCTAGTTTTTAATGTTGATGACAACTGTTCTTGAGTCGCAAACGTTTCTCGGTAAACTTTATGAATTTTTACTGTTTTGCCAAACTAATAAAATAAAAAAAATAATAAAATAAATAGTCTTATAAAGTTGAGTTACTGCTTCTTTACAATGTCGTCTGTCGTAGGCGCCTGGCGTACTTATCTCAGGCATCTATCGCGCGAACATCGGAATGCTAATCGAGATTTGTTACTGGGTTTTACTGGTTTTTTCACAGTGTACGAGTGGAATTTTCTGAGTGCTCAGCTTTTTGTCGTGAATGTTAACAATTTGCGTGGTTTGTATCAGTAGAAAAAGCGTTTCATATTATGTTTTATGTGTATTAAGTTATAAAGGAATAGGTATCCAGTTATTGCGTGGAGTAATTTATGTTTAACTGTTAAAACTATAAGTTGTATGGTTAACTAGAGCATATCAAAAGTAGGTCTTTTTTCATGAGTTTCCTTACACTTAGCGTTTTAACTCGACAACCTTCGTATCTCTATAGGTATTATAAGTATGTATTTACAAAAAAAAAGTATATAGGTATTGTATCAGTTATCTGGTTCCCATAATACAAGCTTGACTTAGTTTGGGGCTAGATAGCGCTGTGTGAAATGCCCAGCGTTATTTATTTGTTAACTACATTAAAGGTGTGTCCAAACACAGCGCGGTATTTGAGCGCGGCGACCGCGCGCGACCTGCCGCGCGCAATCGCGGTTATTGTTCGTTCGCCGGCGCTTGTGTGTAGACGTATTTTATCAAGCAAAATATAAAACGAAACAGCTATTCGTCTTATTGAAATATATTACTCCCATAATGTATTATGGGATAACAGGCGTAAAGAATATCACAACAATAACTTATGAGAAATAGAAAAAAAATCGTACAACCGAAAGTATTTACGTTAAAAAAATAATAAGCAGAGCTGCAACACACGCGGTCGCTTTCGCTGTGGTTTGAATACGAAATAAAGAGCGCGGCGTGTCTCGGACATACCGCGCACTACTGCCGTGCAAACATTAATTTGCATGTCTAACTAAACTAGTCATGCGGCAAATTTGCGTCCTGCGAATACCGCGCGTAGCTGACGCGCACCTTGTCTGCTGTGTTTGGACACACCACCCATCCAATATTTTAACAGAAATTTGCTATTAAGTTCCAAAACCAATAAAAAAGTACAGATCTAGCGATAAATAAAAGAGCAGCGTAACGTTTATCAGCAAAAGTCTCTTGGCTCTTACACGACCAGTTGTCAAATGACATTTGTTTTGGTGTTCCGCAGTCTCATGTTGTATCACATCCGTTCACTGGATGTGTGCCAACATGCCTGAGTAGGGGTGAATAAGGATTGAACTACATGTCGTTCTCATTATGAGGGTTTTTATTTTCGATTTAATAATAAGATACCTACTAGTTCGAAGAAAGAAGATACGCTGCCAAAAAATATGATTTATATGCCAAAATATCAAAGACAATAGAGAATATCAAAATTTGTCTAAAACTATCTCATTTCGACAGATAAACAAACACAAATGTGTATTTTTTTTAACAAAATAATGGAAATAATGTTCAAATCAAAATCAAATTATTATTTATTTAGACATCAGTAAATCCATGTAAGTATATATATATGTACATAGTATGCATAAACTAGAAACATAATTATGGTAATGGTTGACACGGCAATGGACATTGACAATTCACTTTTCTTTGTTAATTAGAGCATGACAGAGCAACGCCATCTGTTAGCAGTTATAAAAACATGGCCGTGATCCGTTAACCCCTCATTGTTAAGTCCAGAGTTCACACTAAGAACTAGGTCCGTAAGTTGACCAAGTCCAGAGTACAGGTTTTAATAATTGTCAGGCCAAACACTTGAATGATCTGTGAAAACATTTCTCCCGGGGTTGGTACCATGTACTCGTAGTTCCTGATACTAACTAGCGATTTTAAATTTCGCTAATTGAGCAACAATACGTGACTCAAGATATAAGCTGGCCAACCTTAATACTGGACAGTTGAAACCGATTTTACTTTCAGAATATGTGACTACAATAAGCCGTCTACGGATAGTAATCAACTTGCTGGGCCATTGGGTGCAAGCCGCACAAGATCGTTCCCTCAGAAAATTTGTAGGGGGAGGCCTATATTCAGCAGTGGATGTATGATGTGACTACAGCCTTAAGTCTATTAACGTGAGAAATGTTGGCGATGTAGTCAAAGCTAAAACATTTTTTGCGCATAATATTATATGAATGTAAATCTTGTTTAATAAGAGATTCCTTTATTATATGTGTCAAATTATATGCTTTGTTTACCTGACAATGGAAATTTGATTCAGCATTGCGACAGTATTGTCGCATGTTCTCATGAATGTAAAATGAATTCAGATTTAATTATTTTTTCTTAAACATGCTTGGAAATTTGAGCATTATTTTGACATTATTCTGCGAGATAAATCGAAATTACTGTACATGCGAGCAGCGGTGGGAAAAAGTTGTATGAAAATCCATATCTGTCGTGGTTTCGCGGCCGAATAAATTACATAGTAAACTCATATCTGTCGTATAATTTTGTTACTCCAAAACATGGCAACCAAGGAGGTAACTTATCAAAAGTTTTATTTAAAATTCGAACTGGCTTGCTTATTGAAAAAAAACACAAATTAACACTAACGCGGGAAAAATTATTGTTGTTCGTTGTTCATCCTTGATTTTGAAGAGTAATTGTATTTTTATTTCATTTTATAATCACCCTGCATTATTTCTGAAAAGTACTATACAAGCCTTGGCCACAACTAGGCATTGATGGACTTATTGCACGTTCGTCCATCAATGCCTCTTTTGCTGGCCGCTGCAGTAATGTACTATAACACAATAATAGAAAGGAAAGCTCTTCTCTCTTGCTTTGCAGTATTATGATGGCCTATTACTTTTCGCTTTTTTTGCTTGTTAGGCTGAAAAAAAGTATTTATCTACAAAAATACTTTCGTATTTTATTACGTGCCTGTCCTAACATCCGCACGATATAGACGAATTAATTATCTGCTCCGACACCAGCGTAGGTGTTGCAACCTACTGGTCAAAATGTCTCCTACTCGAAAGAAGAAGTACAAAAATACATATTTCCAAAGCGTTTGTCCTTCCTTGTTATTATCTGTATTTCATCAGTCATTGTGTTGTCTGAACCCTTGGGAATAGAATACACCATTCTGTCATTTTCGTAATATCGGGAATAAATTCTCATATGTACCAATAACTCATGTGGGGTCATTCGTCAAATATCGAAATATAATAAGGAATCCAAGTACTATATGTTATACTGTGACTGAGTACTGATGGATAGATCTCATCGGTCAAACAAAACCTTGGGATAAGGGCTGCTATTTGATAAATAAGTTATCTTAGCTTAGGTCCTTTGTTATTCAAAGTTGAGATAACCCAAGCCTTACAGAGTGGAATAGTATGTACGATATTTTGTTCTTTAATTATTACTAAGTTTGTTTAAAAAATCAACAAATATTGCTAAATATTTCACACAGCGCTATCTAGCCCCAAACTAAGCAGAGCTTGTACTATGAGAACCAGATAACTGATAGAATACTTATATACTTTTTTTGTAAGTACATACTTATAATATATAGAAAAACACCCAGACACGGAACAAATATCTGTAGATCATGCAAACTTGTTCCGCGGCAGGAATCGAACCAGCTACCTCCTGCGTCTCAGCCGGCTATACGCCCACTGCGCTACGGAGGCAGTCAGAAAAATAATGATATTTGGATGAAATTAAAATATTATTTTACAATAATACGAGTACCTACTACTTAATAGCAACTATCCACTTCGTGTGTAGAGTATGTGCCTGACTTGCTACCTATTCAAAATCTTGAGTGAAGCTTACAGGCCGCCCGAAGACATCCGAGATTTTTATCCGAGAATCGGCTTCTTTTTGCGCTTATCTATTTAACTTACATATACTCTTTGTTACCTCGTAGCACTCAAATACTCAATGGATTTAGGTAAATAGGATGTGAATCGTAGAGAAGACTCATGCAAACGCATTAGTAAGAAATTACAAAAAACTATGGTTGCCACCAGTGACAATCTCACACGTATGCTTGTTTTAATTAAAACCGAACAGGTAAGGAAAATACCTCAGTGTCTGAAATAAGGATAGAATCAGAAATTAGGAGATTCGTAGACATACCAAGGTCCCTAAAGGCAGTGGGCGAGGCATAAAACTCGAAGAACTGACAGGCGTTGGGGCAAAAACGTTATCGAGTGGAGACTACGCACTGGATGGCGCAGCGTAGGACGGCCACCCACAAGATTGAAAGACGACCAGATAAAGGTTGCTGGGAGCCCTTGAGTGCGGGCCGCACAATATCGGTCGCTCTCAAAATGAATGGGGCCTACGTTCAGCAGTGGAAAAGAGGACGTCCTATGGTATAAGACCAATGGAAACAACCTGGAAACAACAATAATTTAAAATATTAAATGTTTTTTTTCGACAATGAAAAAATCATTTTATGTCTAATATGGTTCGCCCCGAATTAAGATGTCGCGAGTCTCCCAAAAAACTAAAAAAATATTATTCATAATCTTTGACTACCAAAATAAACTAATAAAATAGTACCACGAAATGCACAACCAACCTACTTGACCGATTGACTACTCTTCCGATTGACAGTTTCATTCAAATTACAAGGAACGAGAGTTTATGTAAATTGTTTACTCTTTTTAGGGGTAGAAATTGTAGTTATTCTGAAATTCAGACTTTTCCCTATATTTATGTCACTAAAGCTACACGAATACCAAATTTCAGCACTGTGGGGTTACTAGTGTACCCATTGAATTTTGTTAAAGTTCAGTTTTTATCTTAATTCTACTGTACGTGTGTATGTCACTGAACTCCTCCTAAACGGCTAGGCCGATTTGAATGATTGAGGTCACTGGTGTACCCTGTGAATTTCGTCAAAGTTCAATTTATATTAAGGCTAATAACTCAAAAACTACAAAGATTAAACAAAAAAAAACTGGGTGGAAATATACTTCTTTTCATTAGACGTCCCATTTGACCTAATAATCTAATTTTCATTTTTTTTTACCCCTCTTCAACCCCAAAATTTTAACAAACCCTCAACATTTTTAGCTTATTTAGTCACACAAGGATTGTGCTATCACTTCCTACCTATATATCAAATTTCACGATGATCGGATCAACGCTTAGAAAGTTATCCTCGGACAAACAAACACACATGCATACACACAACGCCGATTTGCCCAAGTTGATTTGGAGATCTCGCTTCGGTCGATCAAAAAGATAGACTACCTAAATAGATACGTGGTTCTCTACACGTGTCGCATTAAAACTAGGTGTGGAGATAAAAGCACTGTAGCCTAATTAGAATGAAAACCAATAACCTTGTGCACAAAATACCTACTCTAGGGAAATAGCCTGAAAAGGTTCAACCTTAAAATAAATACAAAATTATTAACGTAGGTATAGAAGTGATACTATAATCTAACTACATTTTGTAACCCGTGATTTTAGTACGGTTTAATCATAGACATTAGGGGCGACTTGCGCAACTATGCCTAATCGTATTTAGTGCCTAAGTATGATTAAGACAGTTGATAAATCAAACATGTTTAGTCACTAATTACGTTAAAGGATCGTTATGCAAGCGGGGCTGAGAATGGATAGGGTCCTTACAAAATTGACCATTCTCTAGAAAGAAACAAAGCGACTGCGGTTAATACCTGTCAAAATTAAAATTCAAAATATATTTATTCATATTACCGAAACCCCAATACCGAAATTCGCAAGCGGACTAAAGTTCAAAACGTTAGCAAGCGTATATTGGGACTCAAATGGAGTTGGGCAGGACATGTGGCCAGGCGTGGTGATGACAGGTGGAGCAGGGTGCTAACTGAGTGGTGGCCCCGAGATGGAACCAGGAACGCAGGTCGTCCACCGGCAAGATGGGTCGACCACATTATAAAAATCGCAGGTGGTATGTGGGTTAGAACAGCGCAGGACAGAGTCGAATGGTGACAATGAAGAGAGGTCTATGCCCAGCAGTGGGATGAGAAGAGGCGACGATGATGATGATGATGATTTATTCATATAGGCACATTTTACATTGTATTAGGTTGGGGAAAAAGTTTCTTCGCATTTTTTTAAGAAAATTCAAAACATTTTTAATATAGTTTATTTACATTTAACTAAAGTATGTAGGTACCATTTTGTTCGATAACTTTGTGCCATCTTGTAGGTAGGGGCATGATCCCATTGCTATAGAAATTTTGGGGCTTCTGATCAAAATACCGCGACAAGTGGTTCTGGCAGTCCTCTCGTGATGTTAACCTGACACTGCCTAAAGAATTCTGAAGAGACCGAAACAGGTGGAAATCTGAAGGTGCAAGGTCAGGACTATACGGCGGATGCATTAACACCTCCCAGCCAAACTCTTAATTTTTGCTGAATGGCTAAAGATGTGTGAGGTCTAGCGTTATCATGATGAAAAACCACACCCCTTCTGTTGATTAACTCCGGCCGCTTTCTCTCAACTTCTTGCTTTAATCTCATCAGTTGTTCGCAGTAGAGTTCAGAATCGATGGTCCTGCCTGGTGGTAACAGCTCATAATGAATAATGCCCTTCCAATCCCACCACACACACAGCATCACCTTGTTGCGAGTTAACCCGGGTTTCGCCACAGTCTGTGAAGCCTGACCGGCCTTTGACCACGACCATTTTCGCACGTACTTGTCGTACGTGATCCGCTTTTCATCACCAGTTATCAGCTTCTTTAAAAATGGTTCGGTTTCATTACGTCGTAATAAAGAATCACAAATGAGTACACGGTTCATTAGGTTTCTTTCAGTGTGCTCGTGGGGTACCCAAATATCGAGCTTTTTTGTGTACCCAGTTTTTTTCAAATGCGCCAAAACTGTTTTGTGGTCAATTCCCAGTTCTGCAGCTACGTCGTAACTACTGATATGCCGATCTTGCTCCATTTTTTCAAAAATGGCCTCAATTTTATCCGTAAGAGGGCGACCAGAGCGACCTGCATTTTAGACATCAAAATTTCCGGATTGAAAACGCTTAAACCAAATTTGTACTACTCTCACAGACACTGCACTAGGTCCATAAACATCGCAAATTTTTTTCGCGGCTTGCGTTGCAATTTTACCTTTTTTGTGGTAAAATTTTAAAATGTATCGAATTTCTGCATTAGATTTACTCATCTTTACAGTACGAAAAACAAATAAAAATCACACATTTTCCTAATTTGAATTTGGAATTAACTTTTTTTAAATTTAAACTTTGAATGATACCAAAACCAGCCAGATACAAATAGTATAGCCAAAGAGATTTTATTACAAGTTCATACATACTATAATGCGAAAAGACTTTTTCCCCAACCTATTATGTTTGGGATTACTTATGAACGTCGTTATACAGATTTTACAATTATTAGAAACGTATTAAATTATATTCATAATTTAATGACTAATTAAAATCAAAGTGCAATATCAATATAAAAATATACAAATTAATAACTATAATAATTATTAATGTCACATTAAACAAACAATTCTGAATTAAATTAAGAGTCTCTATTCTGAAGGACTGTAAAATGCACATTACCTATCCGCTTCTGTAAGCCTTTGACGTAGGCCATTAGAATTCTAGAAAGAGATATCTCCTGTCTGCACGATCTCTTTTTTTTACACACACACACTTTTTTACATCTGATGATCTGAATAGAGAACGCCCAGGGCATGTGCACCTTTCCTTAGGAAGATGCGTTGCTACGGCCCAATTCTACTAAACCAATTACTTCACTATGTCAATGGTATCGTCGGAAAACTGCCACTAATATACCTTTTGGTAAGTCATAAGCATTTATTGGCGAAAATTGTTTACATGTCATATGGATACATTTTAAGAAATAAATTAGACTTTTATAGTCAAAGTAAAGTATATGAATAAAACTAATTTAATGTCAAAAAGAATAATTAATAAAAAATCTAGTTAATAAAACTTTTCTTTTCCATTTTGAGTACTTTAGGTACTCGTCATAAATGAATATACGAATATGAATACGATATATGAATATACGAGCTGAGGGTTCGGGATAAAATAATGGGAATCGATCTAACCAAAATAACACTTTTATTCAACACGATGACGATGAATACACGAACTTGGTCACACGTATCACAACACACTAATTCACACCACTGGTGCACCACTTAAAGTCACCGAAATGTTCGCACGTATAGCTTAATCCAGACTGACTCGCGAGCAACTACTGTTCACGCGAGACCCTTCTCCACGTCAGTCCTCCAGGGCCTCGCTGAGTCCCACTGTCCGGCCATCTCTCCGGCCTATTTATATCGTACACAATTCGATTGTTCGAGAACGATTTCGATCGTTCCAGGAAAGGGGTCGGTGTTTCGACAGAACGACCAATCCCCATTGTGCGCAACCGCAGACAATAACAACAATAACACAGCAAGACAAAAGCGTTCGAGAAGTTTCGATTATTACTCATTGTTTAACAGCCTCGGCGTAACAATATGCATTAGAAAGTCTTCTCGAGTCATAAGTCATTATTCTTTGCTGATAATATGTTACAAAATAATTGGTATTGGTATTCTAACACACTGTCAAAGACCGCAGTTGCTATGACAACACTGTCATAATATGTCATAATAATGGTATGGTTCTGTAATCGTTTTTCTTATAAATTAGCAGAATAGGAATAGGGCCCAGGGCATTAATTCGCCCATGAATTATAAATTAATTACTATTATAAACTAGTGGTTCTGTGAGAACAATAGACCTCGCGTCCCAAGCCCAAAAAGTAATTTGCGCAACATAATTAACAAAGAAAGCCCAATTTGAAATCGAATTTCAGGTGCTCGAATTTTCCATTAGGTTTACCTATGTAGACTTTTGAGCAAAATATACCAGTATAAGTTTTAGCGATTACTCGCGTTCCCTTGGTCCTAGGAAGTCTAATCTGGCGTCTACGGGTTCCCCCCCCCGAGTACAGAGTCAGAGTACTTATGTGTGTACCCATTGGACTTTTTGACACGTTGACCGCCCAGTCCCTAAACGACCCGAAAGATGGTCATTATTGTTCTCATTAAGAAGAAGAATGTCATCTATAATTTTTCTTCATTTTAGGGTTTTTATGCAAAAAACACTTTATCAAAATCAGCTGTAGATATCCCGAAATCAAAGTTATGATACGTCTTAAATACTAAGATTTTTAAAACCATATCAATAACTATCAAGTCGGACGGGACTTGAACCCGCAACGTTCCTCTTGATACGAGGATGCACTACCAATT
Source organism: Philereme transversata (assembly GCA_963924445.1). Classification (NCBI taxonomy): domain Eukaryota; kingdom Metazoa; phylum Arthropoda; class Insecta; order Lepidoptera; family Geometridae; genus Philereme; species Philereme transversata. Next base: position 8,247,766 of record OZ004343.1, read on the forward strand.
GTGCTACAGGGCCTCTGTCCGGCTTGAAAGTTTTTGAGATGGTTTTAAAAGTCTTAGAATTTTACGTAGGTGGTCGGATAGCACTATAAAAATAAAATACGTCTTAATGTAGGCACAAAATACAAAAACAGCTGATTTAAAGGCGAAGAACATTTTAAAGTAAAACTTTTATTACATCGTCTCAAACTTTTTCGTCTGTGTGTTGCATGTCGCGTGACGGTCGGCCGCGGAGTAGGGATAAAGTGAAAGGCGCTCGTCAGAGCACTGAGCAGCCGAGGCCAATATGGCGGCGCCTATAGTTCGCATCAGCTGACCGTGTAGTGACCGTGTAGACTATTACTCATTTGTGTCAACGAAAATTCTTAGTTAAATGTCTATAATGTGAAACAAAGTTTCACTTTTACCGTGGTTTCATAAAACCTTTCATGTTAATAATTTTTATATATAAATAAAGCTATAGTTACATTCTTATGTTGACTCACCCTCGTCTATCGAATAACAAACATATCTAGAACACGCTATCTAGCACCTACCTAGTGTTTACTGGGAATTCGAGTGAATGTAATATCACTCGTCGTAACACACGCCACGCACGACTTCACTTTAGTGTATTCAATCCATGTCAGAAACTTACTCTAAACTCGACAAGGGAAATTAAATCAATCCAGAGGATAAAGGGTTTTGCTCGAATATTCACTTTAAATATGAGCAAGACGATAGTCAAGTAGCTTTGGTCCTCGGCTTCGCACGCGTAATTTGTCAATAAAAAGTAGCCTCAAGCCGGGTCAGGTAGATAGATTATCGATATACCAAATTTAATCGAAATCGTTTCAGCCGTTTAGTCAGGAAAATGTAACAAATAGACAGACAGTTACTTTAGAATTTGTAATATTAGTGTGGATGACAGCAGCGATCATGTCTCAATCGAATCGATCAAATGTTGCTTCCTGCGACCATTATGTCTGCTCATAACCTAATGCCATTTATCTCTTAGCTATACAGCTCGAGTTGATTGCAAAATTATTTTGTTTGTGAGAAATATATAACTTTTTATTAATACTGTTTTCATTTATTGAATATTCAAAAAGAGGGGTGTTATAAGTTTGACGCTCTCTGTGGCATCGTAGCTCCCAAAGGGATGAACCGATTTTTTTTATAGAAAGCTTGTTTAACTGGACTGGTTTTTAGCTTGTCGTTTTTAAACCTGACTCAAAAAGGGTGGTTTTTTATTTTTTTTTTTTAAACATTTGTATTTCTCGGCGATGGAGCCTACTTTTATTATTAACTTAAAATGGATCGCGATTAATTGCTTTCTCGTTTCAAACTATTTCTGCCAACCGCCAATTTATTAACAAGCTTTCCAATTCTCTTTGTTTATGTATTTCGTTTATTTTATTTATTTAATATTTTTACACAAAACAAAGCAGAGCTAGGAAGACTTAATACTAATATAATTATCTACCAGTCATCCTGGGCTAAAAGAAGGCTAAAAAGGGCACAATTGATAATTATGTAGGTATTTGGGTTTATTTATTCTGAGTTCCGAAATCTATTAAAATTACGTTTTATCATTTATAAGTAGAAGTGCAAATAAATTATATAAACTAGTAGCGCAACTTGTGTGTTTTAAGTATCAAACAATACAGAAAGACTTGTACTACGACGGACTATTCCGAATCTTGTTTGTGAACTTTGTTTGTGCTTTTACTAATTATTAAGTTAATAAGCTCTCTTGTTGTTTCTTTAGCTTACAAAGGTGAACGTTAAAAGTGTCAATTAGTATAATTGTAATGCAAACATGATTTAATTGATCAGATTATGGCAAAGTATAAGGATGTACTTCATAATCCGGATTTCTGGCCAGTCGGCATCGTTTACAGGCGCTACAGGGCTATGAATAAAAATCCCTAAAATAAATCATAGTGTTACTTTTATTTTTTATTGTACACAAATAGATTTACAGACAGAAACAGCTTACAAAATGGACATGTACAAAGGCGAGCTTAACCCTAATAAGAGTTTTCCTCCAGCAAGCCTTTGAAGATAGAGATAGTTGATTATAGTGTTGGGTACGTGCACAGACAAGGACATTGGAGTAAAATACTAATAAATACCTATAGTTACACATAATAAATAAAATACTTTTTTTTCTCTAATCTATTTCGTCCTACTGCTGGGCAAAGGTCTCCCCCAAGTCCCTACAAGTATTCCTATCCGTCGCTATCTCCCACTATCCTCTTTGGAAGGTGACCAAATCGTCCCTCCAACGCTTTCTCGGCCGACCCCCGAAGTCGCCCTCCGTCTTCAGGCGTCCATGGTGTCACAACATGGGCCCATTTCTCGGAGTGCATTCGGGCAACGTGGCCCGCCCAGTCCCTCTTAAGTCCAGCCGATCTCCTCCCTACATCTGCAATGCCGGTAAATGAGCGCAGCATGGTGTTACGCGCTAGGTCGACACGAAAAAAATAAATACTGAAAATAAAAATAAAATATTTATACATATTAAAAATAATACCTATAAACTATACCTACATTTTAGCTGAACCTAATACATTATACAAAAAATACGTTAGACAGTATACAAATATACCTACTTATACATAATAACCTATGAGTTTACAAGTAATGCTCTTTGACTCTAAGCTTAAAAGTGCTTAGTGATGGACTTGCGTGGATAGAGTGTGGTAGAGAATTCCACAGTTTGACTCCATGGACAGTGAAGGAACCGCCATAGCGACTGGATGAATAAGGAGAGGTTTTAAGAAGGAGGGACTTTGATGACCTACAAGGCATCTCACGTGGGACAAGAAAATCAAAGCGCTCACGGAGGTAAGAAGGAGCTGGAGCATTGAAAAGAGTGTTGAAGAGAAAAGTCACAACAAAGTTTTAAGTTTATTGTTTTATCATATGTGATCATATTTTGTACGTGCACATTGTTGCCTGAAATAAACGTTTTAATATAACAGTTTTTTTTAAATGTAAAATAACCTCTAGACCGCTACCTAGGCACAAATATGGAAGTCAACAGAGCTTACGTATTTGAGCCATTTGGGGTTGAGACCCTGGGTCCATAGGGTACCGGGGCCATCGCGTTTTCAAAATTATTTCTGGGCGTCTGGCCGAAGCGACGTGTGATCCGAGAGCTGGCGCTTATCTGGGTTAACGCATTGCATTGCAATTCAGCGGGGCAATGCAGCCAGTGTCTTGGAGACACTTCCGCCTGGTAGTGATCTGGAGCAGTTGAGCTATCTATAGATCGTCTTTACATGATTCAACTGCTTCTTCTGTATTTTATTGTAAATAATTGTATATTCTTTCTGTTATTAAAAAAAACTTCCTACTCTTTCATAAACCAATGACTTTTTTACACATTCTAAACTAGAAAAGGTGAGTCTAGTTTAAAATATGTAAAAAAACCATTTTCAATAGTTATTTTTTGTTTTGCTTAGTATTGAGGCAAGCGCAGTGTTGGACGCGGCTAGATTGAGTAACGTTTTGCTTGCTGTAGCTGGCAGAGATAAGAAGAGCTAAATATCTGGCTCAATGGCGCACCTTGGGAGAGACCTACGTCCAGCAGTGGACTGCTATAAATTGTTTATGATAGTATTGATTGACATAAGAGTTGTGTGCGTTCAAATCAGGGGAATTAATTATTATTGAAAGTTGAATAACTGTTAGAAAAGCTTCACGGTGTTTGTTTCGGGGCAATTACTGCTGTTTGCGACAATATTGAAGTTTAATTTTGCTTTGGTTACTAGAAGCCTCTGTTGACAGATGTTAATTAAAATTTTTCGTTGTTGACGCGAAGACGGCCTTGTTTTCGCAACGAGAGCTGCCTTTCGGAGTGGTTTCTTGTAAAAATAGGAACTTTACTAGAATTTTCATAAATTCACGAAATCATAATTATAAATGCGAGATTGATCACGTACTGTTTAATAATTGTTACGACCGTCAATGTTTGGGTTCATTTTGTGAACCTTTTTTGTGAGTGCGATCCGCTCTGCATTCCGTCTCGCCAACGGTATTATTCAATTCCGTATTTATAATATTGATTGCAATAAATTACGAACGCTTTCTTGGTAAAATAGGCGCAATATATCAATCTCCATGACAAATCCTTATTTTTATTTTAAAATGAAAGACGCAGATTCATAATATGCTATAATGAAATACAACCTCCATGACTTTAAGAGTCTTTAAGTTAAAAAAATAAATCAGTACCGAGAATGCAATTTTTTTTCAGCGAAAGTCAGTTATTAAAAGAGTTTTTGATTTCCTCGCATTCGTGATGAAAAGTAATGTTTTATACTCGGGCGTAAGCGATTCATAACACCCTCGAATATTAAAATATCTCGTCAGTATAATAGATCGCTTACATCCCTTGTGTACCAATGTACTATTGTATATGTATTGCAAACGATCTATGATAGCTCATTCTGCTCCAAGTTACTATCAGACAGGAAGTGTCTCCAAGGAACCCTTTAGAATTACAATTTTGATTTAACTCAAAATCAGTATCAGTAATCAGATCCGAAACACATTTTTTTATACGAACGAACAACAAGCATGTGGTCCACCGTGATTTTTTTTAGATTACATTTTCAATGTTCTCTCTAATTTTATTACAACCTAGCCAAGTAGGTTTATTAATAATTTAAACTTAGTTTTATTATCGAATTATGTTTAAGAATGTGTCCACGGGCACTTTTCTTACAATCTCTATTTAAGTGGAAGACACTTTGTTCTTGTGTTCTTTTAAATATCACTAACACTGCATTACACTACACTTACTCAAAAAGTTTAGTTCTTTTCAGTCCTCTCACTATGTCCGTGTTGCCACTGTGCTCCACCTGATGTTTAGTGGTCAAGTTATAATCAAACTTTCCGTTTAAATATTCCAATATTTATATTTTCTGAAACGTGTTTTCTTCTTTCTAGGTGCTTCTCCTCCACGAAGCTTCGAAGGGTAGTTTCTCGAGAGTGTTTGACCTGGAGGCCGGAGACGATACGGATCCGGGCACACCTCGTACCTCGCCGTACGAGAGTCGGTTTCCTATCAACATCGGCATCACTGGCTACGTGGCGACTACTGGCGAAGTAAGTCTATAGTTATGTTATTCGACTGTCGAGTTCTTTTCACGAAAGAAGTCCCGAGAGTTTAGCCAAGTTACAGTTGATTAGCGATGACGCTAGTCGATACGTCCGAAAATGTATGTGATTTGACACATGCTATAGAAATACCACGTGATTCAGCGACAACAAATGTATGTAGAAATCCAATAGATCCGCAGCGAATGTAATTTGGCTACGGTCCCCGTGGTTATTTGAAGTACTAACGATTCTTTATTATTATCATCATCATATCCGCCATAAGACGTCCAGCGATCGATCTTATGTGGCCTGAACCCAACGACTCCCAGCAACCCTTATCAGGTTGTCTTACTATCTAGTGAGGGGCCATCCCACGCCGCGCTTTCCAGTGCATGGAGACTCGAGAAATTTCTGTCCCAACTAACGGTTATCAACCTAATTTGATGATGATAAGGTTGAACACTTTTTTTTTTCGATTAATAGAGCATACGATATACATATATCAATATTATTATAATATTTATAACTCCATAGTTACAAGTCATTCAATATATGAATATAAATCACGATATCGGTATCTATAATGAAATATCGCATTATAATTAACGCGTTAAATTAATATTTACATTTTATTTTAACAAAATATTATAAAAACTAGTGTCCTAACCAAGGGGCTTCTTTAGTAGAACTAACATTACACGCTTTTAATTTGTATTAGGAACATCAAATTGAAGGTATAGCTATAATAATGCTACAAAAGGTTGAATAAAGTTAAAATAGCAGATCGAAATGTGTGAGCCTTTATCCATGTTCAATAGATCGAGCTCTAAGTCTGATTCAAAGTGGAGATGACCTGGTGATGATAAATGTAAAATCTAAAAGAATAGGTCTTCTAGATGGCTCTATCATTCGACTATTTAGTAATAGTTACCTTGTCCACAGATCACTAGAATTTGTATTGTCACCAGAAGTTATAGGACAACATAGTACTGGCCGGGTTGGTGGAATCAGATAGCGTATTCATCAGTTCATCTAATTCGTTCATTTGATCCTGTAGTTTCTTTTACTCGTCTTCAATCGTTTGTTTGTCTATATTGAGTTTGGATAACAGACAACATACATAGTTATAACCTTATAACCTGCCAAGGCGAGGCTGAAAACCAGCGTAGCTGAGCCCTGGACCTATTTACCACCACCCTCTACCTTAATGCTACCTACGATAATGTACTAATGTTACTTAGAATTAGGCCTACTATTAAACTTACCTAGCTTTATTTAGTACTTATTGTACCTACCAACTTCTGTTAGCATAAGAGGTGTGTGTGTAAATAAATGCCCTTTTATGTTTTTTATTTACTGCGCTTAACCTTGTTCTAAAACGATTTCCACATCAGCTCACATTTACATAAACCAAAACCAACATTACTCTTCAGGGCCTTTAGTACGAGTTGGCAAATTACACAAACGTATATCGTTTTCGTTAGCTCGAATAGAGCCGCTGCAAGTACCTAAATATATGAAAGGAAACGTACACAATTTTATTGTTGTTGCGTAATTTGACAACTTATATAAATAAATAATAAATATTGCTGGACATTTCACACAGCGCTATCTAGCCCCAAACTAAGCAGAGCTTGTACTATGGAAACCAGATAACTAATAGAATACTTATATACTTGTTGTTTTGTAAATACATACTTATGATATATAGAAAAACATCCAGACCCGGAACAAATATGTGTAGAGCATGCAAAATTTGTTCCGCGGTGGGTATATACACGTACACGTTGATTTGGGCCAGATTATTTACGTTAATACTCACAGTTACCTATCAATGTCACATAAGTTCGTAAAGTTTAATCACCCCAGACTCCCAGACATAGCAATTCGAAAGTTTTGAATTGTTTGAAACAGCTAATTTATCACATGGATTCATTAACAATCTGTCTTGTACAGTAAAAAAGTTTTTGTGACGACAAGATTCAATTTCGCTTCTAACTTATGTGTTAGTAAAAAAAATAGTAAATAAAAGCTAGAGCGTTTCGGGGGCCTGTGTCAACTTAATGTCATTATTTCAGTTAAAATTCTCAATATATTAGATTCTTAAGAACGCAAATAATATTGATAATGATAGAAATACGATACAAAAATAATGCTGCCGTCGCCATGTTCTTTAAATACCGGCTTATAAACTTTTAGATTTGATACTTTCTGTCAAAGTTCCTTTATCCAAATCATTCTTAAATTATACTTTTTCTCCAACAATCCGTATTTAGGAAGATTATCATTTTTCAATGGGCACCTTATCCCGCTTTTGAGATAGGTACGTTGTTATATACAAAGTTACAGGAATGCAGATTAAAAAGAAAAAAGGGTTCCATTTTATTCCATCCTTTAGTGGCTTGATACCAAAGAAAACCGAACTTTTTCGCCTTTCATCTTGTGATCATACATCATTTCTAATAAACAATTTAGGTAGACCCTTACTTTGCGACCCGTGGGAGTAGATATACAATACATATATTCCTCTCGTTTATCTCTCGTTTCTTGAAAATCCCTCGTGTCCTTATTACCTTATATGATGAATAAAAGCAAGGGCTTTATGAGAAAGTCAGATCTTTTTAATAAATCAGTACGCTATTCAAATATTTATAAAGTCCGATGGACAAACAACAAACTCCCAAGGGATGTACAAAAATTGACAATTAACAAATTTAAAAACGTAATTAAACAAAATCTTTACAAAAAAGCCTACTTATAACATATCGGATTATTTAGTTAGATGATAGAGAATCTTGGGATTGAAATTGCTCCAACTCGTTCAAAATGTTACAATTTACACGTAATTTATTTGCTGTATTGTTATGTATTCTAAAAGGATCATTAAAAAAACAACCAGCCTTGTTTCTTGCCTTTCTTTCCTGACTTGGTCGCGATGGAACAGGCAGTAAAATTGACGTTTGAAAGTGATCCTTGTGATTTTAATGAATAAAAATATTTTTCTTTGACTTTGAGTCGGTTTTACTTCCAAGGCACGCCAATAGATGTGTCACATCAAAAGCACATAAATAAAAAATAAAAAAAATACTCAAGATGTGCCGCGCTAGCTTCATGGTGATAGCTCATACCGACTCATACGGTGTCGGAGTTTATAATTCTTAGGTAGTTATATATTATACCAACTTCCATCATACTATTAATATAAATGCGAAAGTGAGTTTGTTTGTTTGTAAATGTCATAATCAATAGGTAGATAGATTATGACCACTATAAATTATATTATGAGTTTTATTATTATTATATTATGAATTATGGGAATATGTCTTTAAATTTTCTAGGTTAAGGTAGTTCGATTCTTTTACAAACGTTGAGTGACGAACTGGCGATTCACCAGATAACTGAACCGCAGAAATGTCTAAACATATGCGTATCGAATTACGAAAGTGTGCACGTTAGATATGAAAGTTTTATTGATTTTGCGACTGTAAAATAAGACGTAACTAATTCGATACACATAATGTTTAGACTTTCTGCTGTTCAGTTATCTAGTGAATCGCCAGTTATCTAGTGAATCGAAAGTTATCTAGTGAATCGCCAGTTATCTAGTGAATTGCCAGTTATATAGTGAATCGCCAGTTATCTAGTGAATCGCCAGTTATCTAGTGAATCGCCAGTTATCTAGTGAATTGCCAGTTATCTAGTGAATCGCCAGTTATCTAGTGAATCGCCAGTTATCTAGTGAATCGCCAGTTATCTAGTGAATCGCCAGTTATCTAGTGAATCGCCAGTTATCTAGTGAATCGCCAGTTATCTAGTGAATCGCCAGTTATCTAGTGAATCGCCAGTTATCTAGTAATCGCCAGTTATCTAGTGAATCGCTAGTTATCTATTGAATCGCCAGTTATCTAGTCAATCGCCAGTTATATAGTGAATCGCCAGTTATCTACTAAACGTTTGTAAAGGAATTGAACCACCTTAAGTTATTGTAATTTGGTTTAACAATAAAGAGTTATCTATATAATGTATATATTGAATAATAATAATAATAATAATAATGTATACCTTGAATGTTTTGTATGAATATTATAAGTATGACGACCTCCATGGCGCAGTGGGGGAATAGCCGTCTGAGACGGAGGAGGTATAGTAGAGTAGTGGGTCCGATTCCCGCCGCGCAACAAATGTTTGCATAATCTACCTAAAGGAACAGACAGCGGAAGCGTCTTCATTGTATACTATTGTTACGAGCTGAGGGTTCGGGATAAAATAATGATAATCGATCTAACCAAAATAACTCTTTTATTCAACACTAAACGATGAATACACGAACTTGGTCACACGTATCACAACACACTAATTCACACCACTGTTGCACCACTTATAGTCACCGAAATGTTCACACGTATAGCTAAATCCAGACTGACTCGGGAGCAACTACTGTTCACGCGAGACCCTTTCCACGTCAGTCCTCCAGGGCCTAGCTGAGACTAACTCACTCAGACTGACTGTCCGGCCATCTCTCCGGCCTATTTATATCGCACACATTTCGATTGTTCGAGAACGATGTCGATCCTTCCAGGAAAGGGTCGGTCCCTCGACACAATGGCCACTCCCCATTCTGCGAAACCACAAACAATAGCAACAATAACACAGCAAGACAAAAGCGTTCGAGAAGGTTCGATTATTACTCATTGTTTAACAGCCTCGGCTTAACACTATGTTAAGATTATAAATAAAATATTGAATAAATATTGCTGGACGTTTCAAACAGCGCTATCTAGCCCCAAACTAAGCAGAGCTTGTACTATCGGAACCAGTTAACTGATAGAATACATATATACGTTTTTTTGTAAATACATACTTATAATATATAGAAAAACATCCAGACCCGGAACAAATATATGTAGATCATGCAAACATTTGTTCCGCAGCGGGAATCGAACCCGCTACCTCGTGGTCTCAGCCGGCTGTTCCCCCACTGCGCCACGGAGGTCGTCATTATGATGATTGATATGATTTTGTTGTGTTTACAGACTGTAACGATAGCGGACGCGTATCTGGATGCGCGGTTCGACCCCTCAGTGGACGAAGGCACCGGCTTCAAGCACAACACGATACTTTGCATGGCGATCAAGAACTCTGAGGGTAGAATCATTGGCGTTATACAGGTAAGGCTGCGTTCACACGAGCGCTATCTTTTTCGATGCAACACCGCGCGCGAGTCGCGCAAGCGCCGCTTGGTCCTCATAAATTTACAGTTTATGTTATTCACATAAAGTACATGTTTTATCGATATTAATGTACGAGCGCACGCTTAGCGCCCGAATAGAAACCGCTACGCACACGAGTCGCACACGCGCAGCGCCCGCGCCGCGTCCGCTCCCCACGCGTCGCTTAGAGTTTATGTGAATGACATAAAGTTGGATTTTGGGTGGTCACCCGATAGAGCGGCTGCTGACTCTGAGCGGACGCGACCCGTGCGCTGATGAAAAGCTGCCCGAACGCGATCAGCGTGCCAAATTGAAATCGTGTCATATGAACGGGCGCTAATGTCTTCTCTAACAGACTTCAAAACTTTGACTTTGACTGCCTCCGTGGCGCAGTGGGCGTATAGAGACGCAAGAGGTAGCGGGTTCGATTCCCGCCGAGGAACAAATGTTTGCATGATCAACAAATATTTGTTCCGTGTCTGGGTGTTTTTCTATATATTATAAGTATGTATTTACAAAAAAAAGTAAATAAGTATTCTATCAGTTATCTGGTTCCCATAGTACAAGCTCTGCTTAGTTTGGGGCTAGATAGCGCTGTGTGAAATGTCCAGCGAATTAAGAGATCTAAAAACTATTCTAGACAGAGACTAAATCTCTTTGTTACAGTTTTCTTGTAATCTTTGCATATACAATAACGTTATTTTTTTTTCGACTTTTTTCATAATAACTGAAAACTGTACAAAATAAAAAAATAATAAAATGTGGATGTAACGGGACACCTGGCAGGTATAAAAAATCTAATTTGATTGTTATTGTAAGAATTTATAGTTAAAGAAAGTCGTTTTTATTCGTCTTATTTTATCATACGCAATATAAATACGCCTGACGTCATATAATTCTTTACCTTTGATTTTTAACAATTAATGATACACGACGTTTTTCCCCAAAAAACGTAAATATAATAATGATAAATCTTACCCTAATTTTATTTATAAATAAAATCTAAAATATGTTAATTTTGCTGTAAAAAGAGCCAAAATGGGGGGGTAGCAAAATTTCAAAAATAGGGTTATTCGGCCAAGTGGGGCATCATATCAAAGAGTTGATGTACACATTTCAAAACAATTTTTTTAATGGGAATTATCCATTGGCGCGCCTTGGGGGTGAGTAACATTGACTCTTATGCCGTCACACCGTGACGGCATGGGGCCTTGTTATGAAATTTTGCTACCCACCATTTTGTCTCTTTTTCAGCAAAATAAAAAAAATTGGATTTTTTTGGTGAAGGTCAGTATTGTTCCAAATTTCAAGCCGATAGGCTCAGTAGTTGCTGTGACAGAGCGACGGATGGCCGGACGGACAAAGTCTCACAGCACCATAAGGGTCCCGTTTTTACAAGCTTTTTATTAACTTTCAATGTATGTATGTTTGTCCGGGTGGAATCTTGCAACTGAATTTTAAACCCGTTCCCCTCAACCGATTGAGCTGAAATTTGAACTACTTATGTAACTTCGGTGACAATGCAATAATATGGTACCGTGGAGGTGGTCTCATGATGGAGACGGATGCTAGACAACGGAACTTCTGAATGGATAGTTGTAGGCTACTAGTGTTTGTGCTCATTTGAATCTGCTTGCGGTTCCGATTATGAATTTTATAAAAGCTTGTTTTGAAAAAGTAATTTTTCAACAAAAAACATATTACCGTTTTTGGTCCGGAACTCTAGGAAAAGTAGGTTCTCAATTCGTCGTTTTTTAAATTTTATTTTGATAAAAATCCGTCCGAAGCCGGGGCGTTTCAGCTAGTGAGTAATAAACAGACAATGTTACTTCCCTTTCAGCCGGGTTAATGAACAGTTGGGGAGGAAATCTCCCCTATTCTTAAATATATGAATATGGAATGCCTTCATAAATTATCACATTATGCTGCGAACGTACGAACTCTGGATACAGATGCGAATTAATGAAAAATTCAAACAGTATCAGCGTTTCGGTTGAAACAGCGCAGTGCGGGTGCCATGCGACAGTACACTTTGCTACAAAAACAACTATTTATTGATTCGTAAGACTATTAGACATTACGGTATGACTTATGGAAAACTAAACATGATAGGTAAAATTATATATACATAATATAAAAAACTTCACGTACTAAAAAAAAACAAATATTTCAAATATTTGACAATTTTTTTTTATCCGTAAAGAAGCTATTTATATTGTCTGTCCAAATTAATCCCCAAAAATGTACGGGGTGCAATAGTACCTCCAATAAACATCTGATTCAAAAACGCTGTAACGCTTCTTATTTGTTTTTATTTTATGGGTAATTTTATGATTATTTTAATAGAAATGTTATTTCTTTTTATGGGCAGAATCATTCGAGACACCAAATAGAAGTTAAAGTTAGAACCTACTAAGGCAATTTATGGAACACATCGTTCCTTTCTAATTTTTAGGAAACTTGGAGACGGGTAACTAGCATTAACAAGCTCGTTTGTCGCCGACTGTACCACAGAACGTGAAGGCTCTACATTAGGCAGTTTGCGGGAATTTTAAATGGAAATTACGCATTCCGGTGCCGCTGTTTCATTAACTAACATCTCCGAATTGTTTCTACATTTTACGAGCAAGCGATCTGAACTATATAGAATAGTTCTCTAGGACAAAGGGTAATTAGAGTTTCTGTTCTTTTCATTATAAAAATAACAAGCTTTTAAATTGTATTTTATTCTTGACCTCCTTTTCCAGTCTATTAATTATAATCTAGGTATAAAATGGCTTTCGCATCCCAAAACTTTTCACATAAAAAAAATTAAAATTTATTGCCTGGGAGTTGTGAACGTAAATAAGTAACGAACTCATTATAATAAATCCGCACTGCGACAAGGAACTTTTTACTCTTTTACTGTTACTGTGTTACTGTTGAAAATTACACAAAGTATTTTAATTGCATCGGATTTGTTACATCACCTATGTTACAGAGTGAGCCTAAAAAAGTAAAATAAGGGAATCGAATAAAATAATTACTGATTTAAACGGATATTTATCGTGTATGTACCTTTTTTATTTGTTATCCCCACGTTTCCACTGTGCTGCCAGCGACCACGGCTGTTTTAACACACTCGAAACGTCTGGACAACAAATAAAAAAGGTACATACGTGATGAATACCTCTTTTAAATCAGTAATTATTTACAGTGATCGCAAAAGTTAAAAAAAATATAGAATAAAATAATATATGGGGGACATGGGTACAGGCTGCATGAGATTGGTCTCTCTGGAAACCTATGGGGAAGGCAGTGGACCTCCTGTGACTTATATGATAATGTGATACCCAATGAACAATCACAAGTGTAAAAGAATTGTTTCTGAATGGCTAATATCATTAAATTACGACGAGACAGAGACACTTTTAGAAATTGTTAAGTAATTAGTATTATAACATAAATCGAGTCGAAAGGCTAATCGCACATCTACCTACCACCACCGTAACATAGAAACACCTGTACTGTACCGACATTCTCTTTACGTCCAAACACCAACACTATACCCATGCACATACTCAAGCACATACATTCACACACCCATGCACCTCCTTACGCGCTCTCATACACACACCATCACACTCACGTACATACATAAACACACGTATCACACTCACGCACACACACACACCCACACACCCACTCACACACGCACATACATGCACCTACTCACACTCACTTATTCATTGTACACTATTACCTATATAAGATAAAATAAGTATATAATATATATATATATAAAATGTTAGTAATGGATTTTAAGTTCATTGCTTTTTAGAATATGTATTTGATTTTGTAAACGTAAAATGTTTTTCTTAAGCTACGTCTATTTTTTTATATTACGGAAGAGCGAAACCTCCTAATACAGGTATTATTTATTTAAAAGGAGGTTTCAACTACTAGTTAAGATATTGTAAACACAAGTTATCGAAATAAAACATTTGTATTGTATTTGTATTTGTTTCATAAAAATTTTGCAGAATTGTTATAATTTTAGCGAATATTTTTCATATACAGGATGTCCCAAAAAATAGTGTCAAGCGAAAGTCCAGAGATAGAACACCCCTTGGGGTACCCAAATCACCCCCATGTATGTTCCGCGATTTTTTATATTTTTCGAATTAAGAATTTTTACAGAATTTTTGTAAATTTTCGACTTGAACAACTTAAAAAATTCTTTAAAAAAAAGGGGAAAACTTTCTTGATATTTTTTTTTTTGCTACTGAATTTTATGAGTTGTTCTCAAATTGTAATCAAATCAGAGCGACTCAAATTGTAAATTCCGAGAATGCATTTTGAATACAAAAACATCATAATTCGAAAACTATAAAAAATCGCGGGACATACATGAGGGTGATTCGGGTACCCCAAGAGGTGTTCTATCTCTGGACTTTCGCTTGACACTATTTTTTGGGACACCCTGTATATGTGTGAATGACCGTGTGAACGTTTTTATAATAATCGAACCACTTTAAATTCTTATATTTCACACCATAAATAGTGTTTTTATAATTTACCACCGATGTTCCGGTTTATTTCAAAAGTCAAAATTTTAATGGAATACATTTCGGGTTTTAAATAAATTTATGTGTTTGATATAAATATGTTGGACATAAAGATATGAATATATTATCCGTTGATTCAGTACAAATGGCATGCAAAATTATTAAAATTGCATTAAAAAAGTTGTTTATCGCAATAAAGCTATAAATTTCAGGTTTTGCTATTAACATCATGCAAACTGCAACTATTCCATTTTAAAATTTAATACGATAAACGATGCGAAATCCGAAAAAAATGCAGGGCATTGGACCCATTTTGAAAAGATGTTTAATAAACCATAATTTATTGTTATTAAAATGTATATTTTTATTAGTAGCTACAATTATATAAAAGTCACTGTTAGTATCGCCACGTCAACCCAATTATGGTCTCCATTAAATTATACAGATCTCTGAACCATTATTTTCAATCTTCTACGAGTATTTATATAAATAATGTCGGGCTAGTTTGTAACTCAAGAACGGCTGGACTGATTTCGAAGATCTTTGATTTGCTGGATTTGTCTCCGCTCCGAATAGCAGAATAACTATTAAAATATAAAAAAAAAACTATGTAGAAAATTTATTTTTTCGTACATGGATGCAGCTAATGATGGCCGATTGACAATTCTACCGGCGACGTAAATTGACAGCCCGTGTCATATGCATGTCAAGGCGGTACGAAGTTCGCCGGGTCAGCTAGTATTAAAATAAAATGAAATTATTTGGATTTGGGCGTATTAACATTTGGTGCGTATTGTGCATACAGTGTATTGTAACATATTTTTATAGTTTTATCCGAACACTTACGAATAATCTCACTAATTTCGACCCTGACGTGACAAAAGTTCTACTGTACAACCAATTGTTCTATTGTGCCCCTACGGTTTAAATAAATGCGTATGAGTATCAAGAGGAAGGATGCGGGTTTAAGTCCCGTCTAGGCTTGAATTTATTTTAGATGGTTTTAAAAATCTTTAATAATCACATTGGATCAGTTATCTATAGTTCCCATGATAAAAGCTATCTATCTGCTGGACATGTCCAGCATTTTTGGAACGAATTTTCTTATCGCACAGTACGGATTTGGCGGACCAGGCGAAAATAGTGTAAGAATTTTCCGTCACGACCCTTTCTGTTCCACGACACTTACGCATTTTTTTAACGATTTATTATCGATGGTTTTGGTTCTTTGATTTGTAATTGTTAATTTTTCACAGCTTATAAACAAATTCGACGGTCTACTCTTCACGAAGAACGATGAGAACTTCGTGGAGGCTTTCGCGATATTCTGCGGCATGGGCATCCACAACACGCATATGTATGAGAAGGCCATCACTGCTATGGCGAAACAGAGCGTCACTTTAGATGTAAGTCGGGTCTGGATGTTTTACTTTATATATAAGTATTCTATTAGTTATTTGGTTCCCATAGTACAAGCTCTGCTTAGTTTGGGGCTGGATAGCACTTTGTGAAATGTCCAGTAATATTTATTTATTTATAAGTATTATTTTTAAATAATTGGGCAAGCGCGTGTTGGACCAAGCACAGTGAAGGGTTCCTTAGTCGGTACGACTGTATCTTTAGTCATTTTTAAATACAAAGTTAATTTTGCAGTTGATTCTGGTCATTATATGAACTGATTCAAAAATCCAACTATGTTGGTACTAAGGGGGGGGGGGGGGTACCGGAGAATAAAAATAAACCTAGATAGAATCCAAACTTCTTGATCTTTATGCTCCATCTAAGACCACATCATCGCTTACCATCAGAGGATTCTGGTCTAATGAAGATCAATTCGTCTTAATTTTATTTTATTATTTTTTCAGGTATTAAGTTACCACGCTTCAGCTTCGTTGGATGACGCTCAGCGGTTAAGGGTAAGTTTACATATCATATTTTTTATTCTTAATTCGCAAAAACTATTATTCTATTATGAGTAAAGTCTTAAGGGAACTTTGTTAAGGATCAGTTACCAGAAAATAAAGAGCACCTACAGAAGGTTGACTTATATTCTATATTAGTTATTGAAATAGTAAACATTTATTTTATTAAGGCAGCAGAAATTATGTGGCTTTTATTCAGCCACTACTCAGCATTTATAAATTACTAGTTTCTGCCGGCGGCATCGCACGCGTTGTTTGTCATTAAAAAGTAGTGTTAATGCAGATTATAATCTACGTGCATACCAAATTTCATTTAAATCGGTTCAGTCATTACGACGTGATTGAGTAACAAACAAACAAACATCCAAATCTTCAAATTTATTATATTAGTGTGATAGTATAGGCACGGATGGGTCAATATACTGCGGCGCCACTGAAAATAAGCGCCGCAGCACCTATGCTTCATCAGCAAATGTTGAGTAGTGTCCCATTAAAGGTCACATAATTTTTAATGTTTCCGGTACATTAACAGTAGGTAAGCGGGCTGGAGAGCCCAGAAAGTTTCCTTAGCTATGGCACAAATATTTTATTGTTTCTGTATAAAATACAGGTATTACATTAAAAGCTTTGACCAAGAAAACAACTAGATCACGGATCTGCGTGCGTGACTAGCCGCCTAGAAAAGTTTATCTACGGAACGTCATATTAGTCTGACTTTTCGTTTTTTCGTTACAGAGATAATAGAAAATACAGCCATAAAAAAATAACGATTTTTTATTTTTAAATTGTAATTTTTAAACTGGTTGTTTTTATCATTTTATGTGTGCAGTGATTGGTCATTGTATGTCATTGTCTCAACCTGACAGTCCGCAGTGCGTAAAAGACATATTAGAAACTAGCTTCCGCCATGGGCTTCGCACGCGTATTTTGTCAGTATTAAGTACCCTATGTTTTAATCCAGACTATAGTCTATCTATAAACCAAATTTTATCGAATTCAGTTCAGCTGTTACGACGTGATTGAGTAACAAACAAGCAAACAAACATCCAAACTTTCGCATTTATAATATTAGTGTGATAAGACTACAGAATGTGTCCCGTAATTGGTGCCACTTTTAGGAGGCTGATGGACCTCTTTGCTAATATATAAACGGTGAAATTAAATCACTGGTTTTTCAGAACAAACGTTATTCAGTCCATGATCTACTGCAGATCAAAATAAAAAAAAATCTCAATAGTCTTTGAAAAACATAAAACCGATTTAAACCGTCTGAATTATTGTTACTCCCTACAACACGCGTAATAATACTCGCCACAGAAGATTGTACTACGTTATCGCTACCGCGGTGAGTGATCTTATGTCTCGGTTAATGTTTGTGCAAAATATTTTTTTATTTTATATAGTCACATAGTCCACACATAGTAAATACATAATTACAAAGAATTTTTAATACATTTCTATAAAATGTGTGCCAATAACAGGCATGCACAGCATTTACAATAAAATATTGAACAGACAAATAATACTTATCTAATTGGTTTTTGACGTGAAACATCTATTGGCGCGCCTTGGGGGTAAGACCGACCCGTATGCCGTCACGCTCTGACGGCATGCGTCCAATAAGATAAGATGGAGGATTGGCGTAAGATGTCAATAATTGACAAAATCAAAAGTACGGATGTAAACAACAAAGGTACTTTTAATAACCATCAATTTAGATGTTTCACATGCGTATTAATAACGTTTGTTCTGGAAAAACAGTGGTTTTATTTATTATTTTAAGAGTGATATTGTACCGTGTATGTTAAGGTCGCAATATTTCTTGATCGAAGGTAGTCGCTAATATAATTTCCCGTCCTGAATTCTGTAAGGGCCGCTAGACTTTGATAAAGGCTTCCATTTCGCAGACGCTACGGATACCCTCCTCGGTCCACTACTGCCTGCATGAGCTCGCGTTCGACGACATCGAGATGAACGATGATGATACCCTCAGGGCCTGTCTCAGGATGTTCCTGGATCTGGACTTTGTTGAACGGTACGGTTTAATTTAAAGTTACGTTAATGGAAAAAAGGATGGGAGGCCTTTAATTTATTTTATCATGGCACACAGAACAGAATACAATCAAAAAGCAGTCGCGCGTAGGCGCTCATAGCAACGAGACGCGTTGACCTCTTGTTTGACCCCGGACCGGTTTGAGCGGCGCGCGCACTGCGCGCTTCTCGTTCTAACGCGCGGCATAGTTTATATCGTACGTTAGAAGCAATGAATAGTTTCGCGATTTTACAGGGTGAGGACGACGTGGAAGAGAATATTATGGTTACAGAATACAGTGAAAGCGAGGTGACAAGGAGTACGGAAAATATTCAGACGTGCAGTACGGAGGAAAAAAGGGTAACGGATAGACCCTCAAAGAGAAATCGTGAGTTGAATCAAGATGAAATTTGGAGGACAATGGTACGAAAGGCTAAACTATATGGACGAGACAATGGAGATAATAGTACGTATACGAGAGTTCAAGAATTTAAAATTGAAGTAAGTGTTACCTGTACAGAAAAACTTCCAAAACAGTTCGGATTAGCAAAAATGATGAAACTGGAAAATATTAAAAATGTCTTGAAAATTAAATATATAAATTCATTTAAGGCACTGATACAGTTTAATGACGAAGAAAGTGCCGATAAGATTATTGAATGCAAGAGTTTTAATGAGAATGGGTTTAAATGTCAGAGGACTTTAGAAGTCAACCAATCCTACGGCGTGATTAAAAATATAGATTTGGATTTCAATGAAGAAGACATAATGCGGGAACTTAGTAGTGAGACTGAAATTTTGGCGGTGAAACGGCTAAAACGTAAGAACACTAATGATGGCCAATGGGAACCAAGCGAATCTGTAAGAATATGTTTTAAAGGTTCATCACTACCTTCGCATATTTATATTTATGACACTCGTGTAGATGTGAGCTCCTACACGTATCCAGTGACGCAGTGCTCTCGGTGCTGGCGTTTTGGTCACTCACTTAGAATGTGTCCTTCCTTGAAAGTCATATGCCCTAAATGTTCGAAAAATCATCCTAATTGCGAGACAGTCAATTTCAGATGTAACAACTGCACGGGTAAACACATGGCTATGGCTAAGGTCTGTCCAGCGTATCTGAAGGAGAAACGAATGAGAGAGTTGATGGCAGAATTTAACTGCTCGTATAAAAAAGCTCTTATCTTGTATGTCCCCCCATCACCTCAAATACTGGATATGTCAGAAGACCCTCCCCTACCTACTCTTCCTCCAGCGCATACAAATGTAATCCCATCAATCGCGGCTACACAAAGGAGCCTAACTACGGAGAAAACTCTCACATATGCCAACATAATGAAAGAAGTTCCAGGAAAATTGAAAAACAAGTCCAAAGCAGAAAAGAGAAGGAATAAGGAAAAAACATCCAAAGAAAATGAGGAAGACATCTTTGAATGTAGCTCTGACATCAGTGAAGACGTTAATAGAACAGAAGAACAGACCAATGAAGAGAGCAGATCCAAGAATAAAGAACAAATGTCATGGAAGTTACTGTTTAAAAAGTTAAAGGAGAAGATATTTGAGGAAGGAAATTTTGAAGATAAATTGAAAGGCTGTGGAAGTATTATTTGGGAAATGCTAATATCATTTGGTATGAAATTTATTGTTGATCAGCCTTGTTGTAATTTCATAAAACAATTATGGATTGCAACACCTCACAATCCCTTGTGAATGTGTTACAATGGAATGCTCAAAGCATTCGCCCGAAAAGTACAGAGTTGGAGGCCATACTAAGCCAGGAAAAAATACATATTGCCATTATAAGCGAAACCTGGCTTGACCCGGGAAGTCACTTTCAAATAAGCGGATACAATGTTTTTAGACAAGACCGCGCAGATGGTTATGGAGGCGTAGCTATCTTGACTCATAGATCGATAAAAGCGCAACATTGCAATGTTGTAGTAGCTAACTCACAAATTCAGATCCTCCATATCAAGATTTTAAACTGCGACAACTTAGAAAATGTATTTTCGATATACTGCCCATCATCTGTCAATACTACTTTACGAGACTGGGACCAAATTTTCGCTCTTGCCCAACGAAAAACTCTTGTTGCTGGAGATGTCAATGGGCATCACACTAATTGGTCTACTAAAACGGATTCAAGAGGTAATCAAATCTTCGATTCGATGCTGGAAAACAACTTTATTACGCTTAACGATGGCACGCATACTAGAGTTAAACTTGTCAACGGCACGATACAAAAGTCTTCACCTGACCTTTCCTTGGCTTCCTCGGACATAGCTTTGAGCTTCGACTGGGTGGTCTTAAACGAAAATCTGGGAAGCGATCATCTTATGATCAAGTTACAGATTAGTATATGTACTTATAATACGGTTAAAAGAAAACGTAATTTCAAAAAGGCGGATTGGCTGAAGTACAGCACTGCTATCGAAAGAGACCTTGAAGACTATATAGTATCGAATGATGATCAGACTGCGTATGATGCATTTGTTGATTTGATTAAGCGGGCAGCGGATGAAGCGATTCCTTTTATTAAGCTATGTGGTAATCCTCTTCGCCAGAAAATTTTTTCGCCTAAACCATACTGGAACCAGGATATCTCCAGGGCTGTTGCCGAAAGACGTAGAGCGCTCGCTGTCTTCCGAAGAAATCCGACACCTGATAACCTAGATGTTTTACAAAATAAGATCAGTGCGGCACAATTGGTGATTCGTAAAGGCAAACTAAAGTCGTTTCAAAGTTTTTGTGACAAAATTGACAATGTGACATCTCCTAGTGAAATGTGGTCTAAAATGAGATGGCTCAAGGGACGCAGATCAGCGAGGAACAGTATTAACCGTGAGACAGCTGAGTCTTTGTTATCTAGCTTAGCGCCTGACTATGCAAGCCCTTCTGGCCCTATATTTTTTAGTAACAACATGCATCTATCTTCACCGGTTTCGGTACAGGAGCTAACCAATACAATCAAACAGTCAGATACGGCTCCAGGATTAGATGAAATATCATATTCTATGATCAAAAATATGCCAGATGCTGCTAAAAACTTACTCGTATCATTATACAACAGATTCTTAACTTCAAGTTTTGTACCACGTCAATGGAAGGAGGTTATGGTGGTTCCTGTTCCGAAACCTAACACTAATAACAACGACGTCAGACCAATTGCTCTGCTGTCTTGTCCGTGCAAGATACTTCATACCATAATCACGCGTAGACTGGAATGGTACTTAGAGAAGAACAGTTGTTTCTCAGAAGAAACAGTAGGTTTTAGAAGATCTAGATCTTGTATGGACAATTTGGCTAGATTGGTCTCACGTATTCAGTGTGGTTTTAGCAAAGGATATGCTACCGTGGGCTGTTTTATCGATATTGACAGTGCGTATAACAATATTAATCTAACAGCACTGTTGTCCTCGTTGGACAATCTTGGAGTAGGTGCGGTAATATGTAATTATCTCTGGCAATTTTTACACTTTCGGCGATTATCTATTGAGTTAAATAATAACGAAGTTCTTACGAGGATAACCGGAACGGGCATTGCACAAGGTGACCCCCTGTCGCCACTACTGTTTAACGTAGCTACAGTCAACATATGTAAGAACATAGATCATGGAGTGTTTTTATCTCAATACGCTGATGATTTTGTTCTCTATGCCAGTCGTAAAAACGTATCTGATGCGGTTGCTGTTATTCAAAGTGCCTTATTTTCGCTGAATCATATGATATCCGAGCTGGGGCTAAGTATTTCTCAAAGGAAAACAAAAGTCTGCGTTTTTACAAGAGGGTATACTAGGAATCGAGATATATATAATGTAAATTTAAATTTAAATAATGTGCATGTACAACAAGTCGATAATGTTAAATATCTGGGAATGTGGTTTGATAGAAGCTTAAAATGGGGTAGGCATATAAATGAAACTAGGGACAAAACATTAAAATTTCTGAATATGTTTAAAGTTTTGGCTGGGGCAAAATGGGGCATTCACCCTAAACACTTAAGGCGGCTTTACATCTCTTTAATAAGAAGCCGATTAGATTACGGTTGTTTTCTGTATGATATCAGCGTTAAAAGCCATTTATACAAGCTGGATAAAGCACAGAATCAGGCGATGAGAGTGATAGGTGGGTTCATAAGAAGTACTCCAATCCACGTAATGGAGAGTGAGCTGTGCCTCCAACCATTGTTTATTCGGAGGAAATACCTAGCCGCTAAATTTTGGTTAAGGTCTAAATCAATTAGAGAGAATATAAATATAAAGGTTTTAGAGGAACTCCACGGTTTATGTCAGGGTGTATACTGGAGAAGAAAAAAGCTACCTTTACTGGTCGAAACACATAGACAATATTTTAACCAATCTATACACTCAGACTCCAAACTGCTAATCTACTCTCTTACTGACTGGATAAGTAGGTACGATTTATCTATCAATATTAGGACCTCAATTGAAAGTCTAGCGTGTGCAAAGAGGTATGTAGGTATTTACAACTTACGAAATCTATGTACAGAGTTCTTGACCAATAAATATACTTCACACTATAAGCTGTACACGGATGGATCAAAGGACGTGTCTGGATGTGGATCAGCTTTTGTTGATCCACAGATGGATATCTGTGTTCGATTTAAGGTAGGCGCCGACGTTTCAATTATGCACTGCGAACTTATCGCGATATCAGAAGCTTTGTCATATATTTCATCGCTAAATCATAGTAAATTTGTCGTTCTATCGGACTCTAAAAGCGCCCTTTATCATTTGGCTCGGTTATCCTCGAGTATTCGAGGACTACCAATAGCCTATACCATCCTTGATACCATCTGTAAACTTAGTGCAATGTATAAAGAAGTAATTATACAGTGGATACCTTCACATGTGGGTATCACGGGTAACGAGGAGGCTGACCAAGCGGCGAGACAATCGATAAATGACGGTATTGTATACAGTTGTTTACCGCTACATAGCGAATTATTGAGCGGGGTTAAATTGGGTTGTAGACGGCTGTGGCACGAGTATTTTGACGAGCGCTCACTTACTAAAGGCATTTGGTACAAAACCATCCAGTACCAACCTCCTCTGTACCCGTGGTTTGATGGTCAAGAAGCCAGTAGGAAAAATATTGTGGCACTGTTAAGACTTCGCTCCGGACACATTCCGTCAAACAAGTTTAAATTTTTGATGGGTATTTCAGATTCCCCTAACTGCTCAGAGTGTGATATTGTAGAAGACGTTCATCATGTGTTGACGGAGTGTGTTCGGAATGAGTCACAAAGACAAGATGTTATATTTAGGTTTGGTTATGGTGTAGGTATCTGCAATAGCATTTTAGCGTCCCCGCTTTCCGAGGAAGCAGAGATGCTGGTCAAACTGTATCTGCACTGCCTACATATATAGTTTGACTAGCATCTAAAAAGCGATACATGTTCATTCTGGTGTCGGATTTATTTTTTTTGCTATAAATGTATCATTTTTGTACGGGGGTGACATAGTCACTGTGTGACAAAACCCCTCATTAAAAATAAAGAAAAAAAAAAAAAAAAAAAAAAACAATCAAAAAGAAACAAAATACAATCAACTTAACAATACTAGAGCAGTTCTGTGTAGACTAGCTGAAGGGAATGGAATTGGATCTTTTCAGAACAGATAGGCTTGTTAATTTTTTTTACTGAGGCCGGTCACATACCGTCGGAATTCCGTTTCGTAATATCGAATCGGAATTGGAAAGGCATCTATACAAACTCTGAAAAATCGAACGGAAAATTACGTACGTGCGTGATAAGGTTCTTGAATTTATATGGATTTGTTGTCTTCGAAATTCCGATTCCATACTCCGAAACGGAATTCTGACTATATGTGACTGGTCTTAACTAATTGTTAAATTGGACTAAACAAGCTACATTTTGTCATTTTTAAATCCAATTCAAGAACAAACGGACTAATAGTTTTGTGACGTGATACAAGAAAACCAGTATCTCAAATCAAGTGGTGATCTTATCTTTCTCCTTATAAATGATAGTTATAAATATTGGAATTGGAGAATTTCAATATCTCATAAAACCTATTGTGATATACGGAAGACCAGCGTCATAAGTTGCAAAAAGTACTCTAAATGCTGAGCATCATGCTGAGTTAAGAGTCCTTTTTGCAAATTAATTCTGACAGTAGATGGTTTCGTTTAAGTTATTATCTTTTGCACCTTTTTTATGTTATTTGTGGGGAAACAGACTTACGTCCCACCTGATGGTAAGCGGTCACCGTCGCCTATTGACTACGGCAACACCAGGGGTATTGTCGATGCGTTCCTTAACCTGTAGAAACTGTACTGTTTTTTGTGTATTTACTGTGTTGTTACACGTACATTTCTATTCTATTACTCTACTAATAATAGGCAATTTTGACAGGTTTCACATAGATTACGCGGTGCTGTGCCGTTGGTTGCTGAGCGTGAAGAAGAATTACCGCAACGTGACCTACCACAACTGGAGACACGCGTTCAACGTCGCACAAATGATGTTCGCTATATTGACGGTAAGTGGGCTTTAATACGGTATAAGTTAGAAGCCTCTGAAATCGAGATCTAGCATGTAAGCTTTGATAATAGCTCGCTTTTTAACTAGTTCTCGTATAAGTTTATTCGTACCCTCATCGTCTGTAACTGTAATTTTGTATGGGGACTTTGACCTAGCCCTAGGTTCTGTGCTCATTCTGGAAGTTTAGTGAAAGGTGGAGTACTCACGCTTGTCAAGCGGCAACTATGCTGGCTGCGGTACACACTGCTGCACGCGGCTAGTGACAGCAAGCTTCAAGGGCGGTAACAACACGGTTCCAGTATTTGGAAGTATACAGATTCCGATATATTCAGTATTTCCGATGATATACGAAATGTTCCGAGGCATCTAACTTAAATAGTAGTACTGTACGAGTAATACAATTATTAACAGTAATAAAAAACCTGTGTGTGTACGTCTGTTCGCACGTAACAAGTTATACTTGTTTTTGGGCGAATTCCGCTAATCACCTGTTTTAGTTTCATAAATCGAAACCAAACATCTTGTTCTTTGAAAATAAGTCCAAGGGTTGATATATAAATTAAAAAACGGCTGTTAGATCTATCTAGCCACTTCATTTAACACATATTAATGATATTCTTCATCAATTATAGTACATTCTAATTCAATTCGATTCTATTTTAATTCATGCGTAATGAGCCGCGTCGCTGAGGCGCAGGCTGTGGGCCAGCGCCAACACCGTATTGGCAATGCTAGCTGACAGAGTAGACTGCCCGTACACCAGACATTGGTGTCACAGGCATGCTCTCAAAAATAAAGTTTAATATACCCAATAAGTTAATATACCTTTTGTGGTGTGTGCTTCCCTATATGAGCTACATAATTGCTTGAAATGAATGTATTTTATCTGACGTGTGGTTTGTCCATAAAAAGTAGCCTATGTGTATATTCAGCTTATAATCTACTTACATACTCAATTTCATCGAAATCGGTAGAAATGTTACGACGTGATTGAGTAACAAACAAACAAACAAACAAATAAATTAACAAACATCCAAACTTTTGCATTTATAATATTAGTGTGATTCGGTTTCAGGAGACGCAATGGTGGAAGATATTCGGCGAGCTGGAGTGCCTGGCGCTGATCATAGGCTGCCTGTGCCACGACCTGGACCACCGGGGGACCAATAACTCCTTTCAAATCAAGTAGGCAATCCTTTATCATCTTCTACTACCCGACTTTACAACATGGAGATGGAGATCAAATAATCAGCGGGGCTACTTTAAAACGTCTGAAAGCTGTCGGATCGGTCCAACAGTTTTTAACCGATTCAATTGAGAATAAAACACTATATTGTAAGCTGTCACCTTGTTACCACAAAAAAGTTAAACAACAGGTTACGCGTGTTTAAAAAAATCCTTACTAATTTTTGTATAAACATTTTGTAAACACGGGCTAAACAGTGTTTAATTTTTTTTCTGTGGTAAGACCCACCTTTAAGTCCGTGTCGGAAAGGTCCAAGCTTTATGGTTAATCCAAAATAGTTTTAAAATTGCGTTTGGATTCGAAATCGTATCCGACAAATGTCGTCGGACCGATCCGACAGCTTTCCGACGTTTTAAAAAAGCGTGGTAATTTAGTTTCGCTTATTTTTCAATTTGTGTAGGGGGAAGTGAGGACTTTGCCCTGCAGTGGGACACAACAAGCTTATAATAATAATCATTATTATTATTTTTTAATTTGTGTAAGGGGGAAGTGAGGACTTTGCCCTGCAGTGGGACACAACAGGCTTATAATAATAATAATAATAATTATTATTATTTTTCAATTTGTGTAGGGCAAATAGACAAAATCGAGTGACGTCAAAAAAAACCATCGCCTTTAACAAAGCATTGTCTCGTAGTGAACGCATCTATGGAACGTGCTCTACGATGCATTGCTGTGCGTCCATCAACTTATATATCGTTGGTGGGCATCCCCTCTTTCAGTGCCCAGCAGCACCAAACAAACAGTGACAAAGGAAATAAACAATAAATAACGATACAACGGGCAGTCTTATCGCTAAAAGCGGTCTCTTCCAGATAACCTTTGGATGGACAAGATAAACTAAAATCAAAAGATGGCGGTGTAAGAATACCTTATAGCAATATTAATGCATTTTAGTTTGTTTATTTGGTTTACTATAATCTTTTCAGAGCTTCATCGCCCTTAGCGCAGCTGTACTCCACATCCACCATGGAACATCATCATTTCGACCAATGTCTGATGATCCTGAACTCACCCGGGAACCAGATATTGCTGAACCTTTCATCTGACGACTATGAAAAGGTCGTCAA
Organism: Philereme transversata; assembly: GCA_963924445.1. Classification (NCBI taxonomy): domain Eukaryota; kingdom Metazoa; phylum Arthropoda; class Insecta; order Lepidoptera; family Geometridae; genus Philereme; species Philereme transversata. The sequence goes on from OZ004343.1 coordinate 8,275,413, forward strand.
AGTGCTCGAAGACGCTATACTATCCACCGATCTTGCTGTATATTTCAGGTAAGATTATGTGCATATTTTTAAGAAAAAAAAGCTTGGAAAAATTTACTTTTTATTGAGGTCATTAAAACTATGAAATAATCGAATTGGCATGATTTAAAGGGCGCTCGTAACACCTGGTAAACTTTCCTGTGGCGCCATCTAGTTAAAAGCAAATTTTAAACTTTGTTTCTGACTAAAACTCTACTTTATTATGAGTTTAAAAAAATGTCTATTGATTGCTCAATAAATAAAACTCAATTATATAAAGTTTGCGGTTATAATTTTAGAATGTGTAGCAATTTATATATAAAAAAAAAATTGGGTATGTCTCAGAAGGTCTGCAAAGTTGAAAATTGTATCTAAGTTGAATATTTTTTTTTTTTTTTTACTAAAACCAATCAACTTTTTATATTTCTGTTCGGTTAAAAATTTAACTAGTTTCTTTTCTAGTCTATTTGTAGTTTTTTTTTGCATTGAATAATATTGCTTCATTGCGTCGTTCTCGAATTAAAAGAAGACTAAAGTCGACTTCTGGCCCCATGCCCACGCCTTAAACTGATTTTATGACTTAAATTAGATTTATTAAATAATTATGAATGTATACTAATTATTACATTAGATTAGATTGTTATTGATTTAAACGGGTATTTATCGCGTATGTTCCTATTTTATTTGTTATCCCGACTGCGGCTTAATTTTAAATGGACCAATAAAGTATACGGATTAAAATAGCATCATTATCACCCTTCAGCCACTTTTTATAGGCCTTCCTAATAATAAGCAATAAAAATAAATGTTATTTATTTCAGCAAAAGAAACTCATTTATCGACCTAGTCAGTACAGACAGAGTGGTCACCCCTCTGTGGGGCGAATGTGAGGAACGTCGCGGCCTGCTCAGAGCAATGCTGATGACGGCGTGCGATCTGGCAGCTATCACCAAACCGTGGCCGGTGGAACGACGGGTTGCAGCTTTGGTAGCCGGCGAGTTCTTCAGGCAAGGCGATCTGGAAAGACAGAACTTGAATTTGACACCTATTGTAAGTGAAATTCGGTCGACATTCGTATATTTTACTTAAAGCAGCAGGTGTATATATACTCGTGGCGCCATCTACTTATAAATGCGGTACTAAAAGTGGCAGAAATTAAATTTGTTATCTAAGTGTATAAAATTGTTATCATTTTATTTATTTATTGAATTCATGTAAATACAGTACAATATTATTTTGTTAGTAATACACATTGTTATTTATGCTTATGTTAGATATGTACAAGAACCCCGTTAGGGCGCCGCGAATTTAATTTCAATTATTCGATTGATCCTGTACAGGATCTTACCCATTTACAGGGTTTGTCCACAATAGCCCAAAATAGAGAAGACTGGAGAGAAGGAAGAGAGGCCTTTGCCCTGCAGTGGGACACTACAGGCTCTTAATATAAATACGTGGAATAATAATAATAATAACCCGATTGATCGCAGTTTATACAATTCATTTGTCAAATCAAATTGGAAAGGTGTTACTGATTATATTAACTACATTTTTAATAACCTAATTTAATAAGAACATTAATTTGTTAATTACAGATATTTGTTTTGGGTCTGGAGGTTTTTCTATATATTATAAGTATGTACATACAAAAAAAAGTATACAAGTATTATATCAGTTATCCGGTTTCCATAGTACAAACTCTGCTTTGTTTGGGGCTAGATAGCGCTGTGTGAAATGTCCAACAATATATTTTTATTACTTATTCTAGACGAATTTGAATTGTACATCTTTTAAAAAAATGGGGGGGTTCGCTACCGTCACTCATAGTAGTGGGAAATTATTCTGGTGCCATCTAGTTATAAATAAGGTACCTTAATTCTAAGTTGAATGATAGTTAAAACATCGTAATAAACACACAACAGTCTGAGATTTGTTTTCGTTGTTTTTCAGGATATCATGAACAGAGATAAGGAAGATGAACTGCCCGCGATGCAAGTCAAGTTCATCGACACCATTTGTCTGCCTATTTATGAGGTATGTCATAACAAACAATAATTTTATATTAGCATCGATACTAATAAATAATTTTGTACGTGGAGTTTTTTTTCTTTTTTGTATTTATTGAACTAAACGTGTTCTTTCATAAATCTCTCATCTGCATTTTAGATTAAAAATATTTGTTAGCAGCATGTTATTTGTTAGCACCTATTGCAAGTGGAGTTCGGTTGATTTTCGATTACTTAAGGCTGTGCCAATTTGGTAATTGGTATAATAAAATTCACTAGGAACCTAATTAATAACCAATCAATTTTAATTAATAATAGACATATGGAAAATCAGCTATGTCTAGTTTTCAAAGCTGTTGAACAGTGGAGCAGTAATAGGATAGCAATAGACCAACTGATCGGACAGTTACTGGGTCATTGAATTGATTATTGTGTTGAGGGGCCTTTATGATGATGTATCTATCAATTACCACTTATTATTGTGGAATACAATAAATGTAGTATTGAAAACCAGCGGGGTCATCGTCTAACTGTTAAGACGATGACGAGATGTCAAAATCCTGAAAATATATGTCATCCTCAGTTTCTGATCTTAAAGATTACATGTATAATTTATAATATCTCAAGATTGAAAGCACAGTAGAAAATTTATCATCGATTTTTGACATATCATCTTCGTGTTCAAAGTTTATTTGTTTAGTTAGACAATAAGGGGGCGGGTCTTTCATATAATGTTTCCCATATCGCACCTGTATTCCAGTTCGAAGAGTCTGGATGTCTGTGAAATTACAGGCACATGAGATTTTTCATCTTTTCACAAATCCAAATATCCTTTTCGCGTAGAAGCATTTGTACGGTCTCGCGGAGGAATTTTTCTACATTTTTTTACATTTTTTTTTATTTTATTTTTTACATTCTCTTACACATGTACTCTATCCTCCCATAAAGAGATTTTTTTTATGGCGGTCACGCTAGCCTGACTGTATGGTGGTCCCACACAGCAGTTATATAACGTTAAGCTGCGTACGCACAGTGCGTACATTGGAACGCGTAGTCGGTTACGCGTGTCCTGGAACGTCATGTCCATACCTTGCAACTACGCGTACACTCTTGGGGAACGCGTGCCGCGCGACCCGCCGTGCGTCACTCGGTTTTTGGTCGCGCGTCAAAGGGGACGCGCACTCCCGGGTACGCTATATTTGGACTGCAAAACGGATAGACACGCGTGTTCATCGAGTTTCAATAATGAAAATATTGTGAGATTGATTAAACTTTATGAATTTCACCGGGTTTTGTGGGATTGCACACGAATTAACAATCGAAATAACGATTTACGCCACGATGCATAGAAGGCAATTTCAAATTAATAGAAAATTCCAACAGCTTTATTTAAAAAAAAATTAGAACTGGATCGATGGATCGATTGACCTTGCGTTCAGGTTCGCGGCGGTCCGTACAGGATGCGTATCCAATGTACGCGTGGACAGTGTACCCCGACTACGCGTAACACAGAACGCGCTATCCGTACGCAGCTGATATGAAGATGATGATGACGTTATCTGATAATAATTTTTCTTTTCAGGCGTTCGCAGTTCTCTCAAGCGCTTTACAGCCAATGCTAGATCGCGTGAAAAGCAATCGGGCGCACTGGATCGACCTATCCAACAACGACAATTACGACAAAGATAATCTACCCGACAGAAACGACAAATCAAGCACTAGCTCTCACGTAGACGACACTGAAAATACCTACGAAGGAGATAGTAGCGGTGCCGTCAGTTTATCATCTGAGACCAACTCGAAGTATGAAAATCTCGAAAACCCAGTAGTGGGACTACTGACCAATACAGCACTTGCTATGCTGCCCCCGAACATATTTGATCATGTCAACGATTAAAATCGACACCATTTCACCCGAAACCTATATTTAGAAGACAAGTTGCATATTTTTGGCTAATTTAGTATTGGGAGTCGATGGTGAAAATGGGCATAAATTTGCGAGGCCAATGGAGAAGCCAAATCGTCCATTTAGGATGTTAAGTTAGTGTGTCTGTATGCACGTCGGAAATATAATCTATGACAGAAAATAGTGCTGTACTTTGTCGATGAAATTTTATCAATAATTCTTGGAATATTGATAGAATTTGACATCAACTAATTTTGCTACAAAACTAAGATAGATACGTCAATTATGTGTTTATCTGAGCGACATCTTTATGAAAGCACTTACTGCTTCTGTAAAATGTGACTCAGTTACAATATCAATAATTTAAGCCAAGTAATGGATTGGCATTAATGTTTCCCATGTACCTAATCTAAAACTTATAGGGTCATACCACAAACAGAATTAAACACTGATTAGCGCGTGTTTAAAAAAACCCTATACAAAAATTCATAAGGATTTTTTTAAATAGGCGTTCAACGCGTGTTAAATTTTTTTGTGGTAAGGCCAATATTATTTTCGTGTGTCAAATATCCAGCATTTATTTTCTGTCATGTGATATTTTGTAGTTGTGTTGCATTTTAGTACCTTATTAGTTATCATTGTCAATATAACATTTTCACCTGCACTGATATCCATATCATTGTTCCTATTGGTCTGCACGAAATGTATGACATTGTAAATCGTGAATACTATTATTCGTTTCTATTAAGGGTGGATCAAACCGTCTTTGCATCTCTTAAGTTTATCTAAAACAAGATAGAGAGAACGTAACAAAATGACATCATGGAGGTTCATTTTAAAACCGCCATTTTGTCTTGTATTCGTTACGTTGGTCTCGACTATACAAAATGGCGTCTTGATAGCTCTATTCGTATTTGAAACGTGTGATACGTTATGTTGCGTGTGATTATTGAGAGTGTGATATTCGATTAGTGAGTAGATGATTTGAGTCGAATTTGAAAATGTGAATGAAACGCATAGCGTATAAATATCTATATTTTCTCATGACCACCATCGCTGCACTATTTTTATACAATTCATCAAAGTAGCTTTACATAATTAAGTATCTCTAGGAATTCTAGTGGGTATTTTGTTAATTTTACCTCATTCGTGTATTCCTACTTATAACATGAATTTTTTTTCGTGTGTCGCTAGTTTTAGTATCATTGACGATACCTTATCAATCTTAAAAATTGAAAATTATTTTTGAAATCTTTAAATGGTAAAAAATAATTAAATTTTTTTAGGTAAGTTAATTAATTACAATTTTCTGTAAATTTCATATACCTTGTATGGAATTTACTCGATATATAAATGATCACTGTATAGGGCCTAACTGTCAAATGGTGGCGTTAGGGACGCCCAAAATACCAAATATTATTTTTTTAATATAATTTAAATTATATTTTCTGATCGTTCAGCTGACAAAATTATTTAATTGGTATATTAAAATTCAAGCAGGATGCATATGTATATTGTATGACATTGTAAAGTTATCAGATGAAAATGCGAATTGTAAATAAGCAACTACCTACTACCATTATATTTTAATTAAGTAATATTGGTAAGTACTTACTCTAAATTTTTACGAGCAATTCTTTTAGTGAACTTCGGCCTCGCAATTGTTTTTATTTATCAAAGACAGTTAAGGCACCGTACCTATATCCATTCCATGTTGTTCTTAAATCAATTAATCACATGAGTAAATAATGTGCAGAGTCAAAACCTTATATTTGCCCTATTAATTACTGACAGTGTGTTTGAAAAGTGTAAGACATTTGCAATATTAATTACTGACAGTTTGTTTGAAAAGTGTGACACATATTTGCATTATTAATTACTGACAGCTTGTTTGAAAAGTGTGACACATATTTGCACTATTAATTACTGACAGTTTGTTTGAAAAGTGTGACACAGGATGCCATAACGAACTTATTATTGTTTAACAAAATGCTATAAACCTGTTTATTTCAACAACAACCGCTCTTGATTTGTCTTAGATTTTTTTGGCAAAACTATTAATGCTCATTACACTCACCACAAACCTTTGCGGGTCAGAGAGCCTCGCACGAAAAGTTATTGTACGCGTGACGCTATCGAACCCTGTCATTGTCTTAATGAATGAATGAAAATTCTTTATTATCCCTAACAAGCTAGACACAATAGTTAAAATAAAATAAAAAAACAAATAAATGTAAGCTTATTGGCTTAATATTTGGTCAAAGGAGTATTTGCAAGTTTAGGTATATTTCAAAACATCATAATTTAATGTGTCAGAGGCATAAGTTGAGCTTTTAAACTACAATTAAACTAACAAGCCTTCAAAACACTTTTTCATTAAATCGTACAATAATTGTATTAAAAAGTCCTAAAACGTTAATGAACTTTTACTTTAACGGGTAAAAATTGGCCCCTGTACATTATTTACTGATGGGATTGGGTTACGTACCAGAAAGGTACAAAATGTTTTCCCCTCATTTTTACTGAACCCTATTGTGCTGTCCTATAGAAATGTCAATTACATTACGTATATAATTATGTCAACTGCTTCAATGACTTGTAAAAATGCCTAAATATTGTAAATTTTTAACCTTAGAGAAAGAATAAATCTCATTATAAACAAAAATTTTCAACTAAAAAAAATATGACGTCTTAAAAGTAGTAAAATATGTTTTTTTGGAATAACTCTGTCATATTTATGCCAATGATGATCAATTTTTCTAATAACTCTTTTAATCGTATAAAATTTTAAATAATTCATTTCTTTAGTATGTCTAAAAGCATTTGAAACAAAAAAATCTCTCATAAAATGACCAATGAATATTTCAATATTGTCACTTCAGTTAAAATTCTCTCTATAAGCGTTAGATTACATGAAAATCTTAAATTATTTGTGGTAATAAAATATGTACAACATTAATTCTAAGATTGCTGTAAGTATTACTAGAAATTAATTAGAAAATTATTAATTGTAATACATTAAATGACGAGATGTATGGTGTGTGAATAATATGGAGGTTGTTTTGTTCCAAACAAAAATGTTATTTATTTATGATTAAACCAAAATTTTGAAAACTGATTTTACTGATTTAGTACCTTGCTTGCCTATTTATTGTGTGTGTGTGGTGTGAGTACCCACTTGTTAAAAATCCTTGAAAATATTCTAAGGATTTAGTGAACATTCTAAACGAATTGTGAAAGTTGGAATCCGATTTCGTGAAAGCCAAAAAGCCGGACTCTCAATCCTCACATAGAGGACTGAGAGACTTCCTTTTCAAGGTAGGCTTTTGTGACGACATCTATCGCAACATATAAGAAATACTTTGGGTTCAAGCCAACAACGTACAGAGAGCGTTATCATACCACAAAATAGATAGTTAAAGAAGTTAAGTTTATTACAACGACTTTACCTGTCGTTCACATAGACATAGAGTGCGTATCTATCTCGGATCAAGGCGGTTGAACGTTCCACCGAGATCATTCCGCATTCGTACGCGCGCGTCTGTTATCGCTCCTACTAAACTTCTATACCTTTATATTTTGTGTCATAACGCCGAGAACCAGAAGATTATAGGCAACATTCTAGCGACATCTAGCTGCGAATAGAAGAATTATCCTAATTCTACGGTGGGGTGTATTTTGCATAACCCCCTTTTAGATGGTAGCTATTTCTAAGAGCCTGACCCAGCTAACATGACCCCAGCCATCCTAGCTCCTAGAAATAATGGAGCAGAACTTTGGGTTGATGGCACCCTTCCAAGATCCCCGTGGATGGTGTTGGCGGATGAGGATTCGATGAGCTCCTGCAAACCCGTTCTCAGTGTGGCATCGCTTGTGGCTGTACAGTGAAGCATCACGTGCTCTTCTTTGACAAAGCCTACTATCCGTGGTCCCGGTCTTCAAAAAGGGATGGTTAGGTCGTTAACATTGTTCTGAAAATCAGCCTAAAATAAATAATAAAAAAAAAAAAACTAAAAACACGCTTTTGTAGATAACCGATCTAAAAAGTAGAAAATATATTTTAATAAATTTGATTTAAGAATAATACTTGTGATTAACAAAAAACTTTATTATATATAAATATTTTATTGACAGATATTGGTAAATATAGAGTAATTTTGAAAATATCATAAAAAGGTTCTTTTACGCTTTTTTACAATTTTTTTTTTTGTTAATCTTAATGTAATTTTATTAAAAATTATTTTCTACTTATTAGATCGGTTATCATCTACAAAAGCGTGTATATTAATTTTTTTTAACTAGTGTTTAATTTCTATTTTTAGTTAGGCTAACTACAAAAGCGTTTTTTATTATTAATATTTTATTTTTTATTATGCTAATGTCGTCGGTGCTTGATAAGTGTGCAAAATTTCAATTTAATTCGATGTTTAGAAGTGATTGAAAATTAAGTTCAAAGATTCTGTTACATACATACATACCATGCCAATAAAAGCGTGTTAATAATGTTTCTCCGATAAGAAATGCTGGTTCTAGAAGCGGGAGCCAAAGGCAGAGAAAAGACTAAAGGTCGCTCGGTAGAACATCACCCCTTTTCTAGGCTTACTACGTATCATTCCGCCAATTTTCAATACAGGCTTGAAAGTTGAGGGCGGCTACAGAACCGCTAGAAAACCTTCGTAGGAGACATGCCACCTGCCGGCCTAAAACGCCGCAGAAGTTTTATATGGCACACTGTTTCTCTGGATTAAAGTGCAGCGGAAGATACGATCTAGAAGTTAAGCGCTCCCCTCCACTGGATTTTATTACCTACTAGATGACCCGCCGAACTTCGTATCGCCTTGACATGCATAATGACGCGGGCTGTCAATATACGTCACCCCGGTAGAATTGAAAATCTGCCTTTATTATGTATGAGGAAATGAATTTTCTTCATAATATCTTTTTGTGTGATTTTTTCCGATATTTTAATAGATAATCTGCTATTCGGGGCGGAGACAAATCCAACAAATCAAAGATCATCGAAATTGTTCCAAGCGTTCTCAAGCCGACTTTGTTTTTTAAATTAAAGATTAGCAGAACATTATCCCCTTGCATGAGCTGCAGTGGCGTTTGGAAATCAATTAACAGACTCCATACCCAGGTAGGCCGGTGTAGTAGTAACTTGACAAAATGGGGCATTGGTATAGTGTGAATGTGTGTCTTCCACACAGATCAAGCTGCCAGTGCTCCATCTGCACTCGGGAACAGCTCAATAGGGCAACTGATGAGGATGTAGAGGTGGCCACCTACTAGTCCAACTATGTTTTTTTTATCCAAAAAACTTTGTTTGAGGTTCTGTGCCTAACATGTACCTAGGTACTTACCACCCTGCGTTAAATTAAAAATTGTTTACATCGTCAAAATTGGTTGGTCGTATCTGCAAACAATACAACCTCATGATCGTCAAAAAATGTATATTACTAAAATTAAAAATGGTCCAAATATCATAGTGGTTTTTATAGTTTATTAAATTTATAATTACTAGTAGCTGATATATGCCGGTTCTGGACCACTACATTTCCAGTGTAACAAGACCCGTGTTTTGTATGTATTTGGTAGTGTTTGAGGGGTCATGTTATGTTGGTTTTGTCTCAAAAATCGATATTTGACCTTTGTGCGCATACTATTACGTATGAAACTGGAGGTCTTGGTGGTCTGGTTTCTGGTCGTTTGTTATCGGGTCTTGGAAATGATAGTTACATTGTAATAAAATGTTAATAGAACTAGTGTTTGTCTATGTCCTGCGGGTCTTGGAGCTTTGGTTTTGGTCGTAGATACCTGTGACGTCATACATGTGTTAATAGAACTAGTGCTTGTCTATGGCTTCGTATGTCTTGCGGGTCTAGGAGCTTTGGTTTTGGTCGTAGATACCTGTGACGTCATACATGTGTTAATAGAACTAGTGCTTGTCTATGGCTTCGTATGTCCTGCGGGTCTAGGAGCTTTGGTTTTGGTCGTAGATACCTGTGACGTCATCATTATCGGGTCATAGTTACATTGTAATAAAATGTTAATAGAACTAGTGTTTGCCTATGGCTTCGTATGTCCTGCGGGTCTTGGAGCTTTGGTTTTGGTCGTAGATACCTGTGACGTCATCGTTATCGGGTCATAGTTACATTGTAATAAAATGTTAATAGAACTAGTGCTTGTCCATGGCTTCGTATGTCCTGCGGGTCTAGGAGCTTTGGTTTTGGTCGTAGATACCTGTGACGTCATACATGTTTTAATAGAACTAGTGCTTGTCTATGGCTTCGTATGTCCTGCGGGTCTAGGAGCTTTGGTTTTGGTCGTAGATACCTGTGACGTCATACATGTTTTAATAGAACTAGTGCTTGTCTATGGCTTCGTATGTCCTGCGGGTCTTGGAGCTTTGGTTTTGGTCGTAGATACCTGTGACGTATACATACATATATATATATAGTAGTATAGTTACATTGTAATCTGGCTCTGGTTGTAGCTGGTCGTACTTCTATTTACTAGATAAGCGAAGCCGCAGGCGGAAGCTAGTTATTGTATACCTTGTAATGTAATCACTACAACTCTTCCCACTGTGGTTTTCCAATCGGTACAGGATATGATAGTTACACTGTAATCTGAATACTTGCACATGTTTTTTATAGAACTAGTTTTAACCTATGACTTCACACGCGATTTATCAATAAAAACATAACCCTCCTTCTTTAAACTCGGGTAGAAAGTAGCCGTCATCTCAATCCTAGTTATCTCTGGTCGTAGCTGGTCGTACTTCTATTTACTAGATAAGCGAAGCTGCAGGCGGAAGCTAGTTATTGTATACATTGTAATGTAATCACTACAACTCTTCCCACTGTGGTTTTCAAATCGGTACAGGATATGATAGTTACACTGTAATCTGGATACTTATACGTGTTTTTTATAGAACAAGCATTTACTTGTGACGTAGATAGTAGTTACATTGTAATCTGTCGAGGGTCTTATTTTGATCGTAGTACCTCTATTTACTGGATAATCAAAGCCAATAATTCTATGCTAATAAGGGAAGGAATATATATTAAGAAATAAAAAATACAGTTATACAAAACGATTGTTTTTATTTAATTTTATAGTGTCCCCAAGCCAAAGTGGTTATACAATCCTCTGGAGAAATATACCTTTTATCATCATTACCAGAAATCACTTTTTTTAATACTTTTTGTATATACATTATGCTTATCACTAGTAAATGTATTCATGTTATCATACAGTACATAATCAAGATCAAGGGCTTTTCGATAATTTTCAAAGTGTAGTTTTCTAACAACCGCAGCAGATGTACCTTTGTTTTTCTTAATAGTTGGCCCATCTTGTACAATGTAACTATACATTTTTGATCGAAGACCTATAAACTCTTTGATGATGCAACCATTGCTTTCATCTTTCATTAAACCAACCACTTTTTTATTGACTAAAGGGAGATTGTATACATTATCCACTGGAAAATCAGAGATGTCAAATCTGGTTTGTAAATCACATCTAATGTCGGTAATAAATCAGTGTATAGTAATTGTACGTTATGTTTATATTTAGGTAGCATATAGGAATAGTGAAAATCATACATGACACATTTTGAAAGTTCGAGTACTGTAAATCCAACGTAGATAGGTTTATCGTATAATATTTTTGTTTTATTCATTTGCACTAACTTTTTTCAAATGAGTTTGTGGCTGCTTGCCTTTTAACAGTGTTCAAACCTAAGTTTCAGGTCTTCTTTGATTCTGATTATTTTTGCTCAATAGATATAACATAGCCTGTGTAACATTATCAGCTGATTTGGTCTTAATCGGTTGAGCCCATGCATATTTTGAAAAGGTATCAATACATGTTAATATATACTTAAATCCGCTATTGTACTTGGAATATTTTTGCATGTCAATCAAATCTATTTGCCAGGTATCGTCCAGTCCTTTTTGTATAAAGCGTCTTCGTGGAATTTTTTTACGAACATTTTTATGAAGTTCTTGAACGACTTGCCATTTACTCATACTATAGTCTTTATAGTCTTCGTATCTCTCTGAGACTTTTTGGTTTCCGGTGGACCTTGAATCTTTTGTGAGATTTCTTCTATGGTTTGAGAGATTTTCTTAATCTTAAGCATGCACAAGTTTAAAACATCATCAAGTTGTGCCTTTATAACCGCATCATTTTTCAAGATACCTTTACTGACGCTTCTTAAAAGTCGATTTTCAAAGTTAACCTGATGTCTCATAACATTTAAGAGTGGTTGCTTCGATGTTTTCATATCACTTTTACTAATGCTACTGCTACCTGCTAGATAACGTCCAAACTTATTCACGGTCATTGTTTTACTGAAGGTATGTTTTAATTATAAACATGTTTATACCTGAGAAGAGAGTTGCGGTGGTTCAATTATATTGGCTTCTTGTAATTCTTCAATTATTGCAATGATTTCATTATCATGAGCATTGTTACCGGCATTTTGCGAGGCAATGAGAAGACGTAATCGATCAACAAGTTCATTAGGATCATCCCAATATTTAAAATCTGTATTTGGGGTATATTTTTTCATTAGTAATTTGTTAGCTGAAGATGAAGAGGTAAGACATCCACCTGTTTTCGTGGAAGCCGAAGGTAGGCTTAACTGTTTTATATATTTAGAATACTTGATACTCCTATCACCCTGTATCTGACCATCAAACAAAAAATTTCGTCTATGTGCATTCGTCATTGTAATGATTTTGCGATAGTTATCACTGTCTGCTGGTTGAATGAGAGATATTTGAGGATCTCTTTTAAATAAAAGCTCCATCAATCCGGGGGTGCACTTGAATTTTACATTCTTTGATTGTTAAATAGTTTTCATTAAAATTAATGATACTGTCACCTACATAACATCCATCTGGTTGTAGGTGTATACCGTAGGGTACTTTTTCCACTTTATTAATAACAGCACTATCCAAATACGTTTTCATTATAGGAGTGATAGCATTAGAAGTCATTGATTCAGGTATAATTGTTGAATTGTTAGAATCAGATTCCCCATCAGCATCTTCATAGCTGTCATCATGTACACTATCATCAAGCTCATTGTTACTTGAGATTTGCTCAGTTTTCTTTTCCCCCCCTTTTATCGCTTTATTTTTAGAATTCATTTGTTTCAGAAGAGAATTCAAAGGTGTTGTGATTGGTTAAAATGTATCCTGTAAGGTTGATGTTAATTCAACTTTACCCTCATTCAAAGATTTAAGTTTCTTTTTCACACTTTTCACAGATTGAATTAGTTTCCGTTTGAGTTTTTTATCCCCAAAGATCTGTTGCTGCTGCTGCTGCTGCTGCTGCTGCTGCATCGTTGAAGAGTCCATGGTGTAATGTAAAAACTTTTATTATTTCTTTTTTTATTATTGTTATATGTTTTTTCTGTGTAATAGATATTCTATTGTAGAATTATAAAGTTATCGAATCCTTTTCGATATCGACCTTTGTTTATGTCTACCTCCTCTTTATTGATCACTATAAATCCATACTTTTCTCTCCAACATTCTCTGCAAAGTTTCAAAAATGTATCCCACAACATGTCTGTATTCACATGATCATCGTACGCATGTCTAAGATTCATCTCATCCTGCTTGAAGAGAACAATAAAGTTTGCATTATCACGCACCAACTGTTTAGGTATTTTACTATAGGTTTGACACAAATAAAAACAATCAAGTCCCTTGTGTCTTCCCATTGAGAAATGCATACGAATAAGTTCCTGATCCTCCATTGATACATCATCAAATATAACAACGCTGTTGTTGTGAACGTCTTCCGGTGAAGCTACCTCACTTTTATCAGAGAAAGTGTAAAAATTGATTTCAGGTATATCAAATCAAATCAAATCTCAAATCAAATCTTTTTATTATAAATAAAACATGGGAACAAAGAAGAGACAGTTCTCTGTCTTCTGTTTTAGTTTAAAAAACTGTATTACAGAAGACAGCTTCATCCCCGATACAATGCTGTCACATATTTTTTTTTTTTTTTTTTAAAAAGATACAATTGTATGTAAAGCAAAAATAACGCTTGGTTGATTGAGCTTAGGGACTAAACATAGGTTTATAATGTAAGAAGGTGTAAACAAGACTAAAGTAGTTTTAATTTATGACTACGTAAACTAAATACAAAGTATAATAATAATTGAAAGAAACATACATATTTGCACAACATTAGCCACTAACACGGTAAGTTATATTGCTAATTGCAGAAACATAGTAGAGGTAGAAGACAACAATATAGTAACATAATGACAATTATGTACAAGGTAGGTAAAAACTATGTATGTGTATGTTGTTGGTATTTCAGATAACTTTGACGAAAAACTTTTCCACACCATTGTAATCAAAATTGTTTAACCAATTGATGATTTTTGTTTTAAGAGTATAAGAGCTAAGTTCTCTAATCCTGTTGTTATGATTGTACATTAGATTATAAAGCAGGGGTGCAGTGAAGTAGTAGTGTCTACGTGCGAAAGAGCTTTGAAGTCTCGGAATAGGACATTTGTTTCTTCTCTTACTAAAAGTAGGAAGGCATGGGACGGAATCCCTATGGTATCTTCTTATACACTGTGAAACATATAATTTTCTGACGGACAGAACAGTGCAGAGCTTGTAAAGGTCAGTGGTCGGGTGCCTATAAGGGAGTGACATAGCGACTTTAAGTAGAGCTCGCTGTGCCCGTTCCACTTTTATCATATGAGACATGGCAGCTCCACCCCAAGAACATATACAATAGCCTAGAATACACTCTGCGAGTGCTTTGTATGTTTGCATCAGTAGCTTGTGGTCCGCGACAGACCGAAGCTGTTTGAAGATGTAAATTAGTTTTCTGACGCGATTTGAAACCATTTCCGTGTGCGCACCCCAAGAGAGTTTGTCGTCGATCATCACTCCAAGGTACTTGATAGAATCAACACATGCAAGAAGATCGCAATTACATGTAGAAGCATTTTGCGGTAACCTATTACAGGGAAACGTGTGAACTACGATTTTAAAGTCAATGGGGGGTCTATCCGAGTTGGTCTTTCTAAAACACAAGTACTTAGTTTTAGTTGTGTTTAATGAAAGTAAGTTGTTTTCAAGCCACGTAGTTACTTTAGCAAGACCGGTTTCAACGTGGCTTCTTACGATAGACCAGGAAATGTCATGAAACAAAAGAACAGTGTCGTCTGCAAACATGATGATATCGGCCTGTGAACTATTGCTCTTGCACAACTCATTGATATAAACTAAGAACAAAGTAGGTCCAAGCGTACTACCTTGAGGTACCCCGTAGTTGCAAACTGCACCGTCACTCATGTGATCATCGACTCTGACTTGCTGAAAACGATTTGTCAGATAGTCTGTAAACCAGTCATGAACTACACCTCTTACCCCGGTATTTTCCAGACGTGCTAATAGGATGAGAATAGAAACGGTATCAAACGCTTTTTGGAGATCCAAAAATACGCCGATACATTTCTCTCCTGCGTCCAAGTATTTTGTAATAAGTGATGTAAGTTGCAGCACAGCATCATCAGTAGACTTACGAGCTCTAAAGCCATACTGATTACTGGCGAGCATATTGTTTTTTTCAAGGAAAGACAGCAGTCTTTTGTTACAGATTTTTTCTAAAATTTTAGACATTACAGTCAATAGTGAAATTGGACGATAGTTGGATGGAACACTCTTGTCGCCGGATTTATATATGGGCGAAACAAAGGCTTTTTTAAATATGACTGGGAAAATCCCTTTTGTAAAACTGATGTTACAAAGATGAACAATCGGTCTAGCCAGCTCAGGGGCACATGCCTTGATGACAGCTGATGATATATTATCCCAACCAGGGCAAGTATTAGGCTTTAAACTTGAAATTATCTCAAATACTTCTTTTTCATCAGTAAGAAAAAGTGCCAGTGAGCAGGGATGACTTGATGAGGAATAAACTTCTGCGGCAAGATCAAGATCCGTTTTGTTTAGCTTAATCAGAGTTTTATTTGCTAAGCTGCTACCTATGGTCGTAAAAAACGAGTTTACTTCATCTAATGAATTCTTAGGGGTGCTTTTGATAGTTAAAAGGTTTTTTGATGTCATTTTTGTTTGATTGTAATTACACAGATCCTTGATTAGTTTCCATGTGTTTTTAACATTACCTCGGGCATGATCAAAGCGTTTCATATAATAGCAATTTTTAAGTGATTTGAGGATTCGACCACATATGTTCCTATATCTGATGAATATTTTTCTGATTTCTTCATTTTCCGGTGATTTCTTAGATAGCTTCTGTAACTTATTTCTATTACGAATACATTTAACTATACCAACAGTAATCCAAGGCTTGAGTGGTCTATTTCTTATTGAAATCGTTTTCGTTACTGTATTGTTAACTATCGCTGCCTGGATTGTGGAAATAAGTTGAGACGCAACCATGTTAACATCCTCTAAGGAGTAATAATCGGTCCAGGTCCGCTGGGAAATACTGTTCTTAACAGCCTCCATATTAATGCATGACTTGATTCTATCAGTTTTACTTTTCATAGTAGTATTGATAATTAGGGAAAGAAGAATTGGTGAGTGGTCTGTTAATTCATCAAATACGAACGTTTGCCATTTACTACCAGATTTCACCATGAAGTGATCAATACAGGTGTCTCTTGTAGGCAAATTAATACCTTGAGAGAGACCATGCGAGGCCATAAGGTTCAGGTACTCACAAGCAAAACCGGAACGATTCGCGCGGGGTAAAATATTTATATTAATATCGCCAGTGAAGATCAAATTATTATTTAATTTAATATGGCTAAATACATTGTCTAAGCAGGTTAGATAACGGGAGGGGTTACTAAAACTAGGTGGACGGTACGAACACACAATTGAGTAGAGGTTATTAATTTCTACTATGAGACAGCTGCCATCATCCATTGTTGGTTCAAACACGTTGGAATTAAGGATATTTCTAACGTATACGACCACTCCATCGTTTTGATTAATGTTGTTTTTCGTAAAGAACATATCGTAATTACAAATTGATGGGGGTTCATACTGACGGGTCCAACACTCAGTGAGCACTATAATATCAATATCAATATCAAAACTACCGAGAAACACTAAGAACAAGTCAAAGTTTTTGTGTATGCTCCTAATGTTAAGGGTTAGAATATTAAGCCTTTTATCAGTGTTTGCTTTAGGTAGAAGGTGTTTACAGTTTGAGGGGCTATCAACGAATCTACACGCAGTTGAGTCGGTGTCAATATCGTGTAGTAGGTCATTATTCAGTAAATCTACCATGTTAATCACTTATGGGAGAGAGGAGCAGAGAAAGTGTGTATGTATAGTACACAGTGCGGATAATAAAACCGAGTATAAACAATAATGAGTGTATAAATATGAGACGTAGAGGTTTAATACCAAACTAAAACTATAACAATTACTAAAACTTATAAATTTACAGGAATAAAAACAAAACTTCTGACACAAAGGAGTTTATCTAGAAGCATGAAAAGCTAAGTTGCAATAAAATGCAGTTAGTAAGGACCTGAGTTATATTAAGCGTGCAATGCACCAATGATAAGGTACCTACCTACAATAATGAGATTTCTCATTTCCTTATTTCATAATTTGTGGAGAACCTTCCGACTCCCGCATGAAGATATTCCCAAAACGACGACCATCAGAAGGAGCATCTACTACTACTTCACGAGTTCACATGCTATACAATGATTAGAAACACAATGAACTTTCAAACACACAACAACTAGGGTTTATTCACTGTTTAAGTTTATTTTTGATATCATCTATTTGTTCTTCTGTTTTTACAATAATCAAGGCACTTCCTTCATCCTTCCTGAGGAAGACTTGTCCATTCGCGGTCCAGCAAAACGCGAAATTGTAGCTCTTTGCAACTTCTCTTGCCAGGAAGTGCAGGTGCCTCGCTCTTGACGTCAAGTGTTCCGATATGAAGATAGGGTTCTCTTCACCTTCGTTACCCAGGTCTTTAGTAGAGAGACGAGCAGATTGGTTCCTCTTTTTGGCAGAGTTGAGAAAGTTAACCTTTGTGAAGGTATTGGAGAACTCGACCACGACGGTAGATTTAGTATCCACGGCTTTGCTGGGTTGCCTGAAGATGTCTCTAATTTCGGTTTTCCCGACGGAGAGACCAAGAGAGCATGTGAGGTTTTGGAACAATTTGTATAGTTGGTCTTTATTTTCTTTGATTTGTTTTGGTACCTGCCGGATTTCTATAGAAGTTTTGAATGTGTTCCTTTCAAGGCGTTCAATTTTATCCTCAAGTTTGTGCAGATGAATACACATATTCTGCTTTTTTGTTTCAAGGCCAACTATTTTTGTTTGCATCAACGACAGCTGTTCGGTGACATTATCAACTGATTTGATGATTTCCGTGTTAGTGGACTGAATAGAGCTATTTTGGATTTTCAACTCACGTATATGACTTTCCAAATCATCAAGCCTAGAGTTTTGCTTGGTCATAAGTGCCAAGATTTGATCTAGTTTGTGGGAATTAGGATCACTTACAGGGGCAGCGACACGTCGACGTTTGGTTCTATTAGGTAGGCTTTGCTCCGTTTCAGGATCCAGGTCTACAAGGTGGGCGATATCAGTCTCCGACGAACATTTCTCTTGTGTTGTTGGGCTTCGAAGCATTTGAAATAGCACTTGACCTCGATCAAGTCAGTTGCAGCGAGATTATCGTACGGCGTTTCAAATCGTAGTTCAAATGTCAGTAGTGTACTTGTAGTAGTGTAGTACTTGTAGTAGTAGTAGTGTGTGCCAGTAGTTTACTATATGACTGAATACTTTGTTTAAGAATACATACTTTGGTTGGTTTAACGATTTTGAATACAAGTAAATATTTTCAAAAATTAAACCTGTAGACTCTAGTAATAGGGTGAGTAATAGATTAGTTTTTCCGCATCCAGACGGTCCGCAAACTAAACATCTTATACTGTTAGGTAGCAGTACTCCGTGTCTACGATTAGAACAGTCACCACTACCGCCATCCTTTGGAATCACATCCCAACCTTTGACTGATAAGCTTGTGGTTTGTTTCTTGAACTGCATTTTTTATTTAAGTGATAATAAAATTGCTTACACATGCTTTAAGTAGCTTAGATTAGTGACAGCAGTGTAGGAGATAACATTAAAAATGATTATGCAACATATAAAGTGTTTCAGTCATCGGAGAGCTTCTGTCAAGACTAGAGGTGGCGGTGGTTTGGTTAATACACTAATTAATCGTTTACCCTTTGAATTGCATCTGCCTGGCTATAACTACTGTGGACCTGGAACGAAATTGGAAAAACGTCTAAATAAAGGAGACGTTGGTATTAATCCTTTGGATGAAGCGTGCAAATCACATGACATTGCATACGCTCAAAACTCATCGCTAGAGAATCGACATAGAGCAGATTTAGAGTTAGCATCAGCTGCAGAGAGACGTTGGCGTGAGTCGTAAAGTTTACCTGAAAAATTATTAGCGTTTGGAGTCAACAAAATAATGAAGTATAAAGTGAAACGTGGTATGGGGATGAGTTTCAAGAATGTCATAACAGCCGCCCGTAGAGCTGTAAAAAAACGTATTTCAGATAAAAATAATATACCCACGAACAAACAATTGATAAGTGTAGCTATAAAAGCGGCTAGAAAGACTATGAAACATAAAGGTGTAAAGTATCACCAAAAAAAACCGAGGGTTATACCTCTACCGAAAAAGGGTGGGTTTTTACCATTGATACCGATCCTCGGAGCGTTGGCGGCAGCGGGGTCTCTAGCTGGTGGTGTTACAACAGCTGCCAAAAATATATATGAAATGGTACAAAAGAAAAATCTAAATAATAACGCTAGAGACTCTATTCCGCATGCTTTGGGACGAGGCATGTACATGGCGCCTTACAAAAAAGGTATGGGTCTCTATATGGCGCCATATCAAAAAAACTAAATATAGCCTTACCGAATCGTGCCCTCCTTGACTATGAACTTATTAAGTATGCTAAACAACTGAACCTCCCTCATTTCCGGAGTGTGTTTATGCGAGATGATCTACTTAGAAAAAAACCATGGAGGTGTGAGACGGGGATCGTTAATTTAGACGATTCACAAGGGGCTGGAACACATTGGGTTGCATATGTGAAGAGAGACCAACACTGTGAATACTTTGACAGCTACGGAGATTTGAGACCACCGCAAGAGTTTGTCGATTACATGTCGAAACATGTTGCAGCTGTGGATATCATGTATAATTATAATAATATTCAGAAAAATAAGAAATATAATTGTGGACACTTATGTTTACGTTTCCTATCAAATGTTTGTGATTATATGTTTATCTGATAAAATTAATATAAATGTTGAGAAAATCAGTGAGTGTTTCATTCCACATTCTTGAGTTGTATCGTGATAATGTCTCTCACCATATCGCTAAACGGCAACGATTCCACACTGAATGCAGACTTTTTTCCATCTCTAGAACTGGGTGAAGGTGAATATGAGTGTGCATTGATTTATTTTAAAACATTTCATTCAATACCAAATGTGGATGGTAGCAATAATCTTTTTCATTATGGAGATGATAAGATTATTAAAATTCCTGAAGGCTCCTATGAGCTGGAAAACATTATACAACACCTTGACAAGGTGTTTCTTGATATTGCAGAAGATGATCCGAACAAATCCATTGATATAGAAGCCAATACAAACACAATGAAATGTTTATTTTATTCACCTACCTATGATATACACTTTGAAAAAGAGAACAGTATTGGAAGTATTTTTGGTTTCTCTAAAAAAATGCTACCTAAAAAACGTATACATATATCAGATGAACCGATAAATATTCTCATCACTAATTCTATAAGAATAGAGTGTAGTATTATACGAGGTTCATTCGTCAACAATAAACCATCGCATGTGCTACATGAGTTTACTCCATCGGTACCGCCTGGCTTTCAAATTATCGAGTGTCCTCCACATCTTGTCTACCTACCGTTGAAGGTCAACACAATTCAAAATATTCAAGTACGCATAGTGAATGAACAAGGAAATCTTGTTAATTTCAGAAAAGAAAATATATCACTTCGTCTACATATAAAAAAAAAGATAACACTATGATTATCTATAAAGTGAAGGGTGAAACACTACAAAGTCATAGTCTTACTAATAACGCGACAGAGATAACATCTCTACAACAACAACAACACTCAAAAACCGGTGCTGCTCTCGTATCCAACCTTATCGTCAGCACTAATCAACAACAACAACAACAACAGAAACCGATAGAAAAGAGTCCTAGATTAAGAAAAGATAACACATTGTTTTTACAATCTCTAGGATTACATTTATTATAATGTCGTCGTCATCAATGTTGAATATTGGGGAAAGCGTGCTGTTTGATGATAGTATTGAGGGTATTGAATACCACTCATACACACCCTTCAATGAGTCATATAAAAACAATGATGAAATACGTATCCATATCAACAACCAAGATGCTATTGTACTACCTTGTGAGAGTCAGCTGATAATTGAAGGTACTACTACAAAAAATTCATCTTTCACCAATAATGGACCTGCATACCTGTTTCAAGACATACGCTACGAATTGAATGGAGTAGAGATTGATAGGACAAAGAACTGTGGTATCACTACCACAATGAAAGGAATCGCATCCTACGGCGATGAAGAGAGTAAAACCTTGGAAAATAGCGGTTGGAATTTGAGTGGTTTTAAAGAGTTTGATGGAGAATTCTGTTTCACTATTCCACTTCGACACCTGTTAGGTTTTGCTGAGGACTACAACAAGGTGATTGTTAATGCAAAGCATGAACTGATATTGAACCTTAGTTCTTCAAACCTAAACTGTGCTATTGTCAAGGATACAACTAAAAAGATTGAGGTAACAATAACACGGATTATATGGCGAATGCCTATAGTTAAAGTATCAGACACAGAAAAGCTCCGTTTGTTAAAGTATGTGGAAGGTAACATTCCGATTCCCATAGCATTTAGGACGTGGGATCTTTACGAGTACCCTGTACTACCAACCTCACAAAAACATGTATGGACAGTGAAAACTAGCACTCAGTTGGAGAAACCTCGTTTTGTTATTCTTGGTTTTCAACATTCACGTAAATCCGCGAGGTATAAGCTGAGCTTTGCATTGTAATAATGAGGCAGGTAAAGATAAAAGTTTGTTTGATCACAGCAATTTTTACAACGCTCGCCTATATCTTAATTCTCAGTACTATCCTTATGACTCATTCGCCAATGATTTTGAAAAAGGTGTTTACTCACTTCTCTATCAAGCATTTATTAACTTTAAAAGAGAATACTACGGCATAAAGAGTGCGAATATTCAAGTAGATCCACCGCACTTTAAAACGAAATCATCTTTAGTCATAATTGACTGTTCCAGACAAACTGATTCTCTTAGCTCAGGTGGTGGTGGTGCTATTGATATTAAACTGGAGATGGAGTTTAAAAAGCCTTTACCGAATGATACCACTGCTTACTGTTTAATCTTGAATGACTCACTATTTGAGTATAGTATTCTAACTAAATCAGTTCGAAAAATAACAAACTAGGAATCTATTCCAATCTGGTTTACTAACTGACCTGTTCTGATCTGTTCTAACCTGTTAACTGACCTTTTTTTTTTTTTTTTTTTTTTACGTGGAGGAATCCTCATGGATACCGCTCTGAACCCAGGGAGCGGTATGTCGGACTCCTACCGGCTAAACCTCCACGGCGTTTATCCGCTCGCTGTATGCCGGGGACACGGGAACAGAGAACATTCTTCCGCGACCCCGGTGGCGTTGGTCCGCACTTACGGGCCCCATCTCTTAGGGTTTAAAGTCATCTCTACTAACTATATACAACAGTATATAGTTAGGCCACTGCTATAGGGGATGGAAGTCAGCATACGCTCTCGCATACGCCCTCCTCCTTCGCCCCGGTCTTGTGCGGCGGGTTGAGAGCGTGCTCTCAGATTCCCTGTTCCTCTCCGCTGCTTCCTTCTGCTGCACTACATTTTCGCAGAAGAACTTAGCAGCTTGCCACGACCTATTGCTCTCGACCATTGCGCAAACTACGGTCGGGAGAGAAAGGTCGTGACCTACAATGTCACCGAGAGCCTGGCGCTCTTCAACCCAGGCAGGGCAGAACTCGAGAGTGTGCTGAGCCGTGTCTTCGAGGCAATCGTCACAGTGGTGGCACGTTGGTAACTGTTCCCTCCCAATTTGGCACAGGTATTTCCCGAAACAGCCGTGTCCTGAGAGCACCTGCGCCAGCCGGAAGGAAACGGTACCATGCTCCCTGTCCATCCACTGCTGAAGCACTGGGCGGATTGCCTCGATGGTCCGGATACCGGCGCTTGGCCTTGCCAGCCTCTCCTGCCACTCCTCTAAGAGGATCTCACGGAGT
The DNA here is from genome assembly GCA_963924445.1 of Philereme transversata. Taxonomy (NCBI): domain Eukaryota; kingdom Metazoa; phylum Arthropoda; class Insecta; order Lepidoptera; family Geometridae; genus Philereme; species Philereme transversata. The sequence continues at coordinate 8,298,809 of OZ004343.1, forward strand.
TCAACCCTTTGCCGCTCCACTTCTCTCAGTGCCGGTTGCTCGCCCTGAGCCATAGCGTTCTCGCGCCAAAAATAAATTGACGCAAGGACGCTTGCATCCATGTCCCAAGGCGGTGACCCCGCCAGCACACATGCCGCCTCGAAGGAGATAGTACGGTATCCCCGTATCACCCTGATTGCCATCGCTCTTTGAGGCCTACGTAAAAGAGTGACGTTCCGGCTGTTCAGGGTGTCAGCCCACACCGGAGCTCCATACAGTGCCATGGAGCGTACGACGCCCATGTAAAGACGCCGGCAGCCTACGTGTGCTCCCCCAAGGTTCGGCAATAGTCTTCCGAGAGCGGCCGCCGTACCCATTAATTTTGGCGCTAGGCGCTGAAAGTGTGAGTTAAAGTTCCACCGGCTGTCAAGGACGAGTCCCAGATATTTCATCGTTGACTCGACACCGATGCGAACTCCACCCACCACAATGTGGGATCCTGCTGGTGGTGCTTTCCTCCGCCCATGGAAGCACAGGGCTTTTGATTTGTTCAGGGCCACTTCGAGTCCTAACTGCCTTATTTTTGTCACCACTTGAGCCACACCAGCTGTTGCAAGAAGGGCGGCGTCCCGATAGATTTTTCCGCTAGCCGTCACCAAGGTGTCGTCGGCGTAGCAAGTCAACTTGATGCCAGGAATAGTGTCTCCCCTCAGCACCCAGTCGTATCCAATGTTCCACAGAAGTGGTCCAAGGACCGATCCCTGTGGAACACCGCACGACATCCTGCGCCGGCACAAGCTGTACCGCCCCTGATATGCCACGTACCTATCTGCAAAATAGTCAGATACTATTTGGGAAAGGTAGCGAGGCACTTGGTGGTACTTGAGCGCCTCCATAATGCAGCTCCAGGGCAAGGTGTTAAAAGCGTTGGAGATATCAAGAGATACCGCTAAAACAACCTCGCCCCGAGAGACTGCCTCTTCCGTGAGGGCCTTTACCCGTAAGATCGCGCCAACCGTCGATCGCCCTCTCCGAAATCCGAACTGATTGTCATCCAGATCTGGACCGACTGAGTTCAGATGTCTGAGGAGGCGACCGGCGATGACACGCTCGAAGAGTTTTCCCACCTCATCCAGTAACACGATGGGCCGATACGCAGATGGAGAGTCTAGTGGCCGCCCTTCCTTACGAAGCAAGACTAAGCGGCCTATTTTCCATTGCGCTGGGAAACGACCCTGTTGCAAGCACGACTTGAAAAGCGCGCAGAGTCTAGGTCCTAGACCGGACTTTAGGGCCAGGACCCAGGCACGGCCGGGGATCCCATCAGGACCTGGGGCTGTATTCTTAGCTTGTAGCCGCAGAGTTGCCATCCTCAGCTCAACCTCGGCTACTTCCGGCACATCAGTGTCCGTGTCGCTCTCGTCCATAGTAGGGGACGCCATCGTCGGTGGCGTGTGCTCCTCCCTGGCAGGAAACAAAGTCGATACCACTTCCTCCAGTAGCTGGGGCTCGAGGCTTTGTGTCAGTGGGGGGGCCCAAGCTCGGAGTTTCCCTCGCACCATCTTATATGGCCGACCCCATGGGTCACGGTTCAGGGATTCCAAAAGCTCGTCTCTAGCCTGTGTTTTGGCCGTGGCGATCGCCAGCTGCAGAATCTCCTTGGCCTCTCTATACGCAGCGTACAGCTGAGCTTCACGGTCCTCGTCACGCATTCGGCGTCTTCTCTGCCTGGTATATTGGCGTCTGCTTACCACGCACGCATTGCGTAACTGCGCAATCTCTGGTGACCACCAATACACCTGACATTTGGGTGTGTGAGGTTTGACTCGGGGCATTGACGCATCGCAAATGTTGGTCATTGCACCCCGGAACCACTCCGCCTCTTCGTCAACGTTAACCTCTTCAGGTCTGCTCGGGGCGGTAATCCAAGCCTGCATGAGGGAAGCTTCCTCCAACGCATTCCTGTCCAAGTACTTTAACCCCCATCGCGGGTTGTTCGCGCGGGTGGTACATCTCGCAGGGCCGTTCGGAACAATTGATGGGGCGGAGACACCAAATCGGATGTACCTGTGGTCAGACAGGGTTTCTACGTTGACCAGCACTTCCCAGCCCTGCACCCGATGCACCAACTCCAGACTGGCAAAAGATAGGTCCACAATAGACCCACCCTGCTGCCGCACACACGTGTTGGATGAGCCTCGATTGAGAACCGAGAGACCAGTCAACACGGCCCATTCCTCAAGCACGTCTCCGCGCGCGTCTGTAGCTGGTGAACCCCATGCTGTGGACTTGGCATTGAAGTCTCCAAGTAAAAGCACGGGGCTGGGGTGACTTCGTCCAATGAGAGCCCCAACTTCCACAAGAATAGTCTCGATTTCAGCAAGGGCTATGCTAGGTGGAAGATAAATACCCACAATAATGATACCACTAAACAGAGCCGCGACGTATCTCCGACCTTTCACGACATTATTAAGTGGCAGAGAACTGCCAGCATGCTGAGAGGTAATGGCAACCAGCCCATCTTCGTCAGCAGCCCAGTTGTTCCCTGGAGGTACAAAATATGGGTCTGCGACCACAGTAATGTCTATCAACCACTCCGCCATGCTCTGGATTAAGAGATCCTGAGCCCTGGCGGAGTGGTTGATGTTTGCTTGAAGGAATCGTAGGGCCATACTAATTTTGTGTGACAATTAGTACATCCTCTTCCATGGCATTGGCCTGTGGGTGGACCTGCTGCGAAGGGTCTTTAGCCCTAACCACTACTTTCCCCTTCTTTTTGCTGTTGGATGGAGCAGTACACACTTTGCTGCCTACCCTATGCCCTGCAGGCTTCTTTGCTGCTACACATAGAGAGCAGTTAGCCGCAGCCGTGCACTCCCGGGCTTTGTGTCCTTGTTGGCCGCATCGATAGCACTCAGTGCTACGATCGACCTCTGAAGTACACTGGGCTCCTATGTGTCCACTCTCCAGACATCTGTAGCACCGGATGGATCTAGGCTGCATGACCCTGACTTGCGCTGCAACCCATCCTATCAGAATGCGACCGTTTTCGGACAGCCTTTTGGCTGCTGTGACTGGGCAACGCACCCAAACAGTGCCAAGCCCCAGGTGGTCTTGGCGAATTTCACCTGGCTTCACAGCTTCTGTGGGACACTCACCTATCCGTGCCACTGAAGATACTACTTCTTCAATAGAGGTAGAATCATCCAGGCCTGAGATGCGCACTTCTACGCACTTAATAGGCCGAGAGACTCTTACATCCTCCGTCTTAAGGGATTCCCTTAATTTTTCAGCAAGTAAGTCTGCCTTGTCTCCACTTGTAACCCCAGGCAGCTCCCACATTCGCGCTCCAGTAGCTGTCCGTCGAAAATGCAAAGCCTTGATCCCGAGGCCCGAGGGATCTATTTTACTTTTGGCTTCAGCAAGCACCTTCTGGTACGTTACACCACGCTCCTCGGCTCCAGGTTGCAATGTAATCACAACGGCCGCAGAGCGAGGCTGGCGCAGTTTGATCGTCTGCTTGGCTGGCCGTTTTTCCAGTCCGCGATCCGGTTGCTTCGTCGGCTCTGGCAGCTTCCGTGAATTGCTGTTCTGCACTGAGGTAGCATTCTTTTTGCAGCCCTTAGCTCCAACTTCTGTCCAACCCTCGTCTATGGTTTTAGACGCCAGTGGTGGTGGCAGTGGCCAGGGCTCACTCTGAGAAAGCACTGTTGCAGCTTTCTTTTTTCTGCTCTTTCGGGGTTTTGGGGTTGTGTCCTTCTGATATGCTGATAATGAGGTCACGGCAGCAGGCTCTGACGTATTTCGGCTTTTGCTCTTGTCTGTAGCGAGTGGAGGACGTAGACGCTTTTCAGGTAGGAGGCGCTCCTCAAGTGCCTCCAGCCGCGCGCTCACCATATTGCCAACCTGCACCATTATAGAGCGTGTAAGCTCATCTGCTAGCCCCCTTCCTTGTGAGAGCAAAGGTTCTGGTGCCACCCTCCTTTCAGGCGAGAATCTTCGAATAGATCCAGGCTCTTTTGGGGTGGCTCCATTGTGTGGCAATTCCACCTCCTCCTCCATATTCTCATGAGGTAGTGTGAGGCTGACCTTTATATCCGCCACCTCTTTGCGGAGCGCCTCTAGCTCAGCCTGCATTCGGGCATTATCTGCCTGCAGCCTTGCCGTCTCTTCAGTTGAGGTTCTGCTGTGAAGAACCTCCACAGCAGATTTTATGGACGCTGCTGCCTCTTTTAGAGCCCGTACAAACGTACCCTTTAGATTCTTCGACTTTGCTGCCACCGTTGTTATGATGTTGACATCTTCTTGAACCCTCCGGTTCAAGGATTCAGCTGTTCTGGCATCGACATTGTCCATCATATCCAACTCTAGTGCAGCCCTGCTCGAGCTGGCTTTGCGTGAAAGCTTCTCCATCTCTTCCTCTGCTTCTATGCGGGCATCCTTTTTTCTCAGTTTGTGGAACTCCCTACGGGTACCCACCGAAGCAGGTTTTTTAAATGTTCCTTCAGGTGTTGGGATTTCTCCATCGCTTGAGGACATTGAACCGTCAGGACGTCGTCTTTTAGAACTTGCCCTCCAAAGTCGGCCTTCAGTCTCAGAGGCCTGCACTGACGTGTTCGTTCCTATACTTGCGTCCGAATCAGACGCAAGGCTCTCTACAACTAATGATTGATAGCGAGAGCCGAAGCTCTCAAGGCGATTGTCGCCCCCCCCAGAATACGAGGGGCTGAGTGCGGATGCACCGAGGGATTCTCCAACCTCTGAGAGGTTGGTACCCTCCTGGGGTAGTGTTTTTCTACAATTCGCCATTTCATGTTTTGTTCCTTTTTTAAGGGGTGAGGTCCCCTGTGTGTAGCGCCCTAACGGTTGAGTTCTTCCTCGACCATACTGCGCGTGTAAGCCCGGATCTGCAACGCTGCTCTCCGCCCCCAACCGCACATTGCGGTTGAGCACGGGAACCAACAGAAACAGATTCGGACTCACACATGCAGTACTCCCTTCAGCAGGCGCCGGAACCTTGAGATTTTGCTCCTCTCACATCCTAAGATTTGTGATCTTCGGATCCACCATATAAACGGATCAATAAGCCCATCTATGCTTCATCTATTGCGCCCTCTGCTGCTCAGAGGGACGCGCAGAGAAGCCATCCTCCAACCAACCACATCTTCTACCCCGTCATGCCTGGTGGAAGTGCGTGTTGGCGGATGGTTCGTCAGAGCCTCGTTCGTTGGTCAGCAGGGTGCACCACGTGCAGGTGAGGTTGACTTGGGGCCCGAGAGATGTTGGCTGGGCCCCCTTACACTACGACTAAAGAGTGCGAATATTCAAGTAGATCCACCGCACTTTAAAACGAAATCATCTTTAGTCATAATTGACTGTTCCAGACAAACTGATTCTCTTAGCTCAGGTGGTGGTGGTGCTATTGATATTAAACTGGAGATGGAGTTTAAAAAGCCTTTACCGAATGATACCACTGCTTACTGTTTAATCTTGAATGACTCACTATTTGAGTATAGTATTCTAACTAAATCAGTTCGAAAAATAACAAACTAGGAATCTATTCCAATCTGGTTTACTAACTGACCTGTTCTGATCTGTTCTAACCTGTTAACTGACCTGTTCTAACCTGTTCTAACCTGTTAACTGACCTGTTCTAACCTGTTCTGATCTGTTAACTGACCTGTTCTAACCTGTTAACTGACCTGTTATAACCTGTTCTAACCTGTTTACTGACCTGTTCTAACCTGTTCTGATCTGTTTAACTGACCTGTTCTAACCTGTTAACTGACCTGTTATAACCTGTTATGATCTGTTAACTAACATGTTCTGATCTGTTAACTAACCTGTTCTAACCTGTTAACTGACCTGTTATAACCTGTTCTGATCTGTTAACTAACCTGTTCTGATCTGTTAACTAACCTGTTCTAACCTGTTAACTGACCTGTTATAACCTGTTCTGATCTGTTAACTAACCTGTTATAACCTGTTCTGTTCTAACCTGTTCTGATCTGTTATTCAATGTGTTCAACTGGAGTATTAAGTTTAGTTGTACTTTGTCAGCCCCACTGAAAAGATGTTTAGTTTGTCTTCTTACGCTCCATCAAGCCCTCAATTTTACTATGAACTTTGTAAAAATGTATACTACATTGCTTCAAGCTCAATACCATACATTACAACATATTTGACACCGTCATTAGATCAAATCAATGCAGTATTGGATGTGTGCATTAATATTGATAATCGATTAATATTAACTAAACAACAATGGAACGCAATATTCAAGGAGGACAATGTAAGAGATATTACAGTATTTTTTAAGAATGGTTCAACTCCACCTGCACCATCACCATCTAAGTCACATCAACAAGCGATAACTTTTATAAATTTACAAGGAGAAGGAAAAACGAATTTCATCATGATTTACGCAGGAGCTCAATCGATGAGATTATGTAGTGGAGAATGGTGGCACTTGTGTCAGATAATGAATTGCCTCAACCTACGTCTTCAACAATTGTATAGAACTAAATTTTATTATGAAAACCGTATGAATTTTTTTAGAAAAAGGTTTAAGCTTAGTCAAGTGAAAACACTGTATGAAGCCTCTGTTCTTATGGATAGTATTTATGATGAAACATCTCTTGTAGACGTTGAAATTAAGTGTTTTACATTAGAGTGTTTATTTTATTCCTGTTTAATTTAGGTTAAAATTATGTTATGAAATAAACTTGCTATTCCTATTATAATTACATTGTTTGTTATACCTACATCACCCCAACCACATCCTGTTTGTATGAGATAAGAACTTATAAAAAGGAATCTTTAACGAATAAATCATCAGTATATACTACCTCTCCCTACACAGTTTAACTTGATTTTTTAAAATGTACGATTGTCCTTTTTGTAATGTTGAAGTAGAGAAAAATCAGTTGATTGCTCACTCGAGAACAAAACGTCATAAGTTGTTGTGTAAACAAGATTCGGAGGATTATTTTACATACATTATTGATTCAGCGTTCAAGTGTAGGATTGTATCTTATAGAATCAATGGATCCTCAACCATTCTAGATCCTAAGCTATACTTGGCGGGAGCATCATCAAAGGTACACCAGTTGCTCACTCTCGAGTTGCAAACGTATAAACATATTAAAGTAAATTTGGAACTGTTCTGTACCTTTATAATAATTGAAAAAGGTGGAGATAACGAAGAAGACGTCATAATCAGAGATCTAAAGTCATTCAACACAAAGAATGTAAATTTAGACATGTCATCAAATCTATCTTCTTTCTATGAAGATATTTGTTCTAACATATTGCGGAAATGTGAAGAGTTTCAAGAAAAAGACAGCGGGTGGGCGTTGGAAAAAATTGAATTCTTAGAAGTGAATATTAATAAGTACATTCCAATAAGAGGGAGCTCTTATACACCACTTCCTATTTGGATACAGCGTAAAAAGGCTTGTGTAAATGTGAAAAACACCGATGACGCTTGTTTTTTCTGGGCTGTAGTGAGTGCTCTTTATCCAGTCAACTCACATTCAGATCGTCCATCGTCTTACCCCCCTTATGAGAGTGTATTGAAAACGGAAGGAATTTCTCTACCAGTGTCAGCAAAGGATATTAAACGTTTTGAAGTGCTAAATCAAATTAAAGTGAATGTGTACGGTGTTGAACATAGGAAACAATGTATTGTACCCATGTTTATATCGTCGAAAACCTATGATCAAAGTGTCAATCTATTGTTCTATGAAGACGATAAAAACAAAAAATCACACTATTGTTCAATAAAAAACTTGCCCCGTTTGATAAACTCTCAAATGAGTAAACATGAGCACCGTCTACATTTTTGTGACGGATGTTTACAATGCTTTAAAAGTAAGAGTAAACTTGATCTTCATAGGAGAATAGGTTGTCATAAGGCTTTGATAGAACTTCCTTCTCCCAAAGATAAATACTTACATTTCAAAAACATAAGTCATCAACTTTCCGTTCCATTTGTAATATATGCTGATTCAGAATCAATATTAAGTCCTATCAAAGCCTCAAGTGAAATGAAAAGTACCTATTACACTCACAAACATATACCATATAGCTTTGGGTACTATATACATTGTAACTATGATAAGTCACTATCTAAATATGTTATGTACCGCGGTGAGGACTGTGTTGAAAAGTTTGTTGATAACATTTACTCTGATCTCAGTCGTATTGCAGAAAATTTTTCAAAGATTATTCCATGTGAAATTCCTACTCTAGATCATCAAGCATTATTATCATCTACTTTTTGTCATATTTGTCAAAAAGATTTCTTATCAGCAACAGAGGAAAGGGTTATTGATCATTGTCATTTTACAGGAAAAATCAGAGGTGTGGCTCATAATCAATGTAACTTGAAATTTACAAAACCCAACTATGTCCCTATATTTTTCCATAATCTAAGTGGATACGATAGTCACTTATTTATCAAAGAACTGGCTGCTAGGGGTGGGGATGACATTCATTGCATACCTCAGCATAAGGAAAAGTATATTTCATTCAGTAAAAAAATAAAGTTTAATAATGATGTTGATGAAATTACCGTACGCTTTGTAGATTCGTTTAAATTCATGTCAACAAGTTTAGACAAGTTAGTTAAGTACCTATCAACTGATCAATTCAAAATACTCCCTGATTACTTTCCAAACCCTGAACAAATGAACCTCTTAACACGAAAAGGAGTCTTTCCATATGAATACATTGATTGTTGGTCTAAACTTGAAGACAATTCTTTGCCTGATAAAGAGTTATTCTACAGTGAATTAACACAAACACACATTTCCAATCAAGATTATATACACGCACAAAAGGTATGGGAACAATTTGAATGTAACTCGTTGGGGGAGTACTCTGATTTGTATCTCAAGACAGATGTCTTACTATTGGTTGAAGTTTTTCAAAACTTTCGTAGTATATGTTTAGCTACATATAAACTAGATCCATGCAGATACCTCACATCACCTAGCCTCTCGTGGGATGCTATGTTGAAAGAGACAGGTGTAAATCTCGAACTTCTTACCGATTATGAAATGGTTCAATTCATACAATCTGGTATCCGGGGTGGGATTAGTCAAGTTTCCAAAAGATATGCTAAATCCAATAATAAATTTATAAATCCCACCACCTGCAACAGTAATCATACGCAGGAAAGCAATTTTATAATGTACTTGGATGTTAATAATTTGTATGGTCATGCTATGAGTCAATACCTACCACATTCTAACTTTGTTTGGTTGAGTGATAGTGAAATCAGAACATTTAACATTCTCACTCAGCAACCCGATTCAGATACAGGCTATATTTTGGAAGTGGATTTGGAGTATCCCTATTCTCTTCACGACTTACACAATGACTATCTCTTTTGTGCTGAAACAAAAGCTCCACCTAATGGTAAAACTAAGAAACTATTACTCACACTTGATAATAAACAAAATTACACAATTCACTACATGTATTTAAAACAGTGCATAGAAAACGGTTTAGTCTGCAAAAAAATTCATAGAATCTTGTCTTTTCAACAATCTCCATGGCTCAAATCTTACATAGATTTGAACACCGTTAAAAGGCAAGCAGCCACAAACTCATTTGAAAAAAGTTTTTTTAAACTTATGAACAATTCCGTGTTTGGTAAAACCATTGAAAATGTAGCCAAAAGGGTTAATGTACGACTATGTAGTAGATGGGATGATCAGAAAACAAAAACCAAATGTAAATATGGAGCTCAAAGATACATTTCTCTACCAAATTTTCATAGTTGTAAAATTTTCTCTGAGAATTTAGTTGCAGTGCAAATGAATAAAACAAAAATATTATACGATAAACCTATCTACGTTGGATTTACAGTACTCGAACTTTCAAAATGTGTCATGTATGATTTTCACTATTCCTATATGCTACCTAAATATAAACATAACGTACAATTACTATACACTGATACCGACTCCTTTATCTATAACATTTTAACTGAAAACTTTTATGAAGACATTAGATGTGATTTAAAAACCAGATTTGACACCTCTGATTTTCCAGTGGATAATGTATACAATCTCCCTTTAGTCAATAAAAAAGTGGTTGGTTTAATGAAGGATGAAAGCAATGGTTGCATCATTAAAGAGTTTATAGGTCTTCGATCAAAAATGTATAGTTACATTTTACAAGATGGGCCAACTATTAAGAAAAACAAAGGTACATCTGCTGCGGTTGTTAGAAAACTACACTTTGAAAATTATCGAAAAGCCCTTGATCTTGATTATGTACTGTATGATAACATGAATACATTTACTAGTGATAAGCATAATGTATATACAAAAAGTATTAAAAAAAAAGTGATTTCTGGTAATGATGATAAAAGGTATATTTCTCCAGAGGATTGTATAACCACTTTGGCTTGGGGACACTATAAAATTAAATAAAACAATCGTTTTGTATAACTGTATTTTTTTATTTCTTAATATATATTCCTTCCCTTATTAGCATAGAATGAACACTTTTTATTAAACTTTGCATACACTAAAGGACACCGACTGAACCATAGAAGATGTTCTTGCCAAGGTTCATCATCTGCTTCCCAATTCCTCAGACCACCACCGCAATAAAAACACATAAATTTATCTTCGTAACCGGTGTAGAAGAAACCGGCATCTGCTAGTTCCTCTGGTTTTTTACACATATTCAAAGGCCAATCACTGAAACTCTTCAATCGCACAATTTTTGAACTGTACCACGGAAACAAGGGACCATTAATTTCCACCATTATCCTCCCCTTTACTGATGCTGTGTTCTAGATAGCACGCGAGTGCTCCCTCCAACGATTCGTTTCAAACAATAATGATTTTTATTACACTCAATATAATATATATATATATATATAATATACAATTAGCTTTTGCACACGGTTTCATTTATCCAATAATTAGAAATATGATTCGCAACTGATTACAATGTAACTATCATATCCTGTACCGATTGGAAAACCACAGTGGGAAGAGTTGTAGTGATTACATTACAATGTATACAATAACTAGCTTCCGCCTGCGGCTTCACTTATCTAGTAAATAGAATTACGACCAGCTACAACCAGAGCCAGATTACAATGTAACTACTATATACGTCACAGGTATCTACGACCAAAACCAAAGCTCCTAGACCCGCAGGACATACGAAGCCATAGACAAGCACTAGTTCTATTAAAACATGTATGACGTCACAGGTATCTACGACCAAAACCAAAGCTCCAAGACCCGCAGGACATAGACAAACACTAGTTCTATTAACATTTTATTACAATGTAACTATCATTTCCAAGACCCGACAATGTATACAATAACTAGCTTCCGCCTGCGGCTTCACTTATCTAGTAAATAGAAGTACGACCAGCTACAACCAGAGCCAGATTACAATGTAACTACTATATACGTCACAGGTATCTACGACCAAAACCAAAGCTTCTAGACCCGCAGGACATACGAAGCCATAGACAAGCACTAGTTCTATTAAAACATGTATGACGTCACAGGTATCTACGACCAAAACCAAAGCTCCAAGACCCGCAGGACATAGACAAACACTAGTTCTATTAACATTTTATTACAATGTAACTATCATTTCCAAGACCCGATAACAAGCGACCAGAAACCAGACCACCAAGACCTCCAGTTTCATACGTAATAGTATGCGCACAAAGGTCAAATATCGATTTTTGAGACAAAACCAACATAACATGACCCCTCAAACACTACCAAATACATACAAAACACGGGTCTTGTTACACTGGAAACGTAGTGGTCCAGAACCGGCATATATCAGCTACTATTACTATTACTCTTAGTCCATATTGTCCCATTGTTGGGCAAAGGCGTCCCCGCATTTCCGCCACTCAAAACGGTCCACTGCCACCGAATGCCAGTCCCTCTCAAAGGCGTCCAGCTCATCCCGTCACCTCCGGCGTGGTCTGCCGCGGCACCGCTTTGCTGTCTCAGGGCTCGACTTCGTGGTAATTTTGTGCCTCAACTGGTCAGGCATGCGACAGACGTGGCCGGCCCAGTCCCACTTCAGCCTGGCGGCCTTCTCCCCTACATCGGCGATTTTTAGTTTTGGAGCGCTGTATGGTGTTACGGAAGCGATCAGTTACCTTTTTTTTATTGATAATTAAAAATTATAATTATACTTTTTATAAATTTAATAGGCACTAGATTTGAATAAGTACATAAGTAGGTACTTAGGTATATATTAATTATATATCATCATTCACAGCCCCACTACACCCAGAGCTAGGTAACGGTCTCCCTAAGTTTGTGCCACTATAAGTTTCTACAATACACCTGCAGAACCCAACAAAAAAAATTACACAAAAATAATTGTCTTAAGGATGTAGGTACTTTTAGATATACTATGTGAGTACCTATCTAGTTTAGGTTCGTTTTCAAAAAATATTAGTGGTCTGTTGAATGGAACTATCTTGACCATTCAATAATAGTGACTTAGTGAGAGATTTTTTATGACTCGCAGCTAAACTGGAACACATCAGCTGTTCTATCCCCGTTGAATGTTTATTTCTATCGCAGATGTCTAGTTTCGTCCAGCCGAAAAACTCCCGCCAACATTTTCATCAATAACACTGCGCATGTAGAATTGTGGGACCTCCGCTCTACCCATCTCTTTTCCCCCACTGAAACCAGACAGAGTCGATAACCTCTGTAATGTTGCACGCATGCGTAGAAATGTTTGTTCGTTGTACGCATGCGTAGCAACGTCGTATCATGCGGAAAATCCGCTGCGTGTCTCAGCAGTCTACCGAAATGCGGTGACCATAAAAAATAGTGCATTTATTTTAGCTGTTCCTAAAACGTTAAATAAATTTAGTTTAATTTTATTTAGTTTAACAAATGTACAAAGTAAGAACCAGTAACAATAAATTAAGGGAATATTAAATTAGATAATAGGTAGAGTAGACATAGGGAATTACAGACTTGTGCGTTGTGATATTCTGTGTTAATTTACCTAAAATTAAAAAGTCACTTGTACAGAGTGACTTACCGTGATAAACTGTTCATAATATTTTATATGAAAAGCGGGTGCCTAATCAGCAACACTAAAAGGTACGTGGTAAATAAGTTAGATGCCTCTACTTATTTTATTAGGCAAAAATCGAGGCAACAAATCTTCAAAAGAGACGGTTAATGTCAACTCGTCTTGTAGGTAGGTTCGTACTTTATTCAAGCACCTTTATAACGATAGGTACAAGTATAGTACTATACTTTTTTTAACTCTACAACTCTTTAAAATTCTAGCTTCCGATCGCATTCCGAACGCGTCGTTTGTCACTAAAAAAACTTAAAATCTCCTCCATGTAACTTAGATACCAATTGATTGTTAACTTAAGGATTAAGACGTATTTTGCGAAGAAAGATGTTTCAATTTGACGTATTTGTATGATTTAACAACTCTCTAATCATATTTACCCACTAAATACGTTTAGGCATCGTTGCGCAAGTCGAAATTCTGTTAGATCTAAGTATATTAACCTAAAATAAAAAGCAAGAATTAATTATTATTAAAAGGATCTAGAGTGGAGATCACACACTGGAAATCGCTAGATGGAAAGAGGACCTGAGGGCTTAGCCAAGTTACAGTCGATTAGCGATGACGCTAGTCGATACGTCCGAAAATGTATGGGATTTGACACATGCTATAGAAATATTACGTCATTCAGCGACAACAAATGTATGTAGAAGTCGAATAGATTCGTGGCGAATGACATTTGGCTACGGGCCCTGATAGAGGTTGCTGGGAGCCGTTGTGTACTGGCCGCACAAGATTGGTCGGTCTGTAAATATATGGGGGAGGCCTATGTTCAGCAGTGGTCATCCTCATCGCTGAATGATGATGATACATGCTAAAGTCTGTCTATACAAATCTATACATTTATTTAATTAATACAATATTGCACAAAATACGTATGAAATGTACAAAAGGTGGGCTTAATGCTAACGCATTTTCTACCTGCCAACCTCAGAGGTAACAATAAAAAGGTTGGCGTAATTACGTAAACATAGATATGTTATGCAATATTTTTAATACAGTTCTGTTATATTTATCAATGTTGTTATACTTACCTGCGAGATTCAGGTCAGCATTTTATACGTACATACATACATCCAAAATCCATTCTGTGTAAATATTTGGAGTATGCTCTGTTTTGCTTTCAATCTATTTACCTATAACAAGGTTACCTCTCAAGATCAGCTGGGTATTCATATATCAACTAAATAAGTAGGTATAAGTATCGTTCACAATTACTGATTTAAACGGGTATTTATTTTTATTTGTTATCCCGACGTTTCAACTGTGTCTGCTCGCGACCATGGCTGTTGCAACACGCGCGATAAATACGCACTTTCGGGATATTTTTTTAAACTGGATATATATTCGTTTGACCACAATATCACGTGATGGTAAGCGATGATGTGGTCTAAGATGAACCACGAAGATCTAGAAGACACCTATTCACTCTTACCTTAAAGAGGCCCGGATTGTTTTCTTTAGGAAAAACAGACGACGGCAAATTGTTCCATACCTTAGCTGTACCACAAACCAGTATAAGTAAATATAATATTACTGGTCTCTGGTTGTACGCATCAAGAACATAGAACCAAAACGGTGTGTGTGAATGGATGGTATATCAACTAGGTACGGATGGTACTGAGTCGTGCCATAAATACCCTTTTAAATAAGCATAGTGATCACGAAAGTATCGTTTAATAATTGTTTAATTCGTTATCATTTAATTAATCTAGGAAATAAACGAGTCAGGATATTATTATAAATGCACGTTCTTTGTCTGTCTGTCCGTCGGTCACATGGGTAGATTAATGGGCAATAGAAAGAAGAAGCCAGTGGAAAAAATATATAAAAAATAATGCCAATCGCGACTAATAATATGGTAAGTAGGTATGTAAGTTATAATATGGATCGCACTCACCTTGTTTAAGGTCCACGAATTGAACCGAACCGAAAAATATGTATTGAATAGAAATCAAATGAGGTCCCAGATCCAAAACGTCAAACTCAGTTATTTACTTATTTCATAACGATGTGAATCTGCCTGTCTTTCATAATTACTTAATTTATTAATTGCAATATGACTTATATTTACTAAATTAAATTCATTCCACAACGGATCTTCAACTACGCCAGCCTCCATACAAACATTTTCAAACGCCTGCTCAACTCTTCCACTGGCGGAAATGTCCATTCAACTTAGCTTTGCTTGATTTGCATCATCACCACTAAGCACGGCTTGCAAAACGATTAAACGTATTGAGCGACCACACATTTTAAAATTTAACATATTTTGTATGATTTGACGTTCTTCATTAATGATACTTAGCTTACGTTTAGGCAACGTTGCGCAATCGGCCTAAGATTACTAGTAAAAAAAGGGTTTGCAAAGGAAACAAAAAGCTTCAGTAGGTACTCTTTGGAGTTGCAAGATACTAACTGTGTGGTTGAAAAAATATCACGATGCGACCTTTTTTATAAAACTTTATGGAGATCATTTTTGGATAAATGACCACATAATCAATTTTAAACAACTCGAGTATTAGTATTTCTCTATGAACTCTACGTACTTTGTAAAACTACTTTCAATATTATTTTGAATTTTGAAATCTGACATGTCATAAACAAGTCTTTTAGTATTTCTCTATGGTGTCATGCCTCCGAAAAGATTTCTGTTTGTTTTCTGTAATTTTAGTTTTTTTAATGTGTATATTAACCGTGGTAGCTTGGGAGTGGTTTGAAGGTAATTAGGCTATTCTAACAATCTATATCAGGCAACCTCAGGTCAACCTTGGATAACCAAGGGGTTGACCTGGGGTTGGCCTATAAAGGTTCTAGGAAAACTTCGTCATCAAAATTTTCTGTTATTGAACCCGGAAGGAAATAAACTGTGTAAAAAAATAGTGACTTATGCACATTTTATCTAAATGTATTAAATGTAGACATCATGCAGGCATCATGTAGACACGTAGCTGGTACCTACATGATGTCTTTGAATAACTGTGGGTGAAGACAACATGATATAGTAGATACCTACATTGTTTTAATGGGCGTAAGAGAGGACGCTAATAAGTCGAGGGTGCTATTGATCGCTTACACCCGAGTATAACACATAACTTTTCATCACGAATGCGAGGAAATTAAAAAGTCTTTTTAACAGTTGTTGATCAAAAGAAAATTTGTGTCCCCGGTATTCATTGTTTTTGTTTTCACGACTAAACTTTGGCCTCTTTTGTTTAATATAAATAAGGCTTTGTCATGGAGGTTGTATTTCATTAAACCATAGAATAAGGCCTCTATAAATTTTAAATAGAAATAAGGATTTATCATGGAGGTTTCTTGTCATTGTAGTATAATATAAAGTGTTTTCATTCATTCATTCTGCTTAGAGGCCGACCGCCGAATCGCTGGTTGGATGACATGACTGAATGAGACGAGCACAAGATTGCCAGGAGTGGAGAAGAATGGAAAAGACCTATATTTAAGATCACGAAAAGGCCACTATGTTGATGATGTTTGATTAAATATTTAACTACAAAATTACTACTTACTACCAAAAATAATAATTTAGTATTTACAGAGGTCTCATTTACAATAATGGATTATAAATTACGTTTAACTTCATTAAAACCAGATTGTAAATTACTCATAACCCTTACTTACTAGTAGGTAATAATTAAGAATTCTGGCACAAGGTCATTCACTTCACTCGTGAATGGACCTTTTGCCAGAATTCTTAATTATTCCATGAATATTGATATATTCAATTATTCCATCGAATATTGGTATATTCAATTATTCTATTGAATATTGGTATATTCAATTATTCCATTGAATATACATCTTATTATATTTGCCCTTTGCTGCTCAAAAACTGATTCCTCCTGGAGGAAGAGCACCAAAACTCGCACCTGCACCTTTTTTTTTCAGCTGAGTGAGTTTCTTTGAGATCTCGTATAATATTGCAAGATTCAAATAATGGTTTGATTATTTCCCGATACTTTGGTCCCAGATTATCATCTCGATTGATCACTTTTAGGTCTGGTTTCTTACGCAGTAATAATTCTTTCAAACCAGGAGTCAATTCGTATCTGTTATCAGCAACGGTTATGAAATAAGTTTTTTCACCAAAATTTGTAGATGAGGAAAGTTTAACAACTGTATTTCCTATCATCAACTTGTTATTTTCACTACGTATACCAAAAGGGATATTCATATCCTCATATATTTCAACGAGGTCTTCCTTATTTAGAGATACGTCATTAGTATCTTCAGCGCCAGATTCATGTTCATATTCACAATCCGAGTAAAATTGATCTGGTGAATTAAGTGTAGTATCGGAGTTAGACTTTTTAATATCAGAATATTTCTCGCTCATTAAAATATTAGGAACATTTTGCAGATTATTGAATTGATCAACACAAAACTCTTCATTTTTTAAGGCAGGTGCATGTTTATTGGTTGTTAAAATTTCATTTAGGGGACCTGCGATCGGTTTAAAAAAATAATTAAGACTGCATCTGCTGCTTCAAACTCGTCATCTTTCATTTGCTTTACTTTGCTTTTGATGACGTCCGCAGATTTCACCAACTGATTTGTAATGCTGTGCTCCATAGTACGACTTATGTGGAGACGTATGTAGAAATGATTAACTTACCAATAACATCACATTATATAATTACTCGAGTGTTATATAGTTGTGCAACGACTGTCTATATCTTCCTTTGTTTAGTTCGCAATCCTTGTTAATTGTTACAAAATCATAAGGCTTAATCCAAATATTTGAACATAGTTCTTTAAATTTAGACCATTCCATATCGGAACAGACATGCTCATCATAAATATGTTTAAGATTAGTACTATCTTGCTTGTAAATAATTAAGAAATTCGCATTATCACGTAACAGCTGCTTCGGGACTTCTGAATATGTTTGTGATAAATAAAAACAATCTATTTCTTTATGCCTTCCCATCGTATAGTAGTTACGTATATTTGACTGCTTTTCACCAACAATATCATCAAAAATTATAACAGAATTTGGTAACGCATCATTAGGATGAATAACATCTTCATCAGAATGAAAAATAAAAAAATTTACTTCTGGAACACATTGTAACATTTGTTTTAAATACCAATATTTTGGTTGAAAACTAGTTTTGGAATATAAGTACACGTTTTTAAACTTTAAACCATTTTTATGAACTAACAGACTGATCATAGTATTTGTTTTACCACAATTAGAGGGACCACATATAATACATCGAATATTGTTAGGAAACAGGATACTATGTTTTATATGCGTGGCATTTTCTTTTATTGCAATGTCTTCTACTTCTAAAGATACTGATTGCTTTACCACCTTCATGTTGATAACTGTCACGAAAAGGTAATCGCTCTTGTATTTATATAAGTTTGCATTTCATTAGCTTTCTATGTTTGTGAATGCTTCTACCACTATAGGACCACTAGTTAGTTGGAAGATTGTGATGACAGGATTAGCCAGCAAAACTGCAAAGAAACAGTCTAACTGTCCAGGGTGCGCCGGACGTTTTTATAATCATAGGGATTGATTTGCTTACGCCACTCGGGGAGGCTCCTGTGTATTATGCACCCCATACATTTATTTTTTCATATCATAAACTAGTATTATATACATTTATACGGTTGTGCTAATTCACATGTCTAATTACATGAGTAATTTTTGAATAATCCCTTACTACATGCAATAGCATTATTATGAAATAGCCAAAATGTCATCTTGTTATAATAATATAACAATGGAAAAAAATAAAACACGTATTCAACATAAATAATTTATTTTACATTTTAAAATAATTTAATTAGGTTATTACAATTTAAGTTCATAAATATAAATGAATACAATATCAAACTTAAATGTTTATGTAACTTATTAAGTATCGTTTAAATTTATTATAGATTTACACATTTTTGATAATCTGTTCCACATAACAATTATAACATTTGGTGTACAGAACTGTAGTGACCCCAGGGCAAAGTTTCTATCTGATTTGAAAGTATTTGCCGTTTGTCATCATTTCTGTTTAGCACAAGTTTATTTAACTGTTGTGAATACAATTTGTGTTTGATTGATTTGATCATATTCATTTTACATGTCAAGTTTTTGTTATAATATAATGTTTCTGCATACTGTGACAGTTTTAATCTTGATGTTACAGATTTGGATACTCCTTTAGCTTTCATTATTTTTGTTTTTACGGAATGTAAACAGTATAATTTAGCTCTTAAACCAATGAACTCTGTAATAACATCACCACCAAGTTCGTCTTTAAATAAGCCTGGTACCTTCGCATTAACATTAGGCATCGCATAAGGATTATCCTCAGAAAAATTACTAGTATCGTACTTAGCAATATCGTCTTTCATATCTGAGTAAAAATCATCAGTCTGTACTAAATAAAGAAGACTATCAGTATCTGTATAGCACAGTTTAATTTGATCACCATACTTCTTTTTCATAAAGTCGTAGTGAAATTGATACAAATGTTGTTTAGCATATTCCAATACAGTGAAACCGATGTATATTGGTCTATCAAGAACAATCTTTTCGCGGTTTAACTGGACAGCAATGAAATTTTCATTAAAAATGGAAATGCTTTTTAAATTCGGTTTCGTAATCAATTTTTCAGCACTCAGATGCTTATTTGTTCTGTTAGCATTATCATTCCAGTAACTTATCAATTTTACATCGACTTGCTTTCGTCTGTTTTCAATAGTTTTTCCAAATATAGCATTATTTAAAAGCTTGAAAAAATCTTTTTGGAATGCTGATGTTGACTGTTGACGTAACTGAGTATTTAAATCGATATAATTTTGTAAGAAATTATCTTGTCGAAAAGTTAATACTCGATGTGTTTTCAACAGCACAAGCCCATTTTTTAAGCATTCTTTTAAATGAACATAATGTATAACATAATTGTTTTTATCATATAAGTTTGCTACGAGTTTTGGTGCTCTTCCTCCAGGAGGAATCAGTTTTTGAGCAGCAAAGGGCAAATCACTATGTGAATCATGCAAGTGATCAGGATAAGCTAAATCAACTTCCAAAATGTATCCGTAATAAGCATCATCTGATATGCTCATCACATTGAAACGGTTCATTTCATCCGCTGACATAAACTTGAAATCAGAAATGGGCATTTTTTTTGTCATTGCGTGACCATAAAGATTATTACAATCAAGATATATCAAATACTGTGACGGTTTTGTGTCATCATAAGCAGGTACATACTTATTATTGGCCTTAGCATGTCGTATTGCACATTGTGCTAAGCCCCCACGTATGCCTTTTTCCAACATTTCATAAATTTCCAAATCGTGAATCAATTCTAGTTCTACGCCAGTGTAAAGCAGCATAGCATCCCAACTCAAACTAGGTGATGTTATGTAATACGCACAGTCGAGATTATAATATTGTAAACACAATTTTCTAAAGTTTTCAAATACATCGCATAACAGCAACACATCACATTTCACGTATAAATCGGTATATTCTCCAAGTGACTGAATATTAAAACATTTCCATACAGTTTTTGCACGAGCATAGTCATCGTTGGAAATGTTGGTCATTTTCAAACTACTATAAAAATTTTCTTTCGATGGAAGCTGTGGTTCATCATACTTTGGCCAAGAATCCATGTATTCGTATGGATAAATGCCCTTTTTTCGCAATAAATCACATTTAAGTTTACTAACAAATTCTGATTTCAAATGTACAAAATCTTTGTCACCTAAATTATTACTCAACGTGTCCAGACTTGTACTTAAGAATTGAAATGAATCAATAAACTTTATCTGAATTGGGCGTGTACCATCACTTGTTTTAATCACTTTTGTGAAAGTTAGGTACGTCTCTTTAGTTTTTGGTATAACTGTAATTGCTCCTGCATTTTTAGCCAACTCAGTGATAAATATATGTGAATCATAACCAGACAGATTGTGAAATACGACAGGTATGAATGGGCACACTCTATGCATCAAATTACAGTGAGAGTGAGCTGGCCCTTTATACTCGCCAGTGATATGGTCATGGTCATGAACTTTATCAGCGAATAACATTTGTTTACAAATATGACATGTCTTAGCAAATTGATAACTATTTTCTTGTTCTTCAGTCAATGGGTTCATATCTTTTATAGTGCACAAGATCTTGTTGATGTATTTAACTTCATTCAATAAATATTTAATAAATACTTTAACACAATCTTTCCCTCTATAAGATACAAGTTTGTTCAAAGACTCATCGTGAGAACAACAAATATAATATGCAAAACATGAAGGTTCATGTACTTTATTTGTCTCGGTATTTTTTGTTTTAATTTCATTATAATCCATCAATAAGCACTCAAAATCAGCATAAATCACAAAATTAATTTTTTGTTGTCTTTCATAGTGCATAAATTTGAGAATTTTATTTTTATCTGGTAAAATTGTTAAAACATTAGAGCAATCATGTAAATTACGTTTGGTTTCATTTGCGAAAAATTGTAAACATGTATCACATAAATACATTTTATTATTGTTCCGTGATACTTGCCTACGAACTAATCGTACCAAGTCTTTGATCAAACAATAGTGGGCCGTACCATTTCTTTCAAAATATAGTAAATTAAAATGGTTTGGCTTCTTACAAAGTGTTTTATATAGAGGACCTGTCACAACATGTCTATCGTCCAAACCATATACATTTACACTTATATGACAATTATTTCTTTCAAATAATGATATATCTTTATATGTAGGTGGAAAAGATAACCCATTTGTTTTTAAAACCATTGAGTAATGCGGATACGATGTAGTTCTGCATACACTTTTTTTGGCAGGAAACATGCCCGCAACAATACTCCATAAAAAACAGTTATCATCAGAGTTTTTCACATTTAAGCAACTTTTAGTATTCTTTATGATTGGAGGTAATTCAATATAACTTCCACCTCTCATAGGAGAATATTTATTGATATTTATCTCTAAGTGGCTTATCGAAAGAAAAGACCACCCAGACCCACATTGTGTAAACTCTGTCAATTTCTGTTTAAATTTCTCTATAATATTTATAAACAGTTCATCAAAGTTTGTACTGTGGTAAATAACTTCGTATTTAGTATAAAATGATTTCAATTGTTGCTCATTTGATTTAAACAGTACAAAATAAGCAAACAATTCACAATTCATTTTAATACAATGGTTTTTCATTAAAGATTCATTGATCAGTTTTGTAATGACTCGTTTATTATCCTGCAGGAACGCCTCAGCTGAGAGGTACTCGACTTCCTGCGAGGCATTCAAACGATATGTCATTATTCGATTCTTGAATGCAGTAGCAACTATATCAATATTTTCATAACCAGACTTGAGCAAGCAATTTGATTTGTGCATATTAGTTCTGATATGATATCGATAATAATTACTCGGTAATTCAATATTACATTGTTTACAGTGTGCGACTCCATTTGAATTTGGGACTGAAAAAAAACAAAAATAATAATGATACAATAGAACATTTTATTAGCTAATAGGAACCCTATTTTCTATGATTACTAATTCTATGATTATAAGGATACTACTAACAATATTAATAATGGAATAAGTGATTAAACATTGATTAACATAAGTATTATGTTATAGGTATACTATAGGTATTGATAATAATCAATAATACTGACTAATGAATGTAGGTGGGCACTTTTTAAAATCTTTGCGTGTAGCAGCTACGAGCTCTCCTAATACTCTCCACGTGTCGCTCCCATCATCTACCTGATTTTTTATAGTTATAATTGAGTGCCGCCACCTATTCACCGGCAAAATGTTCTCGATTTCGTTAGTTTTGTAAATTTTAACCTCCACATAATGTGAACCGCTTTTAGTTTCATTACTCTGGCGTGAATAACCGTTCGCCAGCCTTCTCGTGAAATAAGAATACACAGGAGCCGCCTTTTTACCTTTCTTAACTGATTCAGGCGTCACCTGCTCCTCCTCACTGTCCGAGCCGAACAAGTCGTGAGCACTGGGCTTGTTGATAGTTACCGGGCTGATTTTCAGCTTTTTGGCCTTCTTGGACGGCCCCGGTTCAGGTACCGCAGCTGATGATCGCTTCTTCGGCTTATCCACTTTTTGAATTTCTACGTCTGAGCAGCCACCACCAGCAGATTCATCTTCTGACGGGAACAGGGTATCCGCGGTAGTGTTGCACGGTTGCTTGGACCTGTCAAAAAATAATTGATTAGTATGGTACCTGAGCATACATATTTAAAACTATTGGAATAGTGAAATAAGTATTGAAAGATTTGATTCAAGTTTATTCTATGAGTAAATGAATTGAGTAATGATTGAATTAAGTATCAATTTAATAATTACCATTGAATTATATAAATTCGACGATTGTCTGAATCTAGCGAATGAATGTGTGAATCGAAATTGAATTGAATCGTGATTCGATCGATTACTCTAAATGTTAGGGTAGGTAGGTAGGTAGGTAGGTAGGTACTTACATTTTTATTTGATTGTCAGCTCGCTCGGTAATCACTGTTGATGAAGAGGCGTTGCGTATCGTCCAGGAAAGTGGTATGTGGTTTGATCAAGAAATAGGGAGCTTTTATAGTATCCTATTCATGTGACTCTTGCCCATTTTTGGTGAACACAGATACACACTAAGAAAAATGCTTACTGGGATACTGCACACAATCAATTAAACGTTATCAACTTACAAACCTCTACAGTTTAATTCATCTTAGTAAGAATAATACAATCTCATTACCATGACTTTGCTTGCTTGTTTTACTTACATCGAAAGTAATAAATGTATCAACAGACAGACAAATACTGTTTATAGGTTTGATATTTCGATGACCTCGGTGACTCAGTGAGCGGATCACTCAACCATGGCCCGCTGCGGGAATTGAACCCGCACCTCTTGCATCTCAGCCGACTATTTACTCACCACACCATAGAGAACATCTCACTATTATAACATTAAACTTTCTTAGTGGAGCATACCTATTTATTTAGATAGTAACTTATAAACCTCTGCAGTTTAATTCGTCTTAGTAAGAATAATACAATCTTATTACCATGACTTTGCTTGCTGGTTTTACTTACATCGAAAGTAATAAATGTATCAACAGACAGACAAATACTGCTTATAGGTTTGATATTTCGATGACCTCAGTGGCTCAGTGAGCGAATCACTCAACCATGGCCCGCAGCGGGAATTGAACCCGCACCTCTTGCATCTCAGCCGGCTATTTACTCACCCCACCATAGAGAACATCTCACTATTATAACATTAAACTTTCTTACTGAGGCCTACCTATTGATTTAGGTAGGTATTTGATTAATTGGGCCATAGCCCATGCTTTCGATGAAATTTGTAATAGATAGTTATAAACGGATGCAGTTAAATAATGCACTATGTCTCTAGGTAGGTACTGAGAGTGAGGCACGTGCATGTATCAGGAATGTGGTAAGGCGGTGTAGTATGTCAATGTTACTTTTATGGTAGGGAAGTGTGTACCTACCTAGTTCAGCATTAACATGCATTTTTAAATTGTTATATCATTTCAAATCTTATGCTGAAGAATTAGACAACTTCTAAAATAGTATAAATTAAGAAATAAAAATATTCTACGTTCACTTTGCGTTTGGAAAGCCTGCATCTCCGTCCTCTCCAAATAAATTAACTGAAAGACATGTCGGTAAGTATGTACCTATTAAATAAATTATTTTAATATGTAGGCTAATCAGTCGAATCGATTGTGTGAATGCCATTTCGTAATTTTGTTATGTGCCTACCTACCTATATTCATAAGTAAAAGATATTATTTTTTGTTTCAGGATTCTGAAGACTTATTCAACTTTGTTGTCGACGAGTCTGCTATTAACAGGAATGCAGCAGAACAGCGTAAAGGAGTTATTAATGAGGGCCCCATTACCACCAACTATTCATTTGTGAAGAAACCCGCATATGGATACAAAATCATACGTATTGAAATTCATGATGCAAGAAATTTTGAAAACACAGAAGATACCTTTTGTAAATGCAAAGCTGAGTTATGCGCTCAACACGTCGTCAGAGGTGTACTATTCGATGAAATTTATACCAGCACAAGGGAAATTATTTCAAAAATACAGCATTCAATATCAAATAATGCCTATTCATCTAGTGTGTGAGATATTTTATAAATAATATCTTCCTAAGTATGTACATTTAATCAATAGTTAGACATAATTTAAATGATTGTTTGAATTGATCTTCGATAATGATGTCTCTATACACTTCTACTTAAATTTAATTTCTAGATGTATCTGTAATTTCTGTGTCTAGGCATCTATGTCAATTTCATCAGAAAAATAAATGATTATGATTATGAACTTCGAATAAAGTAAGCTATCTAAAATTTAAACATAACTTGGTGTTTCATTTCAATACTAAATACTCCAAGTAGGTAGTAATCTGTGTAAGGTAGTATGTAAAACACTAGTGAATCGATATATAATTCATTAGTAAAGTGAATTTTGATTCTATTTCAAAAAAGAGTATACTACCAAAATTTTAATAGATGAGTAAATCGTTATTATAATAAGATGTATATTCAATGGAATAATTGAATATACCAATATTCGATGGAATAATTGAATATACCAATATTCATGGAATAATTAAGAATTCTGGCAAAAGGTCCATTCACGAGTGAAGTGAATGACCTTGTGCCAGAATTCTTAATTATTACCTACTCTTACTTACTTAATTTACTAACGTACTTAGTTAATTGTTGTTGTGGTAGCATATCATGATACCCATTATCAGTGACATAAATAATCCATATTTTTAGAATTCCGTAGTTTGAACCCTAAAAATTCACCAAGTCTGTCCGTCCGGCCAGTTACAGCCGTTTTACTCGGAGACTATTAGTGCTTTAGAGCCGAAACTTGGCATGATGACGTTTAAGTGAAGCCGCTTTGTTTCGGGTATCGTTGAAAAGGTTCTAAAAACATAATACGATTTCCTGAACACTTTTAGATACAAGAGCTATTTTACAAAATATAAAGCTTCAAAGTCGCCATATTTATAACTAGCTTCCTCCAGCGGCTTTGCAAGCGTTGTTTGTCAACAAAAAGTAGCCTATGTGTTAATCCAGGTTATTATCTGCGTACATACCAAATTTCATCGAAATCCGTTCAGCCAGTACGACGTGATTGGGTAACAAACAAATAAATAAACAAACATCCAAACTTTCGCATTTATAATATTAGATTAGATTAGATTAGATAATACTTTATTGTACACCACGAAACAAATATATATAAAAAACAACTACGTAAATCTATGGATACAATTGGCGGTCTTATCGCTAATTAGCGATCTCTACCAGACAACCTTTGGATGGAATGGACTGTGTAGACATTACCTGGGGTGTACCTAACATACTACATGTACATACATACTAATACTAATTATATAAAAATAAAAAATACAAAACTTACATAAATGAAAACTACATGAATCTAAATAATAACTACTCATAATAATTTATAGATACATACATACTTAGACTTATTTAAGAAACAAATAATTAATAATAAATACATATATATTTAGCGACAAATACTCAGATAGTGTTCTCTGAGCATACGTTTAAAAATGGCAAGTGACTTGGCACATCTGATAGCCACCGGCAGCGCGTTCCATAACCGGACAGCCTGCACTGTAAAAGACTTATCAAAGTAGGAGGAGGAGTGTACAGTACAGTAGTGAGATAGTTATTTGTATGTGTTCCCCTACTAATACTGTAGTCAAAGAAGCAAAAAAATCTGATAAAGGTTGCTGGGAGCCGTTGGGGGCAGGTCGCACAAGATTGGTCTCTCTGGAAATCTATGGGGGAAGCCTTTGTTCAGCAGTGGCCATCCTTGCTAAAAAATAATGGTTGCTAGCCTCTCGGTTTTTTATCTAGTACATTTCGTGTGTGCAGGGGAACTTTTCAACCTGATCCCACCATCTCCATTCTATCATCGGACAACCAGATGCTCTGCGGTGCGCCACCGCTATATGGTAGAAATACCTCCCATTCGCACAAAGCGGTTCTCTTCGACCTTTATTATGCGCACCGCCAAAGAGTGGAACGCCTTGCCAGAGTCTGTATTTCCTGATAGCTACAACCTGGGTATCTTCAAGTCGCGAGTAGATAGGCTTCTAGGCAAGCGTGTACCATCGTTAGACTGCATCATCGCTTACCATCAGGCGAGATCGTGGTCAAACGCAAGCCTATAATGTATAAAAAAAATCCTGTGGCTGATATGATGATGATGAAGAAGAATTATCAAAGTTGAGTAGTCTCTACTTTACGAGCCAACTATTAATGTCGTACATAACGTAACACGTTATATAACTGCAGTGTGGGAGCACAGTCATATTACTACTAACCTTAACTTATAAAGGTGACTAAAAAAAACCGGTTACAAGACAAGCGAATAAAATAAATTTGTAAATACACGCTAGGTAGTAGGTAGGTATAATAATTTCTCTGTGATATTAGCTACTAATTATCTAATATTATTTACCCTAACATTGCAATAAGAAATTTAAATATTGTTATCATTCACGCCAAATCCATTGTGTGTAACGGTCGCGCGCTTAGAAATCATACACAAAAATTATCTAAAACTGTGTTTTTAGAAGTTTAATATTTTCTGTTTTAACTCAAGGTCCGGAAGACTGCACTCCGGCTGAGGATGACGTCATCAAAATGTAAGTTTTCTTAACCGTACTACGTTTTAATGGGTATTTTACGATGTATACAGGAACGGTTAGCGACATTCTTGCTTTGAATTGATTTGTTTGTAAAATTTATATAAGTTTATAATGAGGTTAAATCATGGGCAATACATTGGGACTGGGCTGATCATTTATGGCGTATGTTGGGTGATCAGAGGGCTAAGCTCACTCTGAGTGGAAGCCCGACACCGACTGAAGACGTCGCGGCAGACCAAGTCAATTAAAAAATGCAAATTGTGTCCGAAAATCAACAAGCAAGTAAATTGTATGTTAATTTTTTTCAAACATTTGCAAAAAATCCTGTGGGCAAGGACGGTATGTAAAAAGCAATTTATAATGGGAATCCCTTTATCGAGTGACCTTTGTTGCTGTCAAGATCCTAAAACCGTTTGAAGGGTCTAAAAAGGCTTTAGTTACTTCTTGTAAAGAGTGTACTTTTGACAGATAACTTTAACATCCATTTGGTTTTGTCATTTAATTTAAGATATGTCATCAACTTTGTCACTGACGCAAGTCAGTGCTATCAGTGATCAGTTTCAACAGTTCATTGCTTCTAGATATCTACAAGTCTACAAGAAAAAAGTACTTTTTTTCCTCTTTTTCTCTTCTTCGGCCTTCCTCTACTTCTACGAGTATGTCCACCCATCCACACTCATATCTAATACTATTTTAGTCACATGATTTTCTTCCCTACGCATGACATGCCCATAACCACGCTAGCCTGACTAGGTAGGTCCTAAATCGTCTAAAAATCTAATAGGTCTAAATTCGTTTTTAGTTTGAAATTTAGTTTATAAGTTGCATGTTTTTTTGTGAAATAAAACTGGCTAGGTACAATTTTAGGTTAAACGCAAAATGTCAGAATTTGGTTTTCTAGATGGGGTGCAGGTATTTTGGAATAGGAATAAGAGTACATTATTTGAGTTACTTAGGATAGAACTGCGTAGGATATTATAGAGAAGAAAATGTAAGATGTAATTAGTGAAGATACGTGGTCTCTGCCTACCTCTCAGGGATAAAGTCATGGCAGTATGTATGTATGTAAGACTCCCAATGTTATGGTAGTAAAAATATATAACAAAATACCAGAACAAATTAAAGCACAAGAAAAGGACAGCATCTTTGAAAATAGCTTAAAACATATGTATACTATTTGAAAAGAGTTACTACACATTAGACGTCTTCATTTTCTACCACTAACCAATTCAAAACGTATCTTTGATTCCACTAGATCTACCTAGTTACCTATCTATAATATTGCTACACCCTTGCCTACATCCGCTACAGGGTACATAATTATATGAAGTTCTGGACTCTTGAATAGTCAATAAGATTTGACATTGTAATATTTTAATCTACTTTGTATGTACGAAATAAAATACTGAATACTGACTTATGATTGCCCATTGTATTCTACAGAGCAGCTCTATAAAATCGGTCCTGTCTTGACTGTTGGTAATTCCGTATTCCAAATTAAAATAGACGTCCTTAGAAATTAAAGGCACATGAGGCTTTACCTGTATGCCTTAAGTTGATGGTCGCAGGACACTGCATTGTAGGGCACGTCCATAGGGTGCGTGACCTACGAGGCAATACTATTATAGACGATAGTTACAAATTAACATCAGGTGACCCATAAATTTGTTTCATCTCCGATTCGTATAAAAAAAAAACAGGAAAATTTGCGATGGGAACGGGTTAAATCACTCAATTATTTTCGAAGACCCGAAGAGAAACACAGCTCTGTTCGCTCAAATAGTTTAATAGGAAACTAGAGTAGAGCATTTTGATAAGGTTTATCTCTACAATGTTGTGAAAATAGTTCTTCAACCTAATTTATATTCAGATAAAATATTTATCAAGTGTCAAATCATGACTTAGGAAACTCGGTTACTATTGGTGCCATAAAAAAACTGGTGTTTTTTTCGCATTTGTGTTAGATCCTGGCTCCTCTGGATGCCTATTTTCTAAAAGCGTTGAATGCTCGTTTCCGCCTTGTAATAACCTTGTGTAAATAGTTTTATGTTAATGTCTTGAAAATTTAAATTTTAAATAAAATTTTAATCAACTTATACCGATGACTGCACACAGGTACACTGGGTACAGACAGTGTTACTAACTGTAAATGGTAACCCCTGCGTGTTTAAAGATTGAAACAAATACTTGTAGAAGAATGATTTCCAAAAAGTATGTTTACTAATAGTACAGATTTTAATTAAACACACGATTGTTTTGGAAATTACCTTTCTATATACATTTATTTCAATCTTTAAACATGCAGAAGGTTACCGTTAGCGATGCTGTCGGTACATAACTATGTAGATATTTTGCAACCCTAAGTGTGGGTAACCTACTTATTTTAACGGATACTCTTTTCTACAAAGCTCGATTGTTTTACTCTACACGTCTCTTTTGTTCTGGGGACAGGCGAACTAAAATTACTTGGAGAAGTGTATAGAGGCTGTTCGAAATTATCAAAATAATATTTCTTGGCGATATAAACTAGCGTCTACCAAACATTCAATTTGTTAATTATTATCATCTTATACATATGGGCTGTGTTTAAGGCCCAATAAAGTTTTTTATTGTGAATTTATCTTCATATATATTATCGACATCCGTGGCGTAATTGGAGAATAGGATGGTCTACAGATATTTGTACCGGGTCTGTTCCTGTCTTGTTTCTCTTATGATATGGTATTTACAAAAAAAGATATATTCTATCAGACGAAGAAAATTTTGCGGTACCATAATTTCGACGCCAGCGTTAGCAAGAAAGTATAGCACCGTATAAATTCACACCTCTTGCTAGACAATGTCAAATTATATGTCATGTAAACCTTACCGAAAGCAGGTGATTAAATCCCTACAGCTGAACCGGGAGTAAAGTTGTCATTTGAATTTGGAACCTCATCTGTATGAAAATTTGAACCAAAGAGACCGACACAATAATAACTTATTCGTAAATCGAACTAATCTTTGCACAAAATGCACCTAGATTTGGTTTTTATTGACTCGCATAAAGTGTGAAAAGTAGAGTATTCTCCTCGTGGATACAGCTGTTTGCATCTTGGGAGTGCTTCTATCCCTCTCTGCACTCAGGATTCTAGTAACTCCCTCGTTCCGCTCGTGAGTTAACTCTAGAATTCTTCGTTACTTTCGGGATTCAATATAATGCCTGTGACGCTCGACACTGCTTTATCGTTTAATAATCTACTATTACGTGCCATTTTTTGTGGCTTGCCAGGCGTTAGCACGGAATAGAGTACGCATCTATTTTTTGGCGCCAGTGACCTCCGCCTGCGTCCAGCGCCAGTTTTTCGAACTCGTGTAAACATGGCATGCCAATCATAGGCGCGCCTCCGTGGATTTAAATAGGGTGTCTATACTTTGTACGTTCTCCAATTAAAATGCCGCCGAATCTCAGTTTAAATTAAAGCCTACTAAAGTACTATAGTTTGTACAACTTTATCGATCAAAATCAAAATAAAATATTGGATTCTTATCAAAATAAAATATAGCCTATAGCGCTCATGGATAGTGTAGCTTTCTATAAGTTGAAGAATTTTCAATATCGGTTCAGTAGTTCCACAGGTTACAAACATCTAAACTCACAAATTTTACATGCTTATTAATAGTAGGTAAAGACAAAAAGCGACAGATTTTTACCCGACTACGGTAAAGCCAAAAGGAAGGGTCGGCAGATTAGATTAATAGGTCGACCAGTAGGTATTAGGTACATATGACGTAGCAAAACTTAATGACCTTCCATCGATGGTAGCAAAATAATGCAAGTAATGTAGTGTATTATCTTTATCGTTGATTGTAGGTCATTATAATTTCTTACTTGCATTATGTTCTGTCTTAGAAATAGGATTATATTTATACTACACTTGGGTTTATGGTATATCGATATTGTGCCTGTGTCACGGAGATCACCGAAAACCGATTTAGCAAAGCTAATCTGTCACATGCTGAATGGTGGTCATTTTGTCACTGCGCAACGAATGCAACGATGGCTAAACATATTTAGTGACTTAAGGATTATATGAGGTTTAGGATTTTATGATTTAAGGAGGCTAAGCGTATTTTAGCCTACTCCTAGATTATAAAAATAATTTCATTGCTGTGTACATACATTGGTGATAAATTATACGTGTTTATCTTAAAACTTCAGTGCGTGCTCTTTCTACTTGAATTATCTTTTGCGTGTAAAATAACGACACCCTGTATAACAATACGAGTATGTGTGATAGGGCACGGTGGTCTCTATTGGTCATCAGAAGCTTCTGTCCATTTACAGAATCGATATCATTGTTGTTTGTATCAAGGACAACTGACGATTATTAAACTTAAAAAGATATTTATATCGGACGACCTCCGTGGCGCAATGGGCGAATAGCCGGCGGAGACGCAGGAGGTAGCGGGTTGGACTCCCGCCGCGGAACAATATGTTTGCATGATCTACAGATACTTGTTCCATGTCTGAATATTTTTCTAAAAAAAGTATAGTACAAGCTCTGCTTATTTTGGGGCTAGATAGCGCTGTATGAAATGTTCAGCAATAGTGATTTATATGGTATCTACAGTTGGTGTTTTCTTTTTATTCAGTACTAACTGACCCACTAAGGCTTCGCACGGATTTCAAAGTAAAATATAGCTATAATATGGTTTTAAATAATTTTTTGCACACAGAAAGTTAAAAAATAATAATTTGGCTCATATTTGTTTTGTTATTAATACGGCGCTTGCCGCGTGACGCCAAGAGTGCGTGCATACCTATAATTACAAGTTTAAAAAACTAACGCTGCGCGCCATAATTGAATATACCTCGAAAAAGCGCGATATTTTCCTAAAGGGTACCTATTGACTACGTAACGAAAACCTAAGCCTCCTCCTCCGCTCCTGTGACCAAGCGTGGTAATTTGAAGAGCCCCCCCCCCATCCCCCTCCTGAACGGGTACCTTCCCTTAATCTCTATGCAAAGTTAGTTAATTACTGTTTGGACTTGCCTCTGGCTACCCCCTTGTTGGAATATCTTCTGGGGTCTGCGCACTGAGTAAGAGATACTAGGATGTCCATCATGGAGATTCATACAGTTATGAGCGTTTTTGTTTTAGAAATCGGCAGCAATATTTTTTAGCTTCATGATTCATCATCTCAGACCATATCCGCCCGCTACTCTATTATGTAAGTCTACCGTCCTATTCACAATCCTTCTATATCTTCTTAGCTCTATAAATTTTAGATACTGCTATAAAGAACAATGGAGATATTTTTTGCCTATTTTGCTGCGGTAACTCTATGATACAAAAGTATTCAAAACAGATGGAAATCATGGTTCGATCAGATAAAGTAGCAATTTTTAGATAACCATATTTTAACCGGAAACAGTTTAAATTCGATGACCTCAAGCGAATCACTGATCCGAGAATCCAAGAACAAACTAATAAATTAATTTTTATTTTTTTTTCGAGGAGGAAATCTGCATTCAGATACCCACTAAAACCTCCCCGGTGGCCGGCCACAATGCATGTCAAAGGGTTCTGGGATCTCACAACAGACGCACCAGAGCCCCCCTCATGCATAGCGCCCATAAAGAGCACGTCCCACGGGCTGTCGCCCCCAGCATCCTCGCGGTGCGTGAACAGCAGCACATGCCACATTGTGCGACTGCCCTCCCTGAGTCCGCTATCCGGGTTGGCCAGAGCCCTCCCTCTGACTACCCATGGACCCGAAAGGTCCCCTGTTTGGCAGGGGAAACCATTACTCTGCCCCTTCACGGGGCGGGCGGCGCGGGGTGGCCGTTGCCTGCACCCCGCCGCCGCCTTCTCCGAGCGGAATCACCCTCCGGCCTCTTTCCAAACCAATACGGTCTCACAGAAAGAGGCCACGGCCTTCCAGCCGTCCTCGTCTGCCAACATAGCCGCTACTACGTTTGGCAGACGGAGGTCCTGTCCGATCCTGGTGATCAGGTTCCGCCTTTCCACGCACCACGCTGAGCATTCCTCGAGCGTATGCTGGGCAGAATCCCGGTCCCACCCACAATGGTGACATTGCGGTGTCCGTTCGCGTCCAATCCTATTCAGGTACTCACCGAAGCACCCGTGCCCGGTGAGTACCTGGGTAAGTCGATAGGTGACATTTCCCCATTCCCTCCCTAGAAATTAATAAATACCTATGCCAATTGCCTGATGTCGAGTTTGCTTTGTATCTGCAATGTATTGCAAACCAGTTTTTATCAGGCGTTTCTAATGTTATGAGCATTGGATACTAAACGTTACTTTATAATATCTTATACCTACTTACGTTTTTTTAATAAAAGGTTTTAGTCGTCAAGATTGGATTACATTTATGAGAAGATTATCCCCTATTTTGTTTGTGTGTGTGTTGTTCTGCATAAGGGTGGATCCAGGGGTCATGGGGGTCATGACCCTCCCCTGGGCTGGGTCCAGGACCTAGGTGGACCACCAATTAAAATTATTAAACATAACATATGACATTGACCACGACTATGTGACACCCCCCCCCCCCTGGCACAAAAGCTGGATCCGCCCTTGGTTCTGCACTCCAAAGTTATAAGGCTTTAGTTTTAGTCTATTGGTCAAAGTGATTCATGAAATCACGAGAACTAATTGAATACGAATGAGTGCAAGTTATTTATGGAAAATAGTTTTATATTAGACTAGCTGCTGCCCGCGACTTCGTACGCGTTACACTACTAAATGTGTAGGTAACCTAGAAATAAAGCTGAGCTCGCTGTTGCAACTTGACTTGACACCCCACTTTTATCACATGGGACCTGATTTATGGGATAAAAAGTAGCCTATGTATTAATCCAGGCTACGTCCATACATCTACGTGCATACTAAATTTCATCAAAATCGATTCAGCCGTTACGATTTGTTGACGACAAACAAACAAATAAATAAACTAGTGGTTCGCCCCGAACTGAGATCTCGCGAATCTCCGAAATATTTTTTTGTAAATTTTGATTATCAAAATAGTGCCACAACATACATTACCAAATAACTTGACCTACAGTTTCATTCAAATTACAGATAGCGGGAGTTCGTGTACCGTGTTTATACTTTTTTGGGGTACAAATTGCAGTTATTCTGGATTTCAGACTTTTGCCTCTATTTGTGCCACATAAGCTACACGTGCACCAAATTATAGCACTGTGGTGTCTCTGGTGTACACAAAATGAAAATGAGACTATTAGCTCAAATGGGACGTCAAATGAAGGGTCTTCATTAGAACATTTCAACCCAGTTTTTATTTTTACTTTAATATTTATAGTTTTTGAGTTATTAGCCATAATAAAAACAAAACTTTGACAAAATTCACAGGGTACACCAGTGGCCCCACAGTGCTGAAATTTGGTATGCGTGTAGCTTTAATGACACAAATATAGGCAACAGTCAGAAATTCAGAATAACTGCATTTTGTACCCCAAAAAGAGATTAATAATTAACATGAACTCCCTTTACCTGTAATTTGAATGAAACTGTAGGTTAAGTAAGGTGGTTGTTTATTTTGTAGCACTATGTTTATAGTCAAAGATTACGAATAATATATTTTTGTTTTTATGGGAGACTGGCGAGATCTCAGTTCGGGGCGAACCACTATATTAGTGTGATTAAAATTTTTCTATAGTGGTTGGGCAGAACTGATAGAGCATTTGTGTATTATCAAAATATCTAATATAGTAATTCATAAATTGAAACTACTTAGGTATATGAAATTAAGAGAGCCTTATTA
Organism: Philereme transversata; assembly: GCA_963924445.1. Classification (NCBI taxonomy): domain Eukaryota; kingdom Metazoa; phylum Arthropoda; class Insecta; order Lepidoptera; family Geometridae; genus Philereme; species Philereme transversata. The sequence goes on from OZ004343.1 coordinate 8,334,450, forward strand.
ACCAATCCATACAATTTTTTTCGATTCCAAAATCAGAGTTATTTTGTCCCCTGTCTGTCTGTTCGTAACCTTTTCACGTCTAATCGGCTTGATCGATCAAAGTTAGATTATGACTTGGATTGAGACGTAGGCTACTTTTTATTGATAACCATGCGTGGAAAGCCGCGTGTAGAAGCTTGTTAAGATATAAAAGACTAGCTGTTGCCAGCGGCATCGCCCGCGTTGTTTTGGGGTGCAAAATACATATAAAAACTTTGACACCCCATTTTTATCCCGTTATTATCGTATTAATACTTAAATACTTTTTTTTTGTAAATACATTTTTATAATATATAGAAAAACACCCATACACTGAACAAATATCTGTAGATCATGCAAACATTTGTTCCGTCGCGGGAATCGAACCCGCTAGCTCTTGCGTTTCAGCCAAACTTAAACAAACATCCGAACTTTCACATTTATAATATTAGTGTGCTAAACTTCCACTCAACTTGAACTGCTACGAGTATGATTACTAATAATTCCAATCTTCACTTGACCCATAAAATCAGAATCAATATGACTTTGGTAACCTTTCCGATTTATCGAAGTTTGGAAAACTTTGCGCTGGTCAGACAATATCAGCCAATTTTACTGCTCTGTGAGTCACGGTTTGGCCATTGGTTAAGTTTATCGCCACCAATTTATCTAATTTGAAGGTGCGGAAGGTAGGGGGTTGCCAACAGGCCCGTACCTAGGCTTTTATGGTAAATCTTGTTAACACAATATTTTAATAGGTACATAGCTATAATACCAATAAATCTTTATTTCAGGTACAAGATTTATAAACTCAATTCTACGGCCCATATATATGCTATGGTTTTAAATCGATGCGCAACGATATCTAAACGTATTTAATGGCTAAATATCATTTAAACAGTGGTCAAAGTTGTGCTAGCCGACCTTATTAGTCTAAGCGTGTACCTAAGTTGGAAGTTCGCAAACTTTTGTAAAAATAGTCAAGCCAAACCTGTCAAGTTCCGAAGTTATTTATTTGTTTGCGTTCAGTCTACAGATACAGCCAACCACAAAAAGCTTTTTATATTTAACTTGAAAGCGTCCATGTTGAAGCTCTCTGGGAAAGTATGATCCATTCTTAGCCCCTCATTATCTCCTATGAACGGCCCTAGCTGTATCGATTTATCAGTCAGTATTGTTCCAGTAGAACGTATGACATAGCACTGCCATGCATAAGTAAAGGGTGGGGGTTGAAGCGAACTTCGATTTGTTTTGTCCTTGTAAATGTGAGGCTTATTGTAGGTTGAGTTTATAGATTTTTAGCTTTTGATTGTGTGTTTGGAATTCTAGTTTTAAAAGGGTATCTTTTCGAATTTCACTGTCATTTGCTGTTGTAGCAGTCAGGTTTTCCCCTTTCTAGTTCGTTTCCGGTCTGCTTTGAATGTTCCCTTGCAATGAATTGATGAAGTTACACACGTTGAAGCGCTTTAGCGGTAAGATGACAATAAAATGGACTCTACATTCTATTTCTTATAATATGTCCCAATCTATGTAGCTTGTTTAAATTCTTTGCCAATCTTTCTAAAAAGGGAAATACGCAGAAGAATGCCAAGGGCCTCGCATTTCTTCCTTTATTCGCGTCCTATTAGGAATGTCATTGTTTCTTTTCGCGATGGACCACGCAGATTTCAGGTCATTGCACCCTCGACCAGTAGTTTTATTTATTTTTTATTGAAAAGACTAACAGCCACAAATATATAACAGTTCTAAAATTATGTTTTTACGATTATACAGCCAATTAAAGGTCTTTTAGAGAGATCTAAAAGTAATATAATGATAGATCCTACAATTTACCAATAACAGTGATACTTGATAACATTTTTTTTTAATATAATTATAGGCTTACGTTTGACCACTATCTCGCCTGATGGTAAGCGATGATGCAGTCTACGATGGTACACGCGTGCCTAGAAGAAACCTATTCACTCGCGACTTATATATATATATGACTATAGATACCCAGGTTGTAGCTATCAGGAAACACAGACTCTGGCAAGGCGAGAGTTAAGAGTAAATAAGATAGTCAGTTAAGTTAAATGTTATTTTACCATATATCAATATTATAGTTTTGAAAGTAAATCTATTTTTTCTTTTTTAAATGAGTGCTTGCTATTGTCTTAGCAACTGTAGTTTATTCTATATCAAGTGTGCGTAGTAACTATTTATTATTCTGTGTATTGGTGCAATTAGAGTGAGAGCGAGGTTTCTGTGTCAGCTCAGCTTAAGCGGACCTGCATCGCACCAACAAACTTCAGTTCTATGTATTGTAAATTGTGTGTCTGCCTATAGTGGTGTAGATATTCTGGAAGTGCTCTTTAAGCACAACTCTTGCCAAAAACCTATACATAAAGAGTGTCAATGTTGGCCTCTAAAACGACGATGCGGCTATGTGCGGCAACATTTTATAACTGCGTACTTAGGTTACGTTTATTTGTATAATCCACAGTCTTCCAATATGGTTAAGAGTATTACGAACTGACAGAACTGAATAGTTATTTTAGTATATCGCAACAAAAAATAAATAATAATAAATAATGCTGGACATATCACACAGAGCCATCTAGCCCTAAATTAAGCAAATCTTGTATTATGGGAACCCGATAATTGATAGAATACTTACATACGTTTTTTTTTATAAATACATACTTATAATATATATAGAAACAACCAGACCCGGAACAAATATCTGTAGATCGTGCAAACATTTGTTCCGCAGTGGGAATCGAACCCGCAACCTCCTGCGTCTCAGCCGGCTATTCGCCCACTTTACCACGGAGGTCGTCGAAAAATAAAAGAAAGCATATCAAATCAAAAAAGCGTGTAAGTATGAACATTTGAACCCAGATAATCTAAAGGCAGAAAAAATAATTGCGAATAATTTAGCACTAACTAGCGCCGTCACCATGACACTTCATCATTCATTATAATTGAGAGTCAGGTTATGGTGAATACGATGTAATAATAAAATTTACATTTTATTGCCAATTCCCAAATCATTCATAGCCACATCAAGTTTTTCTAGATCTTTAAAAACGTTAAAAAAAACAAGATGCAGCGGGCGTTGACCCGCAGTCTTCGGTCCTGCCTACACCAGATATGATTCGATAGATAACTGTATAGATAGGTTCCTCTTTTTGTACCATACTCAGGGTATGCATTTGACGCGAGGCGAAATATTTTTTTTTATTTTCGCAAACTTGTTACTAGCCAGTGTTATTGACTTCACGTCGGGGGGGGGGGGGGGGGGGGGGGATCGATTCTGTAATCGATGTTTGATTTTATAATGGCATTGAAGTTTCTTAATAAAGAGAAGGAAAAGGAATATTATGCTGAAATATATCAAGTTCCCACATCTTTTATTTTGTGTTTTCGAAAAATTGTTTTCTTCTAGCAGGTAGGTAAATTATTGTAATTAAAATTAGATAGCGGATCATACAATTGTAAATACTTTAAATACCTCACAGTTATAAAATAATACACGTTTTTATTAGTCGAATAACAAAAAACATGTATTTTTTATTACGTGTTAGCCTCATACAAATTAGGTACAGTTACGTACTAATGTTATGGTAATTAATAAAAACATTACCCTCCTACGCAGCGGGGTAAAAACCGTTCACTTTGTTTCATAAAATTAACTTACCTATAAGCATTGCGCAACTAACTACCTACTTAATTAAACAGAAAAGTATCCAATCTGCGTTGGATCTTTAAAGTATTTCATCATCAGTAAGTCAGATTTTGAATCCTGCCGCAAAACGAAGCGCTTAAGAAGAAAACGTATAGGTATAAGAGATGTTAGACGTTTAAACCCTTTGTCCGTATGTATATCGGTCTGTGGCTTTTGAATCTTCTAAATAAAACTGATGTTTTCAAATCGGATTAGTTGATCGAGCGAAGCGAGATCTCCAAATCAACTTGGGCAAATCGGCGTTGTATGTATGTATGTTTGTTTGTCCGAGGATAACTTTCGAAGCGCTTATCTGATCATCGTGAAATTTTGTATGTAGGTAGGTAGTGATGGCACAATTTTGGTGTGACTCAATGAGCTAAAAATTTTGGGGGGTTGGTGAGATATTGGGGTTCAAGAGGGGTAAAAAAAACCAAAATGAGACTATCCGGTCAAATACCACGTCTAACAAAAGGTAAATATTTGTGAAAACATCTCGACGCCGTTTTTATTTTTAGTTTTATCTTTGTAGTTTTTAAGTTATTAGCCATTATTAGCCATAATATAAACTGAACTTTGACAAAATTCACAGGGTATACCTGTACCCCACAGTGCTGAAATTTGGTATGCGTGTAGCTTTAGTGACACAAATATAGGCAAAAGTCTGAAATCTATAATAACTGCAATTTCTACCCCAATGAAGTATAACCAAATAACATGAACTCCCGTTACCTGTAATTTGAATTAAAATGTGGGTCAAGTTATTTGGATATGCATTTCGTGTCACTATTTTGATAGTCAAAGATTACGAATAATATTTACTTGTTTTTTATGGGAGACTCGCCAGATCTCAGTTCGGGGTGAACCACTAGTATACATACATATATACGAATATATAAGAATATATAAATATATAAGAAGGTTGGTGCAACCACTACATAGATTGGGAATTTAAATGTGGGAAATGGACTGTCTATTTACCTAATTATAAAATAAATGTCGATGCCCCTTTAGAAGACCGCATTATGATAAAACCAGAAATTCCACCTTCATGTGGAATAACGTGTAATGAAGAGCGAACAATGGCCATTAAATTTTTTGCTCAATTACCAAAATGTCGGTCACGCATCGCATAACTGCTCATGACACAATACAACTCAAGTTCAATACTTTGAAAACGCGACAAAGATGAGGAAGCCAATCAAATTTCACAGAATGTGTTTATATAATTTGATTTGATGTCTTCTCCTAACATTGTTGCTTGCACTGAACATTGTTGCAACCAACATTATGCTAAGTTTAGGGCCTTTCTGCCATCACAGCTACTTTAGTGTTTTTTGCGTTCGTGTTATTGTAAATAAAACGTTATTTTATTATATTCATTGCCTAAATGAAGTATAGAATAGAAGAAGAAGACCTGTATGTAGAAAAATGCAAGCACAAATCATAACTAGTGGTTCGCCCAGAACTGAGATCTCGCGAATCTCCCATAAAAACAAAAATATATTAGTCGTAAAATTATATAATTTTTGACTGTCAGTATAGTGCCACGAAATAAAGAACCACCTGACATGACCTACAGTGTCATTCAAATTACAGGTAACGAGAGTTCATGTTAATTGGTTACTTTTTTTTGGATTCAAAATGCAGTTATTCTAGATTTCAGACTTTTGCCTATAATTGTGTCACTAAAGTTACACGCATACCAAATTTTAGCATTTTGAGGTCACTAGTGTACCCTGTGAATTTTGTTAAAGTTCAGTTTGTATTATGGCTAATAACTTAAAAACTACAAAGTTAAAACAAAAAATAAAAACGGGGTCAAAATGTACTCACAAAGACCTTTTATTAGACGTACCATTTGACCAGATAGTCCCATATAGTTTTTTTTACCCCTCTTGAACCCTAATATCTCAACAACCCCCCAACATTTTTAGCTCATTGAGTCACACCAAAATTATGTAATCACTACCTACCTATATACAAAATTTTATGATGATCGGATAAACGCTTCGAAAGTATTCTCGGACAAACAAACATACCTACATACTACATACAACGCCGATTTGCGCAAGTTGATTTGGAGATCTCGCTTCCTTCGATCAATAAGCATTACAAATACCCAGTTATCTAGTAACTTATAAAAAAGAATTGTGCATGTAAGAAATTGTGCCTACCGATTCATTTTGCTAAATTCTGCGTCATATAATTAAAATACAATTTCTAAAGTATTATTTAAGTTTTATTATTCATTGTACTGTCAGTAATTGTCTAAATTAAAATAAACGGTAAATAGATTTAAGTTTCAACAACGGATCAAGTGCAGATTAGAGTTTAAAATTTAACAGGTTTGTTGTTGTTGTTCATCTATCCTTTACTTCTAGAAGTTTGTCGTATATTCTCAATAATATAAGATATTTGCATTAATTGAATGGAAACTGTTCAGAAAGCTTATTAATAATATGTCGGTTTGCGCCTACGACGCGTCGCGTCGGTCGCAAGTGAGTCGGTGTATAAATGCAATATGAATATCATTTGCATTTCACGAATGATAGAGCGGGCTTTCTAAGAACGTTAGTTTTCAAAATTATCTTAGAGCGTTTCTGATGAACAAGTGGACCACCTGAGGCCTATATGAGGCCATGGCTGCATTAGAATGTTATGCCCAAATAAAAAGAAACACAAATTTGACATGAAATTCGCATCCAAATCGCTTAAATAGCATGACTAAGCAACAAACTTCTATTAACAACTATTATTAGGCCAATCGTCAAGACGTGCATAACTGCAGTTTTTAATGACATATCTGTTTTCGGGTTTGTGTAATACTCTTTGACAGCAGTGTAGGCTGACTCCATCTGCCTCTGTACCGTTACTCGACACAGTAACCGCGGGCAGATTAATGACGGGTCCAATGCAGGGCTCGGTATCGATACACGTCACGCTATATAGATACAAGTATCCGCCAGCCCTGGTATTAGACCTTGCAGGTCTTCGACATGAACCACGACATGAAAGGCACGACTGTTTGTATCCAAATCAAAAGATATTTTTAGAAGTCATAACATTTCTTTTAAAGAATGGAAGCGATCGGAGATGGCCAACCACCAATATTTACGTTGGAAGCTAATTCTAGGGTGGGGGGAATAAGATCTGCACTGACGTCCCAAATATGTATTGTGCATTACTCCCCCTTCTAACCTGACCCCAGCCATCCCAACTCCTTAAAGTAGCGGAGTAGGACTTTGGATTGGTGGCAGCAGTTTTCCAGAGTCCCCGAGGTCGTTGCTGACGTCGAAAATGCCTCGATGAGTTCATGCAGTCCCGTCTTCAGTCGGGTTTCGTGTGTGTGCGTACAGTACAGCAGCACGTGCTCCACTGTCTCTTCAGCCTGTAGGCATTCCCGACACAGCCCACTATCCGTGGCCCCTGTCTTCAGGAGATAGTGATTTAGTTCGCAGTGTCCTGTGATGGTCTCTACCATAATCCGCTAGTTGGAAGCTAGCAAGACAATGTTTTTTTTTGACAGTAGCGATTATATCACAAACGTTGATGCGATTTTCGTTTGAGACGTGAACACTTGCAGTAATTGTCAATGGTCTCGCTAGGATAGAACGTAAATGTTAATCCTACTAATGTAACGGTCATATATAGACGACCTCCGTGGCGCAGTGGGCGTATAGCTGGCTGAGATGCAGGAGGTAGCGGGTTCGATTCCCACCACGGAACAAATGTTTGCATGATCTATACATATTTGTTCCGTGTCTGGGTGTTTTTCTATATATTATAAGTATGTATTTACAAAAAAAAAGTATATAAATATTCTATCAGTTATCTGGTTCCCATAGTACAAGCTCTGCTTAGTTTGGGGCTAGATAGCGCTGTGTAAAATGTCCAGCATTACATATTTATTTTATTTATTTATTTATATATCCAAGTAAACATGATCCGCACTGAGGGTTACTAATTCCACTCTTCCAAATTGAGTATTCTCAAAAATCGTACAACTAATCACCAATAAGCATCCTTATAAATAAAGTATTAATTTTTGTATCTGTTTTAAAATTCAATTAGGTACTAGTTGCGTTTCTTGTCTTGCATTTATTAAATAAGCGAAAGCTTAGTTAAGAGGAGTGTTCAATATGAATGTGGAATTATGAAGGTAAAAGAAATAGAAGTAGGCTTAAGTAGAGATAGATGGATTGTATGATAGCTTAAAGAAAGGAGTGAGTATCTACTCACTCCTCTGTCTATCTAGATATAAAATACTTTATTGCACACCATAAAACAATACAATATCAAACTTCAGCGGCAGCTTTTTCTTTCCATGATTCAATCTATTTGTCCTACAAAGTTCGTCCGCCGAAAGCTAAGCCTCAAATTGTCATGCAGCGTAATTTTGGTGGAATGGATTTGGAGAGCCTCCGTGAGGATACTCTGAAAATTGACTGGACTGACATCGTAGATGCGTGCAGCGTTGATGACATGGTGGGGTATTTTAATAAACAACTGGTTAAACTATATGACACACATGCCCCCATACGTGCCATTAAAATCAAACATCTGCCAGCACCATGGCTTACTGATGAAATCCGCTCGGCGATGCACAAGAAGGCTATGGCAAAGATTAGGATGAGGTGTAAACCATCTGACAATAATAAGGCCAAATACTACGATCGTAGAAATCACTGCAACAGGTTGTGTAGGGACGCGCAACGCCGATACATTCATGACTCTGTTGATAACAATGATCCATCTAAAGTGTGGAAATTTCTTAAAACACTGGGAGTTGGTAAATCTAAACAAGAAAATATCCCAAAAAACTTAAACATTGATCATCTTAACCGACACTTCACGAGTTCATCCAATATAGATGGACTCACTAAATCAAATACACTCTATTATCTTTCTTCTCAGCCAACACCAGACTTTCCTTCTTTTCAGTTTAGTCAATTTGCCGATTGTGATGTTAAGAAGAGTATAACATCTATCACTTCAAATGCTGTTGGCAGTGACAGTGTCAGTCGGAACATGATTATGCCAATCCTTAATGAAATTGTATCTATCATCACCTACATCCTGAATGCCTCAATCGACTCCGGCTCCTTTCCTGACGCCTGGAAAGAAGCACAGGTCATTCCCTTACCTAAAAAACCCAGTCCATCATCCTTTTCCGAATATCGCCCCATATCCATACTTCCCTTCCTATCAAAAGTCCTTGAACGTCTTGTACACCAACAACTCAGTACCTTCCTATCCAATAATATCCTGTTAAATCCTCACCAATCTGGCTTCCGCCCCGGGCATAGCACAGTCACAGCGCTCATCAAGATTACTGATGACATTCGGTCTGGAATGGACAGTGGGAAGGTGACAGTACTGTCACTCCTTGACTTCAGCAATGCTTTTAATAACGTCGATTTCGATATACTTCTCGGTGTATTACACTCTCTTAACATATCTCCAACGGCTATTGACTGGTTTCGTAGTTACTTGTTTGGACGCCGGCAGCGCATCCGTATTGGAGATACTTATTCTTCATGGTGCAGTCTCTCCGCTGGTGTCCCTCAAGGCGGCGTCTTATCTCCTCTTTTTTTCTCTGTTTTCATTCACTCAATATCTCAAAAGTTATCTTCTTCCTACCACCTGTATGCAGATGATTTACAAATTTATACACAAGCTACGGTTGATAACATTAACGGAGCAATCAGCATAATAAATTCAGATTTGGACCGAATTTGTGATTGGAGCAAATCCTTTGGCCTTACAGTAAACCCACAGAAGACACAAGCTATCATAATTGGTAGCCACAAAATGATTCCTCGGCTAAAGTTTGAGCAACTTCCACCTGTAGTTTTTAATAGGGCTCAGATAGGTATCAGTCAGACGGTGAAAAACTTAGGCATTATTATGGACACCAAGCTATCGTGGGAGCCGTGTATTGCCGAGATCAGCCGAAAAATGTTTATGTCCTCAGCCTCGTTGCGAAGACTTCGCAACTTTTTACCAACCGCCACCAAAATTACGCTTGCACAATCCCTTCTACTCCCTATTTTAGATTACGCCGACGTCAGCTATCTCGACCTTTCTGAAGTCCAATTGAGCAAACTTGAGCGCCTTCAAAATCTTTGTATTCGGTTCGTATTTGGCTTGCGCAAATATGACCATGTTTCAGAATTTCGCGCAAAACTCAAGTGGCTCCCTATCCGTCTTCGCCGGAATGCACATATTCTGTCCCTTCTTTTTAACATTCTTTTCAATCCTTCTTCACCATCCTATCTAAAGGAGCGTTTTGTGTTCTTGCACCAGGCGCATGATCGAAATCTACGCTCATCTGAAGCTCTAAGTCTCCAAACCCCTGTCCACAGTTCTCAATTTTATGGTGACTCCTTTACAGTTCAAGCTGTGCGGCTGTGGAACGCTTTACCTTTCTCTATTAGATCATCTAAATCTCTTCCTATCTTCAAAGCTAAGGTATACAACCATTTCCTTTCTTTGTCTACGCACTGCTAGTTTATCGTTATGTTTATCTCCTTTACTGTAGTTTATATATATAAGTATATATTATTATATTTGTAAGTATATATATTTAGTTTATTAGTAAGTATAGGTAGTTTATGTAAGTTTATGAATATACTCGTATTTACACCGCCGTCTTTTTGATTTTGTTTTGTCCTGTCCATCCAAAGGTTGTCTGGAAGAGATCGCTTTTAGCGATAAGACCGCCCATTGTACTTACCTTAATTTTTGTGTATTTTTATTGTATTTTAATTTTGTTGGTGTGCAATAAAGAGTATTCTATTCTATTCTATTCTAATATCAAGAATACATTAAAAAAAAAACACCCAATCCCTCTTGCGTTGCGTTAAAAACTGACATAGCTAAGAACCACCCCACTTAAACTGGCATTCTATTAAAAAAACCACGTCTGAGTCTTACCATCCATTTGGGAATTACGATGCTATAGACAGACAGACTAAAAGACAGACACACAGATAGATATAGGCATCAAACTTATCAAACCTATTTTAGAAACAATAACATAAATCTATGTCTTCTGAGATGTCGGCTGATAGAAGAAGAAAATCAAGTAAAAAAAATGGTGCTAAAATACCAAGTAATATGGGAAAAGGGCAAGAGAATGATGACATAAGCCTATCTAAATCTAAATAATTTATGAAATTATTTAAGCACAGGAAGCAGGTACATTCTTTACTACCATTTCAACGGGCAATTGCATAAAAAGTTGGAAGCGTTTCAATGCTAACAAAATACTAAAAAAAAAAAATTTCGAAACACGGAACTAGGATGTGAAATGTACATTAATATGATTTATGGATAAGCGGATGATAACGAACGTACTTCTACTGATGTTAAAGATTGTTTGTTGAAAGAAAAGAAGATGAAAGTTTGTTTGTTTGAAAGTTGAAAAAAGGAGATATCTAGACAAATTCTATTTTCATTATAGCCATAGAGGCAGTTAACAGCGACATTTGACGCAACTAAAAGTTAACAGGCATCGTAATGCGACCGGAAGTCGAATGAAGTTATAATTATGTGAATGGATACTGAATTGATATTTACGGACCAGCCAGATATTACGGGCCTATTTTAAAACATCGATTTCGAATTGAACGAATTAATTAAAATTCTTTATACCTCACAAGCTAAATACAACAAAATGAGAAACAGGTTAATATATAATGAGTGGTCTTATAGCTAAAGAAATCGATCTCTTCCAGACAACCTTTGGGTGTAAAGGAGTATTAATAAATGGAAGATTAGCCAAGGTGTAAATAAAGAATAGTAATAGAATATAATAAAACCAGATGTACCGACTTTGGTATCAATATAGTAAATATGTACAATCTACTACAATCAAAAAAATATATACCTACTTACGAAACAAATAGGTAATACAAATTAACACAAAGGATGAAAGGATGATATAGGCCGCTTATAACCTTATAGCCGCTTATTATCAGGTGCAGGCATCCTATCTTATCAAGCCAAAAGATATAAATACATATAGGCTAAACATGGCGAGTGAACCCACAAACTACAGCTAGTTATGCGTAACGGAAAACAACAGTCCTTGAGATGGAAAATAACAAAATAAATTATAATTTGTTTTCACGCTTTTTCAGTTGAGGGTCATTTTTTGAAGATGAAAGTTGTGAAACACTATGGAGCAAGTTCGGGTTTCTTATGGGCTAGTTAAACCAAACAAACTTAAAGAAAAACAAGTAACATTTACAAACTTTTGACTCTTGTGTATTAGAAGGAGTTGGGCAGCAGCTCTAAAAGATTTCATTTTAATAAGGTACCTGCATAAATAATTATTTATTAGGTAGGTATTTCAGTTTTGAGACACATTTACAGGGAAAAACTTGCTCAACAAAGTTACAGTAAGAAAGTTGTGAAACTTTATACAATGGATGCTTAAAGTTGTCTCTGTCTGTAATATTTCAGTAACTAAAGATGTTATGATGTGGAAAGCAAAGAATAATCTTAATATGTAAAGAGAAGCAGGGACTCTAGCTTTACAAGTGAACAGTAAAAGTATGGAGCTTTTTATCTTAGTACAAACGTCACCAGCAAGTTAAGTCGGCACTTGAGTAACATTTAAGTAATTAAAGATGTTATGTTGAGGAAAGTCAAGAATAATCTTAAAATGTAAGGAGCAGGGACTGTACCTTTACAAGTGAACAGTAAAAGTACGGAGCTTTTTATCTTAGCAAACACTTCACTAGCACGCTAAGTCCGCACGTAATGTCGTATGTCGAGAAACGTACACGGTATTGTCTAATTCTATATCTAAGGGGGAGGGGGAATTAGACCTGCACTGACATCCCACATAGGGGTCTTGTGCATTACCTCCCTTCTAACCCGACTCCAGCCATCTTAACTTCTTGAAGTAGCGGAGTAGGACTTTGGCTTGATGACAGCAGTTTTACAGAGTCCCCGAGGTCGATGATGTCGAAGATGATGATTCGATAAGTTCATGCCAGGTTAATGTAGTAATGAAAGAATATTTTGAAACGTCTGACTGTGGATAAAAATCAAAATAGTAAGTGCGCGGTTAGAAAGGCGCTCAATTATATAGGTAAATTTATATAATCTCTACCGTTTGATTTAACTAAGGATTATGTTTATAAAAACCGGCTACAACCCTATGCTTACATATCAGAACTATCTATACTTATTGTAGATTGATTAAAATCTTATAGGTGTCCTCGTGGTTCAGACGAATCCAATGATTGTCAAGATCTTTACAGAGGTTTTTGTCCTAAACAAAATGCCTAATAGTAAGTTTTTGTATAAATCTGCACCTACCCCTAGATACACAGACGGGTAGATAGTATAGGTATATTATTAATATTTAGCTGAATAGTATCAAAAGTGGGCCAAGTTTGTCCCACTATGTTCGCTCGGCGGAGCTTTAAGCACGACCGGTCGGGCGGACGTTGAACCCGCAACCTACTCCGCTACCCCGAGTTCGCGAGATCTTTTACAATATTTGCGAATGTTCGCGATCATCGGGAATTGCAAACTGACATCTATTTATAATTTTCAAACCCCGATGCAAAAAGTTTGATGTCTATGTGTGTAACGGACGATCAAAGACGGGACAGGATCGAATCTAGATTTAAATGTGGTAGGTAGTTATAGGATCGAATCAGATTCAAATGTATAGGTAGCTAAAAGATGTAACGGTCAAAAAGAGCGAGATAGCTATAGGTAAGTCCCCGTCTAACTTTTTTGGAAACTTCGATTTAGTAAGCATTGAATAAGATGATTTGTGAAAATGTAAATTACGATCCCCGCACCATGGCTAGGGCGAGGAATATTTTTGCACAAGTATAAACCGATTTGAATTGAACGTACGCGATTTATACGAGGTACAAACATGTACCCGGGCGCTTCTCTCCTATCCCCATCCCGGCAACAGCCCAAGCCGAGGTTCGTACCTAAGTGGTGCCCTTGCGCTAGTTGCCTAAATAACTTACTGGGCTGAGCGCCATCTGCGCTCGCCAAAAGTTCGGTTAAGCTGTCACGGCCTCAGAGGCCAACAGCGAGTTAGTCCTTCAGAAAAAAAAGTACGCGATTTATACCTTGTAAACTAGTAACTAAGAAGAAAGTAAATACAGTCCACTTTTGATAAGTACCGAGCCTATCATTTGAAACCTGGGTAGGAACTCTACAATGTGTATGTGTGTTTCGGTGTGTGTCTGTCTGTCTGTGGCATCGTAGTTCTACTAGTTTAACTAGTGTGGGTTTTAGTAATGGCAGTTTTTAATCCCATATGAAAAAACAAGGGGTCGCGTTTTTTTCTAATTTTGTATTAATTTATTTGTTCAGGCGTATCGTCTCCTTTTAGCAAGATGTTAAACATGTCGCAATTTTATGGCTTAAGAAAAGTTTAGTCCAATTTTACAGACCCACGTGGTTAAAAAGTGATTCTACTCATGAAAAAAGATATTTAAGTTAATATGAGAAAAACAATATTAACAACTTGTTTTTTAATAATAGTTCTGTACTTTGTACTGAACTTACCCGTTCGATTAATGTAAAGATTCTTCAGCTCCAGGTTTTTGGTACATATTTTAAATTTTTTCAATAACAGCCAGATCACTCTTTCTTTTTTTTATTAGCAATATCGGAATAAAAGTTGTTTCTTATGGAAAGAATAACCTTTCCGTAATCTATTTAAATACATTTCACATTATAATAATTTCATAAACTTAATGACGTATTGCAGAGATTTGAAAAATTGGCTGATTTTTTTTTGACATTATGAATTAACAGTAAAAATCACAGACTTGCAAATATATTTTTACGAAACTTGAAAAACATAACAACATATTTATAATTTTTATTTAGGGGAAATTGCATTTAATAACAGAAAGAATATATAATTATTAATTTTAAAATTTTCGCGTTCACTGTACATAATTATTGATTAATTACGATAAATACCCGTTATAATCAATAATTAAAATACAATTATTTACAATTAAATACAGAAGAAACAGTTGAATGATTTATATACCGTTGCAATATATTTTTTATGTGAAATAAAAGGATATTTTATTTTATTTGTAAATAATAGGAACTTATAAATTTTTTGAACAACCTTTATAAACAAATACGTTTATATTTTTATACTTTTAGTTTATTATGTCTATTATGTATAGCTAACAATAATAATATGACTTATTCATGATTTATTGGGAAATTTCCATAATGAATAATCAGGCCTGTAAAATATCAATCCGCTAACGAGATTTTCTAGAATCCATTCGGTAGGTAATTTATTTTGCACCGATACTTTAATACCGTGAAGTTAGGCTCTACAATTGAGGCTACTTGCACGTAGTCACGTAGACACTGAAGTTTATTTTGTTGTTTCAAGTGAGAGTATAAATACAGTTAATCGCCTGAATTATCATCATCATCATCATTCACAGCCTCTCTTTGTATTTTATTTTTATAGTGTTATCCGAACACGAAAAAAAACCTCTATTTGCCCATGCCATTCAAAAAATGGATGAGGTTTTCAATTTGGTTGTATTTTTGTTAAATTTTCTTTATGTTTGTTACCTTAGATCTCTGTCAGATTTGGAAAATCTTTTTTTATTTGACATAATATACTTTCAGATTGGTCCCATGGATATTTCATCGTTTTTATTTATGTTTAAAAGTTATTTGTTGTCTACACCAGTAGTTCTGGTTCTGTACCAGTCTGAACAACTAGTATTTAGCCACAAATAAATCGTGGTACCTAGATAAGTGGTGATTTGCCCTTTAAGGGTAGGCAGTTAAATAAAGGCATTGATTTATGAGCAACGGTGCACAACGACACGCCCACTTGCCTCGATGCCTGGAATCTGTGCGAAGTGAAGAAGGCGACCTAAATTCAAACCCCCTTAAATCGATTTCCAAGCCTGCAAAATACATTTTTCAAAGTTTTTAATGAGAATATTCTCTGTTTACTTTGTACCCAAGTCTTATTTGAAATTAATTATTTGTATTTACTTACGTCTACCTCCAACCATTTTGTTCTTTGTTATATAAACAAGTAATTTTTTAACAAAAATAGAACCGACTTCAGATAACAGTATAACTTTAAACACAAATATCTGATTATATTTTTAGAGAAAAAAAATATGTGAAAAACATTGTACGTGCCTTTGAAATTTGAGGGTTTCCCTCGATTTCCCCGGATTCCACCATCAGATCCTGACTTGGTTCCAATAGGACCACCTTGGAAGTGCACTCTTTCGAATAAAAAAAAATTTAGACAATCGGTCCACAATAGTCGGAGAAATCGGTGAACATACATAAAAAAAATATATATGTGTGTACAGTCGAACATAGAACCTCCTCCTATTTTGAAGTCGGTTCAAATTAGAAAGCATACAGTAACAGTACTAAACAATCTACCACAACGCTTAATTTTTTTTTACTTTTGGTTAATTTGATCACAAATCATTGTAATATTATATGAATACATGAAGTAATGTTTATTGCTTAATGAAGAGTCTAGAGATGCCAGCGTCGTTGCTATCGTTTTCTGCCCATCGCTTAAGGCTTCTTCAACGAGGCCTTTACATTTCTACCTTTCCTGTCATCATTAGGGCACGTTTATGGAGACGAGGCGCGTTGCACGTCGCATGGTGCGTCGCGTCGCGCTGACAACTTATGGTTATGTATAAGAGCGTTCATACAGAAGCGTTTGCTGTATGTAGGGTATCGCTATAGCGCACGTAGCGGCGCACGCCACGTAACGCCCCACGTCTTCATAGACGAGGCAACATCCTCGTACGTGACGCTGCGGATACCAATGCGGGCTCTGTCACAGGTATCGCCATTTTACACACCCGACTACTCCATGAACGGAGAATCGCATAACGTACCACGCCACACGACGCATCACGTGTCGCGCAATATGCCGCTTCTGCATAAACGTGCCCTTAGGCGCTCCAGATGGGTCGGGGTTTCTGCGAGTAATATGGCAGATGTTCGAGGAAAGCTTTTGGGAAAATACAAGTTTAAGCTTGACTCGTTTTACATTTTATGCGGCGTAATTTTCAGTGTATTTGCAGGCAGCGTTCACCTCATCTCAAAAGCATCTATTCACTGCCTACATTGCAGATGGGCGACTATAGTTGCTTTTATATTATTCTTCGGTCACGAGCTATGTTTATAGTCTTGAAGCACTTAAATTCACCGTCAACCACTCCGCTTAATAAACATATTTCTGTCTCATCGAACCGCGAACCTACGACTACGATAATATAAATAAGCGTGAAATTTACTGCATTCCAGCTTTAGCTTAGCTAAATAAACTTTTATTTGTGCTTCTTTGACGCGGTTTATTTATGTAACACATTCTTATTATCGCTGATACTTTTAAGGTACGTACCTATACATAAGGGAATAAAAAAAATCCGATAAACTTTTCTCTGAACTTACTTAATAAAGTTGGCCTGGTTTTTGACAGTCTTTGGGACAACTTACTCACCGCGTGGTTACCTGTCACCTAGTTCTAATTGTAGATAGAAGTTTAATTGATCGAGCGAAGCGAGATCTCCAAATCAACTTGGGCAAACCGGCGTTGTATGTATGTACGAGTATGTACTTTCGAAGCGTTTACCCGATCGTCATGAAATTTGGTATATAGGTAGGTAGTGATGGCACAATTTTGGTGTTACTCAATGAGCTAAAAATGTGGGGGGGGGGGTTGTTGAGATATTAGGGTTCACGAGGGGTAAAAAAAACAAAACAAAATGGGACTATCTGGTCAAGTGGCACGTCTATTAAAAGATCTTTGTGAGTACATTTCGACCCCGTTTTTATTTTAAGTTTAAACTTTGTAGTTTTTAAGTTATTAGCCATAATAAAAACTGAACTTGAACTTTGACAAAATTCACAGGGTACACCAGTAACCCCAGAGTGCTGAAATGTGGTACGCGTGTAGCTTTAGTGATACAAATATAGGCAAAAGTCTGAAATCCAGATTATCTGCAATTTTTACCCCAAAAAAGAGTAACTAATTAACATAAACTCCCGTTACCTTTAATTTGAATGAAAATGTAGGTCATGTAAAGTGGTTATGTATTCGTGGCACTATTTTGATCGTGAAAGACTACGAATATTATTATTTTTTTGTTTTTATTGGAGACTCGCGAGATATCATTTGATTTCATCTTCATGCGATTTCGAGGCGAACCACTAGTTATTATAAACGGACGCTGAATCTATAAATTACCTATGAACTATTCGCAGAGCCTATCTCACAAATAGTAGTTACACGATAGTTTCTTTAATCGAACCATGAGGGTAACAATGTAAGGACTTTGAAGCGGACTTGTTTTGGATCACAGTCGGATACAGACCCACATAGACATGTGTCGTAAACATCGGCTGTCACGGTTCTAATGACATTACAAACCAAGGAATACGTTATATATTCCTTATTACAGACGCGTTTTTATGATTTATCAGTTTCTTTAGCATATCCTTAAAAGTTACTGAAAAAATGAGGGCTAATTTACTGTTTTCTTCAAAGGCACTTTTCAAAGAACTACTCGTGTTGTTCTGTCACGGTCCCCAAATTAAGAAAAAGCCTTTATTTTGGTATAAAAAAATGTAGATAAAATAAACGTAATTGTACGTCAAAAACTAAAAAAATAGCATCTAGTTTTCATTAAATAATATGTCGATGTGGTATCGCCCGATAATATCAATAGCGGTACGTGAAACAGGCATGTTATGGCGTTATGAGATTACGGGTTTGCGTAATAAAAAAATTACTTGTTTTTTTTATTAAATCTATATATTAAACTCAATTTAAACGGCACTGTTATATTTAATTCGTATTTGTTAGCAACATCAAAGTTGGTTAACATGCTAATGTCAGTATGGCAGGTGTATGTTTAAGGTGTGTGAGAGAATTTGCAAAATTTTAACTTTATCTATTGATTAAAATTTTACCTCAGCTGAAACATGCAAAATTAAAAATAGACTTATATTCTCATGTGTAATGTAATGTAAAGTATTCTTTTAATTTTACGGACAAGGGGAGTTACCAATTTGTATAACAGAGTCAGTTTGCATAAATAATAATGAAATTAAAATTGCATGCGTGCGTTATGATTATGACGCGTACTGTCGCGTACCGACTAAAAACGACTACTGCACATTCACACTTGCAAGTCTTGCAACTTGCAAGTTCAAGGCTGGTCAGTTCTCGCTTCCCATTGCATGTGCATACGCATTAATTCAGCTCACAAACGCGTCTACCACCATTGTCTATCATTCTACTGCCGTGTCACAGAGCTGAAAGTACAGAACCTGCGATTATTTCTAGTGATGTCACTAAATTTAATCGCAGGTGGTTTATTGTCGCAATTCCTACCGCTACGTCCCCCTCAGTGTGTCAAGGCCTTGTAACTGGATAATTACTACAAACTTATACACGGGAAATTTGGTATTAATTTTGACGACCTCCGTGGTACAGTGGGCGAACAGCCGGATGAGACGCAGTAGGTAGCGGGTTCGATTCCCACCGCGGAACCAATGCTTGTATGATCTACAGATATTTGTTCCGGATCTGGATGTTTTTCTATATATTATAAGTATGTATTTACAAAAAAAAGTATATAAGTATTCTATCAGTTATGTGGTTCCCATAGTACAAGGTCGGCTTAGTTTGGGGCTAGATAGCGCTATGTGAAATGTCCAGCCATATGTATTTATTTATTTATATTAAATTATTTGAAAACAAATTGTCCGTGTTAACGTAGGCATTTGTTGTTTTTGGGCAATTTACTACCACGGAAGTTAATATGTTATAACATAGCGTTCATTTGTCGGATCTAAAATACGCACAAGTTCTATGTATCACACAAGTTTTTAATTAAAAATATAAAATAAATTTTCTCCGGTTCCGGAAGGTTTCCGTACCAATATCTATAAAAATGGCAAAAAAATCACGTGATGTATGGGGGCCCTAAATATTTGTTTTATTTTAATTTAATTATTTATTTTTAAAGTGAATATTTCAAGCGTCTACCTGTTGCCGTTATAATATCGAGCTAAAACGAGCAAAAAAATCACATTTGTTGTATGGATTCGTTGCTGTTTTTAGTATTTGTTGTTATAGCGGCAACAGAAAAACATCATCTGTGAAAATTTCAACTGTCTAACTATCACGGTTCATGAGATACAGCCTGGTGACAGACAGACAGCGGAGCCTTAGTAATAGGATGCCGTTTTACCCTTTGGGTACGAAACCCTAAAAACTAATAATTTGAATAAATATAACTAAGCCATTTTCACTATAAACGGGACATTTAACATGATTTTGAGTGTTCCGAAAACTCAAAACCGAAAATAGTGTTCAATATCCTTAATAGTTACAAAATTTTAAATAAGCTGTCTAAAACTTGATATAAATAAATGTATTTAATTAAATACCGAATTTACTACTGAATTATCGAGTATTATACCGGTAGGAAAATGGAAATCAATGAGGGGTTCCTATTTTCAGCATTGGATGTCCTATTGTTGAAGTGACGATGATGATGATACGGTAGGCATTTTCTCATACTGATGGTCGAGAGTGATGCATCTCTCGTAGAGCCGAGGTCGGGGAACTCATAAAGGATTAATGACACTATTGTGGGTGCGTGCGTTTTCGTCTTTCATTTTTATGCAACCACCTGCGGGCACTTGCGAACTCGGACCGTGCAGACGTTTTGTAGGCGAAGTGGATAATTTTAGACGAAACCGTCGTCATCTTATAAGATTCTAAGCCGCGTTCACTTGTTTTCAGGATATTATAGCTGTTTTATGCGTTCGGTAGATTTGCAGTTTCAATTAGTTAGGAATACTTTGATATAGCATTAACAGACGACCCAGTTTTGGCTGGACTCAACTACCCGATGTGACGTCATGACTTAACGCATCCAAACAGTAAAAGAATCATTATGGTTGGCCCGTGTCATCGGCACCCAACCAGCCTACACACAATGCAATATGGTTGTACGTGACGTCACATCAGGTGGTTGAGTCCAGCCAAAGGTTGCTAGGAGCAATCTAGACCGCACAAGATCAGTCGCTCTAAAAATCCATAAGCAGTTTATGTTCAGCAGTGAACGTACTATAGTAGATATGATAAGATAATGATGATGATGATGGTTCTCTCTACTTTAGGAAGCTTTTTTGTCCTGTAACAACAATACTTTCTACGTAATCAAGCTACGTAAGGTAAAATGAGGAAGTTCGTCAGCAACCAAAGTATTTATAGAAGCTTCGGATCGATTTTATCGGTAAGATGTTGTTCTCGATATAACTTTTGAAACTACCATAGTTATGAACACTATTTGTACTAAAAACGGGATATTTACTATGCAACTGCGTCGAAATATCGGGATACTCAAAAACACAGAAGTCATGGTAAATATCCCGTTTTTAGTACAAATAATGTTTTTCTCGAAGATTGTTAAGTCAATAAACTATAGCATGGCACAATTAATAAAGTGGTGGGTGGCATGAAACATTGTATTGTGTACTTAAAGTTAAATTGACCATCACCCGATCATTCATCGAACCTATAAGCAATCTTTTCTGGGAAATTGAGTAAATGCGTACATTTGAATCCTTTGAAAATCGCCGTTCACTCTGACCTTGCGATCTAGTCACTGGTCGGCTTGCCAAACAGTTTGCACAGTGCATTTGCAAAGTACCTATTTACTCGTTGCGGCCCCGGAATATAGGGCTGGCAAAGTTACAACTCGACTTCTGCTGCTGAACATAGCCCGCTTTCACAGATTTCTCGAGTCGCCGATCTTGTGCGGCTTTGTTTCAACTGGGCCTAGCGATCTCCTTGCTATCCAGTGGGGGCAGTCTTACTCTGGGCTTTCCAATGGTCTCCACTCGAGAACCGTTCTGCCCCAACGGCCAACAGGTCTCCAAACTATGTGTCGCACACTGTCTCCTTGCTAACCCTTTGGGCTATGTCTGTGACTTTAGCTTTTATATGTATAATCATCTCATTTCTTTTTCAATCTCCTAGTAAAACTGTAAAATTATAACTATGATTACTCGTACAAATCACGATCTTTTTCGTTTACAGATATCGATTATTTTAAATGTGATTGATAGAAATAGAAATATATTTATTGTGACCATAAAAGTTACATAGATGAGTTGTGTCCCTGTTTCCCAGAAAAGCGTAATATTTGATGTGATCAAACTTAAGGTTTTCTACGTATTTCTGGGGTAAATTAAATAAAACGACATACTCAATTTTGTGTCGCATCTTTTTCTTATCTGCAGTAGGATTTTGGACTGGAAAGTAATTTCTACATTTTTCATCGGACTAGGCAACCCTTTTCAGTTTCATGAACGTCTCTCTATTTTAGTCAATAACATCATTGGCTTTGTGCCTTTTAATACATTGTATACTTACGGACAAAATGAACCATCATTATATCTGTTGGTGAATATTATTTCCCACTTCAGTTTTACCTAGCATCAGAATTGAATAAGGACGCTTGTTTTACTACCCGTGACGCTAAGAAGTGTGTTATAAGTTGAAAACTTAATTACTGTCTCTTTCTCTCTCTGTTTCTATCTTTGTTTGTGTTTTTTAATAGCATCGTAGTTCCATACTAGATTATTATACAGATGATAACTATTTAAATGCGGTTTATTGATTAAATCTTGAGTAATGGTTTATGTTAAATAGAATAGCCGTTTTCGTCCATCAAGAGGTCTATTTTTAACCTACAACGCAAAAAGAGGGATGATGTATGTTTGACGCCTACGTCTGTTGTCTGACTGTCTGTCTGTCTGACTATCTGTCTGTCTGTCACTGACATCATAGTTCCCAAACGGATAGACTGATTCCGACGTGTTTTTTTATAGATAGTTGTTAGTTGTTGTTGTTGTTGTTGTGTGTTTGGGGTGGTTCTTAACTATGCCAGTTTTTAGCCCCCCAACGACAAAACAGGGGGTCGGGGTTTTTTAAGTAGTTTAAACCCTTAGCTGCATATAAAACTATTCAACAAGCCTAATGTTGATTCAGAAAACTGATAAAATTAAACTGCAAATCGAAGCTAAAGTTTTTCTTTGAATCGGGATCCGGTAGCGTTGGCGTTGCAGAAACAATAATGTAATCTGAGACATCGCGCTTTATTAGTTCTACGATACAGGCAGTGAATTTAACCTTAATGCAGTTTTGTAATTAAATTCAATATGATCTGAGTAGTTCGATGCCCCAGCGGTCTGTATGCGTCATCGAGTACATGTGGTCTTTATGTCAATATGTGAGGTTTCGTAAGGATTGCGTATTCGTTTGTTGGCTTTAAAGAAACTATACATCATTCGTACGTCGGCGTCGCGTTCGTTTAGGGCTTGAAGAAAAGGCATTGGCCATAAATTTGGATGGTTACAAGAGATAGGTCTAAGAAAATATGTGAATTTATCTAGGTATGTAAAAAATGACAAAAACAAAGTAAATTCTGTAATTACTAATAGAGAATGGAAACTTTATGCATGTTTTGCTGACTTAGAGGTTATTTTGGTTAAAGTAAACAATATGCAGATAAAGATGAAGATGTCAATGACTTTACTGCGAATACTAATAAGGTTGTGAAGAAATTGCTGTAAATATTCAGATATTTTTATTCTGAGAGATTCTGATGATTAGAGATAACGAAACGAGCTATTAGCAAGACGTTTCTCTGTGCATAGGTATTTGTGAACCCGAGCATTCTTACTTAGAAGAAATCTTCTAAGTTTTTTTTTACATTGGCTTGCTTTTAAATGTTATTGAATATCTGTGACCAATACAGGCTAAGTGTGCGATTTTTACATAGGGATCTAAAGCTTGGCAAAATTCCAATAAGTTACAGGAAATGCTCTAACAAAAGCTTTTGTGAAGTTCTCTCGAGATTCTTTTAAAGAATTTGACAAAGGCATGTGCGGCTGTCATCAAAATAACTTAAACGAAGTTTACTTACAATATTTTTCCCAAGATAACATTAGGTAGTTCAGTAGGTTTTTAGAAATAAAACTTGAAACTTTCCTGCGAGACCTATTATTTTATAAGTAGGTAGAAACCAAATTAGTACTTAATTTGAGATATTTTATGATGCGGGTTGACTTCATTTTGACCGTTGCATTATGAAGAATGAATGAATGAAATTCTCTTTATTGCACACCAAACAAAAATACAGTAATTAAGGAAATAAACAATAAATAACGGTAGAATGGTATATTATGTATTCGCTTCCGAGAATAGATAAAGCTTTTTTTTATTACTCAATATTTCAGACATTTGAGATTCTTTGCTTTAGTTCCAAATATTATATTTGTCTTTTTTACTATCGACACAACCTCTGTATTATGCATGGGCAATCATGTCGGCTACAACAAAATGTAGGGAGATATCAAAATTTCTCGGCATAAAGTTTCCATAATCTCGAGCATCTAGTAACCGGCTTGTTCCTTTACGCTGGTAAGGCTGGATTGTTCACCGTTGCGGCCTGTGGCCCGTCAAAAGAGAGAGGTGGCTAGGCTCGAGCCTCGGAAGATAGGGGGAGGTTGTAGGCAGGCGCATTGTCGCAACGAACGGCCGTCGCTTCGGCCGCACGGAAACGAGCGCGCGCGCAACCCGACCAGTGAATGCCATCAAATCGATAATTCGCGAAGTGACTGTAAACGAATCGATATCGCACGTAGCAATCGATAAAGTACGTAACGTTACGTGACGTATTAACGCGGATGGTGCACGTTTCGTCGCTGGTTTTGATTGTGCTTTCTGTGTTGACGTAAGGTTTATTCACAGTTCAATTAGCAAGTTTCATTGAGTTTGCGTTGCGCTATGGAGTCGGAATCTGTATGTGGTGTGGTTAGTTTGATATAAGCAAAGCGTTTCTCTAACGTTCCAGATACTTACTGATATGATTTAACGCATCTAATTATCGTTATCAAAGGGGTATTTATCGCATATTTTTAACACATCTAATGGTGTGACATGCAAATGTTGTATTCTTTATTAACATCATAAATCTGTGCCACTATTTGCTTTGTAAGGTTTTTTCTCTGAAATTGTTTATTATATATTACTCTCCATTACGAACTTTCTCGTTTTGAGTTGTACGTATGAACATACACAGATTGGATGATTGATTATGCTCATTAAATGCTTTCCTCACATTGGCAAGCTACTATTATTATACGTTTACTGCTTCAATAGCTGCCCTAAAGGGCTTCATTATTATAATAGCAGACTGTGCACGAAAAGCCAGCAATCGTGGACCACAGTTTATTTAAGAGTGAGTACTGTTAACCATAGAACCAATAAGAGTTAGTATGCCTGAATTACAGATTATCAAAGAGCTAGTTTAAGTTCATAAGCCTGAAGCAATCATGACTAGTTTCTGTTTCTGAGCAATGGTTGAAATTTGATATCCATTGTTTGTTTGTGGGTCATTTGCAATATAGAAATCTTTGTTCTATATCTACAGTAAATGGTAATAATCATTATGATAAATACGGGATTTATCACGTACCGTTTTGTCGGTGTATTAATAATAATGTTTCAAATAGAAGTTTTATTAGTAAAACTGGTAACTATATTTTTAAATCGAAGTTTTGCTAATAATCGTACCGTATTGATGTTTCAGTACTCTGTCAAAGCTCTAATAATAAATAATCTAATTAACGGAAATTCGTACTGCTCAAAACTTTCTCAATAAATCGATTTTTCTATGGTTATACCAATATCTAGAGTATCAATTCAATAATTAATTGTGATAAGTGATGAGATTCTGACTCTGACGATATTCATCATCGTTCATCATACAAAATTTTAGCACGGAACGGACTTGATGTAACAATGACATAACATTTCTAGTTTACAACAAATTTGTATTCGTAATTATTTGTATGTCAATAGGTGTTTGTGAGAGGGCTGTTAGTCGTGTCAGCTATCATATCAGAGTTCAAGTCAGCCCTAAGACTTTCAACAAGACTATATTTTTTTATTGGTTACTGTGAAGCCCTTGACCACTTCCTCACCTGATATATTATGTAGCCGGGATATCTTATTATGCCCGCTAGCACAGAAAAGGGGTAAAAGTTGTGCTAGCGTGATCCAGTCACGCCAGGTGAGAGTCTAGCTGTGCATGGGTTTTTTAATAGGAAGTGAATGTATTTTCCTTATATACGCATGCGTTTCTTTTCTTTAGTTTTCAATTGGGGTATTTGACATTGTTAAATTTTTTCGATTGTGATCCGTTGATATTTTTAACCCCCCCAGCAAAAAGAGGGGTGTTAAAAATTTGACGCTTATGTCTGTCTGTTTGTGTGTGTCTGTCTGTGTGTGTGTCTGTTTGTGGCGATTTTTTAAATAGAAAGCTAGTTTAACTGGGGTGGTTCTTAGCTAGGGTTGCCATACGTCCGGAATTTTCCGAACATGTCCGGTAATATAGGTCTTTGTCCGGAATGCGGGGGGAATCCTAAACCGTCCGTAATTGCTACAATTTAAGTAGGTAAAGAGTAAAATAAAACATTGCAACACTTCCGAATCTTCAATTATAGTTCTGTAGAACATGTCGTAGTTCACAGGGTCGACAAAAGGGCTCGCGAAAACTCGAGAATTTGCTTCATTCATTCACATGCACGATGCTAATGACATTACTACTACTATTACTATTGCTAATACCTATTTACAAGAAAATCAGGAATTTTCATCAAATGTCAGGAATTTACTCCGGAGTTTCGATATTTTAATCTGGGAACGCTATTCATAGCTAATCAATATCAGTATTTTTAACTTTGTAAAAATTTACTAGTTATTTGATACTATACCTACTTCTTTCATATCAATTCATATTGGAGGGACCTATATTTTGTTTGACCATTAGAGACATCTCTCTGCATTGCCTGGTTCAGGTCCAGTCATGCGAAGATGCAACAAGCAGTATCCAATTGCTGGGCCAAAAGACTCCCCCCGTCCTTTCCAATTATCGCTATCAGCAAAGCATTCTTCACTTTTATTAGTGAAGTATGTATAAGAGTCTTAGCATGTCCAGATTGCTAAAGTTTTGGAAATGACTGGCATAGGGAAAATATAGATGTCGATTAAAACAGTTACTAATCAGATTAAGGTTTTTGTTTGTTTTTTCGTGCTATTCAATAGTTACATAATTTATTTAAATAAAAATATAAGATCACGCACGACATTCGACTATACTCGTATCATGATGGATCCTCGGATCTCTTTCTCAGTTCGCAGACGTATGAAATATCCCACGAAGAGATTTTTTAAAACTTGAATATATCTTAGTATGACCACGTCTAACAACCATGACGTGGTCTAAGAACGAAGATCTAGAAGAAACATTTTCACGCTTACCTTAAAGAGACCCGGATTGTAGTCTTTAGGGAAAACTTTAGGAACGTGGTGTATCTACGAGGTATGGATGGTACTGAGCCGTGCGTCTGCTTGGTAGTCAAGTCCAAGCATTATGTATGATACATGCCCACATTTTGCATAGAAGATTTACGTGACGGGTTGCATGCAAGCCCATTCTCGCTTACCAGAATACTTACCCGACGGCACATGCTTTTGAATTTCTGGTTATAATTTTCATTCAAAATAATGGAAGCCAATAAAATAATTACTATTCTTTCAAGTTTTTCTGCGTAGAAGCGCTAGTGGTTCCAGGCAATTTTATTGTTTCGTGAACCAGATCGAAACGCTAACGGTGGTTAGGTGTGATTGTTCCGATGCGGATATACAAGTCGGTTTTATTGGTCCCTATAGTTCGGTGGATATGCTGCCGTGATTACTGACCGACAGCTTTGAATAGATCCATTGAATCATGTACGGTCATTGCACTTACTAGACCATCCATAAATACCTACTTAAGGTAAGGTATTTAAACATACAATTTGTTGTCATAATCAGACTTTATCTACTCCAATTGCACCTTTATTTGATTGTCAGTTTGATATCCCCTTTGATACAGTTCTGCCCGCGATTTTAAGTAGTATTCCGGGTCTGGATGTTGTGGGTACCATGGTAGTTAGGCTCCCGTTATGATCTGCTTTTTTTGCCTTTAGGGTGTTATTTTAACTTCGTCGTGATATAATAATAACAGTAATGTGACCGGACTCCACGCCATTACCCAATAAAATGTAATCGCAATTTGATCGAACCGCATCACATTGTAGATTGTTACTGCACATACATACAATTGCAACGGATGAGACGATAGGTAACTGTGAGATTGTCTACCTACAGTATTTGAAGTGCTCTAGCAAATTCTATAACTTGTAAGTACAGACTTGCCCAGCAGTGGGAAAGTAATAGACACATAAAATGTTTTAAACCAACAAAATTTGTACCACGTTTGTATATTGGGTTCTTGTTATAAAATGTACGATTTTAAAAAATATTTTCTTATGGACAAGAAGCTACACCTTCTAACAAAAATAAAATAACTTGGTTCCTCGGTCTCAGACAAAAACTGAGAAATGTGAAGTAGAAGATTTGAGGTTATAAGCTGCGAGACGTGATGGATGTCAGACTGAGAGTTTACGCCACGCACGCGGCTATGGAACGGTTTGATCTCTAGTTTACGCAAAAGGGTTTCAAAATCTTAAAAAGCTACGCATAGCCGCTAACAGTTTTTTAATAATTTTAACACGTAGTTGTAGTAAAAAATACCGTTTGACGGAAAGTGATATGAGAAACCAGCCGCGATTCTTTATTGTGACTTGGATGTTTACGAGCTTTTATCGCTCTAAACCGCTGCAGTTCATCAAACTTTGAATGTGTTTTATTCCCGTTGTTTCCATGACAACTGTATTTTTGCACAACATAATATGTTTGGCATGTGTTATGTAAGATTTGACGGAATCAAATATTTATTTCGAGCATTAAGTTAGATAAAATTAGGTTTAATAGATAATGGATAGTTCTTTAATAGTCTTCTAAAATGGAATACCACGGTTTTGCTAGTTCGGGTTCGATTTCACCCGTTGAAATTTTGCTATCAATAGCGGGTTTTAGCTGATCTATATTTTGATGTCCCTTTGAGTCCCTTATTTCATTATATGCTGTTGTTTCGGTTATAGTAACGTTTCTGTTGCCAGGAATCGCTGTATTATTAGATACACCATTGAGTCTGAACAGAAAACAATAAAGTAAAACACATGTTTTCCATTAATAACTGCACTGATCGTGTAGTATATAGGCAGGTTAATACGATATAACTAGGTTCACTAGCGTACCACGTTATAAGTGTTATAACCATCGTTGGAGTAATATGGTTAGGTTTACACCTAGCCAATATTTAAACATCCTATACAAGAGCCTCCAGACTACGATTTTTATTTTAATAACAATCATTTAATAGATCATTTAAAATGACGGCTCAGTTTAAATCGTCAGTGTTGTCAATATAGAGTGTCCTGGAACTAGTATGTTAAGCCTGAACGGGGTGATTGTGACCATGAAAGTTAACAAATTTTCATAGAAAAAAAAAACATATATTATACATTTTAGAAATTTCTTGAACTTTTTAGTGTATCTTTAAATCAGCAATTTTTTGACTTTGCGCCTTCCCTAAAACTTACCTTATGCAAAAGTAATTTGATTAAAGGTATTTGACCTAAAACATCTGATAAACGAAATTTTAACCAGCGTAAGCTGATTTTTGCCAACTGATACTTCAATGAAAATTATCTAATTCAGAAAAGTCGTAGAACATTTGTTGTTCTCGTGAGTGTCGAGAGTCGTCCTCTCTCGGAATAACATACTTGTTCTGGGACACCCTGCATACTGTACATTTCACATTATTATAGAAATTCACTACCCGGTAGAAAAGCCATGATATTTTTTTTACTTTAGCTTACTTGACCTGCCGATCTCTCCGACAAGTTTTCGGGAATTTCTTACTCTAAATCTATTGTCCTGAAATTATCGGTTCGTGAACATATGTCACATATTGATAATTTTAAGACCCATGTTGGTATGAGACATAAAGATTTATAAAGCCAATTTATAAGGAAGAAGACTTTGTGTGTCTATTTTAATCACATGTTTTAAAAGTGTTATTAAGCCATATATGCTGACTGCACAGAAGGTTGGAAGTAAACCTTATCTTATCGACGTAGCTATTTGTTTACAATCTATGTTTCAATCTTATTTCTTTTTCTAATGAAATAATATCAGATATGGAAAACGTTAAAGCATCAGTGGTCAGATTAAATTTCTGATAATATAATATATCTAGACAGTGTTAAGGAACTCCACAAGGCCAACGCAAAG